>OX387189.1:20813069-21413069 GCA_947561395.2 Buxus sempervirens
CGACCCGAACCCAGTTCGCTACTGTAACAACCCGCATTCAGTTCATCAACCAAATCCGAGATGTTATTGGCCCATATCAAATAAACCTCAAGAATATACCAGACTAAGAAATAAATGATCCATTCATTAATTAACTATCAGAGTGCGCAACATGTATGTGCGGAAGTATAGTCTAATATCCTCAAGAAACTAAGATATAATTAACCATCAATATCAATATTAAAGTCTAGTAAAATAAAAGGGTCACTAATCTCTCATCTCTCTAATGCATCAAACCAAAATGAATAATAATCTGATCAAAATAACTAAATCCATATCAATCCACAACCTCAGACCAAATCTAGATAATAGTAATCCTCCGGCGAATAATCAGCTAGCTCTCCCTGGAAATCACTACTATGATCCCCCTCTCACGTATCAGCTGAAAAATGAGATAAAGGTAGGGTGAGATACGAATATCCCAGTAGGTAACACATGCATGTTTAAACAGTTTATATACATAAAAATAACAGTTCATGCACGATTAAGCAATCTCGACTAAGCAGGCTCGTATAACCATTCATATTGATCATGGAATATAAAACAGTATATAAAACAGTTCTAAATATAAATTTCAGCAAGTTCTATGATAGGAATCCAATATCATAAATCAACAGCATAATTCAGACATTACTAGGATGCACTAAACAATCACATCCAACCAATATACCAATTACATGCCTCCAGCATGTATGCAATAGTAACAACATGTGTTTGTGATTTTAGTGTCATTGTAGGACTCACAAAGATAGATAAACCTTTTGAGATGACTCTCGACCAATCGCTATACCACCGTGCGGCTTAGGAGCAGTGCTACTAATGATACTCAAGCCCCATGCAGTGCAGCTTAGACAAGAGCCGTAGTCACTGACTTATTGCACACGTACTCATCAGAGTTGGCATGTACCACCAGCATGTAGCACCAGAATCAATACATGGAAATGGTCACTTATCTACATGTACAGGGAATCACCAGTGGCTCACCGGGGTGTCCGTCCAGACATAGGACCTTCCCAAACAAACCAACTTGCAAAGGAAGCACGCTCGTAAAAGGGAGAAACTCAACCCAAATGAAATATCCTTTAGCTATCTAGCCACAACTATAGATCCATAACCAGCTATACCCACTAGACTCCAAAATTCCCTAAAATCTAATAATTCTATAAGGGTTGGTGCCTAGTGGCATATAAAGGGTAAATCTAACATTTCCTTCAATATTCGGGTTAACTAAGTTGAACTTATGATCTGAAATCTCTTTATGTAATTATCTCGTTTATAGTGTAATTTAGAGATGTTCTGGTAATCAAATAATAGGTCAAGTTTTCCAAAGACTAAATTTCACAGTTTCATACAAAGTTTGGCAACTAGTGTCCTAAATATCTCCCTAATTTATTTTTCTATAAAACAGGAAATTTGATAAATTATTTTGGTCTTAAAACATCTTAATTAATGATTAAAATTGACTAAAAATAGTTTGGAATTGAATCAGGGTTTGAAAATACGAAATTCTGCAATTTCTGCACAGAGCGCCTAGGATCGCCCTGGTGGTCTAAGGTAGGCGATAGTTCATTTTAGGTCGCCGACGATAAGTCGTCAAGCGGTCTTGGGTGGTCTCGAATTTTGTACTAGTGCCTAAGAGCGCTGAGCACAGTGACGTCGGCGGTCACTCAAAAACGATCAGAAAGTGTTCAAAAATGTGATTTTTCCTATTCTAAGCATTCCCACAATACATATAATGATTATATCATGCTTTATACATATATCTACATCGCAAAAACATGCTTTGGAGATTAAACACACGTAAATCCAAAAACAAACGTAAAACTATGTCACCTACCTCTGTTTACGCTGTTTCTCCTTCTCCTCTTGAACAACGACTACCACTATCACCCAGCAATGCTTAGAAGATCAAAATCAACTTACTTTCTCCCTTTTCCTTCTTCTTCTTCTCCTCTGGTCGCCTGTCTCTCTCGGTCATGCGACTTCTCCTTGCGGCTGTTCAATACCCATTCTATACGGTAAGTATTCTAAACGTATACCTTTAGGTTATTTTAGTGTATATGTATATATATATATATATATATATATATATATATATATATATATATATATATATATATATATATATATATATACCTACGATTCCATGCAACTCAGCTGCATAAGACTCCACACACACGCCCAATAAAAATACATCCAACTTAAACTATCGATCATACATCTATATCTTGCCATCAGACGGTCGGATCTGCGCCCAACTCTGGATCTCTACTATTTATATTATCCCCTACATTAATAAAATATTTACATCAATTAAAACTTCCAAGGATATTATTTATTAATTTATTATATTGTTTAAGGAAAATTCGGGGTTTTACACAAATATAATACAGTTAGTGAAATCCAGCATGTTAGTCAAATCTGTAGTATCGATGTCAAATCACACGAATAACCACGAAATTCAATATAATCATGTAACCACGTGTCAATGAAACCAATTATTCAGAACAACCCTATGAAAATATCTCAATTCAAAACAAGTGCCAATGTCGATAAAGTCACTTCATGCTCAAGTCCACACATCCATGTGTACATCCTGCCTACTTAAGGTTTGGATACTGAAATGACGTCCTACTCCAGGTTTTGTCATCCAATGCTGGCCTACTTAGGGTTTCAACATTGACAACACCGAATTACTCGTAGTGTCGATGTTGCTCTACACCAGGGTGGAGATACAAATACAACAAAACATAGAGGCCAATGTCATGTCGTTCACTTTAATTGGGTAATTCAGCATGCCGGAGCAACATCCACACCTCCATGTACATAGTTCGGTCTAATCATAGTCTTGGAACTCTGAAATGACGTCCTACTCAGGGACTCGCCACCCAATGCTGGCCTACTCCGGGTTTCGACACTGACAACCCGGCTTATCAAGGATATGGGCTGCTCTACGCAGGTTGTGGCAATACTCATGGTCATGCAATTACAGCAATAAAGTCAACACATCACATTACTAAGCTTAGGACTGGATCTAGGACAAGCTAGACCTTAAATAAAAATAAACTCAGCAACTCAACCCAATGTGTAATCCACCATGTAAAACCGACATCTCATGCCACAACGGTTAAAACGAAAACAGTATTTATCATGGGTCACTTAGGACAAGCTCACTCCATCATGGAGTTCCCAAATTATTTCCTCAATTGAAACCCCAACAACAGAACAATATTCAAATAAATCATTTTTGGAGTATACAATGCATTCAAAGCTGAACTAGCACAATAGTTCAAATAAATTCCAACAAAACAAATATGATTTCAAAACTGAATTTTCAAAAGTAAAACACATTATATAGAAGCAAATACAGCATCAAAACTTTAGTTAGACATAAATCAGCAAAACAGCTCCTAGATTTTCCATTTCCTCAATTGAAGTCCATAGTATAATGTTAATTAATTTCCAATCCATTAAATGCTACAAATTCTGAAATCTCAGTGCAAAACTTTATTTAAAAGAAAACTCAAAACAGTAGAAATACTGATCGATTACTCCTACACAAGCATGCAGAATTTCCTCTTTACCTTTATTAATATCCAATTCATTTACTTCCATTCTTACATACTTGTAGCTGTAGAAATTCTATGATTAAACCATTTCATATCATGAATAGTCCTTAGTTAAGTTCTATGATGTAATAACTAGGTGATAAAAACCAGAAGTTATGTTTCTAAATCATCAGCCGCCCATAGCTAAAGAAGTAAAGTTGGGCGTCTATGACTATCATTACAATTTTCAGCTCCATTAATCCAAATACCTAGGTTTTACACAAATTTATCCACTAATTACCACCATAGAATATTATTAACCCTTTGTTAGACACTATAGAACAGCATTTTTAAATTAAAAATATGAAATACGGTCTCTACAAAATTAGCCGCACTAGACTATAGAATTTATGTTGGGCGCCAACCTCCCTAGGTAAGCCCCCCTTAGCGCCCATGAGCCCTCTCTAATATTTTGAACTAGCACTAACCTCCTTAGGTTAGCACTAGTAGGCGCCCCTAGGCCCTCATGCAGTTCAAACACCTAATCATTTTCAACTCTCTGTAATTTCCCGACAATCATCTCCAATCTACATTTGATCTTTCAAAACACTTCCATTCACTTCATTGAACTCATAAAAACTTAATTAAAGCAAATAGAATTCATTTTACGCAAATTATCGTCCAAAACAGAAAATTACTCTCAATTTAAACATTCGCTGAAATCAAACTTCATTCAATGCAAACTACTGAAATTTCTCCAAAAATTCGTATGCAAATTCGGAAATACGAGTGCTACTTACCTGAGGAATGCTCCAAGCAATAAAACTTTAACTACAGCAATCACAGACACCTCTGATCGTGATTTCCTCTTCAACTCTCCTCAAATCGATCACAATTTCCAGTAGTTAATTTCCAGCTCTTATTAGATCTAATTCACAAATCTCAGTCCTTACGAAATTAAGATCCAATTCACACTCACTTGAGCACTCGTGTAACGCCCCTAACCCGGGTTAACGCAAAACCGGCACCCAACCCGAACCCGGTTCGCTATTGTAACAACCCAAGTCCGGTTCAACAACCAAACCCGAGGTGTTACCACATAGCTGGGGTCAAATACAAAATAAGATTGACAATAAATTTTAAAGTCAATTAATTACATCAGAGTTCTGGTGGGAAATAAAACAATTCTTTATTCAATTTGATCAAATCAGTTTAAAATAAAGTTTGTCTAATAATATCAATTACAATTCTACCCATCCAATAAACCCCATCTTCGCGATCTCTCCAAGCAAACCTGAAAATAGGTGAAAACGGAGTGAGATTTACATCTTAGCAAGTAGCAGGTGCGTGCAAGTAAAACAATCTAATTCAAGCGAATATTCATGAGGCCTACGATTAATCAACGATAAAGCGATGAATTCAAGTTATCAATGGCAATTCCAAATAAAGCGATAAAACATGTATTCTTTCGTATATACTAGCAAAAAGATGTTATTGATAAATAGAACCGACAAAAACGATAAAGCACGTGTCACTGCAGGACTCACAAAGATGATAAATTTTTTAGATGACACTCAAACAAATGCTATACCACCATACGACTGATAGCAATGCTACTAAGACACTCAAACCCGTGAACATTACCTTAGATAGGAGCCGTAGTCATCGATTTATTGCGTACGAACTCAGTAGAGTTGGTATATACCACCAGCATACAGCACCGAAATCAATACATGGAGATGGCCGTTTATCCAAATGTACAGGAATCACTAGCGAAGCTCGAAATGACCCTACAGACACAGGACCTCCCAATGCAAACTAACTTGCAAAGGAAGCACGCTCGCACAAGGAGTAACTCAACCCAAACAAAATACCACTTAGCTAACTAGCCAAAACTATGGATCCATAACCAGCTAAGCCCACTAACACAAAATATGATAAAACCAACATACCACAAATCCAATCCATACCAAAACATTCACTTCCAAGAGATCACCATGATCCAATCCTTATAATCCCAAGATAAGCCTTTACAGGATGACATATGCAATTTCTTAAATATATTCAAAATAAAACTCATGAAATATAGGTTCAATGAAAATCAAAGTTTATTGTAACGACCCGGATCCGAGTTACGTAGAGAAACCATAACTCATCTCCGGAGGTTAGTATATATAACAGGATCGCAATATCAGAGTGAAGGAAACACATGAATACAACAATAACTATATAACAAAGTGCACTAAAATAATCCCAAACGGAAATAAACTCACATGACCAAGTAACTACCTGTAAGTATCGTCCTCTCCAGAAGCAGATGAAAACAAAACAAAACAATACGGAATGATATACGAATATCCCAATGAGTAGTAAATGCATGCACAATTATATTTTTCATAGTTGTAAAACATGGATCAAATAATACGCAAGTAGCGATGGCAATAACACGATTAATCCGACTAAGGTCACAGTAATTCATCAGACAAAATGATATACCTAATGAACCATAATACCAACAAACCAACGGATAAAACATCTCGTGACAAGTAAAGTCAAAACCCAACATTCGTCAATGTCATGTAGTTGCTTACATTGGTTAATTGACATGCCAAGGCGACATCCACCCCTCCATGTACACAGTTCCGGCCTACTCAATGTTTCGTCATCCAATGCCGGCCTACTCACCGGGTTTCGGCATTGACAACCAGGCCTACTCAAGGTTTCTGGCTGCTCTACATTGGCAGTGGCAACACTCAAAACCATGCTGTAAAACCCCGAATTTTCACCTAATAAACAAATAAATAATAAATAAAATAAAATATGAGTTAAGTCCTAATTAAAATAAAAAGTGAAGATTTAGAGGATAATTAATCCAAATAAGTTCTAAGTTGAAAATAAAGAAAGAATTTTAATGAAATTAGCCTAAAAGAATAAAAGGGTATTTTGGTAATTTCCAGAAAGGGTAATTAGTAAATAGATCATCAAATAATAATCAAAATTAGAAAATAGAAGAAAACAAATTATTTTGACAAGTTAGAAATTAAAAGAAATTAATAAAAGCCTAAAAGTGGGAAAAAGGGTAATTAGGAGATTTCACGTCTTAATTTGGAGAAAATAAGGTTTTAAGTGATAGAAATGTTTAATTAAATATTTTGCACGAAAATAGGTTATTTTCATGAGTTTAGATAATAAGAAACTTAATTAGTATTGTTTAAGTAGAAAATAGAATGTGGAGAAAAAGTAGGAATTAAATTAGAAGGATTAGACATTAACTAGACCATGGTTGGGTTAGCCCAAATTAAATTAGCCAATTAGGGTTGGTTTAGGATTTCTAAAGCCTAGTATAAATAGGAGACTAAGGTTATACAAGAGGGAATTTTCGTGGGTTTCTTATGGAGAGAAAAGAGGGAGAGACAGGAAGGAGGTTTCTAATGGAGGTGTCTAACCAGCCACCATCAAAACGCGATCGGGGAAACTCCGTACGGTGGATCGCCTTCAAATTTGGAGGTTTTGTTCTTCACTGATGGAACTACATTGTGTACGGTGGAGATTTGAATTGGAAGAGTATAGCTTGGTACGGTTGGGAGCAACATTCTGGTCCAGAATTAGAAGGTGCAATAGAAGAAGGATTTAGCGTATAAGGCAAGTAGTAATCCTTGGAAAACGTGAGGAACTGCATGATTTTGATTTCTGTGATTTCATATGGTTATAATGGATTAGACGGAACTGTATTTACATGGGATCAAGTTGCTTATATTTTCATGATTTGTATTCTTGGTGGATTTATCAAATTAATGAAGAAAGTTTAGTTGGATTATGTAAATAACGGTAGGAGGGTATTTAATTTATAAAAATTACTCTAGAAGGCTATAGGTATGTTTTAGAAGGTTTGTAGATTAATTTAGACCAAGAAAACATATAGCAAAGGCCTAAAAATTCGAACCTTAAAAATCTGGAAAATTCTGTTTTATTTTGCACGAGCGCCTAGGATCGCCTAGGATCGCCCAGCCCTGTAGAGGTAGGCGCTCTGTTCAGATTTTGTAGATTTTGGGAATTTTGTAATAGGAATAATTACCCAATAAATTTTCTGATTAGTAAAGCATGTTAGCATCTTTATAAGGACCTAATTAAGCCATAAAAATTATAAAATTAATTGGGAAAGATTAAGCAATAAATAGAAGGTTATAATGAAAGGATTGTTTATAAAAGAGTCAAAGGGTATGGATATTGCTAGAAATAATACTACTGAAATTTATAGCTTACAAACATCTTTTAAACTTCATTCTAGGTCTGTAGAACGTGCTAGAAAAATAAAATACAGAAAATTCAAATAGAAACTAGCTTAGGTGCTAAGGTAGGAAATTGGATTCTAATAAAAGGGATTAACAAAGAAAACTCTAAGTAAGATTGGATTTACTTTATTTTGAGCTTTAAAGAGGAATATTGGCCATTGGAATTGCATAAACTCAGATTTTATCGGATTTATGATACTTGAGTTTTATTTTGAATATAATTGGAAGAATTGCATATGTTATTCTGAAAATGCCTATAATTGGATTTGTTATGATTGAATCATGATTTTCACATGGAATGGAATACTTGGGTATGGATTGGTATGTGATATGATGTTGTTCTCTTTAATTTTACGGTTGGGTGATATGGCTTCTGTGGTTGAGTTGATACCAACTTTTACGGCAGAGATGGGTAATCCTCTGTGTAGAGATGTGTAATCCTTTACGGGTAAAAGTGTGTATGCCTCCTACATTAGCGTGTCCTCCCGTATGTGGTTTTATCGTGGTTTGTGTCAGTGGGCTTAGCTGTATATGGATCCATAGTTTTGGCTGGTTAGCTAAGTGGTATTTAGTTTGGGTTGATTTACTCCTATGTGCGAGCGCGCTTCCCTTTGCGAGTTAGTTTGCTCTGGGAAGGTCCTATGTCTGGAGGGACACCCCGGTGAGCCGTTGGTGATTCCCTGTACATGTGGATAAGCGACCACACTCGATGTATTGATTCTGGTGCTGCATGCTGGTGGTACGTCCAACTCTGCGGGGTTCGTGCGCAATAAGTCGGTGACTACGGCTCTTACCTAAGCTGCACTGCATGGGGCTTGAGTATCATTAAGTAGCACTGCCCCTAAGCCGCACGATGGAACAGCATTTAGTCGAGTGTCATCTTAAATACTTATCATCTTTGTGAGTCCTGCAATGGCACGTGTTTTGTCGCGCTTGTCGGTTTTACTTCGTTAACATCAAGTTACTGGTATTTATACATGATCATATGTTTCATCGCCTTATTTGTAATTGCCATGAATAACTTGGATTTCTCGTCTTATAGTTGATTAATCGAATACCTCATGACTATTTGCTTATATTGGACTGTTTCAAATTGCATGCACCTGCTACTTGCTGAGATGTAAATCTCACTCCGTTTTCCCCTATTTTTCAGGTTGCTTGGAGAGATCGCGAAGATGGGGTTTTAATTTGATGGGTAGAAATATAATTGGTATTAATGCCACATGTTGATTAGATAAACTTTATTGTAAACAGAATTGATATTATTGAATAAATAATTGTTGTTATTGGCCACCATAACTCTGATGTAATTAATTTGTAAATTTTAAAATTATTGTGAATCTTGGTTTGTATCTGATCCCAGCTTCATGGTAACACCTCGAGTTTGGTTGTTGAACTGGACTTGGGTTGTTACAGTAGCGAACCGGGTTCGAGTTAGGTGCCGGTTTGCACTGACCTGGGTTCGGGGCGTTACACATGCAATTACACCAACGAAGCAATAACATTACATTACTAAGCTTAGACTCTAGATCCAGGACATGCTAAACCAGTAGTAAATATAAAACTAGCAAATCAACCCAATGTGTTTTCCACCATGTAAAATTGACATATAGATTAACATGTTCAAGTGCATAACATGGGTCACTCAGGACCAGCTTACTCCCTCATGGAGTCCTCAAAGTAAATTCTCAAATAATTTCCTAGAATATAATAAGAGATGATTCTAAACCGGCCACCGATATAAAACGATATTCAAGTAAATCATTCCTGAAATGCACCGTGCATGCAAAGATGAACTAGCATAATAGTGTAGATGTATTTCAGCAAAACAAATATGGTTTCAAAACTGACTTTTCAGAAGAAAGTACATTATACAGAAACGATTACAGCATCCAAACTTCGATTAAACATAAATCAGCAAAATAGCTCCTAGATTCTCAATTTCGCTTTCATAATCAAAATCAATCAAAACGAATATTATAAAATCCTCAAAACACAATTTGGATGAGTGGAATAGTCTTAGAATCCCCTATAAGGTCATCACAACAAAAAGCAATCAATTCTGAGACAAAAAGTTTTGGACCTCAAAATATTCTAAGTCTGGTTAAAAACGTTGACTTTTGGTATATAATTTTTCTAGACAAATCTACAAGGAGTTTTAGGTTAAAATTTTTGTTGTAGTCTATTGAAGGGCAAACACATCTCCTAGAATTTTATGGGCTTCTGAATCACTCATTTGGGTATAAAACCCAAACCGGGATTTTTGAAAAAAATCGAGAAAACTGGAAATTTAGGCATGAACTGGAAAGTTGGCTTTTTATTGGCTGGGAATTAGACCTTGGAAGTATTTTTATTGGTTCCCAATGGGGGGTAAAACCTTATTTACATGTAAAGACTTAAGTAAATGGAGCAATAAATACACATGACATTTACTTAAATGTCTTTCATGTAATAAGGGTGTTGTTTTCAACAATTAAAACTCATTTGATCCACTTAATGTGAAAATTGGGTGGGTGCGCTGAGTTGGGAAGGTTGGCACCAGGTCAGCGCATCCAAAATTGTCTATGCGCTAAGCTCGGGCCCCTTGGCGCCAGGTCGGCACCAGCTCGGCGGACACCAAAAACCCCTTGCGCTGAGCTGCCGCTGAGAGAAATGAGGTTGGCGGCAGCTCGGTGGACACGCGTTGTGATTCGCGACTCACTGTTAACTCCAAAACTCCATGACTGACTTAATTTCAGACCTCTGTAACACTTTCCTTATACTTCTATCATCCCCAAGAGACGATTAAACACGATTCGAAATTAATCTATCACACTTCATATCATGCCTCAAAATTTGTTCGTATAATCCACGTTCGAAACTATATTCCCAGAAATCATGCTTTACAGCTAATCTTAGAGATCAAAAACCAAATACAAATTAAAACGATGCTACTCACATGATAGGAAGAACCCCACGATCGATTACTTGAAATCCTCTTCAGACCTCGCACCGCAACAGCTCCAAAATCACTTCAATGAGCAATCGGTGTTCCAAATCTCAATTCCTGATCACACCCCAATCCACCTTGCCCTAGTTTCTTGATCGAGATGAGCAACAGCCGCAACCTCATCCTCTGAACAAAACGAGCTAAACCTAAACTCCAAAAAGTTGCTGCTACTTATAGTGGTTGCTTGCGCCCTAAAATCACCTCATGGTCTGTTGCGTGCTCACCCACCGCAACATCCTACCTAGGCACCCACCTACTCTCTGATTTAATTTCGCCACTCCACCAAGGCTCACATTAGCACCTTTCAAATTATAATAAATTTCAACCACACTACTATTAATTTATTTAAACCAATATTTGATGCCCACTTACCTCAATTTAAAGTCTTCATAATTTAGGCTTGGGGAAATTCCGAGATTACTCTCACTTGCTCCAACACCGAACCACCAAAATCCAAATCCATGGAAGTCCAATAACCAAATTTTCCCATTTTAATAATTCATCCTATTTAAATTTTGAAATTTAACTCTAATTAATTTCCCTTTCTCTGTTTCTAAAGTTTTCCACTATTTAAATAAATAAAAACATAAAATCTAATTTTTAATGTTATTAAAAATTCGGCATTTTTCATTTATACAATTCCAGTAACCAGTATTCACATTTTGAGCACAAATAAAAGTGATTCAAGTCTTGCTTGGAGTTTTCCTTATTAATCCCCTTATTGTAATCCCAAGTTCTCATATTAGTACCTAAGATAGTATTTATTTCAATTCTCTGTATTTACACTTTTCAGCACATTCCTTAAACCTAAAATATAGTTTAGAAGATAATTTTTAATCCATAGATACAAGCTAATATTATTCCTATTGTGGTTACCTTCAATTTAGCCATTTTCATACTCTAACCTATCCTTAGAACTTCCAATTACTTGGTTATTTACAAAATATAATTTTATAAATTTCTATACCTCAATTAGGTCCTTATAAAGTTGCTAGAATGATTATCTTACTAGAAAAATTACTAGGTATTTAATTGTATTACAAAAATCCCAAAATTCCTTAATTTCTATATAGAGCACCTACCTCTGCTGTCTCGGCGGTCCTAGGCGCTAGTTCAAATTTCAACAGTAATTTTCCAAATTTGGATTTTTAGGCTTTTGCTTTGAGTTCCATTGGTCTAAATTAATCCCTTAACATTCTAAATCATATCTAAAGCCCTCTAGATTAATTTGCATCAATTAAATACCATCCCATGCATATTTACATAATCAAACCAAGACTTCTTCAACACTTTGCGTATTACTTCAAGAATACAAAACTCTATAATATAAAGCATTTGATTCCATGTAAATCCAATTCCGTCTAATCCATTCAAACGATATTAAATCACAGAAAATGAAACCATGCAATTTCCTCCAGTTTTCAAGGGTTACTACTTGCCTCATGCGCTAAAGTCTTCTTCTCCTTGGAGTTTCTAATTCTGGACCCAACTTCTGCTCCCAAATGCACCAACCTAGAGTTCTCCAATTCCAATCTCCACTGCTCGCATTGTGGACCCATCAGTCAAGATCAAAACCACCAAATTTGAAGTCGATCCACCGTCCGGATTTTCCCCAACCACGATTTGATGGAGACTGGTCAGACATCTCCAGCAACCTTCTTCTCTTCTTCCTCCTCTTCTCTCATTATCCAAGCCACGAAAATTCTCCCTTTTAAACCCTTATTCTACTATTTATACTAAGCTATAAGGATCCTAAACCAACCCTAAAAGGCTCCTTTAATTGGGCTAACCCAACCCTATGGTGGTCTAGTTAAAGTCTAACTCATTCTAATTAATTCTTACTTTTTCTCTATATTATATATTTTCTACTAAAACAATACTAATTAAATCTCTTATCATCTAAACTCCTCCTTACAACCTAATTTCGTGCATAATAACTACTTAACTCCTAAATATCATTTAAAACCCTATTAAGTTACTTTTCCTCCAAATTAAGACCCGAATTTACCTAATTACCCTTTTTCCTCTTTTATGCTCTAATTATCACTATTGTATTTCTAACTTGACTTAATAAATTATTTCCTTCTATTTTTTAACCCTAATTATTATTTATTGATTTATTTTATAAATTACATTTTTTCTGAAAATTACCAAAATATCCTTTTTACCCTTTTAGGCTAATTTCCTCAAAATTCCTTCTTTATTTACAACTTATTACTTATTTGAATTACTTATCCTCTAAATCTTCACTTTTTATTTGTAACTAGGACTTGAACTCATATTTTCTTTTATTTATTATTTATTTATTTATTATGTGAAAATTCGGGGTTTTACATCCTACCCACCTAACAAAAATTCGACCTCGAAATTTAAAACAATCATCTTCATTCTATATTTCAGAACAAAAGTTCAGCAATTCAAAATAATTCAAAATTTTCCTCATTTCAATCCCATTTCTCAAAATATAATTTAACTTCAAAAATACTGTCGAAGAAGTCCACAAATCTCCTATCATCAATCTGCACATATAAACGCGTCCGCTTATATACGAGCTTGAGAAGAAAATCACGGATTCCTTCTAGCTTAACTTGTATTAAAATACTGCATTCACAATACATATTTACACACACCTATTCATACTAATACATATCTCATATTGCATAAGATTTCGAGCTCAGGTGTAGCTCCACATGGTACCCTGCTTCACCACACCCTGGGCATGTTCTAGTGCAACTGGCTCAATAGGCAACAAACAATATCCAGCAATAATAGTTTAATTATTCATCCATCCTCAATATAATTTTGGGATCAAATATATTATTTTATATATCAATCAATTCTAATTAGGTATCTGTGAGACAGTATATATATATATAGATATATATCAAAAGTGTTGATTTCCAATTACCAAATATTTCTGGATAATCTTTATACTCTGATTATTATTCCAGATAAAGTTTTAAATTTTTCTGTATTCTTTAATAATTAGAATTTTTATTTTTTTCAAATATAATTATTTTATTGCATTCATCTTTGCTGTATTAATATTCCTTATGATCGTGGGCTATTATAAATTACTCTAGTTATTATACAATTACAATTATCTCTATTATTTAATTTAATTTTTAGTTTATTAATTCCTAAAGAAACTGGGTGCTTAGTGCCTCGATCAGAGGGCGCTGAGGATGGCTGACTTGGGTTTAAAACCCTAAGTCACACACTCCTTAGCGCTTGGAAGGTTTTATAAAACCTTTTTCTTTAACGCACGCTCCAGATATTCCTAAGACTATCGCTCACCTTCGCTGACCTATTCTCCTTGGCGTTCGACTTCTCATCATCAAACGCCCACCTCTTCTTCTCCTTTCGGCAATCACAGGTATGCCTCTAACTCATGTTTACTTCTAGTTTATTTACTACAAAACTTTTCATACGAAAATCTGCAGCTTGGGTTTGTTTTTGACAAAAATTTTGATTTCTGCTCGAATAGTTAGGGCATTTGGCTAAAAATTTGTTTCTTCACTTTCTAAATATTTCATAGGTTGGATTTGAACTAATTTTTATGGTTAAAGGGGTCGATTATTTGTTTTGTGCAAAATCCCAAATTTCTGTTCTCGGCAGAACATGAGCGCGGACCAGATTGCCCTGAGCGGTCTTGGGCGCTCGGCCAAATTTTTCTAATTTCGTTTCTTTCTTCATTTCTTCCAAATGATTTCGATTTAGGACTTGTTTTAGCACTTTTCTAGTCCATTATTACACACTTTTTACCCGGGTTTGATTTCTTAATTTTTGTTAAATGATTTGTGCAATTTGTTCCTAATTTATCTTGTGTTTGTTCATGTTTTTATTTCTTTGATTCTCTTTCTATTTTCTTTATCTCTCTTCAAATTCCTTTTTATTCCAAATCCTAGATGGCTAGGACCTCAGTTGGGAATCCCTCTAAGAGGGCTAGGGTGGACCTTAGGGAAATCAGATTTTATTTCGACACAGAAAAGGAGAAATATGAGGAGCGTTTTCGTATTTGGACGATCCTCTTAGAGAGGAACGTTGTATTTGAGGATTTTGCTCCTACCATTTTGAGTCTTATTGAGGGTAGAGGGTGGCTATCCCTCTTTAGTTGTTTTGCTCCCACTTGCGAGGAGTTGGTTAGGGAGTTCTACAGCAATATCCTTGAGATTTCTCCCGACCGGACTTCTTTTTATTCCTATATTAGAGGTACCAGATTCTTGGTTTCTCCTGATTTTGTTTCTACTAGCCTTCATATTCCCAGGGTAGAGCACCTTGTTTACCCTTACTCAGGTGAGGCCACACTGGATTTCTTTACTGTCGCCACTTCCCTTACAGGGGAGGCAACCGAATATGATGGTGTGGGATCTCTCTACACTTCCAGCTTCCCTCTTATTACCAGTCTCCTTCTGAGGATCGTTTTCACGAATCTCTGGCCTGTTTCTCACCTTTCCTCTCTTTCTAGTTCTCGCTCTCTCTTTCTCTATGCCCTCCTGAAGGGCGATTCTATCGACCTTCCTTCAGTGATCATTACTACTATCCTTGGGGTTTACGAGGACCCTAAGAAAACCGTTGCTCTCCCCTATGGATGTCTGATAGCTAGGTTTGTATCGGCATCACCAGCTCGGTATCCTCGGTTCCACCCTTTGGTTTTGAGCCAACCCATCTGCAGAGCTACTATAGATCTTACTCGTTCTGGGAGGCTAGCTGATAGTGCTGCCGTTCCTTCCTCCTCTACTCCTTCAGATGTTCCTTCTACTTCTGCTTCTATTCCTACTTCTATTCCTACTCCTTCTGATGCTCCCCCTTCCTCTCCTGCTCTTCCATCAGTTGATATTCCTTCCTCTGCCCTTCCTCCTTCTCCTACAGCTGATGCTCCTCCTTCTTCAGCTGAGGCTCCTCCTTCATCTATTCCTGTTATAGATATCGCTTTCCTTCACGATTTGGCAGATGATGTGAGGGTCCTATAGATGCGGATGAGTTTGATAGCCAGCCACATGCCCTTGGTACTAGAGCAGATGGCAGCTATGGTGATGACTCAGTCTAGGATGCAGCGCCAAATAGAGACCATGCATGATTCCCACTGTAGACTGTTCCAGATTTTCCAATCGTACATGCGCCTTGGAGGTTCTTCTTGCCCTGAGATATGGGATTCTGGGGAGTCTGAGGGTGCCGCAGCTAGGGATGATGCTACCAGTGATGGGGACCAAGGAGGAGATGGGGATGATGATGGAGCTACGAGGACTAGAGATGGAGGCACTGACATAGGGGATGGTGCTGGACCATCTAGCTGATTTTATCTTTCTTGTTTAGAGTCTTGTATTTTCTTTTTGTTTCTTTTTCACTTTGGGACAGAGATGTATACACTTTTTGTTTTTTTTTTTGTTGTATTTAGTCCATAGGTCTTTTATAGTTTTTAAGTTGTATACCAAGCTTTGTACTGGTTCACGTTACACACATATATATCAAATCATTTTTGCTCATTTTTTGTCTATTTCAATTTCTATTTATTTTTCTTATGTGGAAATTTATCTGTTTATAATCACAGGTTAATATTGCAAATTTTTAATTTAATTAGAGTAATAATATAGCATCCAATGGTAATAATAGCATCGATAGCATTATCATATTATCAAACAATAGTATTCACAACATGCAAATCAAATCAAAGTCTCTCATCAAACAATATTATCAAAAAATATGCTTTTAACTAACGTGCCCTCAATCCCACTACCAACCTAAGAATTTATTTCCTAGGTTTTAGATCTTGTTGCTCTGATACCACCTCTGTAACTCCCCAAACCCAAGTCAGTGCAAAATCCGCACCCAACCCGAACCCGGTTTGCTACTGTAACAACCCAAGTCCGGTTCAACAACCAAACCCGAGGTGTTACCACATAGCTGGGGTCAGATAAAAACTAAGATTGATAATAAATTTTAAAGTCAGTTAATTACATTAGAGTTCTGGTGGGAAATAAAACAATTCTTTATTCAATTTAATCAAATCAGTTTTCAATAAAGTTTGTCTAATAATATCAATTACAATTCTACCCATCCAATAAACCCCATCTTCGCGATCTCTCCAAGCAAACCTGAAAAATAAGTGAAAACGAAGTGAGATTTACATCTTAGCAAGTAGCAAGTGCATGCAAGTAAAACAATATAATTCAAGAATATATTCATGAGGCATGCGATTAATCAACGATAAAGCGATGCATTCAAGTTATCAATGTCAATTCCAAATAAAGCGATAAAACATGTATTCTTTTGTATATACCAGCAAAAAGATGTTATTGATAAATAGAACCGATAAAAACGATAAAGCACGTGTCACTGCAGGACTCACAAAGATGATAAATTTTTTAGATGACACTCAAACAAATGCTATACCACCATACGACTGATAGCAATGCTACTAAGACACTCAAACCTGTGAACATTACCTTAGATAGGAGCCGTAGTCATCGATTTATTGCGTACGAACTCAGCAGAGTTGGCCACCAGCATGCAGCACCGAAATCAATACATGGAGATGGCCGTTTATCCAAATGTACAGGAATCACTAGCGAGGTTCGAAATGACCCTACAGACACAAGACCTCCCAATGTAAACTAACTTGCAAAGGAAGTGCGCTCGCACAAGGAGTAACTCAACCCAAACAAAATACCACTTAGCTAACCAGCCAAAACTATGGATCCTGTAAAACCCCGAATTTTCAGTAAATAAATAAATAACAATTAAATATGAATATCTTGAATGTCAATATATTTGTCAAAACAAATTAGAGAATAAGCTTGGAAATTTCGGAAGAAATTGAATGGGTAGATGTGAAAATATTAAAAGAAGGGTATTCGGTCAATTAACATTAATTATTGGTAAATAATTAAATACATTAATTAAAAATGTTATTAAACTTGAGAAATAATAATAGATTTAAGTTGGGGTTGAGATTGTCTATTAACAATGATATTTAAAGCTTAGTAATTGGAATAATGGCATATTGGTAATTACGTTTGATTTGAAGCCTGAAGTTGAGGAGATGAGAATTTTATTGAGGGATTTTTAATTAAAATTATAGATGATCACACTAATAGAGGAGATCAGGAGTTTGGCGCAGATCTGACCGCTGAATCGTGAGATACCAAGGTAAGAGTGGATTATAGGTTATTATTAAGTCTGAATAGGATGGTGGTGCAATGCGTGGGATCGTAGGGAATAAAATAGGGTTAAATAATCTCAAGAGTAGTCGTGTGTGCATTTTTTTTTTTGGCTTGGCGTTTGGAGGCTGGGGAGAAGGAGGCAACGAACTTGAGAAGACAAAAGAGAGAGAGAGATCGAGAGGAGAAGAAGAAAAAGGAGGAAGAGAGCGTATCTTTGGTTTCTCATAGTTCCCAGAGTGTCTCTTGCCTGCGAAGAGGAGAGGAAGTCGCTGGTTGGAAGAAGAAAGGATCTTGAGCGAACAGAGGTAGGTAGCACTTCGTTTTAATGTTTGTTTTGTGTTTATGGGATTATTCAATTTGAGTTGCATGATCTTTTATGTTGTAAATATAAGTATATTGTCTGATATTAATTTATATGAATGTTAGAAGCGATTAGAACACAAAAAAATGATTTTTAGAAACTCGGTTCATCGTTTTGGTTAGAGCTCCGAGCATGCCTGTACTCAGCGCTCCTCGGCGATGTTCAGCGTTCGTTGAAAAATTTCGAGCACCTGAGACCGTCGACTGACGGTCGATCGGCGCTTGTTTTATTTAAAACGAAGGACGTGTTTCTGAAACACGTAACGCCGAAGAGCGCCGACCTCGCTTATCGCAAGCGATCCTAGGCGATCAATGTAAAAAAACGAATTTTACGCTTGTAATCATTACAAGCCTAATTCTTAATAACTTTTATTAAACTTTAGTGAACAACACTCAATTGTAATAATTTCTATTTTACTTTATTGACTAATACCAAAACTTAATAATTTTGTTTTACTTTATACAATATCACCAAACTTTAAATAACTTGAAAAACTTAACCATAACCTAACTAGGTTGTTTACATGCATTAGTCTTTCACTAAATCTAAACTTTAATAACTTTTGATAATTTAACCAAATCTTAATTAAATCCAAGTACTTTAAAACGACCCACATATATATTATTAAACAATTGAATTTTTATATTAATGTAATTAATACATTATTAAGACCCCAATTTAGCATGCGTGTTATGCGTTCAATTTCCGGTGTAATTAAATATCTGTCTAACACTAAATCAGGATGTCACGCTAAACTTATTTAAATGTACTGAACAAAATATTATAATAAACTGAGGAACTATTTAGAACCAGACTTTGAATTATCAACTAAACATGAACCTAATATGCTATAAATAATAATGGAATTGAGAATTATTTGTGTATTGGCTTGGTGGCTAGTTTTATTGATAACCTGCTTGGTGGCAGAGACGTATTGTATATTACCTGTTTGGTGGTAGAGATTATTACCCGCTTGGTGGCGGAGACCCTAACCTGCTTGGTGACAGAGATTACCCGCTTGGTGGCGGAGACCCAACCTGCTTGGTGGCAGAGATAACCCACTTGGTGGCGGAGACATTACCCTCTTGGTGGCAGAGATACCCGCTTGGTGGCGGAGACATTACCTCCTGCGGGAGAGATTCATTACCTCCTGTGGGGCAGATGTATTTCCGATGGATTGCATCTTACAGGAGAGGTACCTCATGTGGGGGAGATGTGATTATGCGTGATTGCATCCCACATGGAGGATGGGTGTGTGAGTTACCACTGAAAGGTGAGGAAGCTATCTCCTGTGGTAGAGGTAGATGCTGTGTGTCCACATCCTGCGGTTGAGTTATGCTATCTCCTGCAGGGGGTACCTGTAGTCATAGAGATGTGCATTCTCCTGCGGAGTAGTGTGGGTACTATGTGTTTACGTCCTGCGGCAGAGGTAGGCTACTACCTGAAGGTGGACTTCTACTGTTGATTATATGATTGATTGATCGGTTTAGACATATCTAACAAGATTTTTTATTTTAAATGAAATGCTTAACTGTCATAATTGTACAGAACCGCTAAGACTTAGTTTAAATTGTTAAAAATTGAATATTATGGAATTATGAAATAAGGGTTAAATTGTTCTTAAGGAAATACAAAATAAAATAAATTGAAACCAGGTCCTTATGACTTGTAATACATTGTTCTAATAATTGAAACAAAATTTACATAATAAACTTTCTTTATTTAGAGCACTATTTTGAGAATGATTTTATATGGTGATTAATCGTTTACCTTACCGACTGTGATTACTCGATTATTTTACCGAGCATGAAACCACTATTATTTTCCTTATCTATATAAATTGTTTTTCTACATGCATAGTGTTACCTACTGAGATATTCATATCTCACCCCTACTTTATATTCTATTTTATAGGTCATCTTGGAGAGGACGCTATGGGATAGACTGATAGTGGGTTGAAGTCTAGAAAATCTTGAAGACAAGTGTAGGACATTTTATATAATTGTATTTGTCCTTTTGGATTAATAGTAGGTGATCTAGAAAGATTTATGAGTTAGTTAAATTTGTAGTTGCCTTTCATTTGATTAATTAATGTAATAGGATGATTCAGTTTCTAATAAATGATTTAAGCTTCCTAGCACTCTAATAAATCTTAGTTCTTTATTTCCTTATATTTGAATTGATTGTAATGTACCACAAGTTAATGCCTTGATCCGAGTCAAAATGAGAAAAAACAAATGACCCAGATTCGGGGCGTTACAGATCCATAACCAGCTAAGCCCACTGACACAAAACACGATAAAACCAACATACCACAAATCCAATCCATACCAAAACATTCACTTCCAAGAGATCACCATGATCCAATCCTTATAATCCCAAGATAATCCTTTGCAGGATGACATATGAAATTTCTTAAATAAATTCAAAATAAAACTCATGAAATATAGGTTCAATGAAAATCAAAGTTTATACAATTCCAGTAACCAGTATTCACATTTTGAGCACAAATAAAAGTGATTCAAGTGTAACACCCCGGATCCAGGTTTATTTAAACTCATAAACCCAAATCTGGTTCGTTAGGGAAAATGGCCCAAAACACTATTCCAGACTTAAACAACTTCATTTATTATATCAGAGTGCGGAAATAAAATCATCATTCAGAAGCGCGGAATTAAACTACCAAAATAATCCTTTTATTTTTCATGTATGAAGTTTGGAAAGGGTTCAACTAAATAACATAAATAACATTTACCAAGGTGTGGATTAAAGATACCAATCATCCTTTAAAAACATCAACTCCTAAATCAAAATACTTAAATTAATCCCTAAGAATGTAAATCTAAATGTCTCTCCATGTCCTACACAGGAATGAAATAGTCTTCTTCCTAGTAATCACAGTATTCACCTGGTGTCTCTACCCCGGCAACATCCTCTCCAGGAGTATTTGAAAGCAAAACCGATAAAACAATAATGTGAGAAACACTATCTCAGTAAGCAGTCATGCAAATAGTTGACCATAATAAAATATGTAACGCTTAATCCGAATAACCATAATAAGAATCAAAACAACGTTGAAATACAATTTGTCCACCTCATGGGACTCATGAAATAGTATACTAGATAAAGAGAGTAGACATGTGCCAGTATGTTACCTAACCGAATTACGATAGACCAGCCGCCCTGCAGTTTGGCTATTCAACACCAATGGAAGAACCCAACCATGAGTTAGCATGTACGGCCTAACCAATCCAGGAGTGGGTAACGTAGTGACTGACCAATCTAGGAGCGGTACCATCCTCAAGATGATGGAATGCCTCAGACATAGAATTCAAACCCCTCTAATAAACATTTCACTTGCTAGTTATTCTATGGATCCACATAACTGCTAAGCCCACTCAATAGTGAGAAAACCAACCAGGGTAATGGACATACTTCTCAATGACACCCACCAAATACAGAACCATATCTGTAACCAAATCCGCCCATGCAGGATACAATAAATCAGGCACCTGCCTTGTCACACCATGTGACCCAAAAACAAAACAGAATGTACCAAGTCGTATGTCCAAAACTCCAGGTGTGCGCATCGGAAATCGCACGGCGGGGCGCACGGATTCTCATGCGTGTCTCCGGGAGGGTAAAACGGTGATTTGGAGTCGCCACCGCCTGATGGGGTGCAGGCGGACACCTGGGTGCCTAAGTTTGTCTATTAAGGCTTGGTCTACGGCTTGAGATTCTAAGTAAGGTCTCGGTTGCGGTCTGGGGAAGTCCATGGACACCCCAGACCACTCCGTCGGATGACGGGTCCCGTGGGTTCCTCCTGGTTTGAGTCAACTCGCTGATTTCTTACCCGATTCCTATTCCGGCATGCAATTTGGTTAAGTCTGGTGGGACCACCTGAGTGGTGTGGGTCCCTTCAATTGCTTTTATCTTGCTTAATTTAAGTGATATGAGTCTGAGTGGGCAGGCCTCGTGGGAAGACCCACGGTGTCCTTGGTGGGCTTGGTTAGGCCCACATGTCTCGTGGTGGGCCTCCGTCTAAGCCTGGGAGGCCCTTTGGGCTTTGGTTAAGTGTTTTGATTTTACTTTAGGGTTCGGATTTGAGGATTAAGTGATTTCCATACAAAAGGTGGGCCTGCATTGGTTTGCGGGCCCCCATGATGGTTGCCAAAAGTGTTTTAGATTATCTTTATTTAAATTCGCCAAAGTGAGTTGGACATTGGGCTTGGGGCCCGTAGTCCAGATTTGGGCTTGAAAGCCCGAGTTCCTTGAAGTTTAGAGTTTACACCCTTACTTGGTTTGGTTAATGGGCTTTGGTGGGCCCGATAGGCCCTGGCCCTGGGTCTCGGCCAAACCACGCAATTTAAACACATCATTCTACAAATTTTGTTCGCGTGGGCCGCGTTTGGTTTGGCCCGCCCGGTTTAATCAGTTAATTTTACTTAACTTGTTTATTTGCATGCTTTAGAGTTTGTTGGGCTTGGTGGGCCCCGTTGGAAGGCCCACTAATGTACCGAATTGGACCGGTGGTCCATATCCCAAGTTGGGTTTCCAGGTGACCCGGAAACCCTGTAGGTTTGCTTGGCTTGATTGTAAACATCAAAAGAAATGCAACCAAAATAGAAAAATACCAAAAATGGCATTTCTGCCATGTAGCCGACCATATGGTTCGGCTACGAATAGATTGTGGGTGATCCGACCTGAGTTGTCGGATCACCCTAAACATGCATTTTTTCAGGATTTGGCCTTGGGGATGCTTCTGTGGGCTTCCTAGTGGGCTACTGAGGTTGCGTGGGCCCTCGGGAAGGCCCACACAGGTTCTGGAGATGGGGAATCCCCCCATCTTTGGTCTCCTTGGGTGGTTTATATGACAAGTAAATGAGGGGGGAGGCATGGGAAGTTGCCTCCTCCATTTTGGATCATATATGCCAATAAAACAGGGACCAAGGTGTCCCTGTTTGGTCTCTTAGACTCCACAAACAGCAAGCATAATTGATGATGCAACCCAAACTCAAGAGATACCTAAAGCATGCTCCATGACATGAAATGTACATGCATGTTTCCATGTGCATCTTGCACGGGGCAGCAAACATTTGGGCTCAAGTTTATGCAAAGTGGAGAGGGTGGCATGAACGGGAAGTGATCTAGCATGTTACTAGGGTGGGGGAGTTCACACTTGCAATCCAAAGGGCAAGCAAGAGGGCATACCATGCAATCATAAGTGAAAGAGACATGCTGAAAAATGGCAGGGACAGCAGCCATTTGGAGGGGATTTGGTCATACTAAAAGGGTTGGAAACAACCTAGAAAGGGGTAAGGATGGCAACCTACCCCCATGGTACTAGTGGGTTGCATGTACGACCTAAAAGGGGATGGAACATGCTGGGGCAGCAGGGTATTTAGGGGATAGGGGTCATGCTAATACCATCAAAACAACAAGCTAAATAGGTAAAGAAAATGGCATGTTATTAGCACTAAGTAAAAGCATACTAAGGAGCTGGAAATGGTGGGAAAAGTAGGGTGAAGGGGGTACATGTTGATGCACAAAACACAGCAGCATATTGGGGGCATGGTAATGAGGATTTATCTACCCACATGCATACATTCTCCATTCACTTTAAAGCATATTAAGAGAGGAAAATACCCATCATGGGGGCACTCAAAAAAGAAAGAGAAATCAAATGTGAGAAAAAGGGAAAACACAAGAAGGGATAATGGGGGTTTACAAGGGTAAATTAGAGGAGAATCAAAGGGAACATACTCCCTCACTTAGACAGGACAAGAATCATGCTAAAACTGAACCTTAGAACCCCATTAAAGTATGCAAACTACCCTCTCATCCTCCCTTCAACCCATACGTATACTCACTTACCTTGGGAGATCTTCATGTTACGAAAAATGGGAAGGAAAGCACACGAAAACTATATGGAAAAACTGATTTTAACATGGAAAATACAAGACTTTCTAAGCATCACAAAATACATTCATTCTCACATATGTGGTATAAAAGGTCACGGGGAACAATACCTTGGGGTTTTGGAACCCTATAAGGGAGTGTGGAGAGCTTCTTGAAGAAACTTAGTGGCTGGAGCAGCTTCTTCCCCACACCAGCAGTAAACCTCCTCCATGCTTGGATAAAAAATGGAGAAGAAGAAGAGAAGAGAAGTAGGAGAGCTCAAGGTGATGCTTGAAGGGTTTGGGGAGAGAGGTTAGAGAAGAGAGTGGAGAAGGAAAAATGGTGGGAGACAAAAGTGTGCTCCACCGAAAAAATGAGAGAGCCTTGGATGTATGGGGCTTGGGAGGGCTTTATTCATGAGGTAATGGGATGGGCATGCATGCATGGGGGGCACAACCATGAGAGAGAGAGAGAGAGAGAGAGAGAGAGAGAGAGAGAGAGAGTTATAGGGTGTTGCATGCATGTATGATGCACATGCATGCTCATCAACCATGAGAGAGGGGGATGCATGTATGATGCATGCATGGTTGATCATGGGGGGAGAGAGAGAGAGAGAGAGATGCATGAAGGGTGGCATGCATGAATGATGCCCATGCATGCCCATAGGAGACATCAATCATGAGCAAATCTTGATATTTGTGGATTGGTCCCTGGAACTTTGGATTTTTACAGATTTAGTCCCTGATATTTTTTGACATTTACAGATTTAGTCCTTGATACTTTTGATATTTACAGATTTATTCCCTGATACTTTTGGATATTTACAGATTGGTCCCTGGGATGTTTTCTCAAGTTTGGATACTTATGGATCTAGTCCCTGATACCCTTGGATATCTACAGCTTTACCCTTGAGATATTTTTCATTGATTTGGGTAATTACAGATTTAATCCCTGAGACCTTTTTGCTCTGCTGCTTGCCACGTGTCAGACTTTTGCCACGTGTGCAGTTTTCCAGCACGCTGCCCTAGAACTTCAACTGCTTACATCTTCTTCATCTGAACTCTGATTCAAGCAAACTCGGTTGCATTAGAATCGTATCGGAGCCCTCTATCCATTGGCATAGGGTTAAGCAGTTGATTCGGGGTTTAGCAGAAAGTCAACTTTCGGCTCCCCGTCAAGTTTGACCGGCTCATAGATCCTTCGTCCGGACTCCGATTCAAGCAAACTCAGTTGCGCTGGAACCGTGCTGGGATTCTCTATCCATTGAGATAAATCAAGGTGGCCAATTATCACTTGATCAAAAGGTCAATTTTTTACCCCTCAGGGTTTGACTTTTTAGCTGGGTTTTGCATTTCCGGCTCTTCCGGGAGTGCAAAAATGAGGTGCTTACACCAGGTTTCAACGGGTCAATATGTCCCGAATGTGTATCGACTCCATCGATGCACACAATACCTTCATATCACTCAAACACAGGTGCATGAACACACAAAGCCAACCTTGGTTAAAAATAAAACCTTTTGGAACAATAGAATCATGTAAAAGTTCTTCTTTAGAAACATCTACCCAAAATCTTTATAAAATTTAATTTTAGACATCCACCAATGCAAACACTTTCCAAATACCCCAATCTTGATGGTACATAGGCTAAAATTGAATAGAACCACTTCCTTAGTGAAAACTAGGTTGAAAAGTCAAGTTTCCCAAAATTTGACAGACTGGTCACTTGAGCGGCCAAGGGCGCTCGATCGGCCTTACAAAACAGGTAATTTCAGGGTAGGTCGCTCGATAGGTTGCTCGAGTGACTGTTCTAGCGGTAGTTCAATCTGGGTAAAATTGCTCTCGGGTTTTCAACTATATACATAGATCGCTCGAGCGACTGCTCAGGCGGTCCGATACGTGAAAAATCCGTAACTTTGCGAAATTTAATAAAAATTTTACAAATCAATAATCAATGCATAAAAACCATTCTAGATCATTTCAAAATACATTATACACATGCTAGAACCATTCCCAACACATAAAACATCATAAATAACGAAATCAACGCATCAAACATCGAATAACCATGAATATCGTCTAAAACGTGAATTTTGATTTTTGTAAGTGTCAAGGGACTACTTTCCTGGTTTTAGGAACTTAAATCTCCTCTAAGAGCCCCGAAATATCACCCCAAAGTTTTGTCAAACGATCCCAACAAGTCCAATCACGACTGGGTTAAAAATCACACTTTTAAGACTCTCAAACATATGAAAATCTCTAGAACAGAACTTATCTCTATAGGGCTCTTACCTGAGTTCTTTGTGCTCGAAAATCCTTTCTTTTCCTTCTCTAAGATGGCTCCAACAATGGTTTAGGGTTTAGGTTTGATCACAAGGCAACTAGGAGAAGAAAAATAAGAAATAAGAGAAACTCACAGCTGGTTTCTATTTTGGTGTTTGTGCTCAACGTGAATCACTATCTCCATGCACCACTAGATTTAGTTTAATATTTAATGTCTTTTACTTTACTGCCCCTTCTCCTTTAAGCCAATTTAAATCAACCCATTAAACCAATTCAACCCTTGGATCAACCCACTATCCCTAGGTTCGACCAAATCCCTTTGTATTCTCCTTGATTATAATATAATTAATTCATACTAATATTATAATAGCACAATAATTAATATATTAAACTATATTTAGGTCAATAATTAGGTGCTCACCTTATATAGGCTTTCCTATCATATCCGGTTCATCTTGAACTCCTTCGAGTTGAACCAAGATCTCATCTCCTGCATATTATTAACCAATTAGTTTAGTTACTAAAATCTGGGGATTTTACATCAAGTCTTGCTTGGAGTTTTCCTTATTAATCCCCTTATTGTAATCCCAAGTTCCCATATTAGTACCTAAGATAGTATTTATTTCAATTCTCTGTATTTACACTTTCCAGCACATTCCTTAAACCTGAAATATAGTTTAGGAGATAATTTTTAATCCATAGATACAAGCTAATATTATTCCTATTGTGGTTACCTTCAATTTAGCCCTTTTCATACTCTAACCTATCCTTAGAACTTCCAATTACCTGGCTTTTTACAAAATATAATTTTATAAATTTCTATACCTCAATTAGGTCCTTATAATGTTGCTAGAATGATTATCTTACTAGAAAAATTACTAGGTATTTAATCGTATTACAAAAATCCCAAAATTCCTTAATTTCTGTATAGAGTGCCTACCTCTGCTGTCTGGGCGGTCCTAGGTGCTAGTACAAGTTTCAACAGTAATTTTCCAGATTTTCCAAATTCGGATTTTTAGGCTTTTGCTTTGAGTTTCATTGGTCTAAATTAATCCCTTAACATTCTAAATCATATTTAAAGCCCTCTAGATTAATTTGTATCAATTAAATACCATCCCAAGCATATTTACATGATTAAACCAAGATTTCTTTAACACTTTGCGTATTACTTTAAGAATACAAAACTCCATAATATAAAGCATTTGATTCCATGTAAATCCAGTTCCGTCTAATCCATTCAAACCATATTAAATCAAAGAAAACGAAACTATGCAATTTCCTCCTGTTTTCAAGGGTTACTACTCACATCATGTGCTAAATCCTTCTTCTCCTTGGAATTTCTAATTCTGGACCCAACTTCTGCTCCCAAATGCACCAATCTACAGTTATCAAATTCCAATTTCCACTATTCGCATTGTAGATCCATCTATCAAGGTCAAAACCACCAAATTTGAAGTCGATCAACCGTCCGGATTTTCCCCGATCACGATTTGATGGAGACTAGTTGGACATCTCTAGCAACCTTCTTCTTCTCTTCTTCCTCCTCTTTTCTCTCATTATCCAACCCACGAAAATTCTCCCTTTTAAACCCTTCTTCTACTATTTATACTAAGCTATAAGGATCCTAAACCAACCCTAATAGGCTCTTTTAATTGGGTGAACCCAACCCTATGGTGGTCTAGTTAAAGTCTAACTCATTCTAATTAATTCCTACTTTTTCTCTATATTCTATTTTTCTACTAAAACAATACTAATTAAATCTCTTATCATCTAAACTCCTTACAACCTAATTTCGTGCATAATAACTACTTAACTCCTAAATATCATCTAAAACCCTATTAAGTTACTTTTTCTCCAAATTAAGGCTCGAATTTACCTAATTGCCCTTTTCCTCTTTTATGCTCTAATTATCACTATTGTATTTCTAACTTGACTTAATAAATTATTTCCTTCTATTTCTAACCCTAATTATTATATTGATTTATTTCATAAATTAAATATTTCTGAAAATTACCAAAATACCCTTTTTACCCTTTTAGGCTAATTTCCTCAAAATTCCTTCTTTATTTACAACTTATTACTTATTTGAATTACTTATCCTCTAAATCTTCACTTTTTATTTGTAAATAGGACTTGAATTCATATTTTTTTTATTATTTATTTATTTATTATGTGAAAATTCGGGGTTTTACAACTCGTTGATCTGCAGCTGCTCCATACGAATTCTGAGATGTTTGCTCAATCGAACAGCTTCTGAATTGAGTTCGAGCAGTTCTACTTCACTTCAATTTTGATCTAACAAAGTTTAGAGAATCCTTCTTCTCTTCCCAAATGATCTGGTTTTGATCTCTGCTACAATAAGCTCCTTCGAAGCTTTGATTCGACCAAACTATTTTCAATCAAACCGCGCCTATTTATAGAGTGGCTATTGGCGCTCAACATTAAACAATTCATGATCCGCTACATGCTCGCCTACATAATCTCCTACATGCTCAATCTCTTAACCCCCTGATAAGGTACCTGCTACTATACCAAAATGTTTACACTAACACAAAATTATATATTTAATTTGATTATACTATTTATAAATTTCGAATTGTGATATAACAACTGCTTACCATATTTAACAAGTTCCTATCCGAAAATCCTAAAATTTCTTATTCGTCCCCTTTTATTCTCCTTTTTCCTACAAATTATATCATTAAGAAAATTTTCAAACATAAAATCCAATTTTTAATGTTATTAAAAATTCGGGATTTTACATTTACATTCTCCCCTCCTAATAAAAAAATTTCGTCCTCGAAATTTACTTGGCAATTCCTTGAACAAAAATGGATACCTCTCTTTCATTTAAGATTCTAATTCCCATCTGGCTCTTTCTATGGTATGATTTGACCATAACACACTAATAAGTTGAATTACCTTCGTACGAAATACCTACTCACATCTTTCAAGTATCTATATTGAGTGCTTGTAAAATCCCAAATTATGTATTAACATAGAATCACTTAAATATTATAAATCCAAATGAATTTCTTAAATCTATGAGTCAAGATTACTAAAAGTTGATAAATAGTAACACAATAATAAAAGAGACGACTAGAGAAAAACACACCTTGAGGAATTTCTGGATCTAACTACTCTCTTTCTGCCACCAAAGCATTCGATCTTCTTGGATTCTGCATGCTGTCCTTTTCCTTCATTTACATTCCTTTCATTATTCATCTGTTTCCCTTGTGGTCCTTGCCTAACCAGGGCCTCATGCTCTTGGGATTGATAGGAAAACATTGCTTGTGGGCCACTGGAATTTTTCAAAGGGTGCATGAGTATCTAATAGTAAGATGGATGTGAACACTCTTTAATATGATGTTCAGGTTTCCCACAACAGAAACAAGTCCCCATAAGTGCAACACATGGCACCCTTGGAACATGAAATCTTCTACAATGAACACATTAACTAACCGGCCTTATCATTTGGTTTCTATTAGAATTTTTATGCTTTTTATTTCTATTGGATAAATTATTTGGTTTCGAACACTGCTGCGGGGAGACCCCAAATCTGCTCGGCTCTGGTCGACTCTCCTTGATTAGCCTCTCTGCTCTCTCGGCCCTACACATCAGCTCGGTGAATTGAGTGCACTCCATGACAAACACCCTTTCCCTGATTTCTGGCCTCAACCCTTGCTCAAAGTGTTGAACCCTTTCCTTATCATCTGCCACCATTTGAGGTGCAAATCGGGACAACTCGTCAAAACGAGCCTCATATTGTAGGACTGTCTGCTCTCCTTGGGAGATGTGCATAAACTCTCTCGCCTTTTGCCGGCTTAAATCGGCAGTAAAATATCACTCATAAAAGAGCTCTCTAAACCTCTCCCAGGTCATCTGCACTCCTAGATCAATCTTCCGTTTCACAGACCGCCACCAATGAACTGCCTCTCCCTCAAAAATAAAGGTGGCCAGTCTTAATTGTGGATCATGAGGACAACTCATGCCCTCAAATATCCACTCAATTCTCAAAATCCATCATTCAGCCTCCATAGGATCCGGTAAACCTCCAAAAGTTGGGGGTCCCATCTTACGGAACCGCTCTAAGTCTCGTGCAGCTTGATCCTCATCATGGTCTCTATCATCCCCTCTTCTTCCTTTCGAAGAAATCTTCCCAACCAACTCAGTCACTGCCCCTATGGCTCTCCAAACATCATCCTGTGGTACTGAAGATGCTACAAGCGAAGGTATAGGCATAGGCTGCTCAACTGTACCCTCCTCGGGTGGGTCTATCTAGGTCTCAGCCTGTGGAGTAACCTATAGCTCAGGTTCTATAGGTGGTACCTCTTTAGGAATATTGCGTGGTCTACCTTTGTCCCTTGCCATTGCATCCATGATGATTAACTGCAAAGAAAACAAATTTAATCAAAACAAAATAATCTCTCATCCTTTATCTTCTAAGTCCACTACGCTTCCACTGCACATTCATTAATATCCAAACCTCCAATTCATCCTTAATAAATTTAATCACTTATAACTTCTTATTCTCGGTATCCATACTCACTAATAAAGTACAAAATAACTCAGAAAAGGACACATGACTTGCTACCACCAATCATCTCAATATATGTGTACCTATATGAAGGATGGGGAGAAATCATGCAAATTCTTTTTTGGCTCAAATTAAACAAATATACCACATACACAAATATACCACAAATATACTACAAATATGCATATAAGTATTACATTACATACCCCATTTGTATAAAGCTTAATATTCAGGTATGTGTTCAGCATTGGCCGATGCCTTACACTACCAAAGTATGGCTATACACATCTGACTCATCATTCAATTAAGCGCACAATAACATGCATGCTTAATCAATCATCTCCAATTTCCCACTTCAGATAGACAATTAAAATTACATTACCAACCTCAAACATTAATCTTGCCATTTATCTTAGAATCACTGTTTCTCAAATTCCTTGTTTACCTTCTCAATTGAAATTTAATAATTGTACTCTAATCATGCAATATTAACAAGAAAGCTATATACCACAATTAGCAAGCCATATCTTAGCGACTAATTATAAAATAGAGGAAGACGAAGAATACCTGCAGTAGTAATAATTGTAAACAATTCTTAGAAAGAACTCTCTCAACCTAGATTACCTATTTAAGGGTTCTATCTAGCGCAACACACATCCCTAAATCAACGCCTAAGGCTTACTACCTAGGGTTAGGATCCTATTTTTCTCTGATACCATCTTGTAACGCCCCAAATCTAGGTTTATTTAAAAACATAAACCCAAACCTTGAACGTTAGGATGAGGGCCGGGAATTAACTAGTCCAAACTTAAATAATTCCTGTAAATACAATCAAAGTGCGACAATATAACCTTTTTTTTCATAGAAGCACAGAATAAAAATAAAAACATTCAATGTATAACCATCAAACTAAGTCTGGATGGGGCAACTAAAATAAAATAGTTCAGTATCTGCCAAGGTCATCTAAATAAAAAATAAACCAATACAATCCTTCAAAATACTAAGTCAATCAATAACAAAATCCCTAATCCTACACAGGAACAAAATAATCTTCTTCCTGATAGTAAGAATAATCCCCAGATGTATCTACCCCTGCAACATCATCACGCGGAATATCTGAAAACAAAACCGATAAAACGAATATGTGAGAAACAGCATCTCAGTAAATAGTCAAGCAAATAGTTTGTAACAGTTCAATATATGCAACGTTTAATCAGACTAAACACGATAAATTCAAACACAGCAAAATATAATCACAAACATAGTGAAGTATCCCGCCGAGTACACTGACTGGGGATAAAAGGCAACTGTCATAAAATAATACGAGGCAACTACCATGAAACAACACGCTTCCCATCGAGTACACGGATTGAGGAAGTATCCCGCCGATTACACGGACTGAGGATAATAAAATAATACGCTTCCCATCGAGTACACGGATTGAGGAAGTATTTCGCCGAGTACACGGACTGAGGATAATAAAATAATACTCTTCCCATCGAGTACACGGATTGAGGAAGTATCCCGCTGAGTACACGAACTGAGGATAATAGAATAATACGCTTCCCACCGAGTACACGGATTGAGGAAGTATCCTGCCGAGTACACGGACTGAGGATAAAAGGCAACAGCCAATGAAACAACATGCTTCCCACCGATTACACGGATTGAGGAAGTATCCCGCCGAGTACACAGATTGAGGAAAAAAGGCAACAGTCAATGAAACAACACGCTTCCCAACGAGTACACGGATTGAGGAAGTATCCCACCGAGTACACGGACTGAGGATATAACAATGAGACAGCCGCAATAGCGGAATAATAAAATAGGCAATGGCCTAGTCACAATAATGAATCAAAATACCACATACATGGAGTCAAACACATATCTCAACATCACGGTTTCAATGGGCAAAATAATCCGAGTGTATATAAAATCATTCGAAGCTTAAAACATGTTCAGATAGTTCAAATACAGGTGTAGGAACTCTTAAAATCAAGTTTTGTTTAAAAGGGAAAAGTTTGGAAAAATGGGACTAAGTTAATAAGCCACTTTAACAAAACGTACCCAAAATCTTTATAAAAATTTATTTTAATGATCCGCTAGTGCAAAATATCTCTAAACACTCTAATCTTGATGGTACATTGGTTGAAATTGAATAAAAATAATTTCGTAGTGAAAAACTAGGCTAGTTGGAAGATTCTGAAAAATCTGACAAAGGGGCGCTTGAGCGGCTTTGGGAACTCAAATGGGCAACATGAAAATAGGTTGATTTAGCGTTGGTCGCTCAAGCGATGCTTCGGGCGTTCGCCTTTTGGGTTTTAATCACTTTCGGGTTTCTGAAAAATTAAAAAGCATAGGTAGGGACCCTCGATACCGCTCGAGCGCCCACGAACAACTCTCGAGACCCATACGGGCGGTCGAACGGCGGTTTGAATGGCCTGTCGTAAAACACAATTTATAATTTTTCCGAGAAGTTGCGTAAATCATTCAAAACTCGAAAACTTGAATTCTACAGCATCAAATCCATACTAAACCATTCAAAAATACTTTATAAACATGATAGAACAATTTTAAACAATTAAAACACAATATAATACTCAAACGAGCCATCAATCATACGAATAAACATGAAAATCTGTTTGTGCAAGTTTTAAAGGGACTACTTACCTCTTCTAAGATTAATCCTTCTCCAACAACTCTGAAAATCACCCCTTAACAGTTCCAAATGAACCTAGCAACTCTTTATGTGACATCCTGGCTATCTGAGTGGGCGGCTGAATGGGTAATCTCACTGGGCGAGCTACCAGGTGAGGATGTGCATATGGTTGGGATCCCACAACGCTCGGGGATGCTATAAGTAGTCTATGATCCCTTACAAAGCAATAGGCCTTTTAAGGCATAACACGGGACAAAATCCCCTTTGGAACCTTGAAGTTAAGCGTGCTCGGGTGAGAGCAGTGCTAGGATGGGTGACCACTGGGAAGTTTTCTCGTGTTATCCCTTGAGAACAAATCCGTGAGGGCCCATAGTGGACAATATCTTGGTGATATGGATTTGGGACGTTACACTTTATCTCGTCTAAATCAAACAAGAGAAAGTTCAGAACTAACCTAATCGTTTAAAGCTCTAAAACATGAGGTTTTTCAAACCTATTCCTTACCTTTTATTCTGAACAAAATCTCCCACTTTCTCTTTCTTAAAAATCTGCTCCAAGATGCTAGGAATTAGGGTTTGTGAAACTCACGAAGAGGAGAAGAGAAGAAGGGAGGTGCGGTTGGTTTCTCTTCCTTGGGTGGCTATTTCCTCTTTTTTTTTTTTTTTGTACGTAAATAGCAAATAGCCTAAACCCTAATACCTTAATTACTAAATAACCCTCCTTCATTAAACCCAAGATCAAACCCCCTTTTAGCCCAATGGTCCAACCCCAACATCAATACCTAATCAAATCTAGTCACCCAAACCAAAGTTGGGTTCGACCAACCATTTCTTTTATTTTATTTAATTTGAAACTTTTGCACACCTTTTAAAAGTAATTGCGTTATTTAAATTAATGAAAGATTATTAATTAAATTCACCAAAACCCTAGCTTACCTTTGGTTTAAGTTACCACTTGCATTTGGTCAATTGTAACATCTCCTGTTTGCCTATGGTTCCCATCCTCTATATAAATTGACAACACCACAAATTTTTTTATTTTATTATTTAATTTCCTACAATTCTGGGGTTTTACACTAGGAGGCTGGACTGAGGGGATGCAAGCACCTAGAGTGTCACCCCGACCAACATCTTTCCAGAGGTACCCAGCATCAAATAAGAGGCTGAGATTAGATTATTCTGGTCAGTGCAGATTTGGGGGAGTAGGATCCTCATCTGGTGGTCAGGGATTCAGACCGATTGATGGTAGATGCCCACGATGTAGTCAGTTCCACATTTCGGGTCCATGTTATGTACCACCCGGAGCGTGTTTCAGATGTGGATAGTTCGGGCATAGGATGATTCATTGCCCACATCCATTGACATATCAGCCACTCCAGACCCAACCACCATAGCAGTTAACCAGACCACCGATTGCTACTCCTCCCATGAGATAGTTTAGACTAGAGCAGAGGCCAGTGGGTAGAGGTGGACCGCAGATACTAGGAAGGCTAGTTGGCAAAGGAGGGGTACAGAGACTTGAGCAGAGACCGCACCCAGCAGGACCATGACCACATCCTCAAGCTAGGGCTTATGCTATTGCTGCACCACCACCACCACCTCCACATGAACCTGAGCAAGGGCCTGATGTACCAGCCCTCGTTGGAGGTATCATATTTATTTGCGGTCGTTCAGTTATATCTTTATTTGATTCTGGCACGTCTCATTCTTTTATCATGCCGCTTTGTGCTGAGCATATTGGGTTGTCTCCCACACCACTAGAGCTTGTTATTTCTGTCCACACACCACTGGGAGAGGTCAGTTGTATTCAGATTGTGTTTAGGGATGTGATGATCAGGTTAGGCGAGTTGGAATTTCCTGGGGAATTATTGAGTCCGAATTTTGGGGGTTATGATGTAATTCTTGGAATGGATTGGTTATCTAGGCATTATGTCACGATAGATTTCTAACGTAATACTATCTTAGTCGGATGCCCAGGATAGCCGATCCATTGTTTCCATAGTGATGGGATGGAGACTCGGATTACTTTATTAACTTCAGTTAAGGTGGAGGCAGAGGAAAGTAGACATGCCAGTATAGCCAAAATACTAGTTGTTTGCGAGTTCGCAGATCTATTTCCTGATGAGTTGCCAGGATTACCACCCATATGAGATGTTGAATTTAAGATTCAACTCGTACCTGGTACACAGCCTGTTTCTCATAGACCATACAGGATGTCTTTATTGGAATATGAGGAACTAAAGAAGCGGATTGATGATCTTTTGGAGAAGGGGTATATTCAACATATTGTGTCACCATGGGGTGCACCAGTTTTATTTGCCTAGAAAAAGGACGGATCTATGCGTATGTGTATTGATTATCGACAGTTGAATCAAGTAACTGTCAAGAACAAGTACCCTTTACCACGCATAGACAATTTATTTGATCAATTGGTGGGATCTAATTGGTTTTCAAAGATAGACCTTAGGTCAGGCTATCACCAGCTCAGAGTGGCAGAGGAAGACATTGAGAAGATGGCATTCCGTACTAGATATGGACACTTTGAATTTACAGTGATGCCGTTTGGATTAACAAACACCCCAGCTGTATTTATGGATTTCATGAACCGTGTTTTCCATAGATCCTTGGATCATTTTGTTGTGGTCTTCATAGATGACATTCTTGTTTATTCAAAGAGTTAGGAAGATCATGTGGGACAGTTGAGGATAGTTTTGCATACAATGAGAGAGCACAAGTTGTATGGAAAATTTGAGAAATGTAAATTTTGGCAGAACAAAGTCTCATTTCTGGGTCATGTAATCACAGGAGAGGGTGTATGTGTAGACCTAGAAAAAGTAGAAGCAGTGTCAACTTGGCCGCAACCTACTACTATTACCGAGGTACGTAGTTTTCTAGGAATGGCGAGGTATTATCGTAGATTCATTGAGGGATTCTCTAAGATAGTAGCCCCATTATCTAATTTGACAAAGAAGACTGTACCATTTGTTTGGGATGACAAGTGCAAGATCAGTTTTTAGGAATTAAAGAAGCGTCTAACTACAGCTCCAATTCTCATTATCCCTACAACCAATGAGGGATTTGTAGTTTATTTTGTCACATCTCACATCGGACTTTGTTGTGTACTGATGCAGTCCAATAGGGTAGTGGCGTACGCTTCTAGATTGCTTCGTCCACATGAGCGGAGCTACCCCACACATGATCTTGAGTTGGCAGCCATCGTGTTTGCTTTAAAGTTGTGGAGACATTATCTATTTGAGGCATAATTCGAGATATATTCAGATCATAAGAGTCTCAGATATTTGTTTTCGCAAAAGGATCTGAATATGAGGCAGAGAAGGTGGATGGATTTGTTGAAAGATTTCAGTTGCACCATCCACTACCATCCTGGGAAAGCAAACATTGTAGTAGATGCCTTGAGTTGTAAAGGGACAACAGAGAAATCTATTGCTTCATTGGCATCATTTTTGGCTAATCAGTGTATTCTCGTTGTAGAAGTCAAGGATTGGCCAGCAGAATTTACTTTATCCAGTAAAGGGGTAAGTGTAGCACGAATACAAATAGAATCTAATTTAATAGAAAAGATCAGATCAGGACAGTTGGCAAATCCTAAATTGAGAAGACCAGGGAGTGGGTGAATAAAAGAGAGCAAAGGCCGCTAAGGATTTTATTGTAAGGGATCATATCCTTCGATTTAGAGGTAGAATATGTGTACCCAATGATGAAGAAATCAGGAAAATCATATTAGATGAAGGGCACAAAACAAAATATGTAGTACATCCAGGGAGTTCGAAAATATACCACAATCTGAGATGGATTTACTGGTGGTCAGGGATGAAACGAGATATATCCAAGTATGTGTTGAAGTGCATTATATGTCAGCAAGTAAAGACTGAACATAGAAGGTCACCAGGATTATTTCAACCACTTTCGATTCCACAATGGAAGTGGGAACATATCACCATGGATTTTCTGATGGGTTTGCCAAAGACGAGTGGTCATCACGATGCTATATGGGTAGTAGTTGACAGACTGACTAAGTCAGCCCATTTCTTACCCATTCAGACGACTCAGTTGTTGTACTCCTTGGTAGAGTTATACATACGAGAGATAGTCAGATTGCATGGCATTCCTGTATCAATTGTATCTGACCAGGATCCTCGTTTTACGTCAAAGTTTTGGGTGTAGCTTCAAGAAGCGTTGGGTACACAGTTAAAATTCAGTACAAGTTTCCATCCACAGATTGACGGGCAGTCCGAACATACTATTCAGACACTTGAGGATATACTCAGATGCTGCATATTAGACTTTGAGGGTAGTTGGAACAAGCATCTTGTAAGATCTCGAATTTTGGTTAACTTTAATTTCGAGAATTAATTAAGAAATTCTAATTATAGTTAATTGTGGAATTTCCAGATATCCAAGATACAGGGGTAAATTGGGGATTCGATCACTTAAGCGTGAAGAGCAGTAACTTATGGTTTGTAGCCTTTTAAATAATAAGTGGAATTATTATATTATTCACATTTAGTTGTTTAAAGAGGTGCTAATGTAGGTGATTAAGTGGAGAATCAAATCAGGGGATCGAATGGCTGGGGGAGCTGTTCATGTAGGAAATGCGTAGGCAGACAACCAGCAAATCATGGTTCAAATTGGTTCGAGCGCCAAGGAGAGGTATAAAGAGTCGGCTTGTTTCATTTGGTCGGTTTTGCGCAAATTGTTGGGAGAGGGAAATTTCTGTTGGAGCATAACCAGAGCAAGGAGAAGAGAAGGTGAGCTGAGAATCGGGAGTGATAGCGTTGGAGATCCTCGGAGGAGATCTACTTGCTGATCTGAGATCTCAGCGACTGGAGATTTTGGAGGTGCGATCATCTTAGTGGTAGAGCTACAAGAGATCAAGTAAGATCAGTTAAATCCCTCGATTGTGAGAGAATTAAGTGTGAAGCAAGGTTATAACTCAAATCTAATCAGATCTGATTGCTCCTGTAGATCAGAAGCGGATGTTGAAAGTTCTCACTTCGGAGTTGTGTTGATCAAAGAATTTGGAAGCTAGAAGATTGAGTTAGCTATCCAAGTAAGTAGCACTGGATTTATACCTGGATTTGCAACCGATTGCACAGTTTGATTTGAATATATGTGATGTAAATTGAGATTGTCGTTAAGGAACTGATTATTGGGGAAAATTCCAGTTCGGAGCACGTTCTTAGTAGGATTAATTTCAATTTGGGTTTAAATGACTTTTAGAGTTGTTAGGAGTTTGAGATTGCCATCGTAAAGGTTTAATTTCTGGTCAGTCATGGTGGAATTGAGCTAACAGAGGCTAAAAACCTTTGTCGGAGAAACCAGGGGGTATGCGTTGAGTGTCGCCCACTGACAGTGCCCAGCCGTACTCAGCAGCAGTTCAATTTTTGGTATGCGCCGACTACCACCTCCTATCGCTTACTAGGCGCAAGTCAGCGCACCCTCCAAAAACCTGTAGAATTTTCTAAATGTGAATTTGAGGTGATTTTCCCAATTCGATGGTTCAAAAACTTGTCTGGAAGTTGGATTAATAGATTATAAACGTGACTAAGTGTTTGTAACTTGCTAGAACTACTCCATCAATTGTTAGTAGGATTTATTATGATTAAAGGTTAGTTTTAAGGTAATTATTAAGTGAGTAAGTTGCTGGTTTGGCCCTATGAACTCATGGTTTGGATTGGTTAGTACTTTATTATAAATTTCTGTTTTGTGACACCTTCTAAGTGGAGCTTTATTAGATTTTAGTATGCTGAGCAGAACTTGTAAAATGGTTTTCTTTAGTAAAGATTTGTATTAAAGGTTTTTGATGGTTGTTCTTGGTTTTGGAAATTACGATTAAAGTTTTATGAGTTAATGTTTTGGTCCTGAGTGACCTAGATGAGTTGGTTTGTGATGGTAATACCAGAGGTTGGTATATTTTTTTGCCACCAGAGGTTGGTTGGTGTGTGAGTTGTCTTGTTTTGGTCTAGCTTGTCTCGGATCCTAGACTAAGATTAGTAATGTAATGAGTTGCCTTTATTGTGGTAATTGCATGGCCATGAGTGTTGCCATGACCAAGGTAGAGCACCCTGTGATCCTTGGTAGGCCGGGTTGTCAATGCTGAAACTCAGAGTAGGCCAGCATTGGATGACAAAGTTCCTTGGTAGGCAGTCATTTCAGAGTTCCGTGTCTATGTTGACTGGATTGTGTTCCAGGAGGCTTGGATGTCGCTCCGGCATGTAAACTACACAATACAAGTGAACTCCATGACATTGGCCACCGGTGTATGTTTTATGATTGCTGTTTGGCTTTTGGTTTTATTCTAACATTGAGAACTTGTGATTTCCAACTGTATGATCGTTCTTATTGGTTATTCGTGGTTGTTTATCATTCGTGGCATGTTTCAAAAATGTTATAAACTGTTTCCTCATGCATGTGTTACTTGCTGGGATATTCGTATCTCATTACGTTCGTTTTGTTTTGTTTTCAAATACTCTCGGTGAGGACTCGTCTGCTGGGGTAGAGCCTGTTGATTTCTATAGGAGAGAGGACTATTACTACCCTTAGTGATTGTAGGCCTATTTATGATTTTGAAAACTATGACATTTGTATGGGTATAAACTTAGTTGATATTCAGTTTTACCTAGAATTGTTAAACCTCAAGTTCTTGGATTTTTCCACGCTTAATAAATGAACTCTTATTTTTTCGCACTCTGATGTATGTCCCATGTATCATGTGGAGTTGGTGATTGAAATGTGGCCCATACCTAACCTCCGTGAGACATGTTATATCTTTATTGAACAACACGGATCTGGGGCGTTACACATCTTGCCTCGGTAGAGTTCGCTTATCATAATAGCTACAAGGCCAGTATGAAATTGGCCCCATATGAAGCATTATACGGAAGTGTCTGTAGATCTCCCTTATGTTGGAAAGAAGTGGGAGAGAAGCAATACCTTGGGCCTCAAGTGATTCAAGACAGCGTAGACAAGGTGAAATTGATAAGGAAACGGCTTCAGACAGCACAAAGCTGTCAGAAAAGCTACGCTGATACTAGAAGAAAACATCTAGAGTTCGAAGTTGGAGCTCAAGTATTTCTGAAGGTAAGCTATGATTTGATAATAGTTTATTTGTATAAGTTTAAGCTTGTCTAAGCTTATTAATATGATTCCTTTATCAATTATAGGTTTCACCCTATAGAGGGATCATGCGTTTCAGCAGAAAGGGGAAATTATCACCTAGATTCATCGGTCCTTTTATGATCCTAGAGAGGATTGGACCAGTGGCATACCGCTTGAAATTACCACCAGAATTAGCCAGGGTGCATAACGTGTTTCATGTTTCAATGCTTCGTCAATATGTACCTGACCCTAGCCACATCATTGATATTGAGCCATTTGAGGTACAAGAGGATGCTACATTTGATGAGTACCCGATAAATATTTTAGACTGAAAGGATCATGATCTTTGTACCAGGACCATTCCACTACTGAAGGTCCTATGGCAACATCATTTAGCCACTACAAAACAATAGACTTTTACCGGCGGTCAGAAAACCGCCGGTAAAAGGGGAAAAACCTCCGGCAAAGCTGTTGTCCGCAGTTGCTAGAGCCGTTTGCAAAGGGGTCGCAGGCAATGACTTTTGCCGACGGCTCTTCCGGCGGTTATTATAACCGCCAGCACAAATAAGCTTTGCCGGCAGTGATATTGGCCGCCAACAAAAATAGTATTTTCCGGTGGTTTATTTGACCGCCAGCAAAAAAGAGTTTTGTCGGCGGTCAGCAAAACCGCCGGCAAAAGTAGTTACCGGCGGTTTTTACCGCCGGTATAAAATGTCGACAAAACTACCTTCGCATGCTTTACTGGCGGTTTTGACTGCCGGTGAAGGATTTTACCGACGGTTTGAAAACAGCCGGTAAAAGTGTCTCCAGGTTTTACTAAATCTTTCTTGATTTTCATACGAACCTGATTTTTTTTTAACACCTACTTTTGCACCTATGAAAAAGGAAGATCTACACACCTGCATGTATACCTTATATAAAAAATCCAACACAATACATTAAAATAGTTGAACAATTAGGAAAAACTTACAACCTAATACATTAAAATCCTTGAAAAATTACACCACAATACATTAACAGTTACTTTCTATTACAACATGAACTTCAATCTTTAATACTTGTTAAAAAAATTGAAATAAATATATCAAATACATTTAGTCAAATTTGAAAAACATAACATCAATATTCAACTCTAGTTTGGCTTGAAACTTGGGTTGGATTTGATCTGCATGCAAGCTGCGCCATATCCTTCTATATGCACATCGTCGGACTAGCATGGCTTCATTCCTGCTAAAAAAGTAAAAAAATCTTGACATGCAAATACATGCACATCATCGGTCCATGTTAGGATTCGTTCCTACACAAAAAAAAAAAAAAATAGAACAAAGCAAAATTAGTATCTAAACACATTAATTTAAACATAGCTAGCTAGATAAAAGCATGTTTTGTAATTACATATAAAGAAATAACTATTCAATAATATAAGGTATGGCAATTCAAGTTACTTATATTCACTCTAAAGTTATTCACATGTTCACACTAAAAGTTTTTAGCAACTAAAATAAGAAGAAAAAGAAGTTCACATGTGGGAAGAACTTGCTTTTTCTTGTCTAAAAAGCCCCAAAGCCCACACAAACCTTAAAATTTCCTTCACTTGAGCTGAAATTTCGGCAACACCTCCCCTAAAATGGAAGGGGTGACCAAGCCCAAATAGGTTCCAAAATCAGATAACCTGCAATAAAAAATCTATATACCATTCACACATCTAATTCCCACCCCCAATCATTGTCAAATATCTCTGTTTTTCTCTAAACCATATCGAGGTCAAAATACTGTGTTCTTTTCAATTGGCTTCACTCCAAGCATCTAAGAGATATTTGCTTTCTGAAATATCTAATGGGGTTTTTTTGTTTAATGGGCATGCCATCACCCACTAGCTAGGCATAACCAGAAGGTTCTTCACTTCATAAAAGCTAGATATATTGAAGTTAAAACTACTATCTGCCACGTTAGGTAGACTGGTTCAACTTTAGATCACTCTAATACCATGATTAGTTTTCTTATCCTAAATGGATTACAAAGAGATATTGAGAATTCTTCTAACCATGGGGTTTGTAAGTAATCCTCATTTTTGAGTTTGAGGGTCTTGAGCTTTGGAGTGCTAAGGAGTCCGGACGTGAATGTCTTCATATTGTCACAGCCCTCCACAATCAAGTTTTCCAAAACCAGAAACTTGAAAGAAAAGCCCCCCCGAGCAGAAGCATGTGAGATTCCATATATTTCTTAGCTGAATTACACAACCATCTTCAGAGTCTCAGTGTAAGTTGCAGTCTAATTACACAACTATTCTCAACCATTATCATTTCCAAGGAATTTTAACTGCTAAGGCTACATCCCATTAACACTTCTAAAAGAAACCACATGACATATCAGGCACTTCGTTAGACGCCAATACTCAACAGGTTCTAGTAGGAAGCTTATAGGTTCCATTTTTTGATTTTCATATCATAAATTACCGCTGAAATAAAAAATAGACTCCATGTTTTTCCAGTAAAAATTTAATGCAGATAACAAGACAAAATAAGTTCACTAAAACCTAAACACATTAGGGGCACTCATCAGACATTAATTCTTAGAATGTTCATGGATACTAATTTCTTAAAATTGTTTAATCCAATATTCAATATCCATTTCAGATTTCCAAATTCATTCCTTAAACAATGCAACATTAACTACTTAGTTACCCTGAATAAAATAATTCTCTCTTCCTGAAAGAGGAGGCAAAATATCAGGAAAAAAGGTACTTTACGCTCATCTAAAACTCTCAACACCCTTTTTCGTCAAGGTCAATCATATCATTAGCTCATTGTGGCAATCTAAAGAGAATATGTTCATCAATAGATCTAACTTATACTTTCAACACCTAATTCCAACTTTTAATTCATGATATATAAGATTAATTAATTAATTAATACATGCGTGCATGCACAAACACACATGAATAGCATTGTGTTAACCAAAGCACACAGAACAGATGTTTCAAATTGGGTTTGGTTTTATAGTTATCCATTTCAATTTGATTCAGTTATTGGGTTGGAGAAGTTAGTTTTAAGCTCAGTTTGGTTTTGGATTGACGAAAACCCAGACCAAACTGAACTGAGTGGCACCCCAAATTGTTGCTTTCCTTGGTGTTGTGTCCATAGTTTGCTGGAGTTGACCTTTGAACTCCTCCAGTACTGGTAGTCCTGATTTTTATGGTCCACTACTTGGGATAGCATGAAATGCACTCATTGACCATCAATAGAACAATAAAGCCATGCATTAATCTTCATTTATTTATTTCTTTTTAGCTAAAATGCGATTTCTTGATGGATTCAAAAAGACATATTATAGACAAAATGTAGTTTTCCTTCACTCAATGCAGTCAGCAAATTATCTAGTCCAGAATGTCATCATATAGATTGCTCACATCATGCTTATGACCAACTAAAACATCTCACAAGCCAGGAGCTCCTCAACACTCTAATTCATCCAAATAAATGAAGCACATAAGTGGCTTTTGTCACTTGCAGGTGAAATAAGTACAATGATTTCTTAAGTGCTGGCCAGATTAATTAAAAAAAACAAAAACCAAAAACAATAAACAAAAAAACCTTACCTTTTTTGGGAAAAGGTAAGTTTATAATTTTATATTAATAACAAGCATACAATGATCCCCTTTACAAATAATCACCAATTTGCATACTACAGTTTTTCTAGTTAGAAAAAAAATCCATTACCAAGCTGAAAAAAATAGCACCAGGTTTAACTAAAATACTTGAGTTTTTATATCTGTTGGTTAAAGTACAAAAGCAAGAACTAAAGAAGAATATGGTCTCCACCAAGATTATATGTAATTTTGGGTGACCAAAGCTGTATCACAGTTTTATAAGTACATCACAATTTATAATACCATTTAGAACAAAATTAGGTTGGCATAAAGAACGAAAGCTCAATATAGTGGAGAAATATTCAGATTTCATAGCAGAAACCATCTTTCAAGACAGGAATTTTGCAAAACTTACCTGTGTTTCACGGTCAATGAGAATGTTGTCTTGTGGAGTGTAACTACAACGTTGGTAGCGCTCAAGGGTTTTGTTCATTCTGCAGAACAAAGCAAAAATGGAAAAAGGTAAGTAAACAAAAAGTAAATCATAAAAGACAACTTCTATGTCAAGTCTAAATTATACTCTCGTTCAGTAGTAGCATGTAATCTAATGTTTTAAAACAGAATCCAATCTTCACATATATGCAATTTGGATTGCAAAAAAACTTAAAAACGACATTAACACACTACAAGATTACAACTAGGAGTTTTAGGAGAGAGGATGTGCACAAACTACAATTGAAACATAAAAGAATGGATAAAAAATGAAAAATTGCTGGTCTTCAACAAGATAAAGGAAAATAGATACATCAAACTTGTTTGTTGAAATCACGACACTTCTTGCTTCCAAAAAAAGCATCTAATAGTGGCAACTAACCAGTTCAACCATTGTTGTGGATCACACCAATCTTAATAGCTATCTCTATAATTATTTTGGTACATGAAGTCCAAAAAAACTTAAGTTTGATTTTTGAGAAACTTGAGCTTTAAATATCGTTCCTTTAAGTTTATCTTTATGATACTTATGATTCATGATTATGAGTGCATGACAAATCTTTTAAAATTCTATGGCTGCCCAAATATGTTTTTCTTTGAATCCTTAATTACTTTGCCTTTTTCGCTTCTTGGTAGCAACCATTTTTTTATATGAAACGATGTTTCCAATATGAAGCAAGGTAAACTATAATTCTTTCACTGAATAGTCATGCTTAACAAATGACATCAATTCAATAACAATATGTGTAGCGCCCCAAATCCGGGTCTGCCCTATCATGGCACCAACCCATACCCGAGACCTACTTATGGGCCCAAAAGAACCTGATAAGCATAATTAATGTGGGCAATTACAATGTAATCATCAGAGTGCATAAGATAAAGAAGCATGGAATTTAAAATTTTCCATATAATAAAAGGGCATCTGTATAATAACTCCAAAATACAACATTTAGGTATACAAAAAGGCTACTAAGATCTCTCCATCACTGCCTCTCACATGAGCATTCATATACAAGAATGATAATCTAAAGATAACTCCCACGTCTACAAATCCAAAAAGAATAATTACATTCCCATTGATAGTTTCTAGGAACTAAATACAATAACATAAAGAGAACCCCTACTACGGATAGTAAAAGTCCTCGGGCCTGCGCTCAAGCTCACCCTCAATAGCTACCCCAGTACGTGGCTCACCAAACGGATCTGAAAACAAATCCGGTAAAACAAAACGCGTGAGACTTAAAGTCCCAGCAAGTAGCAAACATGCATGAATGGAAGCAGTTGATGCAATTCACATGATATCATGATTGGAACAGTTTAGGCAATTTATATAACATCATGAGTAGAAGCAATTCATGCAATTATCATTCTCAAGTCAAGCATCTAAACAATGTAACACATAAAAATTAGCTAACAAACCTGGTAGGACTGATAATGTAAAACAAACCTGTAGAGCTCCCGATATAAAATAAACCTTTCCCAGCAGTTACTAGAACCAATATCACATCCCAAAAACCAAGATATACTACTAAATTCACAAACCAAGTGGAATTCCCCATCCACTGCCATTTAACCAAGGCCAAGTGAGATCTACACCGTGACTGGCATTCAACAAAAGGGCAAGTGAGATCTACACCGTCACTGCCAACCAACCACGACCAAGTGAGATCTACACCGTCACTTAAATCACATAGAAGAAGCTCATCACAGCTTTACCAAATCAAATTAATATTCCCAATGTGTAAGAACTAATCAACAGGTACTTCACAGCCAAAGCCAATTCACAGTAAAATACATACCCCTTAAGGTCCACGAATTACGCATTTGAGAAGTGGGATAATCTTAGGATCCCCAATAAAGTCACCATACCAAAAATCAACGGATTCCGAGACAAAAAGTTTCGGACCTCAAAAATATTCTAAGTATGGATAAAAACGTTGACTTTTCGGTGTTGAATTTTTCTAAACAAATATACAAGGAGTTTGGGGCTTAAATTCTGGTTGTAGTTTATTGGAGTGCATACAAATCATCTAGAATTTTCTGGGCTTCCGAATCACTCATTTGGATATCAAACTCAAAAAGTGGCCATTTTTGGAAATCGGGAAAACTGGAAATTTAGGCACAAACTGAAAAGTTGACTTTTTATTGGTTGGGAATTGGGCCTTGGGAGTATTTTTATTGGTTCCAAATGGGGGGTAAAACCTTATTTACTTGTAAAAACTTAAGTAAATGAAGCAATAAATACATAGAACATTTACTTAAATGTCTTTCATGTAATAAGGGTGCTGTGTAGGAGGGTTAGCTTGTTTAGGAAAGGGTTGAGGAGAAAGAGGGTGAAGAATTCTCCAAAAACAGGGTCAACGCGCGGACGTTGAGGTTGGACGCGCGCGCACTGAGGTATTACATAGGGCAACGCTCGCGCGTTGAAGGTGGGCGTTCGCGCGCTAAGGTTTAAACCTTCCTGACGTGCGCGCGCTAAGTTCAACGTTCGCGCGCTAAGGTCGCGATTAGCCCGGGGCGGTTAATCCTGATTTGCGATTTGCTTTAACAGAACTGATTTTTGGGGGTCTTGGCTCAAGATTAATTGCCAATCTTCAGGATTAATCGCCGGCTCGGGTTCGTACGAAATTTTGGCTATTTTCCAACACCAAACCTATACAAACCACACCCAACCTTTCTATTACCAAATGGGATCATTCTATAACATCCAATCATGCTCAAGAACACCTTCCAACACAGAAATCCATCCCAAATCCCCATGAACATAAATCCACATATAAAGTATCATTCAATATACCCATCTCAAACCCTAACCGGAAATATAATCAATAGAGGTTGCAAATCCATGGCAAATCGGTAGAAAACTAAACAAGGTAGTTAGATAAACCAAACCCTACGAATTTTAGAAGCAAAACCCTACATGCAAGTGATTCTTCAGTTTATCAAAACCCTAGGATAGAGAAATACGAAAATCCAATAAACTTATTTTAGTTGAAGGGTTTGCTACTTACATGTTAATGGAGAAGCAAAACTTATCTTCAAGCTCTCCTCTTCTTCTCCTTCTTCTTCTTCCTCTTGCTTTCAAGTGAGCTCTCACTCCTTTCTCTCTTGTTCTATACGTCCAAGACAAGAGGGAGTGTTCTAAAAATACTTAAAATTGAAATTAGGGCATCCTTTTATATGCCCAAGTTTTGGGTCTTTCAAATCTGCCCCTAAACAAGGCTTTTATTCAACTAAAACCCTTAAGGGGTACCTTAGTGTTAAGTAGGGGTGTACCTTAGTGATAAGTAGAGGGTAACTTAGTGTTATTTGAAGGGTTACCCAAGTGTTTTAAGGGGTTTTCCTTAGCTATTTCAAAGGAATGCTCTAGGGATGCTTGGGGGTACCTTAGTTATACCAGATGGGATACCCTGGTGTGAAGTGGGGGGTACCTTAGTGTTATTGAGAGGGTACCTTAGTGTTTCAAGGGATTTACCTTAATCATTCTAAGGGGTAAACTTTAGATAAGCCTAGGGAGTGTACCTTAGTTATATTGAGGAGGGGTACTTAGCTATAGAAGAGGTATACCTTAGTTATATGAGGAGGTACCTTAGTTATATAAGGGGTTATACCTTAGGGAAAACAGTGGGGGGTTACCTTACTTATATAGGGATTACTTTGGTCAGACAAAGGGGGTACTTTGGCTATATAGGGGGTGTACCCTAGGTAAAACAGTAGGAGTACCTTACTTATATGAGAGGAGTACCTCTAGGAAATTTAAGGGATGTACCCTAGGTAATGTAAGGGATGTACCTTAGTAATATAAGGGGGTACTCTAGTGATATAAAGGGGGTACCTTTAAGTAATACAAGGAGGGTATACCCTAGGTGATATAAGGGATGTACCTTAGGTATGTTAGAGGTACTTTAGTTATATAAATGGGGTACCTCTGTTGTGTAAGGGAATGTACCTTAGCTAAACAAGAGGGTATTTCAAGTAAGACAGTAGGGTACCTTAGTCAAAATAAAGGGATACCTTAGGCAATACAAGTGAGGTACCTTAGGTATAATTAGGGGATACTTTAGGTATTCGAATGGGGTACCTTAACCAATATGAGTGAGGTGCCTTAGATAATATAAGGGGGTACTTTAGGTATACATGTGGGGTACCTTAGGCAACCACAAGAGGATACCTTAAAAAAACACAGGGGTACCTTAGGCAAACACAAGAGGATACCTTAGACAAACACAGGGGTACCTTAGGCAAACACAAGGGGATACCTTAGGTAAACATAGGGGTACCTTAGGCAATTAAAGTAGGGTACCTTAGGTGAAACTATGGGATATCTTGGGTGTACATTGGGCATACAATGGGAGTACCTTGGGTAATACTCAGGTGTACCTTAGGTATGCAATGGGGTACCTTGGATAATACTTGGGGTGTACTTTGGGCATACAATGGGGTACCTTAGGTAATACAATAGGTACTTTAGTGGTATTTAGGAGGGTACCTTAGGTATACTTAAGAGTTACTTTAGGTGTTCTTAGGGGATACTTTAGGTACATTTGAGAGGTACCTTGGGTACTCTTAGGAGGTTCTTTAGGTACACTTAGGAGTTACTTGAGGCACATGTGAGAGGTATGTTGAGTACATTTGGAAGGTACTTTAAGTATATTTGGGAGATACTTTGTGGTACACTTAACTCTATTTTTTTTTTCAGAATTTGATTTCTAATTCACTAAAGCTAATTGTATAGTATCTTAGACAATTGGAATTGAAAAATAACATTAATTAAACTTACCTTGATAACCTTCATAAGGTTCAATTGATTTCTCCAAATCCTCAAGAATAATCCACATTTACCTCATCTTCATAACACAAATACTTAATTAGTCTAATAATCACACTTTAGGTAATTAAGCTTAATAATTAAGGTATAATTCGGGACGGGGTTTTACAATATGTCACTTTAAGGTTTTGCGAGATAATTAAACAAATAATCCACCCAAGTGGCCAATGTAAAGATGCCCTTTAGAAATATGGTAATCCACCCAAGTGGCCAATGTAATCCACCCAAAGATGCCCTTTAAAAACAAATTTAAATGATATCTTCTTTGATAGTCAACATACAATCCTAAAGATGCCCTTTAGAAGGAGTTGCAGGACAAAACTAAGATCACAACCTTATTTTTTTTTTTTTGGGTGTTATACAGAGTATATGCTGAAAAAAATGGTTTGCCAGCATGCTAAAAACCCCAAAACCAAAGAGAAACAAAGGACAACACAAAGACTCAGAACCTCAGATCAATAAAGGACCTAAATGTAACCAGAATAACAGAGAGATCAGAAGATAGTCTAGCATAGAGAAGAGAAGAGGTTTTTTGAGCGTGTTGGGGAAGGAATTTATAGAACAAAAAGGACCTAACAGGATGAAAAATAATCAAGGAAATGGGAATCAAAATTAAGAAAAAAAATTAATAAAGTACAAAAGTAGAGAGGCCTTTGAAAGCTTTTGGCTTTTTGGGGAGATAATGAGGCATGAGGGGCATCGAACCAAATTCAACAAACATAAAACTAGCGCCAGACGACCTCACTCAGATTTTCACCAACTGTGTGCACCTAAATCTAGATCGCACACGGGGCGCACGTTAGTTCGTGCGTGCCTCGGGACTTTCGGAGTCGCCACTGCCTGAGAGGTGCAGGCAGACACGATGTTTGCCCTATTCGGGTCTAAGTATGGTCTGCGGTTTTTCAGAGTTCTAGTTAAGTCCTCGGTTACGTTCGGGGAAGCCCTACGACACCCCGGCCCGCCCCGTCGATCTGACGGGTCCCTCGGGTCTCCCTGGTTTTTGAGTCAGTCTCACCCTTCCTAGACCAGCATGCTGTTTATTGGGTCTGGCAGGGCCCTCTGAAGGTGTGGGTCCCTTTTACTTTGATTTTTATCTTTTTATTTGGTGAAGTGGGTCTGATTCGGGTCCCGTTGGAAGACCCGTAGGTTGCCAAGGTTGGGCTTGAGGCCCAATTGGGTTATTGGGTAACCCATTTGGTTATTTAATTAAACTATTTACACATGCAATGGGCTTGGATTTGGCTCATTAACCAAGGGTCAAGGGGCCTGGGCCTGTTTATTGAAAACAGGCCTGGTATAGGCCAGTCAAAATGTGGGCCATTCAAGTGGGCCCAAGGTGATCTTGGTGGGCCCTTCTAGGCCCACAGTCTACAAATGGGCTAAAAATAGCCCAAACAACATATGGAATCGGGTCAAGTTGGTTCGGGTCGGAATAGATCCAACCGGGCCTAAAATTATATTTTTTAAGTTATATTTACACTGGCCCGTGTTTATTATACAGGCTGCCCTTGCTCGTAAATGAAATCCGGTTTGGCTCACCCGTGAAACAAACACGGGCCTGCCCGGACCGCTCTGAGTTTACGGGCGCAGCTAATTTTGCATTTTTGCTGCCGATTCTGCTTGGGATTCGTTCCGGCTATCTTCTTGGGTGCTCCGGTGACCTTTGTGAAGGTTTTGGTGCTTTTTGTCATAGCACATTTGTTTCACTTGCTTCTTCAAGTCCTCCTTTATTGGTGCTCTAAATGGAACTAAATTCCCTTTCTTTTAGACCATGTCATCCTCTGTTAATGTAACAAAAGAAAGGGAAGTGGTAGTGGGGAGAGGATTAGATAGGAGGGTTTAAAGAGGCACTTATGAATTCAACCCATTAACCAAGATATGTTATTCTTTTTCTCCTTTTGTTAGTTTTATGGTTCCATCCTCTTCTTATTCCATAAGACGATGCTCATTTGCATGGGAATACTCCAACAAACAGTGAAGCCAATGAGTTAGTAGTACAGTAATAGAATAAGAGAGAACTTAAATGAAACAGTTCATATATATTGAAAAAGAAGTTGATATAAAGGTTACCACACTATTACTCCTTTGATTTGGTGATGTAGTGATTCTCTGAAGATTTCGGCAGCGCTTCCGCGTCCTCGGGGATTTTCTAGGTTGATTTTGAAAGAGGTTTGGTAGGAGGTTGGGTTTAAATGGAGGTATTTGGAGGTTTAGGCATGGTTTTAGGATGACAAGGGTATTTTGGGTATTAAATGGGTGTAGGTATTGGGGTGGTGGTAATTGGGTAGAGTTTGGCTGTGGTAATCAGCAAGGAAGAGAGGGGGTGGAGGCCTATGGTGATAGCTTGTTTGAATGGGGGGGCTGGCTTCTCTATTTATAGGCAAAAAAGGTCGTGCCCGTATTTGAAATACGAGCGTCCCTTGCCCGTACTTCAAATACGGGCGTGCCTTGCCCGTACTTCAAATACGGGCGAAAAACGCACATTTGTAAATCTCGCAGAATCGGCCGTACGGGACGCGTGTCCCGCCGTACAGTGACGCGTGTCCTCTTCCAGAAGCTTGCCCATATTTCAAATACGGGCATGCCCTGCCCGTAATTGAAATACGGATGAGCACGTTTTTAAAATGTTTGGATTTCAAACCTTTATTCAATTCGATTTTTTGCAAGATTTTGTTTGATTTTTCCGATTATTTTATTATAAAGCGAGATTCCCTTTATTAAAATATTAATAAATACTTTTATATTATTAATTTTATTGGTATATTCCATTTTTTCCTGCCTTTTTGCCACATGGGCAGTTTTTTTGAAACTTCAACTGCCCATAACTTCTTCGTCCGGTGTCCGATTTCAGCAAACTTAGTTTCATTGGAACTGGCTCGGAACCACCTATCCATTGGGATTAAGTTTGGCAGCTGAATTGGGGTCGAGCAAAAAGTCAACTTTTTGTTCCCCAAAAGTTTGACCGACTCATAACTTCCTCATCCGGACTCCGATTCCAGCAAACTCAATTGCGTTAGAACCGTGTCGAAATGCTTTTTTTCAATGAGATGAAGTTTGATGGCCAAATTCACTTGAATCAAAAAGTCAATTTTTTGACCCCCTCAGGGTTTGACTTTTCATTTTTCTTCATTTTAGGGGTGCAAAAATCAGGTGCTAACACCAACCATTCACCACCAGCACCAGATTTATCATTGTGGTTTTTGCCTTCCGTAAGAATTAAGGGATGGAAGTGGTATCGTTGGGAGATTAGGCTGCGGAAGCGTTGATTGATGAAACGATAGAAATAAAAGAGAAACCATCGAAGCAACACTAACTCAAAACCTAGCCATTAACAAAAAACCAAACTATAAAACATAGCCATTACAATAAAACACATCAAACGATCGCCTCATAACAATAACACATTGATTACTTTTAGAGAGAGAACAAAAAAAAAAGCAGAGAAACCCTGACCACAACCAAAAGGAGGAGGAGCTAAACAATTAAAAACTTACCAAAAACCTTGAGCAGTCTAAGACTTTGTGCTTGAGAATTGTGAAAAAAGAGAGATTTGTTTCTTTGTTTCGGTACCTTGAAAGCAGAGGATTCTGTTTATTGTCAGAGGGGTTCAAGCGAGAAGACGATGCATGGCAATGGAAGAGGGCGCATGGCGGCAATGGTGACCAGAGCAGGAGGAGATAACGCACGGTGGTAGTGGAGGACGATCGAGGGCGCCAAAAACCCACAGAGCGTGAAACCCCACTTGAAAACTGCTGGAAGGAAAGTGAGAAAAGGCGAAGAGAGGCCAGAAGAAAAGGAATGGTTGCGAGTTTTTCCGGCGGCTTTTAAAAAGCTGCCGGCAAAAGTAATATTTGCCTGCGGTTTTCAGACCGCCAGCGAAAATCCGCCCTCCTTGACTCTCTTTTTTGTGGTGAGCTAAGGAAGCTACTTGGGAAACAGAAAAAGAAATGAAAAAGAAATACCCATATTTGTTTCCTAAAGAACGAGGTAAATTTCGAGGACAAAATTCTTCTGAGGGTAGAATGTGAAATCCTGTTTCTTATAATGGATTCACTAACTGTTGAACTTTGATATGTAGGAAATGAGGTCTAGCGAATGACAGAGGGCAGCCTAGCTAGTGAAGTGGTAAGCTGTAAAATCCCGAATTTTAATAAAATTAAAATTTGAATTTTATATTTGCTAATTCATTTAATTAGGGGAAATTTCAAAATTTAGATAAGATGAATTATTATAAGAAGGAAAGATCGGTTATTGGATTTTAATGGGTTGGGTTTTGGTGGTTCGATGGTGTAGCAGTAAAAGGGTAATTTGGGGATTTAACTAAATTAAGTGTGGAAGAAGGTAAAGTAAAGTTAGTTGTGGTTAAAATAATAATCTGAATCATTAATATGTTTAAAATTAATTTTAATTTAGTAGGGTGTTAAGGTAGGGGATTGGGTGAAGAGACAATCATTGTATCGAGTGTAAATAACTGCTTATGTAGGAAGAGGCTGTGGGTGAGCACACAGCGGATTATGAGAGGAAATGAGTGCAAATAGAAATATATATATAGCCTTTGTTTTCATTTCTCCAGTTTCCCACAAACTGTTCGGAGAGGGGAATTGCTGCCGAAATTCAACCAGATTGAGAAGGAGAGAAGAAAGTGAGTGGAGTTGGTGAATTGAAGTGATTAGGAGTTAAATCAGTGGTGGAGTGCTACTGCTGGAGGTTCGTAGCGGCTGTGAGTTGCAAGGATCTATTCAATTCGGAATTGATCTCAGAGAGATTAGGTAAGGGAATTTATTTGATAATTGTGAGCAAAATCAATAGAGGCAATAGGAGTTAGTCCAGATCTAACCAGATCTGGAACTTTTGGCAGAGGAATTTGGATCAGAGGTTGGCGACAGAGATTTTTGAGTTATAATCATTGCCGTTTGTGCTCAGTCGAAGCTTGGGAGTTGTTGAGCTTGAAGAAAGGTAGATCAGGTGAGTAGCACTTGGTTTATTCGATTTGAGCATATGGATGTGTTTTGGGAAACTTGAATTGCAGTCGCGTGCATGGTGTTTCCTGTTCATGAACTGTTAGAGGAGATCGAATGTTTTACGGTTGATGTTCATCTGGATTAATTTCGTTTAGGTTTAATCAATTTGTCACGAGGTATAGGAAGGGATTTGAGTCAAGTTTGGCAAGGGTTTTAAGTTCAGACAAGTCAGAAAGCATCAAACGGAGTATACTATGATTGCCGAGTTGCGTTTTGGGTTGGCGCCAACCTCGGTCAATCTAGCGCTAACCTCCTGTGATTAGTGCCAGTTCAAAAATAGCCCGGCGCTAACCTGGTGGACCTGGTGCCAACCTCTGGGGGTGAGCGCCAGGCGTGGTTTCCACAGCAGAGTGCGGCTAATTGTGTATACGCCCTAGATTTGTTTCAACCCTCAATAAATCTACTCGATGAGTTGGGTGAAGTGTGGGGAAAGTTGCTGATATGGCGGTGAGCTCCGAATTGTATATTATCAAATTTGGAAGAATTAAATCATAGAAAAAGGGATTATAGCTCTACCATGGTTGGTAACAGTAGGTTGGCACTAGCACCCTAGCTTCTAAGCTATTCAGCTAATACCTGGGAAACTAAGTTCTGGTTTAAATACCTCCCAATAAACATTTAGAGATTCAGGTAAGGGCTATTAGTGAGAAGGGAGGACACTTGATAAATGAAAATGGTGGTTATATGTCGGAACACAAAATTTGAGGAAGGAAGAGTTCAATGCTGAAACTAGTAACTATAAGAGGGGTGTTTGTTTCTATAATAATCCAGGTTTCATGGAGGGTACTTAATTACTATTTCTGGTCAACTGGAGTGGTGACCTCCTTATCTGAGCTAGGGACGAGTTAGAAATTATGCACAACCAAGATAGAAAAAGAAACAACATAAAGAGCAGAAGTAAAGATAATAAGTAAATTTTCTTCATGCCAAGTGATACAATAATATCTGGTTTTCCATTGGCTTACTATTGAAATACTGATTTGTTCAACTCTTCACTATCCAGATTTGAAAATACTAGTTTGAGTAAAAATTAGTAAACTTTATATTATGAGTAGAATATTAAAGTAAGTATTTCCTTAGACTTTTGCTTGATATGTTGTTAAGTTTTTCGGTTGGATTGAAGTTACATTGAGTCTCCATGAGGGAGTATACTGGTCCGGGTGACCCATGTTGAACAACCACCTGATTTGAGTTATATTGTGTTCTACTTTGGTTTCTTGCTATTTCATTGTTTATATTGAAATTGTGGCATTGTGATTACTATTGGTTTAGCTTGTCCTGGATCCAGAGTCTAAGCTTAGTAGTGTGATTTATATGCTTTATTGGTGTAATGGCATGGCCATGGAGTGTTGTCACGACCGGTGTAGAGCAGCCAGATACCCTGAGTAGGCCTGGTTGTCAATGCCGATACCTGAAATAGGTCGGCATTGGATGACGATACCCTGAGTAGGCCGGAACTGTGTACATGGAGGTGTGGATGTCACTCTGACATGTTGATTAACCAATCTAAGCAACTACATGACATTGACCAATGTTGGTTTTTGACTTTATTTGACACTATATGTTTTATTCGCTGGTTATTTGGTATTGGTGGTTCCCCGAATGTTGTTTATCGGTTATTTGGTATTGGTATCCCTCCTGCCAGTGTAGAGCAGCATCGTGACCTTGAGGGTTTCGGTGTTGTCAATGCCGATACCCGGAGTAGGCCGGCATTGGATGACGATACCCTGAGTGGGCCGTCATTTCAATATCCGAAACCCTGAGTAGGCCGGATATACATTTGGAGGCGTGGGCACAATTATGAGGTGACTTTGTTTATGTGATACTTGGTATGACTGGAAGTATATCTTGAGTTGTGGAATTATGATTTCTTCCCTATGTGGTCGTCAGTTATTCATTATGTTATTGCTATCTTCGTGATTTGAGATGGAAGTTATTGCTTGGTTTACATTATGGATTTATGCATTTATATCACATGGATTATTCAAATTCTATTGGATTGTTCGGATTATACGTGTTATTGTCGTTATATATGTTTTGCACCATTGCATGTTTTAGAATTGGAACTAAATGGTTTTGTGCATGCATGTGCTGCTCACTAGGATATTCGTATATCATTTGGTATTGTTTTGTTTTGTTTTCAGCAGCTCTTGGAGAGGACGTTTCCTGCGGGTAGTTGCTCGGTCATGTGAGTTTATTTCAGTTTTGGGATTTTAGCGTACTCTGATTATCTAGTTATTGTCATTTCATGTTTTCCTTCACTCTGATATTGCGATCATGTTTTATATATTAACCTCCGGAGACGAGTTATGGTTTCTTTACGTAACTCGGATCCGGGGCATTACATAAGCCAACAGTTTTATTTATATCATTGTTGTATGGTAAGAAATTTGTGTATTTGAAATTAATCGAGTGATAATTGTAAATAAATAAATAAATAAACCAGATTTGATGAGGTGAGCTCATGAGAAATGATCATCATTTATTATGGTTCAATTATAACTTTTGCTGAACCAGTTTAATTAAAAGGGAACAACATTAAGGGTTGATTGTATTAAAATTGTAGAAGTACTGTTTAGGGGCTTTATACAATGATAAAATTTGATTTTGATGGGTTAATTATGGATTAAGTGGTGTTGGTTTAGAAGGTTGGACGTGATTAGTGAATTAGAATTCTTATGGTTTAGTTAAGGCAAGCCTATGAACTGGGTTTCATTTTGTAGTCTAAGTGTGTAACACTTGCACTATTTAATTAGAAAAGGATATATTGTTAATGATGGATGTTTAGAGGGCTAATAAGAGGTTTAATGAGGTTTTAATTAAGGCTAATGAAGTGGGTTAAATGCTGGTTGTAATAATAACCCAAGGTTTATGGTCTGGTTTAAGTGAACCCATGGTTCACTTGGTTTTGGTTGACTATATATATTTGGAACCCTTATTCTCTCTCCATTTTTTCTCCATACATATGAGAAGGGTTTTGTAACGCCCCAAAGCCGGGTCAGTGCAAACCGGCACCCGACCCGAACCCATTTCGCTACTGTAACAACCCGAATTCAGTTCAACAACCAAATCCGAGGTGTTATTGGCCCATATCAAATACATCATCAATAATATACCAGACAATAGAATTAAATAATCCATTCACTTTATTATACTATCAGAGTGCAGAACAAGGATGTGTGGAAGTGTAGTCTAAAATCCTCAATAACCAATATAGTTAATCATCAACATTAATATCAAAGTCTGGTAAAATAAAAGGTCACTATCTCACTAATCTCTCTAATACATCAAACCAAATGAATAATAGTCTAATCAAAGAAACTAAGTCTACATCAATCATCCACCTCAGATAATATCCGGGTAAAAGTAATCCTCCGGTGAATACTCAGCTACCTCTCCTTGGAAATCACTATGATCCCCCTCTCGCGTATCAGCTGAAAAATGAAATAAAAGTAGAGTGAGATACGAATATCCCAGTAGGTAACACATGCATGGTTAAACAGTTCATATAAGAAAAATAACAGTTCATGCACGATTAAGCAATATCGACTAATCAGGCTCGTATAATCTTTCGTATCATTCATGAATACAAAACAGTATGATAAACAGTTCTAGAAATGAATTTCAGCAAGTTCTATTATAAGAATCCAATAACAAAATCAATAACATAATTCATACTTTGCTAGGATGCACTAAACAGTCACATCCGATCAATATCTCAATCACATGCCTCCAGCATGTATACAATAATAATAACAAGTGTTTGATACCACTTGAAAGAGTAGAGGACTACTCTATAGGTCCACGATCTACAACAATTCAGAATTTTAACAATGCGGAAACAATACACAGAGAATTATACGAGGAAACCTGGATCCAGATCCAGGAAAAACCTCGAGTCTATATGAGGCGACTAACCCTTCGAAAATCCACTATTGAATGAAAAGACAATTACAAAGGAGTACACACTTAACCTTTACAATTGAACTCACTCAACAGCAATCCACAGTTCGAATCCACGAACTGCAACACAGCTTGAATCCATAAGCTGCAGAACACGATCAGTCCAGATCGCAAACAATCACTCACCAGTGATCCACAGTTCGAATCCACGAACTGCAACATAGCTTGAATCCACAAGCTGCAGAACACGATCAATCCAGATCGCAACAATCACCTCAGAATCCACTGAGACGATCCAATGCAGTAGGAATCCACCTACGCATCAATCAAAGCCGATCACCAGTCCAGGCGATCACACGATCAGATGAAGTTCCGAATTGAAGAAGAATCCTCTACCTTCAATTCCAGGTGATCTATCTCAGATCTCCCCCTCACTCGATCGCCGACTCTCTAAAGAAGATTTGATCGAATCTCAAACACCTCAAGATCCGAAATCAAAATGATCCAAAGAAAAAAGTCACCTCTAAAAAATTACAGCACGTCTATTTAAAGAATAAAAACACAGATCGCGTCGAACGCTGGTGGCGTCGTGGAGCGATCGGGGTAGACGGCTGGAGGCGAACTCAAGTCCCGCTCAGAACAAGTTGAATCAGTTAAGGGCGCGCTGCCAGCGAGCTGCTAGCGGGAGAGAACACGGCATGTGCACGGCTGATCATATAATCTTCAATCTCGCTCTGCGCTACCAGCGGCGTGTTGGCGTCGCCTTACGACGCTAGTGCACGTACCTTTCTTTCAAAGCACTGATTCACTTATGTGCTGCCAACGGAGTGGCAGCGGAGTTGATCTTCGCAAGTGCCTTTACAATAAAATGCTCTGTTTAGAAAATCTTCCATTTCATTGGGCTACCAGCGGCGTGGTAGCTGTGTGGCAGCATCGTCTTCTTCTTTTTTACTACATTTACTGAATTTTCATTATTTAATCTGCACATCTTGAAGATTTATTAGAAGACATAATTTGTCAAACATTTGCCATAAAAGGAGTGTGAGTTTTCACACTTACAATCTCCCTCTTGGCAAATGCCTGACAACAACCTTAAAACAGTGTTTAATATCAAACTCAGTTAATATTGATTTTCATTTAAGAGTTTTAAAAACACACTGATAAGGAGAGACAGTGATTGTGGAGAATCCAGAATTTTATTCATTCAAAAAGGATATATATTGTTCCAACAGATATGATAATCCAGAATTTCATTCATTCAAAATACACTGTTCCAACAGATATGAGAATCCAGAATTTCATTCATTCAAAAAGAGTATACATGGTTCCAACAGATATATACACATATATATACACATCCGACCAACCAACATAACACTTCCTTTACAAACCCACAGAAAATTCCTCTACAAGCCAACTTTTAGAAACATAACCAATACACAACACATAGAGAGAGAAAAAAAATAACAAGTAGCAAGCAGCAGCAGCAACAACCCAGCAAAACCATCAACAGAAACATCAACCCCAGCAGCATTATCCAAAAAACTCCCCCTTTCTAGAAGGTGGTTTTGGTTCCCAAGTCCTTGAGTAGTGCTTGTATGCGTCTTGGGACCTGGAGTGCAGCCAGCAGAGTTTGTGGTCCATCTCCAGCTGAGTCTTCCGAATGCTTTCCAGAAAATGATCAGCTTCATTTTGCATTCGTTGCTGAGCAGCAACATCCTGTTGTACCTCACCACAGGTAAAATCAACATCCTTTGCCAGTTTCTCCAGCTTCTCTTGGGTCTCTGATTTGAACATGCTCATCATGAGCATGTGAGCCCTAACTTCAGAATTGAAAGCCTCCTGGGAGGCTTGCATGGAATTCAGTTTGTCCATAATTGCCAAAGCATCAGAGCTGGACAAAGAGGACTGAGAAGAAAAGGGTTCAGAAGACACCAAACGAAAAGGATTGGCGCGTTTACTTCTGGTCAGGGTGGAGGAATCAATGGGAGGTCTGGGATGAATGATCATTTCAACAGGATCAGGGAGTACCCCTTGATGAATGCACAGGTAAGATATGAATATGCCAAAAGGAAGAGCTGCAGTCTTGGATTTTACATTCCGAGACTGAAGGATCTGATGGAAGATGATGGAGGGAATACAGATACTATCTCTGTTCCAGAGAGCATGAAGAAGTCTTGCTCTCGAGTGAGAAATCTCAGAATGGTGATCTAAGGGAACCAGAGAAGCACACACAAATAGATTCAAGATCCGAAGAAGATCCTGAAGAGATCCATGAGGAAGGTAGTTGGGCTTGTTTTTGATGGAAGTAGGAGCACCCGGAACAATTAGAGAAGGAATAATAGACTCCATCGGAGGATCAGTATGAGAATCAAGAAAGTTAAAGGAAGGAGAATCAACTAGGGGCAGTTCGAGAAGAGAGGAGATAAGCTCTTTCGAGAAGTCGAAAGAGATACCCCTGATATAGGCTTTGACATAGCCTTGATTGGCAAGATGCAGATGGTGGAGGTTTGAATAAAATTCTCGAACCAGGTCCGGATAGGCAAAACCACTAATCAATGCAAATTTTTTCCAACCATTGTCTGAAAACAATGAGTAGAGAGGAGATTCAGAAAAAGACTCAAGCTTAATGGCCCGTTCCAAAAGGAGTGGCCGGTGCTTGAAGAACTCATTAAAATCAGAGAGACCATTCCCCAGAAAAGGTTCAGAGGAATGAGAAGGGGAAGGGGGTCTCACTGGAGGAGAAGATATAACAGGAGAAGATCTCACAGGAGGAGAAGATGTGGAAGGAGAATCAGTCCTCGATTTTCTCTTGAGTGGCATGGTGAAGATTTAAAAAACTGAAAGAGAAAGAACAAACAGACAGAAACAACAATGCACGATAAAGCCCTAATGGCAGAATAAGCTACCAAACCCTAGCTAAGAAGAACAAGAGAAGACTACTGAAATAGGAAGCAGAGAATGGAGAAGCAAGATGAAGACAGTAAAAAAAATTTACCTGAATAGTGGACAAGGTGACGGAGGGTAAGCACGAAGGCAGAGTAAGACCACGACGCGAGGAGCGAGGTGTAAAGCAGAGAGAGTAAAAAAACAGAGGTAAAAAATGAAACAGATTTCCCCCTTTTTATAGGAAAAAAAATTTCGCTGCCAGCGAGCATCCAGCGTCGCTTACCACAGCAGGTGCCAAAGCATGAAATAGAGAAGAGGCTACCAGCACGCTTCTAGCGACGTAGAAGGTGGACATGCACACTCAAACAGAAATACACTCATAAGGCAAAAATTTATAAAAAGAGTTTGAACTATTCTTCATGAAAAAATCATACTTCTAAACACAAAGCTAAGATTTTAACTAAACTAAAATCATCCAGAGAATCAACTGTTATTCAATCCAAGAAGTACTTATTCACAAAACTGATCTTAAGGAACCTATCAAGGTTAATTCAGATGTGACACATTTCATATCTATGACCAAAATTACTTCATGGTTGCTCATACTATAAATTTTCTTCAAGATATTGAGCGCATATGCATATTAATTAGTCAATGTTTGTGTAGTGTGTGAAAAATAGTTTTTGACTTTTACACTTTATACATATGAAAGGCTATTTTAGTGTAATCATACTCGAAAAGTATAGACATACCCCAACTTCATTTTGGTGGCTTTCGCACATCAGAGATAGGTAGCCTTTTCTGATCTCTTTTTCTTTTCTTTTTGAAGAAGGCATTGACCCCTAAAAAACCTGAGTTTACAGTTCATTCCAAGGATATACCTTCTTTCTCTTTTTCTTTTTGAGAATTACAGTGGCTTTCACTCTAGTCTCTATGGCAGCCATTTCCAAAACTTTTCTTTTCATAAAGGTGATAGCCTATAGAATCCAAGCTTCAAACACACAATAAACTTCAATGCACCAAAGTGTTTAAGACAAAAATGATAGTTGATTATAAAACATTTTTATCAATATGCAGACTCAAGCTTCCTGAATTAAGATTTCAGTATCAAGAACACACAAGAACATTTTGAACAGATATGTAGATTATTTTACATCTAAATTAACTCAAAACAGAACCTGATTTTCAGTTTTGAGAGCAAACTCCTAGGGATTTCCTAAGAGTTTCAAATCTGTTCTGATCTAAAGGTTTAGTGAAAATGTCAGCCAACTGTTTTTCAGTAGATATATATTCAATCAAAACAGTTTTGTCTTCAATTAACTCTCTTATAAAGTGATGCCTGATGTCTATATGTTTGGTCCTTGAGTGTTGAACAGGATTTTTGGAAATATTTATGGCACTCTGATTGTCACAGAAGAGAATCATTTGGTCCTGATCTAAACCATAATCAGATAGCATTTGTTTCATCCAAATTAGTTGAGTACAACTGCTTCCAGCAGCAATGTACTCTGCTTCAGCAGTACTCAGAGAAACTGAGTTTTGCTTTTTGCTTAACCAAGCTATGAGATTATTACCCATATAAAAGCAACCACCAGAGGTGCTTTTCCTATCATCCATACACCCAGCCCAATCAACATCAGTGTATCCAGTCAGATATGGGTTTGTTTCTTTGGAAAACTAAATTCCCAGATCAACAGTACCATTAACATACTTAATAATCCTTTTTACAGCATTTAGATGAGATTCTTTAGGATTGGCCTGATATCTTGCACAAACTCCAACACTAAAACATATATCAGGTCTACTTGCTGTTAAGTACAGAAGACTTCCAATCATCCCTCTGTACAAGGTAGGGTCTATATCCTTACCAGATTCATCTTTTCCAATTTTTAAGCTAGTACTCATAGGAGTCCTAGCATGTTTTGCATGAGTTAAACTGAATCTTTTGACTAGATTTCTAGCATATTTTGCTTGAGAGAAAAAAATCCCTTGTTGAGATTGATAAATCTGAAGTCCTAAGAAAAAGTTCAGTTCACCCATCATACTCATCTCAAATTCACTTTTCATTAAGTCAGCAAAGGAATGAGCATGATTTTCAGAAATAGATCCAAACACTATGTCATCAACATAGATTTGAGCAATCAAAATGTGTTTGGACTCTCTTTGAATAAAGAGAGTTTTATCCACATTTCCTCTCATAAAACCAGATTCAAGTAAAAAAAGAGGTGAGTCTCTCATACCAAGCTCTAGGAGCTTGTTTGAGTCCATACAAGGCTTTGTTCAGTTTATAAACATATTTAGGATGATTTGTGTCCTCAAAACCTTTAGGTTGCTCTACATAGACCTCTTCATTCAGATATCCATTCAAGAATGCACTCTTAACATCCATTTGAAACAGTTTAAATTTCAAATAGCATGCAATAGACAAAAGTAATCTGATTGATTCTAACCTAGCTACAGGAGCAAAGGTTTCATCAAAATCTATTCCTTCTACTTGAGTGTATCCCTGAGCAACAAGCCTAGCTTTATTTCTGGTTACTATCCCATTTTCATCAGATTTGTTCTTAAAAATCCATTTGGTTTCTATCACATTCAGATCAGAGGGTCTTTCAACCAATTCCCATACATTATTTCTAGTAAATTGGTTTAGTTCTTCATGCATAGTATTTAACCAGAATTCATCCAACAGGGCATCTTTATATGATTTTGGCTCAAATTGAGAGAGATAAGAGGAAAATCTGACCTCATTATGTACTTGATGTCTTGTTCTTACACCATCTGAAATATTTCCAACAATTTGCTCAGTAGGATGATCTTTGAGAGTTTTTGTCAGAGGAACCACTTCATTGCTTGAGGAAGCATCTCTGATTTCATCCTCTTCATCTACAAGCTGCAGAAGTTCACAGTCGGTTCCTTCATCATCTATTAACACATTAATAGATTCCATTACAACAGATTTTTTCAAGTTAAAAACTCTGTATGCTCTACTAGAAGAAGAATATCCTAGAAAGATTCCTTCATCACTTCTAGAATCAAATTTTCCTAGATTTTCTCTGTCCCTTAGAATATAGCATTTACTTCCAAAGACTCTAAAATATTTCAGGTTTGGTTGTTTTCCTTTCCACATTTCATAGGGAGTTTGTTTCCATCCAGATCTGACATACACTCTGTTACTTATATAACAGGCAGTATTTATAGCTTCAGCCCAGAATTTTGTTGACACTTTCTTGGCTATCATCATGGTTCTAGCCATTTCCTGCAAAACTCTGTTTTTCCTTTCCACAACTCCATTTTGCTGTGGAGTCTTAGGAGCAGAAAATTCATGTTTAATTCCTTGGTCTTCACAGAATTTGGAAAACATCTGATTTTCAAATTCTGTCCCATGATCAGATCTTATTCTAACTATTCTCCCTATTTGCAAGTTCTTTTCAACTTGAATTTGACAGCAAAATTGTTTAAAACAATCAAAACATTCAGATTTTTCTCTTAAAAAATTTACCCAGGTATATCTACTGTAGTCATCTACAACAACAAATATATACCTCTTTCCTCCAAGACTTTCAGTCTTAGTAGGTCCCATTAAGTCCATATGAATCAGTTCTAATGGTCTAGAGGTTCCTACAATGTTAGTTTTCTTATGTGTGGCTTTGATTTGTTTTCCTTGATTGCAAGGACCACACATTCCTTTCTTTTTATTATTCCCAAACTTGGGAATTCCTCTAACCAATTCAGAGTTAGAGATTTTTGACAAATCTCTATAGTTAATGTGACTATGCCACAAATCAATTTCATCACATACAGAAGATTTTAAAGATTTTTTATTGTTTCCAATGATTCCATAACAATTGTCATTTGTTCTTACACCTATAAGAACAGTTTTACCAGAATTATCCAAGATTTTACATTCTTTTCTGGTAAAATTGACAAACAATCTGGAATCACATAATTGGCTAATACTGATCAAGTTAGCCTTCAAACCAGATACAAATAATACATCTTTCAGACAAACACCATTTGGACCATTTACAGTTCCTTTACCTTTAACTTGGGAAGTGCTTCCATCACCAAATGTAACACTTCCACCAAAGTATTCTTCAAAGGTACTAAACATAGACCTATGTCCACACATATGTCTTGAACAACCACTATCCAAGTACCACATGTTGACATCATGAGCTTTTAAAGCTACATGAACAACATTAGCAACTAGGGAATCTTTTCTAATCCAAATCTGTTTTTCAGGAGTTTTCTGAGGAGTACATTCATCAACTACTTGAGATTTTGAGGGAAGCTTCTTTGACAGATTTGTGACTTCCTTATTTAATGTTTCAGTCAATTTTAACAGGGAATCAAATCTGTTATGTAAATCTAGAGACTGACTTTGATTTACTTTTCTCTTATTATCAAAATATCCCTCAGGAAAACCATGCAATACATAACACTTTGGTCTTATATGACCCTTTTTATTACAGTGATGGCATACAGGTATAAACCTATGTTCAGAAAAATCAACATTTCTAGATTTGCCAGTATTTCTAAACTGTACAGATTTATATTTCTCAGGAGTTGAAGGTTTACCTGTTGGTCTTACTTCTCCAGCATAAATTTTCTGTGAAGATTCCTTGTTTTGATTACTTACACTCATTCTCTTTTCAGCAGAATTTGAGCTTTCAGGAACTTCCTTTGAAATTGATTCCTCATTAATTTGATGATTTCCTGCAGAAGAATTTGAAGCATTAGATTTACTTGAATTTGAAACTTTCTCAAGTTCAATCACTTTACCTTGAAGTGCAGAAATCTGAGCTTCCTTTTCTTTTAGTTTTTCAGTTTTTTCAGTTAAAGAAGTTACCAGAGAATTTTCTTTGGCATGTCTTTCAAGTAACTTCTGGTTTATTGAATCTATTTCTGCAAGAGCTTTATTTTTCTCTGTTTCTGATTCCTTCAATTTTTTACTCAGTTTCTTGACTTTCTTCTGAGCTCTATTGAATTCCTTATAGAGCTGATTGTAGGCTTCTTGTAGTTCTTCTTCATCATCTGATAAAGTCTCTTTATTATCTCCTGCAATTCCAGAGATTGAACTACCAGAGGAGGATGAGTAAAAAGAATTGAAAGCAGTAAAATTAGCAGAAATATCCTCATCAGATTGTGAAGAACTATCAGTGTTACTGTCATCCCAAGTAACCTGATAATTAGTCTTTTTCTTTTTATCCTTTCAGGGACAATCAGAGGCAACATGTCCAAATCCTCTACATTTGTAACATTGAACTTCATCATTCTGAGAAAATTTCTTCTCCTTTCTTGGATCAGAAATTTTCTTATCAGATCTCCTATTAGATCTGTCCATGGATGATGAAGAATTGGATTGTCTCTTTTTAAACATTCTCTTAAATTTTTTAGCTAAGAGAACAAGTTCATCCATATCAACATCAGAATTATCTGATTCTTCAGTATTTACAGATTTTACAGATTTTAGAGCTATTCCTTTACTCCTTTTAGGAATATTCAGATCTAGCTCATAAGTCTGTAAAGATCCTACCAGATCATCAATTCTCATGTTATCTACATCTTTTGCCTCTTGAATGGTAGTTACTTTAGGTCTGAACTTTTCAGGCAAAGATCTTAAGATTTTTCTAATAACCTTTGATGTAGAGATTTTTTCACCAAGATTAAAACTAGAATTAACAATATCTGAGAGTTTAGCATAAAACTCATCAAAAGACTCATCATCTTTCATATATAAAGTTTCAAAAGATGTAGTAAGTCTTTGAAGTCTGGACAGCTTGACAGCTGAGGTTCTTTCATGAGTGACCTCAAGAATGTCCCAAGCTTCCTTAGCGACTTCACAAGAGGAAATTCTCCTGAATTCCTGAACACTAACAGCACAAAATAAGGCATTCATTGCCTTGTTGTTCCATCCACATTGATCATATTCAGTTTTAGTCCACTGTTCATGAGGTTTAGGGATCACAACACCTCCTTCTGTTGTGATCTCAGGTGGATGATAACCATTACAAACCGAGAGCCAGACACGCTCATCGATTGATTTCAGGTAAGCTCTCATTCTTGCTTTCCAGTAAGAATAATTGTTACCTTCAAATAATGGAGGTCTAGAGGCAGATCCTCCTTCTTTTCCAAAATCCATGCTATAGATCTAGATCACACTTTGTATAGCAATTCAAAGTGAATAGGCTCTGATACCACTTGAAAGAGTAGAGGACTACTCTATAGGTCCACGATCTACAACAATTCAGAATTTTAACAATGCGGAAACAATACACAGAGAATTATACGAGGAAACCTGGATCCAGATCTAGGAAAAACCTCGAGTCTATATGAGGCGACTAACCCTTCGAAAATCCACTATTGAATGAAAAGACAATTACAAAGGAGTACACACTTAACCTTTACAATTGAACTCACTCAACAGCAATCCACAGTTCGAATCCACGAACTGCAACACAGCTTGAATCCACAAGCTGCAGAACACGATCAGTCCAGATCGCAAACAATCACTCACCAGTGATCCACAGTTCGAATCCACGAACTGCAACACAGCTTGAATCCACAAGCTGCAGAACACGATCAATCCAGATCGCAACAATCACCTCAGAATCCACTGAGACGATCCAATGCAGTAGGAATCCACCTACGCATCAATCAAAGCCAATCACCAGTCCAGGCGATCACACGATCAGATGAAGTTCCGAATTGAAGAAGAATCCTCTACCTTCAATTCCAGGTGATCTATCTCATATCTCCCCCTCACTCGATCGCCGACTCTCTAAAGAAGATTTGATCGAATCTCAAACACCTCAAGATCCGAAATCAAAATGATCCAAAGAAAAAAGTCACCTCTAAAAAATTACAGCACGTCTATTTAAAGAATAAAAACACAGATCGCGTCGAACGCTGGTGGCGTCGTGGAGCGATCGGGGTAGACGGCTGGAGGCGAACTCAAGTCCCGCTCAGAACAAGTTGAATCAGTTAAGGGCGCGCTGCCAGCGAGCTGCTAGCGGGAGAGAACACGGCATGTGCACGGCTGATCATATAATCTTCAATCTCGCTCTGCGCTACCAGCAGCGTGTTGGCGTCGCCTTACGACGCTAGTGCACGTACCTTTCTTTCAAAGCACTGATTCACTTATGTGCTGCCAACGGAGTGGCAGCGGAGTTGATCTTCGCAAGTGCCTTTACAATAAAATGCTCTGTTTAGAAAATCTTCCATTTCATTGGGCTACCAGCGGCGTGGTAGCTGTGTGGCAGCATCGTCTTCTTCTTTTTTACTACATTTACTGAATTTTCATTATTTAATCTGCACATCTTGAAGATTTATTAAAAGACATAATTTGTCAAACATTTGCCATAAAAGGAGTGTGAGTTTTCACACTTACAATTTCAGTGTCATTGTAGGATTCACAAAGATAGATAAAGCTTTTGAGATGATTCTCGACCAATCGCTATACCACCGTGCGGCTTAGGAGCAATGCTACTAATGATACTCAAGTCCTATGCAGCGCAGCTTAAACAAGAGCCGTAGTCACTGACTTATTGCACACGTACCCATCAGAGTTGGCATGTACCACCAGCATGCAGCACCAGAATCAATACATGAAGATGGTCGCTTATCCACATGTACAGGGAATCACCAACGGCTCACCGGGGTGTCCCTCCAAACATAGGACCTTCCCAGACAAACTAACTTGCAAAGGAAGCGCGTCGCACAAGGGAGAAACTCAACCCAAATGACATATTCCTTAGCTATCTAGCCACAACTATGGATCCATAACCAGCTATGCCCACTAGACTCCAAAATTCCCTAAAATATAATATTTCTATAAGGGTTGTGCCTAGCGGCATATAAAGGTTAAATCTGTCAATTACTTCAATATTCGGGTCATCTGAGTTCTGAATTCTCTTTATGTAATTTTTTGGTTTATAGTGTAATTTAAAAGATATTCTAGTAATTAAATAATAGTTAGGTTTTTCAAAAACTAGATTTTTCAATTACTTTCAAAGTTTGGCAACTAATGTCCTAAATATCTTCCTAATTTATTTTTCTGTAAAACAGGGAATTAGATAATTTATTTTGGTCTTAAAACATCTTAATTAATCATTAAAATTGTCTAAAAATAGTTTGGAATTGAATCAGGTTCGAAATTACAAAATCTGCAAATTCTGCACAGAGCGCCTAGGATCGCCCCGACGGTCTATGGTCGGCGGTAGTGCAATTTCGATCGCCGATGATAAGTCTTCTCGCGATCTTCAGCAGTCTAACAATTATAACTAGCACCTAAAAGCGCCGAGGATCGTCGAGCACAGTCGAGGTCGGCGGTCCCCCAAAAACGAACAAAAACAATTTAAAAACGTGATTTTTCTCGTCCAATATCATTCTATCATACATATATCATTGATATCAAACTAAATACATCAATATCTCATATAACAACATGCTTTTGTGATTAAACGAACGTAAATACCAAAAACGAACGAAAACAGTGTCACCTACCTCTTCCACGATGGTTTCTCCTTCTATTCTCTAGACAATGACTAGAACAGCAAGAGACACTGCCTAGAATAATGAAAACGAGCAACACCTTCTCCCTTTTCCTTCTTCTTCTTCTCCTTCAGTCGTTCACGGCTTGTTCACGTTTGTCGCTTGCGGCTGACAATACCAACAAGAATACAAGAATTATACGATTAGGGTATTAAGCTTATTATTTATACCTCTTGATCCCACGTAGCTCAGATGTAAACTTTCCTATACACACTGCCCAATCAGAACACATACCTCGATATCTCATGATCAGACAGTCGGATCTGCGTCCAAGTCTGGATCTCCACTAATTATATCATCCCCTACATTAATAAAATATTTTCATCAATTATAACTCTCAAGAATATTATTTATTAATTTATTTTATTATTTTTAAGGAAAATTCGGGGTTTTACAGGTTTCATGGTTGATGGCTGAAGTGAGTCAAGGTGGAAAGGGAAGAAATTGAATGGGAATTGAAGCCTAAGGTGAGGGCTTTTATAGTTCATGGTTAGAAAAGGCTAAAGGGCATAGTTTGGTGAGTTGGGGTGTTGAAATTGGTGGAGGCTGAAGTTGTTAGGTGATCTCCAAGCCAAAATCCAGCTGAGCTAAAGAGGTTTCTTGCTTATTGAGTTTCAACAAAGTGATTTAGATAGGTAGTAACCTTGGTAAAGATTTTTATCAAAAATACTTTGGTTTTGTCAAGATTTAATGCTGTTTTGGCTAAATTTTCCCTTATATCCGAATTTCTGTTTTATGTCTTGATTGCATGGTTTCATTTAGAATCTGAGATGCTAGTTTTTAGAACCATGAATGTTGGGTTGTGAATTATTTAAATCATGTTTCAATCACGGTGATGTTCAGCCATGGTTTAGTTGTAAAATTGTTCCATTTCATTGTTTTCGGTACATTGATGTTGAAAGTTTATATTGGTATGATTTGGCTTTGTGTATGAAGCAATTTAGTTAATTTATCAAGCAATTTAGTCTTCTGGGTTGTTAAGAAACATTAGTGTTGATTGTGCTTTAAAATATACAGCTCATGTTATAACTGTTAATCACACAAATCCAATTCTTGACCCTAAAAAAAGAGCTAAACCTGATCCAAACTGTACAGAATTAGCCTACATGCTATATACCTTTGGAAAGCTATGAAAGTCTAGTTTCAAACGCATCAAACGATGTTCAATTTCGAGTTTTTTAGAAAACGTTATGACAGTTTTACTAAAGGTGGTTTAAAATTACTGTTTGTGAACGAATTTCATGTTTTTGAACAAAATATTCTTTCATATCATGGTTCATTACTATTTGAGTTAAAATATATATAAAAAAATGATTTTTGGGATTGTTATATCATGTCTTAAGAAACTTAAAAATGTTATCTTAAAAATTTTACAAGTGGTTTAAGATTCTTGAAATTGAATTTAAAGTGTTTGGAGCTGTGTTTTATTTAAATCAATTTCAAATGGTTGTAGTATATTATACTTTTGGTTTACCAAATGAATTGGATTTTTTGTAATTATTTCAAGTGGATTTTCTGGTTTTGTGCTATAGAAAATCATCATTTAATATAAAAGGTAGATTTCCATTAGTTTGACATCATTTTCAACAAATGTAAATTTGATTTAGTATAGCTTGGTTTTGTTTTATTTTAACCAAATAAAAGAATTGCTTTGTTTTCTACATTGCATATAACACTGGTATTTCAAAATGGTGGACTTTTTTAAACCCTTACCTAGATTTATATTTTTAACAAGATTTTACATAGCTAATTAATTTTTCTTTCCAAAGAATTGATGTTAAAATGATGAGGCTGAAGCCTATGAGATATGCTATGACTTACTATGTTACTATGAATGTGGGATTCCACTAGTTGTGATATGATGAATGAGACAACAGTAATCAGTTATTTTCCTGTCCTTGTTATGTTTTCTTAGTGTCTTTCGTCTACTATGGTCTAGTAGGCATAAACAGGGTATGGATCCATTCCTAGGCTAGCAAATGTTATGGTATTGGCTTGTCAGGCTAACACTTAAGTCCAATTGCTATAAGCGGCAACCTTGTTGGGATGAGGTATCACAGGTCCATTGTGGCTCCCTCATCGAATTTTATATTGGAATGAGGTATATAGACCCGGCGTGGTTCCCTCATCAAGTTTGCATTGAGATTGGTATTGGATCAGTGTTGTATTTCGATTGTACTTGCCAACCCCAGGGAGGGGGTACTCTGTTAGAAAATTGCAAGGCTTTCTTCTAGTAAATCGTGAGGTGGCAAAAGCTGGACTTATTTCTTAATCTGATTTATATACTTGCCAAAGACATGAGTCCTACTTGCTATGTTAGCCTATTCTTGCCCTATTTGCATTTCTTTGAACTGCATGCATGGTGTATATGTTATTTTAATTGCCTGTTTTTATTCTATATAGCATGCTTATGATAAGGATGCTCACTTGTGGATTTAGCATAGTTTTCTGATAAAACTTATATCTTGTTTTATTTCAAACTGCACGACATGGTTTAAAATAATACTGTATTTCGCATATTACTTCTTATTGAGATTATTTCTCACGTGTGTTTTTCCCTTTTTATTCGGTGTTTTGTTTTCAGCACCAGGAGAGCGACCTAGGGATATACGTGAGGAAGATCAGGCATATAGACTAGAGGACTATTATCGTCCCTGAGGGTCTATAGTCCAGTCTGTTATTTTCTGTTGATGTCATGGATGTATTTTGGTGTCGTTGTACATATGTATTTTGGATGTCTGTATATGAATGTTGTGATAGAGAGTGAGAGTTACATGACCCCTTTTGTTCATGCTTTTGGTGGATAAAATGATGTTGATATATAACTGTGATAAATCAGGTGTTAGAGTCTTCACACAACCTTACTATTACAGCCGTTATATAGCTGTTTTTATATTAATTTAGGTATATAATTGTCTTAGATTGTTTCTTAAGATGACTTATCATGCTTTGGGCCCTAAATTAGCGCTCGGGAGCCAGTATGAACCCTAACCGGGTGGACCTGGTTTCAGGGTGCTACATTCTTCCCCTTTGATTTATCAAATTCCAGAACATATTCATATTCAATATGTTCCGGAATTTTCTTGTCCTTTTCCTTCTCTTCTTTCTTTCTCTCTCTCTAGGGCATCACCATCACTCCACACAGTGATGCAAGGAGTCTCTGTAACAATGTGTATGGCGGCCCCATCCATGAGTACACACTCATAAGAGAAAAGCTACAATTGAGTAAACATTTCTTGCATTAAAAAATTAAGCATACCAAATAAATGAAATCTGTGTATAACAATAAATTACCTTTAAAAAAAGCAAACAACCACCAACATATTGTTGGTTCTTCTCCTTCTATCGACAGATCGAGGCAGTGAGCCAATCAAGAAGAAACTTTGACCAATTATGGTTGGGGAGTTTCTCTGTATCTATTCCGAGATTTAAGAACTTTGGACTTGCCTCCGGCTTAGCTTGAGGGCATAAAAATGAGCCCAATGCAAACAATACAAAAAGCCTCTTGAAATCTTCATCCCCCGTCTCCTTCTCTTTTAATCTTTTCTTTATCTCTCTTAAATGTATCTTACCAGCTTCATCACAATGCATTCTTCTTAATTCTCCGATCTCACTTTCCACCTCTTCGATTTCTATGCTCTCACCGATAGAGGGCAACCCCAATATCTCCTCAACATCAAGAGGTGATACATTAAACCTCCTTCCACTTGTTACAAGGCAACATTCATAAGGATTAAATGAAGCCAATAAAGACACGATGTAGCCCTTATAATAGTGTTTAATTTTCATATCAAGAAGGCTTCCAAACCCAATTGCCCTAACAGCTAATTTCTGGGAATTGTTCAACCCTTTGATAATTTTGTGCAATTGTTGAGGCATACATCTGTTGCGAACTTCTTTCCCGCTTGGTGCCATTTATCTACTAATAAATAGACAAATTGATCAAAAAATATGAAAAGTTCAAATTTAAATGTGCCATCTATAAAATCAAAAGGTAATTAAAAATACGCCTTAGGTACCCCACAAATAAGCCTTTTGTACCCCGCAAATAAACATTGGCTACCCTCAAATAGGCCCCCAAAATTAGTTTTTGTACATCCACAAATTGGCTTACGTATACCCAATTAAGCCTTACGTACACCCCCCCCCCCCCAACACACACACACACACAAAAGGGTCTAGGTACCCCCTAAAAATGCTTTAGGTACACCCAAGTAAGCCTTAGGTACCGCCGCGCCCGGGCTCCCCCCCCCCCCCCCCCCCCCCCAAGATAAGCCATAGGTACCACCCACATAAGCCTCGGGTACACCCCTAATAATCCTTGGTTACCCCACCAATTATGGCTTAATTGGAGAGGGGGCCTACCTTGGGCTTATGTGGGGGAGGGGTGGGGTATCTATGGCTTACTTGAGCACCACGATTAGAGCTACAATTAATCGTGTCTTCCGCGATTACCATTACAGAAACTGATTTTTCAAGATTTTCATCAGAATTAAGAACTGGAGTAATCGTGACCTAACGATTAGGTCTCGGGATTAATCTAACGATTAATCGCAGATCTGAGATTAACTATAAGCAGTGTAAACATGAAGTCTTTGTTTCGTTGTGATTAGGTCTTAGGATTAATCGGCAAACCACGATTTGGGGGGGGGGGGTACCTTAGGCTTATTTTGGGGGTACCTTAGGCTTATATGGGGGTACCGTAGGCTTAGAGGGGTGTACCTTGGGCTTATTTTGGGGGGTGTCTATAGTTTACAATGAGGGGTTGTAAAATCCTAGATTTTATTAATAAATAAATGAGATATAGCAACTATATTAATTGTTAATATTAATATTGCAGAGAATGAGGAATTGGTTCAACCCGAAGAGTTGCAAGATGACCCGAAGAACATGGAGAATTAAGAGTAAGGTGAGTTTATAATTTATTGATTAAGTTAGAATTTAAATATTACTATTATATTGTTGTTTATCTAATTAATTAAATAAAACAAAAAGAGAGAGAAGAGAAAAGTTGTTAAGTTGGCCGTATCCCACTAGAGAAGGATGTGGTCGACTAAGATGGATTTTAGTGAGACTTAAAACAATGGTTTGAATGGCTTGAAGGGTAGGAAGGTAAAAGGAAGGTTTATTAGGGTTAAACTTGTGTTGGACAAAAATATAAAAAGAAAATTAAATTAAATTATTAGAAGTGGTATTCATGTGAAAAGAAAGAGAAGGAAAGAGAAGCAGCCGCATCTTACTTCTCTATTATACGTGAGTTTTCTGGAGCTTAGACTTTGCTTTGGCTTTGCTCAGATCAAAGAGAAAGAAGGGGGAGATTTTCGTGCGATCTAAGGTAAGAGAATGAATCAAAATATTGGTTTGTGGTGTCCACGTATGGTTTAGTTTGTTTAAAAATATTCTAATTTCATGTTTGTATGATTTAATCAATAAAGGAACTTGCTGTGTTCATTTGGACCCGTTAGAGAGTGATTCTTGGAGTCGTTTGGAGAGGATTTAATCTCAGAAGAGAGGTAAGTAGTCCCTTACAACTTACATAAACAGATATACTTTTGTTTATCGAAGAATATGTTTAAACGAGAGTTTTTCGGTTGTTTGTGAAGGAGTTTAATGTATTTGATCATCTGAAATAGTTTAGAATGTTTTGAAGATGAAAACCCAAGATTTGGAAGTGATTTGAGATGTTAAAAGTTTGGGAAAAACAAGTCTGAAATTGTAAAAATCGCAAATTCCTGAAATCTGGAAATTATAACGAACACCTGCGTTGATGCTTGAGTGTCACACCAGGCACCAGTTGTAAAGAGCGGACGCTCGTCGCTGCTCGAGCACTATAAAAGGCACCCCCGCCTGTATTTTTTTTAAAGTTCTGAAACCTGAGAGTTGACAAATTTCGATAAATCGAACGCTCGAGTCATCACTCGAGCACCCTCTTGAGCAACCAACCTTCTAAGAACCTATTTAAAACCTGTTTTAATAGACGCCTGCACGAGCGCCTACCGTCGCTCGAGAGCTCTTGACAGTAAATTCTAATATGTTGAAACATACATAGTTTTTCACTATAGAATTGTTTTTATTGATTACCAACTCTTGTACCAATAAGATTTAGGTGTTTAGAGATTATTTGCACTGGCCGTAGATTAAAATGAATTTTTATAAAGATTTTGGGTACATTCTGCTAAAATAGCTTTTATCCGAGTTAATTGTTCCAAACTCTTTTCTTCTAAATGAAATTTGATTTTAAGAGTTCCTACACCTGTATTTGGACTATCTAAACATGTTTTGAGCATTGAATGATATAATTTACACCCATATCATATTTGCCCATTGAAACCATGATTTTGGACATGTATTTGTCTCCACGTATGTAGGTTATTGATCACATATGTGACTTGGCGTATGACTATATTATTTATTTTACGTATGCGGATTTTGTGACGTATGTCTACTACCTGGTTTTGGTTTGCCACTGTTGAGTGGGCTTAGCTCTTACATGGATCCATAAAGTAGCTAGTAAGTGGAATGCTATTAGAGTTCAAATTCTGGGTCATAGGCATTCCATCATCTCGGGGATGGTACCTCTCCTATATTGGTCGGTTGCTACGTTACCCACTCCTGGATTGGTTGGATCGTACATGCTATCTCACTCCGGTATTGGTTGAGTTCTTCCGTTGGGTGTTGAATATAGCCTGACCGGTAGCGGTGGGTCCACCTATAAATCGGTTAGGTTGCATATTGGCATAGCTTGTCGTTTCTCTATTATCTATTTCATGAGTCCTGCAAGACTTATCATGAATTATTATTTTTGAGATTTAAATTTCTTGATTAATCTAATTATTCATTTGCATATTTAGAACTGTATAAATGTTTCTTTTCTACATGGCTACTTGCTGAGATTTTATTATCTCATATTGTTTTATTGGATTTGTTTTCAGATTATTCTAGTGGGGATGTTGCGAACCTGATTCGCAAGGGGAATATTTTGATTACAGAGAAGAAGACTACTTCACTGTGTAGGATTATGGAACAATATTATTTTATATTTTAGTTGACTAGGAAGTTTATATAGTTGATCATGGGATATTTTAGATTACTGTAGTTGAACATGTGCGCGTGTCGGAAACGCCGCACCGCGGGGCGCACAGATTCATGCATGCCTCCGGATGGGTAAAATGGGAAGGTTGGAGTCGCCATCGCCTGATGGGGTGCAAGCGGACACCTGGGTACCTATGTTTGTCTATTGGGTTGGTCTGCCGCTTGAGGTTCTAAGTAAGGTCTCGGTTGCGGTCCGGGGAAGTCCGCAAACACCCCGGTCCACCCGGTCGGATGACGGGTCCCATAGCTTTCCTGGTTTGAGTCAACTCGGCTTTTGCTCACCCGATTCCTAGATCAGCATGCATAATTGGTTAAGTCTGATGGGACCACCTGAGTGGTGTGGGTCCCTTTACTAGATTTTATCTTGCTTAGTTAAGTGAACTTGGTTTGATTGGGTGGGCCATGTTGGAAGACCCACGGATTCCTTGGTGGGCTTTGGTCAAACCCACATGTCCCCTGGTGGGCCTCCGTCTAAGCCTGGGAGGCCCTTAGGGCTTTGGTTAAGTATGTTGATTTTATTTTAGGATTTAGGTTTAAAGATTTAAATTACATTTTTATTTCTGGTGGGCCGGATTGGTTTGCAGGCCCATTGGGCAGGCCACACAAGGGTTGCCAAGTGTTTTAGCTTATCTTTGATTTAATTCGCAAAATTGGGCTGGACACCGGGCTTGGGGTCCGTAGTCCAAATTTGGGCTTGAAAGCCGAAGTTTCTCGAAGTTAGGGTTAGAAGCCTTGCTTGCTTGGTTAGTGGGCTTGGCAGGCCCTGTAAAACCCCGAATTTTCACCTAATAAATAAATAAATAATAAATAAAATAAAATATGAGTTAAGTCCTAATTAAAATAAAAAGTGAAGATTTAGAGGATAATTAATCCAAATAAGTTCTAAGTTGAAAATAAAGAAAGAATTTTAATGAAATTAGCCTAAAAGAATAAAAAGGGTATTTTGGTAATTTCCAGAAAAGGGTAATTAGTAAATAGATCATCAAATAATAATCAGAATTAGAAAATAGAAGAAAACAAATTATTTTGACAAGTTAGAAATTAAAAGAAATTAATAAAAGCCTAAAAGTGGGAAAAAGGGTAATTAGGAGATTTCACGTCTTAATTTGGAGAAAATAAGGTTTTAAGTGATAGAAATGTTTAATTAAATATTTTGCACGAAAATAGGTTATTTTCATGAGTTTAGATAATAAGAAACTTAATTAGTATTGCTTAAGTAGAAAATAGAAGGTGGAGAAAAAGTAGGAATTAAATTAGAAGGATTAGACATTAACTAGACCATGGTTGGGTTAGCCCAAATTAAATTATCCAATTAGGGTTGGTTTAGGATTTCTAAAGCCTAGTATAAATAGGAGACTAAGGTTATACAAGAGGGAATTTTCGTGGGTTTCTTATGGAGAGAAAAGAGGGAGAGACAAGAAGGAGGTTTCTAATGAAGGTGTCTGACCAGCCACCATCAAAATGCGATCGGGGAAAATCCGTACGGTGGATCGCTTTCAAATTTGGAGGCTTTGTTCTTCACTGATGGAACTACATTATGTACGGTGGAGATTTGAATTGGAAGAGTCTAGCTTGGTACGGTTGGGAGCAACATTCTGGTTCAGAATTAGAAGGTGCAATAGAAGAAGGATTTAGCGTATAAGGCAAGTAGTAACCCTTGGAAAACGTGAGGAACTGCATGATTTTGATTTCTGTGATTTCATATGGTTAGAATGGATTAGACGGAACTGTATTTACAGGGGATCAAGTTGCTTATATTTTAATGATTTGTATTCTTGGTGGATTTATCAAATTAATGAAGAAAGTTTAGTTGGATTATGTAAATAAAGGTAGGAGGGTATTTAATTTATAAAAATTACTCTAGAAGGTATGATTTAGAAGGTTTGTAGATTAATTTAGACCAAGAAAACATATAGCAAAGGCCTAAAAATTCGAACCTTAATAATCTGGAAAATTCTGTTTTATTTTGCACGAGCGTCTAGGATCGCCTAGGATCGCCCAGCCCTGTAGAGGTAGGCGCTCTGTTCAGATTTTGCAGATTTTGGGAATTTTGTAATAGGAATAATTACCCAATAAATTTTCTGATTAGTTAAGCATGTTAGCATCTTTATAAGGACCTAGTTAAGCCATAAAAATTATAAAATTAATTGGAAAAGATTAAGCAATAAATAGAAGGTTATAATGAAAGGATTGTTTATAAAAGAGTCAAAGGGTATGGATATTGCTAGAAATAATACTACTGAAATTTATAGCTTACAAACATCTTTTAAACTTCATTCTAGGTCTGTAGAACGTGCTAGAAAAATAAAATACAGAAAATTCAAATAGAAACTAGCTTAGGTGCTAAGGTAGGAAATTGGATTCTAATAAAAGGGATTAACAAAGAAAACTCTAAGTAAGATTGGATTTACTTTATTTTGAGCTTTAAAGAGGAATATTGGCTACTGGAATTGCATAAACTCAGATTTTATCGGATTTATGATACTTGAGTTTTATTTTGAATATAATTGGAATAATTGCATATGTTATTCTAAAAATGCCTATAATTGGATTTGTTATGATTGAATCATGATTTTCACATGGAATGGAATACTTGGGTATGGATTGGTATGTGGTATGATGTTGTTCTCTTTAATTTTACGGTTGGGTGATACGGCTTTTGTGGTTGAGTTGATACCAACTTTTACGGCAGAGATGGGTAATCCTCTGTGTAGAGATGTGTAATCCTTTACGGCTAAAAGTGTGTATGCCCCCTACATTAGCGTGTCCTCCCGTATGTGGTTTTATCGTGGTTTGTGTCAGTGGGCTTAGCTGTATATGGATCCATAGTTTTGGCTGGTTAGCTAAGTGGTATTTAGTTTGGGTTGATTTACTCCTATGTGCGAGCGCGCTTCCCTTTGCGAGTTAGTTTGCTCTGGGAAGGTCCTATGTCTGGAGGGACACCCCGGTGAGCCGCTGGTGATTCCCTGTACGTGTGGATAAGCGACCACACTCCATGTATTGATTCTGGTGCTGCATGCTGGTGGTACGTCCAACTCTGCGTGGTTCGTGCGCAATAAGTCGGTGACTACGGCTCTTGCCTAAGCTGCGCTGCATGGGGCTTGAGTATCATTAAGTAGCACTGCCCCTAAGCCGCACGGTGGAACAGCATTTAGTCGAGTGTCATCTGTAACGCCCCGGATCCGAGTCACATGAAAAACCCGTAACTCGTCTCCAGAGGTTATTATAAAACACAGGATTGCAATATCAGAGTGAAGGAAAAACATGAATACAACAGTAGCTATATAACAGAGTGCGCTAAAATAATCCCAAACGAAAATAAACTCACATGACCAAGAAACTACCCGCAAGTATCGTCATCTCCAGGAGCAGCTGAAAACAAAACAAAACAAAACAATACGGAATGAGATACGAATATCCCAGTGAGCAGCACATGCATGCACAAATACATTTATTTCAGTTCTAAAACATGCCACGATTATAACCATGTACAATGATGATAATACGCATATTCCGAATAATCCGACTAAACTTCAATAATCCAATTCATATCAGTGCGGAAAACCATCAGGTAAATCAAGCAATAACAATCCGTTTCCAATCCCGAAGATATCGATAAAATAATGATTAATTAGCAACAACGTAGCAAATAAGCATAATTTTGTATCTCAAGATATAATTCTAGATATACCAATGTCACATAACACCAAGTCTTCTCATAACCATGCCCACGCCTCCAAATGTATATCCGGCCTACTCAGGGTTTCGGATATTGAAATGACTGCGTCATCCAATGCAGGCCTACTCCCCGGGTTTCTGCATTGACAACTAGACCTACTCAGGGTTCCTGGCTGCTCTACACCGGCGGGAGGTACAATACCCAATAATCGGTAAACAATATTCCATGAACCATAAATACCAACAAACCCGCGAATAAAACATATCACGTCAAACCAAATCAAGTACCAACATTGGTCAATGTCATGACTATCGTTTAGTTGATAAATTAAACATGCCAAGTAGACACTCCACACCTCCATGTACACAGTTCCGGCCTACTCAGGGTTTCGGAAACTCTGAAATGACGGCCTACTCAGGGTTTCGTCATCCAATGCAGGCCTACTCCCCGGGTTTCTGCATTGACAACCAGGCCTACTCAGGGTTTCTGGCTGCTCTACACCGGTCGTGGCAACACACAAGGCCATGCAATTTCAACAACCAACAATAACATCACATTACTAAGCTTAGACTCTGGATCCAGGACAAGCTAGACCAAAACAGTAAAACATCGTATAATCTCAATACCAATATCAAAGAAAAACCATTCATTTCATATCATGTAAAACTCATCACAATTCATCACCTGTCCCTCTGGACCAAGCAGTACCTCAAGTACATTCAGTAATTTCTCATTTCCGTAACACAATTCATATGGAAGTAAAACTCAATGCATTCATACCAAGGAAATCCTTTCAATACATTTAAAGTTTCCAACAAGCGAAACCAGAAATACAATAACTTCTCAATCAAAACAGTGTATAGAACAAGGAAAAGTAACTGGTAACTCTTACTAGTTTGGTGTCCGGCACAATACTCATAAGTAACCTAAACTCAACTTAAAAACTCTTAAGAGGTTCACTAATTTTTCCTCTAATAATTTCATAGGCAAAATGGTTTCCCAGGTTCCTAACCAAGTGAGTAGTGAAGTGGTTTAACCCCTAAGTAATGCAAATACTCTTGGTCAAATCAGAAATTCCATTTCAGTAAGCAAAATAGGTCTGCCGCTCACTTACTGAGGTGGGCGCGAGGTGAGCGCCAGTCGGCGGTGAAGAAAAAGGGTAAAATCGACCTGCCGCTCACCCGACGCTAGGTGAGCGTGAGATGAGCGCGAGATGGGCTTGAGGTGGGCGCGAGATTCGCGCGAGATGGGCGCATCGTTTTCCGCTGAGCGCGAGCTGAGCGGCAGCCGGGCGCGAGCTGAGCGGTGGGTCGTTTTTAACGGGGCGCCTACCTCTGAGGTGAGCGCCGGTGAACGCGAGGTGAGCGGATACCCCCTGTGATTTTCATTTCTCTGTTATTTTGAGATCTACATGACTGGCCGGTTTGTGAACCTCTGTAATTACTCCAATACACTCCTAATACTCCCAGAAGACTTCCCAACCATATTTGGAATTAATCTAAACACTTTCATTTTCAAATATAAAATTAAATCCGGAGACTCTGTTCATGTAATTTCCCGAAAACCAGAAAACCAGAAAAACTCATACTATCAGTTGATATATAAAACATGCATCAGAATAATCTCGAGAGAAACATAAAACACAAAACCCCAATTGTAAAACCGTGCTACTCACAAGTATACGCTTAATCCGAGAAACAAAAGCTTATTCCATAGCCGGCCGAGCATGACTTCCGGCTACGCGCGTGGATGCGAAGGTCGCCGAACTGATCCCCTGCTCGCGAGAGGAAAAACCCACTGAAATCTGGATCTCCAACTCCACTAATCCAGTCGTAGCTCTCGCGGTTCTCATCTCTTCCCAGAGAAACCCTAATCGCCATAGTAGCCGCAAAACACCAAACCTCTTCAGTTATAAAAATATGATGCGAGCATTCCAAACCAAAAACCTAATTTCCCCTTTAGTATATATACCTTCCACACGCTCCCATGCGTATTGCCGCACGACAACCTTTTAAAAGCCTTGATCCTGTGCATGCTCGCCCACTGAAAACCCTACATTTTCCCGCATCCACTTAAGCTTATTCTCTTTGACAACTAATGACCACAAATCTCCAGCAATAAACAAATTTTGATTAAGCCTGTCCATAAATCCATGTGTTCATACTTTTGCATATATTTTATTTTACCTACTATTTTATATTGTTTATTATTTTTATTTTTATTTTTTTTTCTACTCAAAACTGGGGTCTTACATCATCTCAAATACTTATCATCTTTGTGAGTCCTGCAATGGCACGTGTTTTGTCGCTTTTGTCGGTTTTACCTCGTTAACATCAAGTTACTGGTATTTATACATGATCATATGTTTCATCGCCTTATTTGTAATTGCCATGAATAACTTGGATTTCTCGTCTTATCGTTGATTAATCGAATACCTCATGACTATTTGCTTATATTGGACTGTTTCAAATTGCATGCACCTGCTACTTGCTGAGATGTAAATCTCACTCCGTTTTCCCCTATTTTTCAGGTTGCTTGGAGAGATCGCGAAGATGGGGTTTTAATTTGATGGGTAGAAATATAATTGGTATTAATGCCACATGTTGATTAGATAAACTTTATTGTAAACAGAATTGATATTATTGAATAAAGAATTGTTGTTATTGGCCACCATAACTCTGATGTAATTAATTTGTAAATTTTAAAATTATTGTGAATCTTGGTTTGTATCTGACCCCAGCTTCGTGGTAACACCTCGAGTTTGGTTGTTGAACCAGACTTGGGTTGTTATAGTAGCGAACCGGGTTCGGGTTAGGTGCCGGTTTGCACTGACCCGGGTTCGGGGTGTTACAGGCCCGGTAGGCCCTAGCCCGTGGTCTCGGTCAAACCATGCTAGATTAAACCATCCTGCCACAAATCAGTCTTTTGGGTGGGCCACATTGGGTTTGACCCAACCGGTTCGGTTCATTTGCTTAAATTACTCATTAATACTCCATTGTGTTTGTCGGGCTTGGTGGGCCCCGTTGGAAGGCCCACAAGTGTTCCTGGTTGGACCGGTGGTCCATGTCCCATGCTGGGTTTCCGGGTGACCCGAAAACCTTAATGGCTTACTTTGTTTAAGTGAAAGAATATGACAAAATGACAGAAATCATGAAAGGCACCAAATTAGATTTTTAACAGTGTAGCCGACCTTGCTGGTCAGCTACACACAACTTCACTTGTAGCTGACCTAAGGTGTCGGCTACACATGCATACACATATAGCCAACCCAAGTGGTCGGCTACAAATAAACTCATGCTGATCCAACTTTAGTTGTCAGATCAGCCTATAAAATGGGTTTTCCGGATTTCTGGTTAAGGGTTGGGATTGTGGGCTTCTAGAGGGTCTCCAGTAGCTCAGTGGGCCCTTGTGAAGGCCCACACTGGTTCAGGGGGGGTGAGAAATCATTCCAACACTTGGTCTTTTATGGTCTTTTGCAACAAGGGAAGAGGGGAGAAGGCATGGGAAGTTGCCTTCTCCCATTTGAGCCTCATACAGCAATTAAACAGGGACCAAGATATCCCTATCTTGGTCTCTTAATCCTCACGAACAGCAAGTGCAAAGGCCAACCCACAATGTAATTAGTAGGGACCTAAGCATGCTTGAATTCAAGGAAGACTATCATGCACATTTCTTCATACCAGGCATGGGGGGCAGCAGATTTCCGGGCTCAAATTCATCCAAAAGGAGCTAGTAGCATGTGTGTAGGTGACCTAACATGCTACTAGGGTGGGGGGAGGTGCATGCATGCATTCAAAGTAGTCAAGCAATAGCACATTTCATATAAACACGAACAACAACTAAATAAGAACTTGCTGTAGCAAAGCAAGGATAGCAGCTATTGAGAAGGATTGCCACATGCTAATGAGGGTGGGAGGTGCATGGGGATTGGGTGAGGGCTTGCATACATGCTTAATACTTAATAGGTGGGGTTTGGGGTGCCAGTGAGGGGGGAGAACCCTGCTGTAACAGAAACCATGAAGTAAGGTGTGAGCATACTGTAAGCACCTCATTTTTGCGCTCCCGGAAAAGCCGAAAATGTAAGACCCGGCTAAAAAGTCAAACCCTAAGGGGTGAAAAATTGACTTTTTGATCAAGTGATAATTGGCTACCTTGCTTTATCTCAATGGATAGAGAATCCTGACACGAGTCCAACGCAACTGAGTTTGCTGGAATCGGAGTTCGGATAAAGGTTCTGTGGACCGGTCAAACTTAAGGATGAGCCGAAAGTTGACTTTTCCTCGAACCCCGTGCCAAGTGCTTAGCCCTATGTCATTGGATAGAGGGCTCCGATACGAGTCTAATGCAATTGAGTTTGCTCAAATCGGAGTTCGGATGAAGGAGATATGAGCTGTCGAAGTTTCCGCGCAGCAAAACCGGAAACTGCACACGTGGCGAAGAAACTGCCCACGTGGCAGCCAACGCAGAAAAATATCTCGGGGACTAAATCTTAAATATCCAAAAATCTCAGGGACTAAACCAAAATTCGTAGGGGGCAATCCGTAGATATCCAAAAGTGTCAAATCGGTCGAATCGGTCAAGTCGAGGGGCAAATCCGTAATTTTTCGATTTGTATCCGACCAAATATGTCGGATACAAAGATTTTATCGGCGAGATTCGCGCCGATCGCCAGACAAATTTGCGGCGGCATTAAATTTCGGAATAATTATGTTTTGTATCCGGCATTTAATGCCGGATACAAAGAGAGGAGTGTATAGCCGGCCATGAAGGCCGGCTATGAAGGGTTGCTAGTGTATCCGGCATACAATGCCGGATACATTAAGTTTTCTTATAAAAAGGGGGCAGCAGCCCCCTTCCTGATGGTTGGATTTTTTTTCGGCCTTGAACCTTCTTTGCCCACCCTTGCCTCTCCGAATCCCTCTCTTCTCAACCTCCCTTGCCTCCACCACCTCTCCACACCACCCTAGAGTTGCTCCACCTCTCCTTCTCCTCCTCCTTCACTTGAACCCAAAAACAAGAAGAGAAGCCATTGCTGTTGCTGTCAAGAGGAGGAGTTCCCGGCTGTGGTGGTGCTCCAAGAGGATCACATATTTCCACCAAGAAGTTTAGAACACTAAGGTAAGGCTCCCTATCCCATTGTATTCAACATACATTAAAGCTGAATTTTTCTACTGTTTTTTTTTTTCATTTTTCTCCTCTCTTGGCATGAGCACTTCCATGGTGGCTCAACCATGCATTTACCACCTTTTGCATGGCATGAATGCCACCACCAGTAAAAAGCCCACGTAGGCTCGTAGGGAAGCACGTGAGTCTTTTCTTTTGCACCATTTTCAGTGTCCTTTAGTTGTTGTCCATGGGGTCATCTTGGGCACTCTCTTAGAGGAAGTATGTTCCTTGATTTTCATCCAATTTATCCCTATAACAGCCCCCATTCCCTTCTTGTCTCTTCTCTCTTCTCCCACCTTCTTATATCTTTTTTTGGGGAAAGATAGTTGCTGGGCATAGCCTTGTTCTAATGTTTTTATTATTTCTTTTTGTTGCTGTAATATGCTTGCTTGAACCTGCTGTTTTTTTTACTAAACCATGCATGCTATGGATTACGTGTGCTGACCTTGTCCTTAGCCTTTGCTGTTTTTTTTATATATATGTGTGTAAGCATGCTCCCCCGCTCCCCCTCATCTCGTAACCCCCTAAGAATGCTTGCATGAGCTGCTGCTGGGAACAGCAGCAGCATTACCACTCACTTCCTGCCATCCCCTTACACTTGCTGTTTTGTCATTGCCGTGTGCACCACACCCACCTTGGTGTTTAGCCCCTAAGAGCCATGCATGAACCCCTCTGTTTCCCTCTTTTAGGTTATGTTTCTAGCACTTTTTGGCATGTTTAGATACTATAGTGGCTGCTGTTCCTCTCTGGTACAGCAGGTTCTTTTTTTTTTTTGTCTTACTTGCTTTACATATGTGCACAAGTTGTGATTTGCTGTTTGGAGCCTTGGCCCAGGTATGCATGCTTTCCCCCACCCAATATCCGTGCATTCCCAGCCCCTATTACATGCTAAGCCCTCATTTAACTAATGCTGTACATCTACCTACAGCAAGCCCTTTTTAGCCTCTTGATAGTGCATGCATGAGGAGCCTTTTCACTTCGTTGGATTATTATGATAAGTGACCCCACCATAGGCTTTTTTAATCCATGAGCATGGTGCACCTGAGCCGCTGCTGGAAGCAGCAAGAGCACCTCCATCCTCGGCATATTACCTCCATGCATACACTTAGAACTCGCTTGGAGGTTTGCTGGTTCTACATGCATGGCTTGCTTGCTTATTTACTGCCTTTTTTTTGTTTTGTTGCATATACATACAAGCATTATCCTTTCCTTAGGAATTTGTTGTCTTTTTATGTACCAGTACATGCTTCCCTTCTCTCTAAATCTAGTGCCTTGAGGTTTGCACCCCACCCCCATATTTGAGCATAATCCAAGTCCTATTAACGTGAGCATGTGGGTGGGTTTTAGCCTACTGTTTCAGTTACGGGAGTGGGCTCCCCTCTTTGGTATGATTTACTGTTTTTCCCTTGGGGTTTAGCCCCTTCTATTGACTGATATTTCATGTGCTATAACCTATATTGCTTTGTGATGATCCTGTATGTTTTCGGTGGGCCTCGTCCTTAATCTTGGACCATGCACCGATTGGTTAGGTGGGAACCGGAAATTGGGGTGTCAAGGCCCCCATGCCACTGCTGGAATTATAGAAAGGAAGTGAGGAGGGGCAGCAGCCCTAGGCATCTCCTCTTCCCCTTTGATTTTGCTAGAACACCCCCAAAGGGAAGCCAAACAAGGCTTCTCCCCAAGTCTGAACCAATGTGGGCCTTATCCGGGGCCCACATGACTTGTAGAAGACCCCTAGGAAGCCCCTGGAAGCCACCCCAATGGCCAAAGCCCGAAAAGGCCATTTTTGTGGTGATCCGGCAACTCAAGCCGGATCACCTATGGCTTGTGTATATCCGGCAACTAAGGCCGGATACACACAGAAATATAGTTTTTATGCTTTTTGGGGTTCCTTGACGAATTTTGAGATGGTTCGAACCAAACCAAGTGAACCAATAGGGTTTCCGGGCTGCCCGGAAACCCAACTTGGGACATGGACCGCCGGTCCAACTCGGAATACCCGTGGGCCTACCAACGGGGCCCACCAAGCCCAGTAAATCCTAAAGCATGCAAAATAAACAAGCTAAGCAAAAGTCACTTGATCGAACCGGGCGGGCCAAACCCAATGCGGCCCACCCGAACCTTGTGGTGCGGAATGATGTTTAAATTGCGTGGTTTGGCCGAGACCCAGGGCAAGGGCCTATTGGGCCCACCAAAGTCCACTAACCACACCAAGTGAGGGTTTAACCCTAACTGCATGGAATTTGGGCTCTCAAGCCCAAAGCTGGATTATGGGCCCCAAGCCTGATGTCCAGAATACCTTGGCCAATTTTAAGAAGGTAAATTGAAAATACTTTGGCATCCACCATGGGGGCCCACTCAGGGGCCCGCCAACCAATGCAGACCAACCTCTTGCATGAAAATCACCTAAAATTCCAACTTAAACAATTAAGTAAAATCAACTCACTAACCTAAACCCAAAGGGCCTCCTAGGACTAGACAGAGGCCCACCAGAGGCACGGGGGCTTAACCTCGCCCACCAAGGACATTGTGGGCCTTCCAACGGGGCCCACCCAATCCGACTCAGATCACCTAAAATAAGCAAGATAAAATCAATTAAAGGGACCCACACCACTTGAGTTGTCCCGACAGACTTAACCAATTTGCATATCGGATTAGGAATCGGGTGAGAGACCAAAGCAAGCTGACTCAAACCAGGGAACCCACAAGACCCGTCATCCGACGGGGTGGACTAGGGTGTCTACGGACTTCCCCAGACTGCAACCGAGAACCGACTTAGAATCTCAAGCCGCAGACCAGGCCTTAATAGACAAGATTAGGCACCCAGGTGTCCGCCTGCACCCCATCAGGCGGTGGCGACTCCGAAATTTTCCCGTGCAGCGTTTCCGACGCATGCACACATACTTAGGGGGGCTGGAAATCACCTGGGAAGGGGGGTGAAGGAGGGGAGCTTTCATGCATGGTTAGTGGGTTGGATTATGAGTGTAAATAGGTAAGAGAACTTGCTGGGAACAGCAGCTGTCCTGGGGGTTTAGGTGGGCTAAAAGGGGCTGTAACCAACATCAAAAGAAGATGTGGGAGGGGAGCCTTCATACGTGCTGCTAGGGGACTGAACTAAGAGAGGGTGTGGGGGGCTTAAACATGCTGGGACATCAAGGAGATCAGGGGGAAGGGGTTGAGCTAACACTATCAAAACAACAAGAGAAATAAGTAAAGAAAATGACATGTTATTAGCACTAAACAAAGCATGCTAAGGTGTTTGGGGGGTGAGGGTCATGTTAAGGGTAGGAAACAGTAGCAAATCAACCAACATATCGTCCACTAAACAATGAATGAGAGGAGTATTGCAGCAAATGCAAAAGTGAAACAGTGGGTGAGAAAGGGGGGAGCTACTGTTGTCACCAACAACAACCTATGCATGTTGTGATAGTGTAGACACCCCAAATTACACTACATAAAAAGATGAATAATTGGCCAAAATCATAAAAAACAAGTTTTTCTTTTGTAACCGAAATCAAATTTCGGATAAAAGGTTCTCCCTTTGTATCTAAAAATAGATTTCGGATACACACTTGTTTATTTGTATCCGAAATATTGCTTCAGATACTAATGTTTTGCTCCAAATTGGAAAATCCCGACAGTTTTCACTTATTTACTGTTTTACCTCTGTCTGAGAAGTGAGGATTCCCGAATTTAACCTTCGAGATTAACCATATTCTTCCAAGTCCATGCATTAGGGTTAACTTGGAGGGTTCTAGACATATTTTTGTGTCTACCATTAGGGCTCCCTTTGCCCTAGCTCTTGCCTATAAATAGGAGGCCCCTCCTCAAGCAAATGGCTCGAAAGTGGAGATTGAAGAGCTCCAAGTAAGGAAGGGAACCCCTGCCTCTCTACTTTCAGAAATCCAGGTATGTCTCTTCTCTTCTTTTCTTTTCTTTTAATTCTAGGATTATTCTGTCTTCTCCTTTCTTCTATAGAATAAGGCCTATGTGTGGTTGTTATGTAGCACCCCAGATCCGGGTCTGCCTTATCACGGCACCGACCCCTCCCCGAGACCTACTTATGGGTCCAATAGAACCCGATAAACACAATTTCCTGGGCAATTACAATGTAATTATCATAGTGCATATCTAAAGAAGCATGGAATAAAAATTTTCCATCCAACAAAAGATTTCCTGTATTACAATATCCAAAACATGATATCTGTGCATACAAAATACAACTAAGGCAACTAAATGCTCACAAATTCTTTCCGAATTATACAGACATATATAATAGATAGCTCCCAAAGTGTAAGTCCAAAAATATTATTTACATCCTGTAAAACCCCGAATTTTCCTTAAATAATAAATTAAATTAGTAAATAATATTACCCAGAGTTATGATTGATAGAAACATTTTAATATTGTAGGGGGGTGATCAACTTAGCGGAGATCCAGAATTAGACGCAGATCTGACCGTCCGATCGTGAGATATCGAGGTATGTATTCTGATTGGGCAAGGTGTATAGAAGAGTTGCATGGGAGATGCATAGGATCAGGGGGTATAAATATGTATAAAGAATTAACCTAATTCATATACATGTATTGTCGCGCGTATTGAAGAGCCGCAAGCGACGACTGTTCAAGCGACCAAGGGAAGAAGAAGGAGAAGAAGAAGGAAGGGCTGGGCGTGCGTTCATCGTCCAGAGGATTTCTCTGTGCAGGAGATTCGCCATTGTGCAGAATAGAGAAGGAGGAATCAGTGTATAGAGGTAGGTGACACCGTTTTGGTTTTAAATTCGGATTTATCTCTGTTTAATCGCAAACGCATGTTTCTATGATATGTAAAGTTGTATTTAGTTAGCTAAGCATGTTATAAATACATTAGAATGAGTTTAGACGAGAAAAATCGTGATTTAGAACTGTTTCTGCTTGATTTGGTGAGACCGCCGACCTCGACTGTGCGAGGCGCTCATCGGCGATCTTAGGCGCTGGTTAAAGATTTGAGGACGCCGTGGACCGCGGGACGACGGACTGTGGGCGCTCGAATTTGCACTACCGCCGACTGATGACCGCCCGGAGCGATCCCAGGCGCTCTCAGTAGAATTTCCAATTTTTCATAATTTCGAACCTAATTCAATTCTAAACTATTTTTAGACAATTTTAATGATTAATTAAGGTACTTTAAGACCAAAATAAACTACCTAAATCCCTGTTTTACAGAAAAACAAATTAGGGAGATATTTAGGACATTAGTTGCCAAGTTTTGAAGGTATATGAGAAATGTTATTTTGGAAAAGCCTAACTACCATTTGATTATCTAAACACTTCTAAATGGCATTATAAATCAAAAGACATTATAAAGAGAATTCAGAATCCGAATGACTGAATAATGAAGTAAATGCACAGATATAACCATTATATGCCGCTAGGCACCAACCCTTATAGAATTATGATACTTTAGGGAATTTTGGAGTCTAGTGGGCATAGCTGGTTATGGATCCATAGTCGTAGCTAGATAGCTGAGGGATATGTCATTTGGGTTGAGTTACTCCTATATGCGACGCGCTTCCTTTGCAAGTTAGTTTGTCTGGGAAGGTCCTATGTCTGGAGGGACACCCCGGTGAGCCGCTGGTGATTCCCTGTACATGTGGATAAGCAACCACCTCCATGTATTGATTCTGGTGCTGCATGCTGGTGGTACATGCCAACTCTGATGGGTACGTGTGCAATAAGTCGGTGACTACGGCTCTTGTCTAAGCTGCGCTGCATGGGGCTTGAGTATCATTAGTAGCATCGCTCCTAAGTCGCACGGTGGTATAGCAATTGGTTGAGAATCATCTCAAAAGGTTTATCTATCTTTGTGAGTCCTACAATGACACTGAAAACACAACACTTGATATGATTATTATTCTTATTGTGCACGTGCAGGATGCATGTGATTGGGATATTGGTTGGATGTGACTGCTTAGTACATCCTGGCAATGTATGGATTAAGCTACTGATTTGGCTATTGAGTTCTTATATTAAAACTTGCTGAAAATTATATATAGAACTGTTTATCAAACTGTTTTGTGTTCATGAATGGTATAAATGATTATGCGAGCCTGATTTATCGATGTTGCTTAATCGTGCATGAAATGTTACTTTGCTTATATTAACTGTTTAGTCATGCATGTGTTACCTACTGAGATATTCGTATCTCACCCTACTTCTATTCCATTTTTTCAGCTGATACGCGAGAGGGGGATCTCTTAGACTTCCAGGGAGAGATAGCCGAGTATTCGCCGGAGGATTATTATTATCCAGATCTTGTCTGAGGTGGATTGATGTTATAGACTTAGCATTTTTAATTGGTTTATTATCATTTATTGGATTTGATGTATGAGAGAGACAAGAGAGAGTTAGTAACCAGTTCATTCTACCAGACTTTGATACTATTGACTGATGGTCAAGCTTTATGCTTGTTTGAGGATTTTGATCTACACTTCCGCACGTACTTGTTTCCGCAACTCTGATAGAATAATAAATTGACAGGATTTTGCTTTCTTTGGTCTGGTATGTTATTGATGTTGTAATTGATATGGGCCAGTAACACCTCGAATTTGGTTGTTGAACTAAATTTGGGTTGTTATAGTAGCGAACCGGGTTCGGGTCGGGTGTCGGTTTGAACTGACCCGGGTTCGGGGCGTTACACATCCCATTTACAACTCCCTAACAAAATACAATATCATAAAGGAATCCTACTGTGGGTAGTAGTAGTAGTCCTCGGGTCTATAGTCTGGATCTCCCTCTATGCATGGCTCACTAGGAGGATCTGAAAACAAATCCGGTAAAACAAAACACGTGTGAGACATAAAGTCCCAGTAAGCAGCAAACATGCATGGATAGAAACAGTTTATGCAGTTTTATAACAATATGATCACATTCACAATTATAAAATGTAAATCTCAAGTAAAAGCATCTCAATCGGATAATATATGAAATTAAATCAGCAATTACAATCAAATACGGCAAGTATGTCTTGTTAGGACTCGTGAGTTTGCATGTCTCTAAATTAGGTTAATGTCCACTGTCCATTTGCCACCTACACGACTTACAGAGAGAAGCCTAGCTAGGGACATCTCAACATGCGGAGCACCCTCGTATGGGTTGGCAAGTGACAACCAAAGCAATAATCAAGGCTAAGTGGAATGCCCCATCCACTGCCGAACAGAGTTGCCGCAGCACCTCTGTTCCCCGAGAGGGCCTTACTGATTCCCCACAGTGGAAAGCTACATGGACAAGGAAAATTAACGCTAACAAGCCAACACCAGCACACTACTAGACTCATTGTAGATCCACACTAAGAATAATGTCCAATTAGACAACTCACAACTCAAAACAAACCAATCAAATCAAATCCATAACCGGTGTGCAATCCAAGGCCAAGTGGAATACCCCATCCACCGCCAAATCACAACATAAACCAAGTGGAATTCCCCATCCACTATCACATCAACCGAGGCCAAGTGGAATTCCCCATCCATCGCCAGTAAAACAATAAGTCAAAAGCCTTATCAGGTCATATAAGGGTTTTTCAACATCATTTTCATAAATCCAAGCCAATCAAAACGAAGGTCATAAAATCCTCAAAACACATTTTCGATGAGTGGGATGATCTTAGGAATCCCAAATAAGTCACCATACCAAAATTCAATGGATTCTGAGACAAAAAGTTTTGGACCTCAAAAATATTCCAAGTCTGGTTGAAAATGTTGACTTTTCGGTGTCGAATTTTTCTAGACAAATGTACAAGGATTTTGGGGCTCAAATTCTGGTTGTAGTCTATTGGAGGGTATACAAATCATCTAGAATTTTTTGGGCTTCTGAATCACTCATTTGGATATCAAACTCAAAAAGTGGCCATTTTTGAAAATCGGGAAAACTGGAAATTTAGGCACAAACTGAAAAGTAGACTTTTTATTGGTTGGGAATTGGGCCTTGAGAGTATTTTTATTGGTTCCAAATAGGGGGTAAAACCTTATTTACATGTAAAGACTTAAGTAAATTGAGCAATAAATACACAGGGGCGATTAGTTTTAGCGCTCGGACGTTGAGGTTCAAGGTTCGGGCATTGAGGTTTAAAATGCGCGTGCCCAGGTTTAAAACAAGGACGACGTGCTAAGGTTTGACGTTCACGCATTAAGGCAATACGCAAGGCAACGTTCACGTGTTCCATTTGAACGTGCGCGCGTTAAGGTTCTAGATTAATCGCCCAGGTTAATCCTGATTTGCAATTTAAGATAACAAAGACTTGTCTTTTGGGGGTTTGGCTTAGGATTAATCGTAAATTTTCAAGATTAATCGCCACCTCGGGATTTTATATATTTTTGGCTATTTTCGACTCAAAACTCATACAACTCCTTCCTAACCTTTCCAACACCCAATGGGATGATCATAAATCATCCCAACACAATTAAAAACACATTCTAAAACCAAGATTCATTCCAAATCCTCATGAACACCCATCAAACCCTAATCCGAATATGATCAATTGAGGTAGTAAATCCATGGCAAATCAATGTAAAACTAATCAAGAGCATTATACGATCAAAACCTATGAATTTTAGAAACAAGTAGCAACATGTCAGATCATTTCTTCAATAAAATCAAACCCTAGAGAGAGAATACAAATTTTTGGTAATTCATTTTGTTTGGAAGGGTTTGCTACTTACATGTTAATGGAGAAGCAAAACTTCTCTTCAAGCTCTCCTCTTCTTCTTCTTCAAGCTTTTCAAGTGAGCTCTCACTCTTCTTCTTGTTCTATACGTCCAAGGCAAGAGAAATGGGTTTTCAAACACTTAATTAGAAATTAGGGCATCCTTTTATATGCCCAAGTTTTGTGTCTTTCAAATCTGCCCCTAAACAAGGCTTTTATTCAACTAAAACCCTTGGGGGTACCTAAGGCATACCAGGGGTACCTTAGTGTTATTCGAGTGGGGTACCTTGGTATTACGTGGGGGTACCTTAGTGTTAAGTGGGGTGTTTGCCTTAGCCACTTCAAAAGGCATGCTCTAGGGATGCTTGGGGGTACTTTAGTTATACAAGATGGGATACCCTAGTGTGAAGTGGGAGAGGGTACCTTAGTGTTTCAAGGGATTTACCTTCGTCATTCTAAAGGATAAACTTTAGATAAGGCAAAATAGTGGGGGGTACTTAGCTATAGAAGGGGTGTACCTTAGTTATATGAGGGGGTACCTTAGCTATATAAGAGGTTATACCTTAGGCAAAATAGTGGGGGGTTACCTTACTTATATAGGGGTTACTTTAGTTAGACAAAGGGGGTACTTTGGCTATATAGGGGGTGTACCCTAGGTAAAATAGTGGGGGTACCTTACTTATATGAGAGGAGTACCTCTAGGTAATGTAAGGGATGTACCCTAGGTAATGTAAGGGATGTACCTTAGTAATATAAGGGGGTACTCTAGCTATACAAAGGGGGTACCCTAGCTATATAAGGGAATGTACCTTAGGTAAACAAGGGGGTACTTTAAGTAAAACAGTACTTTAGTTAAAGGGACACCTTAGGCAATACAAGTGAAGTACCTTAGGTATAATTAGGGGGTACTTTAGGTATTCGAATGGGGTACCTTAGGCAATATAGTGGGGTACCTTAGCCAATATGAGTGAGGTGCCTTAGGTAATATAAGGGGGTACTTTAGGTATACATGTGAGGTACCTTAGGCAATGCAAGGGGATACCTTAGGTAAACACAGGGGTACCTATAGGCAAACACAAGGGGATACCTTAGGCAAACACAGGGGTACCTTAGGCAATTAAGGTAGGATACCTTAGGTGAAATAGTGGGGTACCTTGGGTAATACTTGGGTGTACTTTGGGCATAAAATGGGGGTACCTTAAGGAATAATTGGGTGTACTTTGGACATACATTGGGGGTACCTTAGGTAATACTTAAGTGTACTTTGGGTAATACTTTGGGGTACTTTGGGTAATACTTGGGGGTATCTTAAGTATAGAAGTGAGGTATCTTGGGTATACTTAAGAGGTTATTTGGGTATTCTTGAGAGACACTTAAGGTACACTTGAGAGGTACCTTGGGCATTCTTAAGAGTTACTTTAGATACTCTTAGGGGATAATTTGGGTACACTTGGGAGGTACCTTGTGTATATTCTGAAGGTACTTTAGGTACACTTAGACTAATTGGAGGGTACCTTAGCCAATTGAAATTGAGAAATAACATTATCTAAGCTTACCTTAATAACCTTCAATAGAGATCAATTTGATTTCCCCCAATTCCTTAAGCTTGATCCACATCCACCTCACCTTCATAACACAAACGCTTAATTAGTCTAATAATCATACTTTAAGTAATTAAACTTAATAATTAAGGTATAATCTGGGTCGGGGTTTTACATGTTACCCAAACCTACTTCCAAATACCTCAAGACTACTCTCTAGTCATAAAACGTGAAGAGAGAGCTAGGGGAAAGGGAGACAGGTGGATCCGTAGGGCAGACCCCCATATATTGTAATCTTAGAATTGTGTAGTTTTAATGTTTTGTTTAGATTGTATGATTGCTTATTGATGAAATATGGAGGAATACCATAGATCTATGATGTTCATAGCATTAGATCTCATTTTCCTCCTAGAATTCGATTTTTTACATTGTTTTCTCCCCTTTTATGTTTATTCATGTTTTTAATCATTAGGCTAGGATTTTGGATCTACCATGATCTATATGATAGATCTGAAATCATAAGCCTTAAAGTAACCTCTAGGGTTTCATGAGGTAATTTTTGTATAATTTTAATTTTTGAGAGAAGACCCTATCGTCTAAACTCTCCCTTTTGATGATTTTTGGGTGTATCTGGCTTAGGTCTCTCAACCAATGGGTAATCTGGACTAGATCTGTACACTAGATGATTCGGATTTATTTTCAAATATTCTGAGGTGATTTTTGTATTATTCTAATTTTTGAGAGAAGACCCTATGGTCTAAACTCTCCCTTTTGATATTTTTGGGTGTATCTGGTTTAGGTCTCTCAACCAATAGGAAATCTGGACTAGATCTGTACCCTAGATGATTTGGATTTATTTTCCAATATTCTGAGGTGATTTTTGTATTATTTTAATTTTTGAGAGAAGACCCTATGGTCTAAACTCTTCCTTTTGATGTTTTTTGGGTGTATCTGGTTTAAGTCTCTCAACCAATGGGAAATCTGGACCAGATCTGTACCCTAGAACTATTTGGATTGATTCTTCAACATTAGGTGATCATTTCTGAGTTATTTTAATTTTTGAGAGAAGACCCTATGGTCTAAACTCTCCCTTTTGATGTTTTCTGGGTGTATCTGGTTTAGGTCTCTCAACCAATGGGAAATTTGGACCAAATCTGTACCCTAGAACTGTTTGGATTGATTCTTCAACATTAGGAGGTCATTGTAAGAACCTTGTTTTTGCACCCCTGGAAGTGCTGAAAATGCAAAACCCGGCTAAAAGGTCAAACCCTGAGGGGTCGAAATTTGACCTTTTGATCAAGTGATAATTGGCCGCCTTGCTTTATCTCAATGGATAGAGAATCCCGACACGAGTCCAACGCAACTGAGTTTACTGGAATCGGAGTCCGGATGAGGGTTCTGTGGGCCGGTCAAACTTGAGGGTGAGCCGAAAGTTGACTTTTCCTCGAACCCCGTGCCAAGTACTTAGCCCTATGTCATTGGATGGAGGGCTCCGATACGAGTCTAACGCAATTAAGTTTGCTCAAATCGGAGTTCGGATGAAGGAGATATGAGTTGTCGAAGTTTCCGTGCAGCAAAACCGGAAACTGCACACGTGGCGAAGAAACTGCGCACGTGGCGATGAATGCAACGAAATATCTCAGGGACTAAATCTCAAATATCCAAAAATCATCAAATATCTCAGGGACTAAACTAAAATTCGCAGGGACCAATCCGTAATTGCTCAAAAGTGTCAAATCGGTTGAATCGGTCAAGTCGAGGGGCAAATCCGTAATTTTTCGATTTGTATCCGGCATTTAATGCCGGATACACTTGCCTCTCTTCATATCCGGACTCAAATGTCGGATACAAAGATTTGCTCGGCGAGATTCGTGCCGATTCCCCGACAAATTCGCAGCGGCATTTAATTTTCGAAATTATTATGTTTTTTATCCGATATAATATGCTGGATACAAAGGAAGTGCAGTGTATTTGGCATAATATGCCGGATACAAAGGAAGTGTAGTGTATCCGGCATTAAATGCCGGATACATTAAGTTTTCTATAAAAAGGCAACAGCAACCCCATTTCCGGGGTTGGCTTGGTTTTGGCTGTTTTCCACTTCTTCTTCCCCACGAACCTTGCTCCGAGATCCCTCCTCCAAGCCCTTCCTTGCCTCCATAACCCCCCAAGCACAACCTTAAGACTCTCCCACTCTCTCCTCACTTCTTCCTCTTGATTTTCACTCAAACCCAAAGGAGGATTTGCTGTTCTTGGTGGCACAAGGAGAGGTTCCAGCCACTGTTGAGCTTCAAAGAGGAATCTCTACACCACACAAAGGCTTCAAAGCCCCAAGGTATCATTCCTTACTGCCATTTACTCCACATATATGAAAATGAGGTGATTTCACGAAACTTTTAAAGGTTTTGTTTTCTTGCTTGAAGGCTGCCCTTTAGAATGATTTTTCATGTGTCTTCTCCTCTCTTCCATCATATAAAATACCTCCTACAGTAAGGGGAGTGGGCATGGCTTCAAGGGAGGAAGAGGGTCACCTATCTAGGATCTTAATGGTTCTTTAAAGCTCTCTTTCGGCTACTGGTTTAGCTCATTTAAATGGGGAGTTTGTTCTATTCACTTGTATATCCAATGTACCCCACATAAGCCCCCTTTATCCCTTCCTTACTTATGCTTTTGCTTCCATGTAGGTTAGATTTGATATGTTTTCTTTGTTTCCAAAGCATGCATGCATACACATCCCCCCTCACCCACTAGGGCCATGCTCGGTCATTTTGCGTTAACATCGATAGCCACCTCATGGCTCACGTGAGCACACTCACATGCTTTACTTTTTCATGCACCTGATTCATAAAAATGCACACACACTCATCATTGTTTAAAAGTGTGTATCTTAGCCCAGGTTGGTAGATCTCCCTTTGCTTGGTGCACTTGCTGGTGCGTGGAAGATGAAGGACCAAAAGAGGGACACAAGGTCCCTGTTCATTGCTGCTAATGGTGGGAAGGGGAGGAGGCAACTTCCCCTGCCTTCTCTCCCTTTCCCTTGACTTCACAAACCCAAAAGAGCTCAAAACGGGGTCTTCTCCATCTCTTTGAGCCTCTGTGGGCTCACACAGGAGCCCACACAATCCCTGGAACACCCCAAGGAGCCTAAAAACCCAACCCCAATGCAAAAATCCGAGAAAAAGGCTTCTGTTGGTTGATCCGGCAACTTAGGCCGGATCAACTGAAACCCATGTGTAACCGGCTAAAGATGCCGGATACACTGAGCCTTGTGTGTAACCGGCATCTCAGGCTGGCTACACTACGAGAATGTCATTTTTGCTATTTTTGATGATCTTTGCTATTTTTTTGGTTTGATTGATCAATTCGGATAAACCAGAAGGGTTTCCGGGTCACTCGGAAACCCAAGATGGGCCTTGGACACCTGGTCCAAATTGATTTCCGGCAGGGCCTTCCAACGGGGCCCGCCAAGCCCAACAAACTTATTGTGCTTAAATAAGATAATTAAATTAATTGAGTGGGCCAAACCCCTTGAGGCCCACCAAAGCCCAAATTGAAGCATGCAGGCCTAGATTAATGTATGGTTTGGCCGAGGCAAAGGGCAGGGCCTATCGGGCCCACCAAGCCCATTAACCAACCAAGGTTAGGGTTTCAAAACCCTAACTCAAGAAGTCTTGGGATTTCAAACCCAAGCCCAGGTAAAGGGCCCCAAGCCCAAGGCCTGGCCCATTTTGGCACGGATAATCAAAGATAAATTAAATCATTTGGCAACCAATAGTGGGGCCCACTTACGGGCCCACAAGGCAATCTAGACTCATTATTTGCATGGAAATCAAATTTAATCAAACTGGAATTTCAAAATAAAATCAAATCCATTTGAACCAAGCCCAAAGGGCCTCTCAGGCTAGACCAAGGCCCACCAAGGGACACGTGGGCTCAACCAAGCCCACCAAGGAATCCGCGGGCCTTCCAACGAGGCCCGCCTAATCCGACCCACATCACTTTAACTAAAAAGATAAAATCAAGTAAAGGGACCCACACCACTTTGGCGGTCCCGCCAGACTTAAACCAAATTGGAATGCTGGATTAGGAATCGGGTGATTGAGAGACCAGAGTTGTGATGCCCCGGACCCGGACATGTTCACTAAAGGTATATGCCGGTTCCTTGACATCAGGTGAGGTCCCAGAAATGCATTTCTAAGTTTTAACAACTAACCAAACAATTATATTTTAATCCCAACATTTTCAAAAAAACGGCTATATAACGTCTGTATTTATAAGAATGGGCTAAGCCCTCAAACCAATACCTGATAAACACAATATATATAGATAATATACATCATTCAAAAAAAACTAAGCCATCCAACATCTACAGCTTTAAAGTAAAGTTTACTAAGGTTTTCACTTCTCTTCTCTCTTTCTCATTTACAATTTATACACAATCCAAAAAATAGACGACTACATAAACACACTGCCAACCCTATCCAGGATAATAAAAATCCTCTGGGTTGTAGTCGTCATCCAGCCCGTTAGTTCTGCCTACCTCAATTTGTGGTTGCTCTGCAGATTTATCTGAAAACAAAACTGGTAAAAACAAAACACGCTTGAGACTAACGTCTCAGTAAGCAGCATAATGCATGATAAGAACATTTTATGCAGTTTCAAATAGTAAAATAGCATGATAAGGTACTATACAATCAAACGTTGACAACTCATGCTAAATCTATATCAATATCATGTAATGACATTACTTTGAATTCTGTGGAATCATAAAACAGATAAAATCATATTAATCCAAATCACGATTTCAGTAAAGTCTCATGTAATAACAATGATGTAATTCACTTGTCCAATTCACCAGCTCACGACTTACAATGGAAAGATCTAGCTAGGATCGCTATTCCAAAGCGGAGCACTCCAGCATGAAACATGCATGAGCTGGCAGGTACAACCCAGTCCAACCATAGCAAGTTAATGATTTCTTCAGACCATCGAGTTAGTGATCTTTATTAGACCATCGAGTTAGTGATCTCAATTAGACCATCGAGTTAGTGATCTTTATTAGACCATCGAGTTAGTGATCTCAATGAGACCATCTAATTGACTTTACGGGTTGCTGTGACACATTCTGAGGAGGATGCAAGTTCACAACCCCCGGCCCCTCATGAGCTAAGGTGAACTGCCGTCCTCAACCCCCCCAGTTACAAGAATCCAAGCTCCCAATGAAAACTAATAACAATAAATCACAGCACCTAAAAAAAGGGAAAAGTGAGAGGTGGTGGATGGGCTATTCATTGTTCTTCTACCGAATAAAAGGAAGGAAAAGATGCCAAGTTGGCTTTAATGACCAGTATTCCCAAAACATTCATGCCGATTATACTTGGTTAGCATGTGCTGGTGTGAAGCATTTTTCCTTAAATCAAGGCCTTAGCTCACTTGACTGCAAAATCTAAATATTAGGTTCAAGATTAAAAGGCTCACTTTTTTGGTTGTAGGGACTTGTTTCTGCATACATGCCAATTGCTGCAGTTCTGATAAGCCTTGAAATTTCAGATGTGATATTCTCCTATGCTGCTAAACTTGGTATGTTTAAAGTACTTCTCCATTAACTCAAGATCCTTACACATTATTTGTTTCTTTACTTAAAAATTATTGTTTTTGAGTATTTCTACTAATCTTGTATCATCAAGTGTGCTTTCCTAATCTTGTATTATCAGGTGTGTTTTCCCGTGGATTTACCCTTTTCTGCTCATCCGGTAGCTTGTGCAGTTGCACTAGAAGCAGTGAAGATTTACAAGTATTCTACTAAGCTGTTTTTCTCTTAAACATGAAATGAGTGGTCAGTAATTGCTATTGAGGAATTAAACTATACTTCTTGGCTCTTTAGCTCATAAACATGCTCATGAATCATGAGACAAACCCAATATCTTACATTTCTGATTTTGTGCTTTTTAAAATTAGAATAACCGAAAAACCTTAGGCTGCCAAGTATGGAAGCAAGGGTTCCAGTCTAACAACCATTTTAATCTAATACATGCTTAGATCAAAACAGAATTCCAACGAAACAGAAACCCAACAAAAGTCGACAGAAACATAATCCCAACAGACATCGACAGAAACAGCACCCAACAGACATTGACAGAAATAGAAATTGACAGAACAGAAATCCAACAGAAATCAACAGAAACAGAAATAACCAGAACCAAACAGTAATCAAATGGAAATTTATCAAAACAGGATTCCATCGCAAACTCAACAGTAGTCAAATGAGCAAACAGAAATAAGAAAAACCCAACGAAAATTGATGAAATCGAATAAACTATGCTACTTACTGATTTTCGCTCAATCCACGCATACTCTCTCTCTTTTCCTCTTCCTCTTCTCTTTCCCTTCTTCTCCCTCTCGTTTTCTCTCCTTCTCTCCACGATTTTCTTTCCTCTCTTCTCTTCCTCCACTCGTTTTCTTCCTCTCTTCCAACGAACGACCAAGAGAACAATTGCTTCCTCTCTTTTCTTCCCCTCCTCCACTCGTCTCCTTCCTTCCTTTGCTCGATTTCTTCCCCCACAATTTCGTCTTCTCTCGTCTTTCTTCTTCTAACCCTAACGAACCAAGCAACCCAAAAACCCCAATGCCCAATTCGTCAATTGCTTAGGTTTGTTTTTTTTTTTTTTTTTTCAACCCATGGATCCCATGAGCCGGTTCATTAATTGGAACCAACCCCCCCTTGAACCACTAAACTAAACAACCCTTTTTAACCCACTACTAATGAACTAATTTAACCAAATGATTTCTCTTTTTTTTTTTTTTCTATTTGTTCTTATTTAATAATTTTAAATCTCAATTCCAATTTCTAAAAATTTCTGGGGTTTTACAAGAGTTGACTCAAACCAGGGAATCCTATGGGACCCGTCACTTGACGGAGTGGACTGGGATGTCTACGGACTTCCCCAGACCGCAACCGAGAACCTACTTAGAATCTCAAGCCGCAGACCAAGCCTTAGTAGAAGAACTTAGGCGCCCAGGTGTCTGCCTGCACCCCATCAGGCAGTGGCGACTCCAAACAAATCCCGAGGCACGCATCGTTTTACGTGTGCCTCGTCGTGCGACCGAAATCGGGCGCGCACAGTCATTTTTGAGTTATTTTAATTTTTGAGAGAAGAACCTATGATCTAAACTCTCCCTTTTGATATTTTTTATCAACATGGGTGTATTCAGTTTATATCCCTCAATTAATGAAAGATTTTGACTAGATTTGTACCCTAGATTGTTCAGGTTTAATTCCCAATATTTTAATTTTAATTTTGTATTTCAGGGATTTAAATTAAATCTAGCGTTTTTTGGTGTTTTACTTTAGGTTTGCTTTCTTTAATTTTTATCTTGTTTTTTACTTAATCATGAAACCCTCAAGATGGTATATTCATATGAAGGGTCCAGAATTAATTGGGCCATTTATATAAAAGAGGCCATACATCTTGTTTGTTCTTTCCCATACTTTTAATTTTGTTTTTATTAGCAAGCATTTTTTCTAGCATGAACAATACTTGGCAACCACCTTTTGTTGATGAATGGGAGTGCCTAACACCATCCCCTATTCATAATCTAAGCCCCTTACCCATCTCTGGTTATTATTTTAAAGTAGAGTTATTTTTACTCTAGCTTTGTTTTTTTTATATTTTATTTGATGATTTTGGCGTCCACTCACACCTAAAAATTGAATGGTGGCGACTCCTCCTTTGTATGAATACCGTGTGATGATAGGAAGTCATTAGGTTGATTTTCCATGTCTCACAACTGGCGACTCCGCTGGGGATTAGTGGATTTAAGCCATGTTTTGTATTGGTTCATGTTTTATTTTTATTTTGAATGCTTGCTAATTTGTTTATTTCATTTGGGTATGTTTGATGTATTTTAAAGCTGATTTGTATGATTAGAAGACTCATGAAGATATGGCATGTATGTGTTGCTTGATTGTGTCTAGAAATATGTTTAGGGGGAGCCTATCTTCTAACATGATTTTGCTGTATTTTGTGATAATATGCATTAATTTGGGTTTTTAATGCTATGTGTTAATCATGAAAATTAAGAGTATGAAATCTAGGAGTTTAGTGGATATTTTTGGGGTTTTCAAGCATGTTTTCCATGAACAATTCTTTCTTGTACAATATGATTACTTACTGTATTTTTTATGACATGCTTTGATTTCAGGGTTTAATGCTATGTTTTGAACATGAAAATTATGAGCATGAAATCTAGGAATTTAGTGGGTATTTTTGGGTTTTCAAGCGTGTTTTGCATGATTAATTGTCTTTGTACAATATGATAACATGCTTGTATTTTTTGGGTGTATAATAGTCATAAGCATATTTAGGTGTTTTCATTATCATGTTTTCTTGTGTTTATTATTTTCCAATATTATGTCATATCTGCCTTGGTTTGAGAATGTATATTGCGAAAAAAGAGTGGCAAGGAGCTGGGACGTTGTGAATGCACCTTTGATTTCAAAATGCACTTGAGTACTTTAAATCTTTTGCATAGCCTACCCATTACCTATAGGAAGTTGAACCCGAATGTGTGTAGCTTGGCGCAACGAGTTCGTTATTTCGGAAAGCGAAAGTAAAAACATTCACCTTAGAACTTTGAGCTAATGATGTGATGACATTGTGGATCTTTGATTCTGGTTATCACTAGGCTTGAGATCTAAGTTGCCAATAAACCAAAACCCAAAACCCCTACGCTTGAAGGTGGAGAAACACTTTTTCAGCTAAAGTAAACAATTACGATGGGGAAATGGGTTTGTAATTGAGGGAAGGCCGTTTGCATGTTTCACTAGCCAAGGTATGATATGGACACCATATTGAAGGTAAACACAAGGTAACAAGGTAATATCAATTTTTTTTTTAGTTACCTTCATATCATGTAAAGTAAGTGCCATGGTGTCCATATGTTTGGGATGAAATGTTTCCCAATAAGGTTTGTATCCTAAGATTGGTGTATCCTATAGGAAGAGTTTTTTAACACTTCTCAGAAGTCATCATACCCAAAATCCGTGTAGGAGGCAGCCAAAAATACAAAATTCATGAATATGGTGTCTAATTTTGGAGGGAACATGTACCCTCACGAGCATTCATGCATTTTTGCAAATATAGTGTCAAAAGCCAATTTAGGACTGTATTTAGAAGCCAAATTAAGGTGTACATTAATTGGGAATAAAGATAACATAATATGTAAAAATCTGGGGAACAGCCGAATAAAAAAAGGGCCATTTTGGCATTAACTGAAAACTCAGGTCGGTAAAACTGTATAGTCTTTGTATCCGAAATTTATTTTCAGCAAAAGGGTTTTATGTGTGTATCCGAACACTATAAGTGTTCGGATACAATAAATCATGCCTTTAGCCAACCTGATATGTCAGATACAACTTAGAAACTTCCAGATTGTTCTTTTATCCCAACTTTTTTGAATATAAAATGCCGAAAACATTGTAAATAACCTGTGGGTACCTCAAAATGAGTATGGAAAGATAATTTAAGTGTCAAAATGATTTAACATAGGATTCAACCTAATCTTGGAACACAAAATCCATCTTTTCCTCTGAGCTTGAAGAAGATACATTAAAAGGAGATTAAAGTGTCATATTTCTTGATACCAATTCATCTCAAAGATGTTTCAATCAAACTTTTGAACTTGAAAACAAAGAGAAACTTCCAAATGTGCTTAAGATTCTAACTTTGGGGTATGTACAAAATGTGGGGCAATAAGTCAAAGTTTGACTATATCTTTCATAACTTGTCCTTATGATAAGTTAGAGGTTAGTGTTACAATTGACTTATTTTCAAAGCCAATTATTCAAACAAATCCTCGAGTGAAACTCATTAAAGTTCAAATTTTTAAAGAGATTCTTTAAGTCATACCCCAAAAGAATTATGAATGCATAGGTTTCTTGGGAACCTAAGATTCCCCAAATTTCTAAAAAATCTCTTTATGGGTCACTTGGAAACCATTTAATTTCAAGCAAATAAAAATTCAAAAAAAATCATAAAAAAGGGAAAATGATTTAAAATCAAAGTTCTTTGAAGCAAATTGAGTTTCTTTTCAACTCAAAAGCTTTAAAGGAAATTCAAAATTTCAATGGGCCTCTTAAAGCCTTTGAATTTCAGATTTTCTTCAAATAACTCGTAGGCCTCTGAAAGCCTTTGAATTTCAGATTCTTTTTTTAACCCTTCATAGGCATCTAAAAGCCTTGGAATTTCGGAAAATCAATTCATAGGACAACTGAAGGCCTTCAAAAACTTCAAATTTCATGGGCCACAAGTAGCCTTTGAACTTCAAATTCTCATAAGCCCTAGGGAAGCTTGAGCAATTCCCTAACCTCATAGGCCTTCTAAAGCCTTAATTAAGAAACTCATATGATCTCTGAAAGCCTGAAATTTCAAAACCTTTTCTTCATAAGCCTCTAGAAGCTTGCGTGATTCTAGAACCCCTCATAGGCCCCTTGAAAGCCTGTGCAATTTCAGGAGGCTTTGGATGCCTTGATTCCAATTCACATCTTGTGGGACATGCTGGAAGCCCTAAAATATTCCAACAAATTATTTGGATGGTCTTTTTTGTACCAACCAATTCATAAGCCCTTGGAAGCTTGAGTAATTCCAAGACACCCTGTGATTTATCTAAAAGCTTTTATTTTGGATATTTCATGTTCAATGGGACATGTTGGGAGCCTTAAAATATTCCAACAATTCTTTTAACTCAATATATATATATATATATATATATATATATATATATATATATAATAAAAATAATAATAAAATACAAACTCATGTTCACCTAACTTGCATACATGCATTCATAAGTGTGTAAATAAGCTATAAATTGGTATTGACATATTTCTTTCTTTTTCTTAATCCAGGTACCAGTATACTTGCAACCATTACTCCTGTGACCAAATCAAGGGCCCACACAATGAATCCAGCTGAGAATCAAACCAATGATCTTGCTCAAGACTTTGCTCAGCTGCAAGAGCAAGTTGTGGGGATCGCCCAAATGCTAGAAAACTTGCTGGCAACCCAAGCCCAAGCCCAGAACCAAGCCTCTACTTCTCACCAAGCACCACCACCAGAACCTCAAATACCAATTCCACCATAGCCACAACCTCAACTTGAATTTCACCAACCAATTCCGGAACCTATACTGATCAGGGAGGACAGTGTTGAATCTGAGAAGAAGAAGGAAAAAGAAAGAGTGAGGGAGGAAATGGAAAGAAAGTTCTTGCATAGGCTGGAGAGTATCTAGGAGGAACTGAGGGAAGTAAAGGGGGTGAATAATTTCAGAGGCACCAATTTCGAAGACTTGTGCCTATACCCTGATGTCTGCTTACCAGCCAAATTCAAGTGCCCGGACTTTGACATGTACGATGGTACTGGTTGCCCCATGAGTCATCTGAAGCTCTATTATGGGGCCCCATGCTAATTTGGCTGGGATGACAGCATTCTCATCCAGCTATTCCAGAGAAGTTTGACGGGAGCTGCTTTGAGGTGGTTTGCCACCATGGATCATGGATGGATAAGGAGGTAGAAGGACTTGGCGGATGCCTTTTTGGCCAAGTATAAATTTAACTCAGAAATTGTGCCAGATAGGTACGACGTGATGAGGATGAGCAAAGGTAGAGATGACTCAGTGAGGCAATATGCCAAGAGGTGGAGGGAGACTGCTTCTCAGGTCATGCCACCTATGTTGGAGCCAGAGATGATTTCAACATTCATTATTACACTAGGGCAACCGTTTTACAGTCACTTGGTGGGTCAGACTACCACCAACTTTGCTGCCCTAGTACAAGTGGCTGATTGGATTGAAGATGGGATCAGATTCGGAAAGATAATTGATCATTCAGCCATGGTCAGTCAACAGGACCCCAACATGAAGAAAGGAAACGGGATTAAGAAAAATGGGAACAAAAAAGAGGGGGAAGTGAACATGGTACAGCAACCATCCATCCCCAAGAATCTTATCCAGATCAATGTTTCCAACCCTCTTCACACTCCGATGTCATCGGCCCAATCCACCCAACAAGCACCCATAAGAGTTAATGTTCCAGCAACACAGTCAAACTAGAAAAGAGTTTTTACTAGGGAGGAAAGGGATGCTTGGATGGCATCGAGGAGGAATAGGATTCTTACCCCTATCCCAATGTCTCCATCCCAATTGCTACCTACTCTATTGCAAGCTGGGTATGTTGCCTTAAAAGAGCCAAATCTAAATGCATCCAAGGGGAGAAATTTTGACCCCTCCACCACTTGTGATTTCCACATGAGTGCACCTGGACACCCTACTGACAAGTGTTGGCCATTGAAGCAAGCCATTTAGGATTTGATAGACCAGAATACCCTGTCTTTCAATACGAGGGGTCCCGCTCCTCCTAGAACTAACATTGGCCAAAACCCTTTGCCCCAGCATCATGGGGCAAGCCCATCTAATGTTATAGGGGCCACTTTCTCTGATGAAATAACATTTGACCCATCTCAGTTAATTGCTCCTATAGGGACTTTGGTCAAGGTTTATTTTACTAAATAAATGGGGGATGAAGAAATAAACATGATTTCCAAATGGAATGATCGTGCTGCTAAGGATATTAACTCCTCTTTGGACCGGGTCTCCTCCCTCATGGCCTAGATAAATATTGTGAAAACTCCCTTGGTTATCAATTGCAATCCACCCACTGTTTCTTCACCCATTCCATCAAAACCACCCTTGGTCATCAATTGTGACCATGTTGCCACTTCAGTTACATCCTTACCCACTTTAGCTTCAAAGGCATCTCAACCACAAGCTTTCAAGCAACTTCCACCCTTGGTTATGAATGTTCTTTCGACTCATGTTGTTACTAAATCCGTTTCTTCAGCTAGGTCCAAGCTTCCTCCCCTTGTGATAAATGTCTCGAAGCCTTTTTCTTCTGAATTAGCTGTACCATGGAATTACAGTGAAGGCTTCACAACCACAATTCCAGCGGTTGAGGTAGAAAACAGTAAAGAAGTGAACTTCATGATGAGGTCAGGGAAATGTGTAGGAGAGGGAGAGAAACAAAAGGAAATTGAGAAGGAAAGTAAAGAAGCTGAAGAGGAGAGGAAAGTAAATGGAAAGGCGAAGGTAGGAGAAGAAACCCCTCAGGTAATTGACGGCGAGGCTACTAACCTCATCAAGATAATTAGAAAGAGTGAATTCAACATTGTTGAGTAGTGAAACAAGGTCCCTGCCCAGATTTCAATACTGGGATTACTGCTGAATTCAGAAAAGCATAGGGATTCTCTATTAAGGGTACTTCAAGGCGCACATGTGCCTAAAAATATTGAACCAGACCAACTTGGTAGGATGGTTGGGCAAATTCTATCTCATAATGTCATATCTTTTTCAGAAACCGAGATTGCTAGATAACACCATGTTGATCCTTTGCACATAACTATGCTTTGCAAGGGTTGCATGGTGGCGCGGGTTTTAATAGATAACGGGTCAGCTCTGAATGTCTGCCCATTAATAACATTTGTAAAACTCGGTTTGGAGCATAATAAAATCAAGCAGAATGGGAGAATCATAAGAGCTTTTGATAGCTCCAAAACACACTTCCTAGGGGAGGTTGAACTGCTGGTTACTATTGGATCGTATATATTCAGTATTACATTTGAAGTGATGGATATACTGGCGGCCTTCAACCTACTCCTAGGAAGGCCGTGGATTCACACGGCTAGGGCCATACCATCTAACCTCCATCAGAGAATAAAATAAATTCGAGGGAAAAAGGTGATAACGGTCCTAGCCGAGAATTTGGTTCCTCCCATGGTGTCCCTTGACGTACCCTAGATAAACATTGAAATGACTGTAGACAAAATGGCATTTCACTCTTTCCAGTTCGAAACTGTCAATTTCATACCTGGAGGATGTGAGGACAAGAAGGGTAATATGACCAGTGCTGAAAGGATGGTGGAGAAGGTGTTAAAAAAATATCACTTCCACCTAGGGAAAGGTCTGGGAGTTAATTTGAAAAGGAGATTGGAGCCGATAAGGGCGAAGAAACTAGTCCCTAAGGCAAAACTGGGAATGAAGCTGGGGAAATGGAGGAGGCAGAAGCAGATGGAGGAAGGAAACACAGAAAGAAGATTCCCTCATTTAAAGGAAACTTTTCCAAAACCTTCATACAAGATCCAGTTGTCTCCTCCCACGGATTAGTCTAGGCCTCCATACCGTAACATCAATCCCTTTCAAAAGCCATATGTCTCAACCCTGCAACTCTACAACCCACCTTCTGCACTTGAGACAGTGGGCGAGCCTGGGCTACAGTTAGAATAGTAGCAAGATTTTTCTGAAGATGTTTTGGGGCTTTCTTCGCCATGACTGAAGACGAAAGAACTGAAGAAGATAAAAGGCTGCCTTTCATTGATTGGGTAGCAGTGAGAATTCCAGATGAGTTCATATCTGGATTGGGCCCCACAGCGGAAAAGGGCAGTACAATTTATCCGGTGATGATGGCATCGGATTCTGAGCTTGAGGAGCAGGCTTGAACCATTTCACCTACTCCAAAAGAATTTATTATGAACAATTGGGAGGAAACTCACCTTACCTTTGAAGCGGCGTTTGATTGGCAAACAGACGCAGCTTTCAAAAAAAAACTCCATTAGTGGAATGCCCTTTTCCTGAAGGTTTCAATGAGCCTTCATCTTCAGGAAAAACTTTTTTTGAAGGCTCTCAAAAAAACCAAAAAGATTTTTCTATTTTTTCTAGAAAATTTAAGTTTTTCAAAAAGCTCGAAACCATTTATAAATCATATAAGCAAATGGAATTAGATCAGGTTGAATATGACTTCGACCTCGAGCTCGACTTTGACCTAATAGGGATCGAAGAAGAGACTGAGGTCGAAGAAGACGACCCTCGTAAAGAAATTGCATATCAATTGGAGCGTCATGAAAAAGTTGTTCAACATAATATTGAGGAGACCATATCAATAAATCTAGGGACCAAAGATGACCCAAAAATAGTGAAGGTTGAGGCATGCTTGTCTGATGTGCAGTGTGATGAAATGTCACGATTCTTGGCAGATTATGAGGATGTGTTTGCATGGTCGTATCGGGATATGCCAAGATTGGATACTGACATGGTTGTGCACAGGCTACCAATTCTGCCAGGGGTTAAGCCGGTCAAGCAAAAGTTGAGAAGATTGAAACCGGAATGGACACTGAAGGTCAAAGATGAAGTGGTCAAGCAATTCCAAGCGGGATTTTTGGCAGTGTCCACGTACCCGGAGTGGCTTGCAAATATAGTGCCAGTACCAAAGAAGGATGGGAAAGTCAGGATGTGCGTGGACTACAGAGATCTGAACAAGGCAAGCCCAAAGGATGATTTTCCACTTCCACATATCGACATTCTAGTCGATAATACTGTTGCACATAGCCTGTTCTCATTCACGGACGGTTTCTCTGGGTAAAATAAAATCAAGATGGCAAAGGAAGATCAAGAAAAAACAACTTTCATTACACCTTGGGGTACCTTCCACTACACTATCATACCATTTGGGCTTAAGAATTTTGGGGCAACCTATCAATGAGCCACGACAGCACTATTCCATGATATGATCTACAAGGAGATGGAGGTCTATGTGGATGATATGATTGCCAAATTGTGTGAAGAAGAGGACCATTTGACCAACTTGAAGAATGTGTTTGACCGACTCAAGAAGTACAGTTGACGGCTTAACCCAGCAAAATGTGTTTTTCAGGCTACATCGGGAAAATTATTGGGTTTTATAGTGAGAAAAAGAGGAATTGAGATTGATCCTACTAAAGCAAAGGTGATTATTGAAATGCCATTGTGCGCACCTAAAAATCGTAGATCGCACATGGGGGGCACGTGACATTTGTGCGTGCCTTGGGACTTTCAGGGTCGCCACTGCCTAAGAGGTGCAGGCATACACGGGGATTGCTTATCCGGGTCTAAGTCTGGTCTGCGGCTTATTAGAGATCTAGCTAAGTCCTTGGTTACGTCCGGGGAAGTCCGAAGACACCCCGGCCCCGCCCTGTCGGTCTAACGGGTCCCTCGGGTCTCCCTAGTTTTTTGAGTCAAGCTCACCCTTCCTAGACCAGCATGTGTCTTTTTGGGTCTGGTGGGGTCCTCTGGAGGTGTGGGCCCCTTTAATTTCATTTTTTTATCTTTTTACTTAAGTCGTCTGGGTCAGATACAGGCCCCGTTGGAAGGCCTGTGGGTTGCCAAGTTTGGGCTTTGGCCCAATAGGGTTATTGGGTAACCCTATTTTGGTTTGTTTAGGTTATTTAAGCAATTATGTATCTTAATGACTTAGTGGGCTTGGATTTGGCCCAATAGCATTTAAGCAAAGGCCTTGGGCCCATTTATTGAAAACGGGCTTGGTTTTGGGCCGGTCAAGATGTGGGCCCCATAGATGGGCCCAGGAGGCCTTGGTGGGTCCAATAAGGCCCATGGTCTACAAATGGGCTCAAGATAGCCCAAACAACTTTACAGAGTCGGGTCTAGCCGGCTCGGGTCGGATCAAGTCCAACCGGGTTAAAAAATTAGATTTTTTAAGTTAATTTTTAATTTGACCGTATTTGCTATACGGTTTGGTCTGAACCGTAAATGCAATACGGTTCAGGCCTGGCCGTATAGTAAATACGGACATGCCCGGACCGTACTTTAAATACGGTTTTCACCCGAATTTGCATTTTTGAGCTGATTTCAGCCGGGATCATTCCGGTTGTCTTCATGGAGGTTCCGGCGACCTCTGTTGATATTTTTAGCATCTCCACAGTGTCTAAGAAATGCTTTCTTAACCCATATCAAACTCTTTTTATGGCGTCTTCAAGCAAGAGAGGGCTTCCGCCTCTTGATCATCTCCTTGGTTCTTGAAACAGGGAATCTGGAGGCACTTTTTTGGCACAGGTGCAATCCCTTCTTCCTCATCCATGGAGGAATACCATGAGGGTCGAAAAGATCCAAGTCACCTTGTTTGTCCAACTCTCCCCATCATACTCGTACAGTCCATACCCGATTCGGTTATATGAAACACTCAAAAAGAAATGATAAACAAGTTACTCTAAGGTAGAAGGGAAAGAGGGGCAAAGATTAGGGGTACAAGTGATGACATAAAGAGGACAGAACCCCTCTTTTAAAATGCAATGAGCACATCAACATAAAAAAAATGAAGAGAAAAGATTAGTACAAGGAAAGCAGAAAAATGGATTTCCTTCTTTGGCACAAGGTCCCTCTCCTCCCACTGCTTCGTATTAGGAGGCTTCCTGTCAGCACCCCATTTTTGCACTATAAAATTGCCCAAGAAGCATATCTTAAACCGGCATATATGTGGGCACGTAAATTGAGGTTTTTATAGTGGACCCATCTTTTTGAAATAACAAGCCCATAATAAAGAGAATTCTAAGCCGATTCTGATGCACGAAACCGTGCTCAAATCGGATGTCAAACGGCTAAGTTATGAATAAAATAAATAAAGGGTAGTTTGGGGATTTTTACAAAACCGAAATTGGATGCCACATGGCAGCCATGTGTACGCCATGGTGGCTGCCATGTAACCAATGACAAATTAAAATTTTGTGGGGTTGTTTTAGTAAATAAGTAAGTTTCCTAATGGGGATTCTTATGCAAATAAATAACAAAGTTAATAAAAGTTTAAGATTAAAAAAAACAATAATAATAAAAATAAACATAGAGAAATGAGTTGGACGAATTGGTCCAACTCATATTCTCTTGAGATATTGAAACAAAGCTTAAAAAATATATAAGCCTAATAAAAATGTGGGACAAAATGGACTTTCACCAAACCTAATTGAATGAGGATGTTTAAGAGAGGAAGAGGAAGGGTTAGTTGTTTAAGAAGAGGAAGGGTTAGTTGTTTAAGAGAGGAAGAAGAAGGGTTAGTTGTTTAAGAAGAGGAAGACGAAGGGTTAAGGGTTTAAGAGAGGAAGAGGAAAGGTTTGGGATTAAGAATTTGAAGGGGTGGGAATCCTCTATAAAAGGACTTGAAGTTGAGAGCAAAAGGGGGAGAAGAAAAAAGGAGAGAGTTCTTTAAAGCAAAGAAGGAAGAAAGAAAAAAGGTGGAAGAAGTTTGTGCAAGAAAAAGGGGGGAAACATCCGGAGTTGTGCTCACCAGTTTCCGGGAAATCGACTCCATACCAGGTTTTTATTTTTTTTTATTTGTTGATTCTTTAATCAAGTATTTTTTTTAGTATTGTTAAATTGTCAAAGTGAAAATAATACAAAGCATGTTATTGTTATGGCCGAATGTGTTATTTCATGTTAGTGTTGTTAAATAAAGCATGTCACGGTTATGACCAAAAAAAAAAATTTCTGTTGAACGATTTTCTTTGGGAGTGGAATTTTGAGAATTTGATAAGCTATCATGCCTAATTTGCTATTCTGAAAAGTTCAAGGATTTATAAAAGAACTTATTGTATTTTATGTTTAGTCCTTCTTTAAAACCCTTTTTTAAGAACCCCTAGGTTTCATTTATTATTTCTTTATTTCTTTCATGTTATTTCTTTAATTCTTTTCTTAATTTCTTAATTATTTTTAGATAATATGCTTAATTAACATATTTAACTATACTAACCAGATTTTTTTTATTCTTTTCTTAATTCTTAGATAATAGGCTTAACTACCATATTTAATTTTAATCATAAGCTTAAACATTTGTAACTTTTATTAATTTCTTATAACACTTCTCATCTTATCCAAATCCTTAAAAAATGGAAAAATAAAGTGTAATCTTCAATGATTAAATATGATTGAAATTTTTTACACATGCTTTGTGGAAATAAATTATCATAAAAAAGAAGAAGAAAACAATAAAAAATTATTGGGATAATGGAGCATGTTAATTCCTCTAATCTCTTGTATATATGAGAAAGATAAGATAAAAAAATTAAATAAAAAATAAAAAGAAAAGAAAAAAATATATATTTTGAAGTAACCAAGTACATCGCTCCATGATAAAATGTTTGATATAGATTTCTTTATTTTGGATTTTTTATATATGTATTATACATGATGTAGTATAGCAACCTTCATTCCTCCAATATTTGTATACATGTGATCATAAAAAGAATAAATAAAAAATATATTAAAGATAAAAAAAACAGAAGAAGAATTAAATAATAGTAAAACAACCCAAATATTATCCAACTAATTTAAGGAAACCCATTTCGGTGGGGCAACCCAGGGTGTTCAAGGACTTCCCTGGGTTGTAATCGGGTCACTTATCCGGAATCACTGGTTCAGACCAAAAGTCAACAAGGTGTCTACCTGCACCATTTCAGGTAGTGGCGACTCCATAAAAGACATGTAACAAGCTTTTTCAACGCGCTCGAGGTGCGCACAGCTTGGCGACTCCACTGGGGACCGACCTCACCCGGTTTGATTAGTTGGATTATAATGGGTTTATTCTTTGCACATGTGCACACACTTGCACATGCACGCACACTCTTTTTGTACATATGCACACACTTGCACAAATGGGTCAAGGAAGATTTGCCGTCTTATTTAGTAAGTGTTGAATATACACAAGAACATATTCTGGGGAGTTCTGTCATAAAGGACGAGATAATTGCCTAATGAAATTGGTTTTTAAGTGGGACCACTGTGACCCCTCCAATTACCTGGGAACTCTCCCGGAACATTGGTTTGTGTACCAATTCATCACTTTACTATATGAGACAGTGAAAATTACTTCCCATGCACACATGTGCACTCACACACACTGTGGTTTCTTTAGATGCTTTGATATAAATTGTGTGGGGTGACACGTGCGAGGGAGCCCGCGTAGGTGATCCAATTGAATGATTACCAAAACCTAGATCTCTCTAGCAGCCACCCTTCTTTATCGTATAAACAAATTTTGGGATGGTATTAGCCTCACGCGCCCTTGGCTTGCCAGGGAAAGCAAGGTAAAACATCCCCCCAGGTATCTAGATTCCTATAGCGCCACTGGTTTCTTGCCGTGGTATGCGAGGGTCTAATACTTGGCTCAGAACCTTGTAGGCATTTGTCTCGGGCTGGGTACCCTTTTCCCACCTAATGCTCTGATACACCCTACTATGTGAATGTGAATGTGAATGTGAATGTGAATGATGAATGATGAATGATGAATGAAGTCTAAAACCCAAGAGTCCATCAGGGGCAACAACCCTTGTCTTCTTTTGTATCAAATTGAGTAGACCCTAGATTCTGGGCTACCTCAGCCCTAAATTAGGGAGCTTACCTAAACTTTGATCAGGGGAACCACCCCAGATCCATGCATTGAGTCCTGAGAGCCGTGGGCCTCGACCCATTGAGTCCGTAGGAAGTATCTTGAGTCCGGATCAGTCTTTAAGCAAATGAAAGCAGGCCAGATCAGAATAGAGAAATTTGAACCCTAGATTTAGGCCTTTTTAACCTACCCGTTTTGAATCAAATGTATCCTTTCTTAGAGTTCTCAAAAACCCTAAGATTGCATTCTCTTTCATTTTTTTGAACATCATGTAATTTTTGCCCTAGCTGGCAAGTTGTAAGTTTTACATCAACAGATGAAAGAGCAAATAAAAGAATAAGGCTGGTCAGGACTTGGGTGTGCTTCCTTACACAAGTATGTCTAGAAGTCGTGCCTTGACAGGCACCAACCCTTAGGATCACACACTTTTTATTTCAGTTTAATGCTTTAATTCTAATTTTAAATGGACAGAACAAAAGCATGAAAAAAAAGCAGTAAATCAATTTGCAGATGCTTGTTGGAAAAACCCCAATTTTCGGTTATGCAAAACCGCGATATCTGGTCACATTAGACCTCTTCCTTCTAATCCTGCTCTTTAATTATCCTAATATTAATACCTATAGGCGTTTCTTAAAGCACTCATGGATTGAACTCAGATCACACCCGAATGCATCTTATTCACAAGATCACTCGGTTTTTGCCCTGGATCCAACGATCCAAATTGGTGGCGTTTGAAGATGGCCCCGTCAAGACCAACCCTTCAGATGAGCCCAGAGGCGGCTATTTTTAGCCCTTCCCCTGTGGAGACATAAGTCCAAAAATTGTGGTGCCTGGTGACCGATTCTTAAATCGGAGACCAACTGGGTGAACCCGGGTATTTGCTTTTTAGCTTACCCCCTACGGAGACATAAGTCCAAAAATTGTGGTGCCTGGTGATCGATTCTTAAATCGGAGACCAACTGGGTGAACCTGGGTATTTGCTTTTTAGCTTACCCCTGCGGAGACATAAGTCCAAAAATTGTGGTGCCTAGTGACCGATTCTTAAATCGGAGACCAACTGGGTGAACCCGGAGGCGGTTACTTTTAGCCCTTCCCCTATGGAGACTCGACTTGAGTCTAAAAATTGTGGTGCCTGGCGACCGATTCTTAAATCGGAGACCAGCTGGGTGAGCCGGGGTGTTGTTTTTAGCTCACCCCCTGCGGAGACATAAGTCCAATCCCGTGATATTGAGTTCAATTCATTATAAGCAAGCTCCGGTTCATTAGGGCATGAGCCAAGAGGTTATCTTTCCTTGTCGTAAGCGACTAAAATAGATCAAATTCTTTAGGTTCTCTTTCCTTGCTGACTTGACGCAGCTAAAACAGATCAATCCCTTGGGTTCTTTTTCCCAATTGTCCACAAACGACTAAAACAGACCACTAGACATTGGGTTCTCTCTCCCAGTTGCCTTTGTGCAACTAAAATAGATCACTACCTTGAGTTCTCTCTCCCAGTTGTCCATAGACGACTAAAACAGACCAATAGACATAGGGTTCTCTCTCCCAGTTGTCTTTGTACAGCTAAAACAGATCATTCCTTCAAGTTTTCTCTCCCAGTTGCCTTTGTGTAACTAAAAAGATACATTTTCAAAGATTCCCCCTAAGTTGCTTCCACACATCTAAATCAAATCACAAATTTGATCTAAATTGACCATGGCAAAGAAAAAATTAAGAATATGCAAATAGATTCCAAAAGCAAAAAAAAAAAAACAAAAAAACAAACAAACAAACACAAAAAATATGTAAAATTGATTAATTGCCAAATAAATGCACTAACTTGTAAAATGATCAACAGGTATCCAAAATTGCTCCAAGAAGCCCATACAATCTTCGATCTCGCAAAAGATTGGATATGGATGCACAAGGAAATCAGACTCCGCTAGCTTAGTACCAAGCGGAATCTAGTGAAACCCATGTGGTTAATGACCTAACCCAAAAGGTCGAAAACATGACTATGGTTATTCAGTCCCTCATGGCAGAGATCAGGGATCTGAAACAAGTTCAACCAATAGTTCCGATCACTCAACAGCACCAACCACTACTTCCACCACGAGCAGAAGTGCCAGCAGTACCACTTCCGCCACAACAAGCACAACCTCTACCTATGGCACCGCCACATCCGCCACCGCAAGCTGTTCGATTCCCACCTCCTGTGGTAGATCTTGTCCACCCGATACAGCAGCAAGAACAATTCGTGCCTGTCCAACTGGGGCAGGATGAACAAGACTGGTATAGAACGCTAGAAGCTCAATTCGAGGCCCGTCTGGCGGCCATGAAGGAAGATCTTTTGAAGCAGCTACAGCCAAACACGGTTCAGAGTGAGGCTACTCTGGAAAACCTCTGTTTTTTCTCAGACATACAACTCCCTGCCAAGTTCAAATGTCCTGAGTTGCACCAGTTTAATGGCACTGGTTGTCCACTAAACCACTTAAGGTCGTATTCTGGCGACTTGTGCCAATACGCAAAAAATGAGAAAATCATGGTACAGTTCTTTCAGCGGTCTTTAACTGGGGCTGCTTATTATTGGTTTTTGAGCTTAGACAAAGCCAAGATAAAGACTTGGAATGATCTCGCTGCGGTGTTCATTCAGCAATATCATTTGAACAGCCAGATGGTTCAAACAAGGGCAGAGCTGCAAAGGTTAGCAAAGAAGAGTCATGAATCAGTTTGGGACTATGCTAAGAGATGGAAAGAGCTGGCAACACTAGTCCAGCCACCACTGCTAGAACAAGAGCTGGCGTCTTTGTTTATAGCATCACTTGGTCAACCTTTCTTCACTCTATTACTGGGGCAAAGTTCTGCAAGTTTCAATGACTTGATTTTGACAGCTGACAGAATTGAAGATGCAGTAAGATCAGGAAAGATAGATAGCAGTGGGCAAAATGCCACTCAGAGGAGACCAATGGCAAATCAAAGCAATAGAAGCCAGGGGCAGGAGCAACCATGGAGAACTGAAGGGCAGGTCGTGAACTATGTTCAACCTACTCAACCTTATCACATCTCCCAGAGGTCCCTGACAACAGCTCCACAGAATCAGGGACAAATGGCCGTACCATATCAGGGTCCACCAAGAAGGACAAGAGAAGAAATGGAGGCAAGGCTGAAAAGAGTATTCACTCCACTTCCCTACACACCAGCTGAGTTACTACCCACATTACTGAAAGGAGGGTATTTGCAAATCAAGCTGCCAAATCCTAGAACATTCATCGGCAAGAATTACAATCCTAATGAGAGATGTGGCTACCACTCAGGGGCACCGGGACATGACACCAACAGATGTTGGGATCTGAGGCATGATATCCAAGACTTGATTGATCAGAAACGCCTCACCGTGGACCCTCCTACTCCAACCAACACACCAGCCACTGCTGTGACTCAAAACCCTCTTCCAGATCACAAGGGGGCATCTTCAAGCGGGACAAGTTGAAGAAATCAAGCAAGGTTGCAAGGCGCAACCAACTCCCGGACATGGTTCTCCTCCAAGTCCACCATTTCGAGGCTAAGTTAAATTTTTTTTTTTGCACCGACTATCCCGAGCGGGATCAATCATTTTGTAAGTGTTTTTGCATACCTTTACTTTCATGCAAACTTTAAAAACTTTTGAAAGAATAAATAAATAAATAAGAAAAAAATAAATAAAAATTGGCAAGTGCTTGGTCGATGATGACATCGCTCTGAGACCACTACCTTTTTGGCATGACCATGATCATGGAAAGATGCCAAGTTGCTCAAAGGTGTCTTCAGTTGGGTGCAAGATATTGCTCCCATGAGAACCTTTACTGAGCCAGTGGCCATCCTTTCCTGATCCAGACCCTGATTTTCCTTCCACACCTATCTTTACATTGGGCTAGAGCGATCCCTGAGAGCAAAGAGAGGAAAAGAAAAGGAAAGAAAAAGTGCCTAAACCAACTAAGGGTCAAGGCTGACTTTTGCATCATGTCTTTGAGAAAGGATGAGAGGCCATCCTTCTGCATCCTGAATCAATAATCGCTAGTCAAACACTTTGGGCTTGTTCGTGTTATTCAAATACCTGTATTGTGTCTAGCCACCCCACACTGGGGCAGAGCCAAAAAGAATAAGAACAAAAGGAAGCAAACTATTCCTGAACAAAATTTGCATCGAATACCTAAACCAAGTTGTCACAACTTCTGCAAAATGATGAAAGGCCATCCTTGCTTATCTATCAAGTCTTCAAAACAAAATCCCTAGTCAAATCAGTTGAGCCTAATTTTTTTTTCTAACCCATTGAGTCATGAGCCCTAAACATAGTGCTTGGTATGAAAGAAGGAAAAAAAAACATGGATGTGCAAAAATGAAGCAAAAAGAAAATAGAAAGCACACTAGGGCATACGAATCAAGGCGGACACCCAAAGCAAATGAAAGAAAAGGGCAAGGAAAAGGCGAAGGTCGCAAAAGACCCAAAAAGAAAATGAAATAAATGAGAAGGCATTGACAAGGCCCAAGCAGTCAAGAAAAGGTTCAAAACATTTGTAAAACTTTGAGCCATCTTCCCTTTCTTTCAAAAACCAAGACCTCAGACTTCGTTTCATCCTATGAGAAAGTCCTTTTTGATTGCAGAAAATGTGACATTTGGATCTATGTAGATCAGTGATGAAGGAATTGTAGAACCTCTGAGAGTCAATGACGGCACAAGTCAAGAAATTCATGAGAAATCCTGTCAGGCACACTGTCTCAAAACACCTCAAGCTAATAAGGCAATTTACCATGGTCATTGGTCTTGCCTTTGCCTTTTAAGCACTTGCACAAAGTTTCTAAGAAAAAGTTTTTTTTGAAAGAAAAAAAATTTGTTTTCATTTCATTCCTATGCATTCACACACAAAAATAACCACGTAAGCCACAAGTGCTTACATTTTGAATTTCAGATACCTCACTATTATCTTGAGAAATTTGCAGGCCCACGTGAGGCGGGAAATCAAATGGTTTTGATACTGGAGCTAAAAAAAAGAGCAAACAGGCAAAGGGAAAGAGAAGCAAACAAGGGGAATTCGCCACAAAGAAGATGAGTACACTCAAAAGGACACACAAGCTTCTCATCCAAGACCCCACCAGAGAATGCCGAAAAGAAAGCAAGAGAGGTGACACCTTTCTCTACAAATGCCGAGTGGAATTTTCCTTGTCAAGAAGAAGTGATTACCCAACAGAAGAAGAATACCAATTGAAGAGAGAGACATTGTCAGAACATGAGAACCTCAGATAGGCGAAAGAATGGCGCCATTCTACATAGAGACACACTGGGTGAAACAGAATGACAGATGAGAAGGCTCTCATAAAATTCCCAGAAGAATTTTCCTTTAAAAGGGAGTCTTACAAATCCCAGTGGAGAATCATCAAGGACAATAAAGCTCAGGCAAGCTCAAGAACAAGAGGAGAAGACGTGTTTTGAAGATTTAAAGGACAGAGAAGGCCCTCATGTAATTTTCATTTTCCCACTTTTGTATCATAGGACCTAAACCAGGATTCGGATTTCCTCGGTATGCTGGGCAGCAGTGACTCTTAGCCAAATAGAGTTAGGGGGTAGTGCACCTACATGGGGGATAAAGAACTTCAAACTTTAAAAAAAAAAATTTAATAATAGTAATAAAAAATAAAAAAAAAAGTGAATAAATCTGAAAAGATAAAAGAAGAAGTCAAAAGTCAATGGAACAAACAAGAAGAAAAGAGCATTGTTGAAGCACTTTTGCATCAACGCCGAAACAAGTCGGTGAGTCTAAGTCCAACCAATCATTTTCAACTTAAACTAAAAAAAAGGGAACAATTCCAAACGCCCAACAGCAAGGAAATTCCCCAGAACTGGGAAGTGAGCCAAAGCGACGTAGAGCTTGCACCAGCGCTTCCACATCTTTGAAAACATTAAAGGACTTGACTCATCGGTTATGTCGATAGAAATGCAAAATGCAAAAATAGGGTTTTTTTTATTCTTCACCTTGGTGACTCTGACAAAGAGGGGCAGCTGTCAGCACCCCATTTTTGCACTATAAAATTGCCCAAGAAGAATATCTTAAACCGGCATATATGTGGGCACGTAAATCGAGGTTTTTATAGTGGACCCATCTTTTTGAAATAACAAGCCCATAATAAAGAGAATTCTAAGCCGATTCTGATGCACGAAACCGTGCTCAAATCGGATGTCAAACGGCTAAGTTATGAATAAAATAAATAAATGGTAGTTTGGGGATTTTTACAAAACCGAAATTGGATGCCACATGGCAGCCACGTGTATGCCATGGTGGCTGCCATGTAACCAATGACAAATTAAAATTTTGTGGGGTTGTTTTAGTAAATAAGTAAGTTTCCTAATGGGGTTTCTTATGCAAATAAATAACAAAGTTAATAAAAGTTTAAGATTAAAAAAAACAATAATAATAGAAATAAACATAGAGAAATGAGTTGGACGAATTGGTCCAACTCATATTCTCTTGAGATATTGAAACAAAGCTTAAAAAATATATAAGCCTAATAAAAATGTGGGACAAAATGGACTTTCACCAAACCTAATTGAATGAGGGTGTTTAAGAGAGGAAGAGGAAGGGTTAGTTGTTTAAGAGAGGAAGAGGAAGGGTTAGTTGTTTAAGAAGAGGAAGAGGAAGGGTTAGTTGTTTAAGAGAGGAAGAAGAAGGGTTAGTTGTTTAAGAGAGGAAGAGGAAGGGTTATTTGTTTAAGAGAGGAAGAAGAAGGGTTAGTTGTTTAAGAAGAGGAAGACGAAGGGTTAAGGGTTTAAGAGAGGAAGAGGAAAGGTTTGGGATTAAGAATTTGAAGGGGTGGGAATCCTCTATAAAAGGACTTGAAGTTGAGAGCAAAAGGGGGAGAAGAAAAAAGGAGAGAGTTCTTTAAAGCAAAGAAGGAAGAAAGAAAAAAGGTGGAAGAAGTTTGTGCAAGAAAAAGGGGGGAAACATCCGGAGTTGTGCTCACCAGTTTCCGGGAAATCGACTCCATACCAGGTTTTTATTTTTTTTTATTTGTTGATTCTTTAATCAAGTATTTTTTTTAGTATTGTTAAATTGTCAAAGTGAAAATAATACAAAGCATGTTATTGTTATGGCCGAATGTGTTATTTCATGTTAGTGTTGTTAAATAAAGCATGTCACGGTTATGACCAAAAAAAAAAATTTCTGTTGAACGATTTTCTTTGGGAGTGGAATTTTGAGAATTTGATAAGCTATCATGCCTAATTTGCTATTCTGAAAAGTTCAAGGATTTATAAAAGAACTTATTGTATTTTATGTTTAGTCCTTCTTTAAAACCCTTTTTTAAGAACCCCTAGGTTTCATTTATTATTTCTTTATTTCTTTCATGTTATTTCTTTAATTCTTTTCTTAATTTCTTAATTATTTTTAGATAATATGCTTAATTAACATATTTAACTATACTAACCAGATTTTTTTTATTCTTTTCTTAATTCTTAGATAATAGGCTTAACTACCATATTTAATTTTAATCATAAGCTTAAACATTTGTAACTTTTATTAATTTCTTATAACACTTCTCATCTTATCCAAATCCTTAAAAAATGGAAAAATAAAGTGTAATCTTCAATGATTAAATATGATTGAAATTTTTTACACATGCTTTGTGGAAATAAATTATCATAAAAAAGAAGAAGAAAACAATAAAAATGATTGGGATAATGGAGCATGTTAATTCCTCTAATCTCTTGTATATATGAGAAATATAAGATAAAAAAATAAATAAAAAATAAAAAGAAAAAGAAAAAAAATATATTTTGAAGTAACCAAGTACATTGCTCCATGATAAAATGTTTGATTTAGATTTCTTTATTTTGGACTTTTTATATATGTATTATACATGATGTAGTATAGCAACCTTCATTCCTCCAATATTTGTATACATGTGATCATAAAAAGAATAAATAAAAAATATATAAAAGATAAAAAAAAAAGAAGAATTAAATAATAGTAAAACAACCCAAATATTATCCAACTAATTTAAGGAAACCCATTTGGGTGGGGCAACCCAGGGTGTTCAAGGACTTCCCTGGGTTGTAATCGGGTCACTTATCCGGAATCACTGGTTCAGACCAAAAGTCAACAAGGTGTCTACCTGCACCATTTCAGGTAGTGGCGACTCCATAAAAGACATGTAACACCCTTTTTCCACACGCCCGAGGTGCGCACACTTCCCTTTAAGGGAATCTCATTTGCATGCTCCAAAAGAACAAATATGTTAGGGGAAACTACAGTATAAACAATTACTAAAAAAAACTCAAAACAAAAGTTGTCGAAACAACCTTATTCTCATATATATTGAATACAAAGTGGTAAAAAGGCTCACCGCTCTATTACCTTTCTGATTAGAGGTGTGGTGGTTCTCCGAGTGATTTTGGCAGCGCTTCCCCGCTCCTGTTGATTTCCCAAAATGGGCTTGAAAAGGACCTCCTCTCTTTGGGTTGAAAGGGATTGAAAGTGAGGAGGGAAGGTGTAGTCTAGGGGTATTTTGGGAATATTTTTGGGCTGGTGGGGTTTTGGCAGAGCTTGGGCAGGGGTTGGACGTGGAAAAGGCAGAGAAAGAGAGGGGAGAGGCCAAGGGGGACCAGCTTACCCAAATGGGGGGCTGGCCCCCTATTTATAGGCATTTTTTACGTGCTCGTAATCCAAATGCGGGCGAAATATGCACATTTTCAAATCTCACCGAATCGGCCAACTATCGCCGTATGGGACGCGTGTCCCTCTTCTAGAAGGCTTGCCCGTATTTGAAGTGTGGGCATGCCTCGCCCGTACTTCAAATACGACCGAGCATGTTTTTTAAATGGTGGATTTCAAACCTTTTATTAAATTTGATTTTTTGCAAGATTTTCATCCGATTTTCTTTGATTATTTTATTATAAAACGAGATTTTTTAATTAAAATATTATTAAAATATTTAATATATTAAAAAACACATTTATTTTATTTATTTTATTGATTTATCCTGCTTTCTGCTGCCTTTTTTCCACATGGGCAGTTTCTTTAAACTTCAACTGCCCATAACGTTTTCATCTTATGTCCGATTTCAGCAAACTTGGTGTCTTTGGAATCAGCTCGGAATGGGATATCCACTGGGATCAATTTGGGCAGCTACATTCGGGTCGAGCAAAAAGTCAACTTTTCTCTCCCTAAAAGTTTGACCGACTCATAACTTCCTCATCCGGACTCCGATTTCAGCAAACTCAGGTGCGTTAGAACCGTGTCTAAATGTTCTTTTCAATGAGATGAAGTTTGATGGTGAATTCTTCTTAGATAAAAAAGTCAATTTTTGACCCCTGCAAGGTTTGACTTTTTGTTTTCTTTCTTTTAGGGGTGCAGAAATCAGGTGTCTACAGCCATCACCTAGAACAGAGAAGGAAGTTAGGGGTTTTCTTGGAAGAATTCAGTACATTAGTAGGTTCATAGCATAGTTAACTGCCACCTATGAACCAATTTTCAAGCTTCTAAGAAAAAACAGCCCAACAGTCTGGAATGATGATTGCCAACAGGCCTTTGACAAGATAAAGGAATCTTTGCACAATCCACCTGTGCTAGTGCCACCAACTCCGGGAAGACCACTGATTCTGTACTTGTCAGTTTTGGAAACATCAATGGAGTGTGTATTGGGACAGCATGATGAGACGGGCAGAAAGGAAAGGGCGATTTACTGTCTGAGTAAGAAGTTCACAGAATATGAAGCCAAGTATTCTCCTTTGGAAAAGACCTGTTGTGCTTTAGTGTGGGCTACTCAAAGACTGAGGAATTACTTCCTCAGTCATTCCACATTATTGATATCCCGGATGGACCCTCTGAAGTACCTATTTGAGAAACCGGCATTAACTAGTAAAATGGCTAAATTGCAGCTCTTGCTTTCTAAATTTGACCTCAAATATATCACTCAAAAGGCAATTAAAGGTCAAGCAATTGCTGATCACTTAGCTGAACATCCCTTGCCAGACTACCAACCTTTAAAGACTAACTTTCCGGATGAGGCAGTGTTTTTTACTGAAGAAGAGGAAAGTGAAAGCTCCTGGCAGATGTTCTTCGACGGGGCCACAAACATGAATGGAAATGGAATTTGGGCAGTTTTGGTCAAGCCGGATGGGTCACATATCCCAATCGCAGTAAAGCTGAGATTTGAATGCACGAACAACATAGCAGAGTATGAGGCATGTATAATCGGGTTGCAAGCTGCTCTGGACCATGAGATAGAGGAATTTGATGTATACAGAGATTCGAGTCTTATCATCTTCCAAAAAACCGGTTAATGGAAAACCATAGATCACAAATTGATCCCATATCACCAGTATTTGGAAGAAATAAGCACCAAATTTACTCGAATTTCCTTCAGCTATATGCCAAAGGCCAAGAATCAGTTTGCAGATGCTTTGGAAACATTGGCTTCAATGATCAGTATTCCAAAAGGAGTAGATATCAAAATACTGGAAATTGAAGTCAGAGATGAACCAGCTTATTGTCTTGTTCTAGAAGGAGTACCAGAAGAAGAAGTACCATGGTTCCAGGATATGTGGAAATTCTTAAATGATCGGAGTCTTCTAGAAAATGATACTTCTACTGAGAAAAGGGCAATACAGAGATTAGCAAGACAATTCTTACTAAGTGGTGGGCAGCTATACAAGAGATCACATAATGATATTCTACTCAGATGTGTTGCCAAGGCTGAGTCAGAAAGGTTGATTGAGACTGTACATGGAGGAGTCTGTGGACCCTATATGAATGAGCACATGCTTGCAAAGAAAATTCTGCGATTGGGATACTATTGGTCAACTATAAAGTACGATTGTTGTGTACATGTTAAGAGGTGTCATCTGTGCCAAATATATGCAGATAACAAGCATGTACCACCAAGTGAGCTGCACAACATGACCTCACCATGGCCTTTCTCCATGTGGGGCATAGATGTCATTGGCATGATCTCCCCAAAGGCATCAAATGGGCACAGATTCATTCTGGTAGCAATTGATTGTTTCACTAAATGGGTTGAAGCATCTTCATATGCAAATATCACAAGCAATCATGTTCTTAAGTTTTTGAAGCACAATATCATTTGTCGCTATGGTCTGCCAAATGCCATAGTATTAGACAATGCTTCAAATATTAAGAACAAGGATATGAAGAAGTTGTGTGAGCAGTTTCAAATCACCCATCTGTAGACACCCCAAATTGCACTTCAAGATGAGAAAATAATTGAAAATATTAATTGGGATTTGAAACAGGTCAAAAAAGTATAAAATCTGGCCAAACTGGTTATGCCCGTATTTTGTTTACGGTCTGGTCATGCCCGCAGTTGATATACAGGCACGGCGTGCCCGTATTAATAATACGGGCAGGGCGCGTCCGTAATATATATACGGGCACGGGGGTTTTTGTGCGAATTTATCCTTTCTCGATTTTGGAGCCTTATCTGCACCCAAATATCTCTCTGAGAGATTCGAATTCTCTCATTTATCCCTTCGAAATCTCTTATTTATCCTATTTGGCAATGGATTGGCATTATCCTTATTTTTAACCCAATTTAGGAAGATCCTGGTATATCCTTCTGGACCAGCCATACCCCTGTGTTTGCCTATAAATAGAGGAGCTCTCCTCAAGCAAAAGGCCACGAAATTTTGAAGTCCAAGGAGCTCCAAGAGAAGAGAGGAATCCCTGCTACTCTGCTTCCTCAATCCAGGTAAGTCCCTTTTACCTTTTATTTTCTGTCTTCAATTCTAGAAGTAATAGGATCTTCTCTATTGCTGTAGAATAAGGCCATCTTTTATTCTGTATTCCTAAACTTGTCTCTAAGTACCTCAAGAGTCTCCCTAGCCGTAAAACGTGAAGAGAGAGCTAGGGGAAAGGGGAACAGGTGGATCCCTAGAATAGAACCCCATATCTGTTTTTCTCCTTTTTTTAGAATAAAGCCTTTGATTGTGTTTGTATAACCAAACCTATCTCCAAGTACCTCAAGAATCCTCTCTAGCCGTAAAACGTGAAGAGAGAGCTAGGGGAAAAGAGAACAGGTGGATCCGTAGGGTAGACCCCCATGAGCTCTAATCTGTGAGATGTGGCTGCTTTGAATATCCTGATCATGTTTTAATTGTTTTTATGTTGAATTTGAATGAATCTTATGAATCCATGATGTTTATAGCATGAGATCCCCACTTTTTCCTAAAATTTGGATTTCACCACTTTTTCACCTACAGCACTGTTTTCGTGATTTTTGTGATATTTGGCTAAGATCCTAGATCTATCATGATCAGTATGATAGATCTGGATCCAGAAGTCTGAAAGTAACTTCTAGGGTTTCATGATATGGTTTTTGAGTTGTTTTTCATTAATGAGAGAAAACCCTACGGTCTAAGTTCTCCCCTTTTGATGTTCTTCATCAACGTGGGTATTTTTGGTTTTTATTTCTTGATTTAAGGTGAAATTTGGGCTATACCTATATCCTGGACTATTCAAGTTCAATTTTGCAATGTTTTATAAAAATCATATTTTTCTAGATTTCTAGAATTTAACTTGAAGCCAGATTTTTGAAGTTTTCACTTTAGATTGGTTTTATTTGATTTTATCTCAATTTTGTTTTAATCATGAAACCCTAGGAATGGTATGATCATATTTGAAAGTTATAGATTAATCAGGCTATTCATATGAAAAAACCATACACTTTTGTCTTTTTGTGATTTTTTATGATTTTTATAGCAAGCCCTTTTTTCCTTTATTTTTAACATGAACAATGCCTGGCAACCATCTTGTCTGGATGAATAGGGGTGCCTAACACCTTCCCCTGTTCATAACCTAATCCCCTTACCTATCTCTGGTTTTTTTTAATAGGGTTATTTTTACCCTAAAATTGCCTTTTTAAGCCTATTTGATATTTTGGTGTCCATTCACACCTAAACAGAATGGTGGCTTTTTTGACTCTGTGTTTTTAACCAATCCTGTGAGATGATCGGGAAGTCATTGAATTGATTTTTTCCCCATGTCTCACACCATCACAAGTCAGCTCTATACAGACCAAAGATGAATGGGGCAGTAGAAGCAGTATAAAGAAGATAATTTAGAAAATGGTAGTAAGTTACAGAGATTGGCATGAGATGCTACCACTTGCTTTACATGCTTATAGGACCTCAATCCGGACTTCTACTGCGCAACCCCGTATTCCCTAGTTTATGGAATGGAAACAGTTTTACCCGTTGAAGTTGAAATCCCATCACTGAGAGTGCTAATGGAAGCAGAATTGGAAGAAGCTGAATGCATACAGTCAAGACATGATCAACTCAATCTGATAAAGGAAAAGCGTTTGAAGGCACTTTGTCATGGCCAATTATGTCAGAAGAGAATGGCCAGTGCTGACAATAAGAAGGTAAAGCCCAGAACTTTCCAAAAAGGAAATTTGGTTTCGAAGAAAATTTTACCATTTTTGGAAGACCCTCGTGGGAAGTTTAAGCCAAATTGGGAAAGGCCTTATGTGATCAAGGAGGTCCTATCAGGGGGTGCACTTATCTTAACAGAAATGGATGGAAAAGATTTTCCTGAGCCGATTAACTCTGATGCAATAAAAAAGTATTTTCCTTGATCGAATATTACTAGGAAATGATCCGAGGCCATTTTTCTTTATTTCCCAAGATTTTAATCCCTAGTCTAGCCAAGTCGAGCTTGTTCGTTTCTTTGATAAACCTAAACTGAGACTTACAGTTTCATACTGGGGCAAAGCTAGTTGGGGCAAAAACAAAAGAAAAAAGAGAAAGAAAATGAAAGAAATGGAAAAAAAGCAAGGAATAGTGGCAAATGAAAGCCAAGTGAAAAAAAAAAAGAAAGAAAGAAAATGAACAAATTCTTGGGAATGGGGATCATATTCATCATGACTATAAGTCCAGTTGACCTATTTCCATGTTTGGAAAATTTTGAGCCTTTAATACCCTTTCTTTCATAAACCGAGCCTAGCCTTCATTTCGTCCTATTTATAAGCCCTCGGTGATTTTAGTGTATTCTTTCAATGTTCAGAGTAAAGATTGGTGATGACGGAATACAAAAGCCGCCCCTAGTGAAAACCGGAACTGGCGCTAGGGGTAATATTGGCAAAAAAAAGAAAAAAAATAGAATCAAAGGTTGAGTTGATCATGTTGTCCAAGCTTGAAGTAAAATCAGTATGAGCACAGGAGATGGAACAGATTGGGAATAATGGGGTCAATTCTGGAAGAAAAGTCATTTGGGGATGACTCTAAAGGTCCTAGGATAGACAGATCTGATCTCTTCCTATTGCTTGAACCATCCTTTTCATCATTCAACTTGATTTTAATTCCTTTAATTATCTGCAATTAAGTGTTTTAGACCAAACTTAATTAAATAAATAAAAAAATTTATATTTTGGCCAGTGATGAGAAATCAAATACTTTTCATAAAACCTTTGTTTTTACAAGCATCTGAGAATTCTAAGGCCAATAGTATAAAATCTATTTTTGAATTAAATCCTTTGTCTTTCCACTATTAGAGTTTGCTTTTGAACAAAGGTATGAAAAAAAAAGAAATGCAATAAAAGGAGCTAGTCCCTATCCCCTAGCCTCTCCTCAAGCTCCCGAATCTGAGCCGCCTAAGCTACAATAATCCCAGAAGCTCCCTCTGCATCCGGATCGCTCAAAAAGGAGATGACCTCATCTGAAAGTGCCTGCTTGATCCTCATACTTCTAAGGCTAGCTAAAGCATCCTGGTGCTTCTGCCGTATCACTCGGACTTCAAAGCGATGAGCCTACCTCTACTCCTCAAGCTTCTCTTCCAAAGCAATGCGGCGAGACACCTGCTCGGCAAGTTGCCTCTCCAGATCAAGGCCTTGGATCCTAAGTTTTTGGGCCTCTCGTACCCAAATTTGTTGAAGCCGTTTGTGAGATGCTCTCTCAAAAACCAATATGTATTCGTAAGTGGGTGCAAGAAGAGCAGGAAGATCCTCTGGTACTGGGGCACGATTCTGAACCTGCTCTCTGATCCAGAAAAGGTAGTCCTTCACATGTGACTCAGAAACGACTGGGCTCCTCATGAAGCGCACATAGGACCCTTCCTTCATCAACCGAGCACATAGCCCCATGGTGGTTTGTGTAAGTGGCCCCAGGAAGTCCTCATATCCATCTGGGATCATGATCCCTTGAGTCCCTCCAAGCTGCCGAAGGACCCTCAGAGGAAAGTAGAGAACAGCAGATCTCAAGCCTACTAGAACCATGAAGTTCTTGTTTCTGAAGCTGATCACCGTCTCGGGGTTTGGCTGATAAGTGCCAGGCCATTTCACCTGATCATCCTGGAGAGTGCCCAAGAAAGTAAACCAACCATGTTTGCCACCTTGGATGTTAGGACACCCCCTGTTACTCATCAAAACAAGAACTTTCAATCTTGTGGAAAAGCGTCGATCAATCATCTCGATCTAACTCGAATGGTCAAGTAACCAAAGCTGCAAAAAGAGGGAGTATTTCAGTCCATTTTAGCTTCACAAGAAAGTTGTAAAAAAAAAAAAGAAAAGAAAAGAAAAAAGAAAAAAAAAGAAGAAAAAAAGAAGAAGAGAGATTTTACCTGTAGGATAGGGGCACAAGTGAGAAAGCGCTTCTTTTTCCTGAAATGGCAGTCAGTCAGGGCTTGATACATCTCTGCCAAGATCATAGGGGATAATCTCTCACGTTCCTTAACCTAGCATATGACTGAAATTAGAGCCAATTCAACCTCGTCGTCACCTCATGGAAAGAGTAGCTGGTTGACCACTATCAAAGTCAAAGCATTAAACCAGGCCTGCCGGTTTTCACCCCTTAAGAGTTTTTCAGTAAAAAAAGTCTTGGATAGGGTCAGCAAGGTGTCGGAGTCCCCTATATCCTTCTTCCATATACCCAAAAAAGTGGAAGCTTCTTTTTTGTAGCTAGGCTTAAGTGGCGAGTTCACCACTTTCTTTGAAAACCTTAGGCTAAGGATCGTTTCAATTTCCTCAATGGTCGGGGTCATTTCTTTATCACCAAATCAAAAAAGATTCAGCTGAGGTTCCCAATGACCAATCAAAGCCTCAATGATTTCCCATTTAAAAGGGATGGTAGGGATAAGCAGGATATGGCCTAAGTTGGTAGAATCCCACTGGATGCCCTCTTCAAGGGTCATGGAGTTAACCCACCTATTGTAGAATGAGTCTACAATGTTGTATCTAGTGAGATTAGGGGGTTTTTATCTAAACAGTTGTTTTGCAGGGGAAGCTTCATTAGTAGAAGATAACAGGGCGGAAGATGATCCAGAGGCTATTAGGGATGAATGGAACTTGTTAGAATCAAGTGGAGGGAGAAAAAACGAAGAAAGGGAGTTTTCTAAACTCAAAAAGTCGTCACAATGACGCACATCCCGAGATACTTCTATTTTATACTCTGCTTAAGTGTATCTGAAATCTCAGTTCGGATATAAATATTGCCTTTCATATCCGAAATAATATTTCGAATACAAATTATATTATGTGTATCCGAAATATTATTTTGGATACAAGCAATATTAAATGTATCCGAAATTTTATTTCGGATACAAGCAATAAGTGCATTTGCCGACCTATTATTTCAGATACATAAAGAAAAGGAAAAAAAAGAGAGAAAAGCATGAAAAATCAGAAAACATTCCCTGTATTACCTGTGCACATTTCATAATTGTAAAAAATAAGAAGCAATGAATGTAAAGTTTCTTTTATATATAAATTTCATTTTTACAAAGATATTGTCAGTGTGTAAGATGTCCTAATCTACTATCCCTCTGCAGGTCCATCCCCACGTCCTCTACCGCGTCCTCTGCTACGGCCTCTGGCTCGGGGTCGCCGGCGCCCAAAGACATGTGTCAGAATACGATCAGCAGCGCAGCGCTCCACCCGGCCCAAAATGGACTGAATTTGGTACCTATAGTTATAAGAGGAGTTGTCAGGGAGTGGACCAATAGGAGCAGAATCCGATGTAGAAGCCTCAGGCTCAACAAGAGCAGGCTCAACTAAAAGGATGGCCGCCTCAGGCTCAACAGGATCCTCAGTCAAAGTAGCCTCAGCTCCCACAGCTCCAGAAGCCTCAGCAGTAGCAGGAACAGGGACATCTAGTTTAATAGAAGTGAAGTTAGAAGCTGAAGCATCATGATCAATTAAAGAAATGAAACTGAAGCAAGCTTACCGGGGATATCAGCAGTAGGAACCGTAGGATCAAGAACGGTCACAGGAGGTGATACACCGATAGGATCTGCGGTGGAAGCAGGAGCAGGAGATGAGGTGGAAGCAGGACTGGTGGCCGGGATGTCATCGAGATCAGTGGCATGAACTATAGACGAACCACAAACTGGAAGGTCTGGCTCAGCAGGGACATCATCAATATCCCCCACGGAGGTAGAAGGGCCTGGATGGTCGAATTCTTGAAAATCACAAATGGATAAGAATCAGTATCAATTTGCAGAAATAAAAGATACCAAAATCCTAAAGGAGACATACCTGATCATAGGCACGAGCTGGACTCCGTGGATAAGCCTACAAAACTCGAGCAATTTCTATTAGAGAGTCAGGGAAATACAGAAAGGATAAATAAATTTAGAGAGAACTATGTACCTGTCTAGTCCCAAGCTCAGCCTCCAAGTCCGAGATGCGGCTGTCCCTCTCTGCGACCAGAGCCTCCAGCTCTCTAATCCGAGCATCTCTCTGAGATACTGTCGCATCATGCTCAGCAATCAAATCATCAGCAGCTGCTCGCTGGCCCTGAAACCGGTCCCTCAGAGCATTCAACTCCTCTACCTGCCAATGAAAAAGGGAATTAAAGTCATAAATACTGAATTGAAGGAAATAAGATGGAAGAGGCAAGAATAAACTTACAGTGTCGTCATGAACTCGGATGTAGATCCCACCAATCTCGGTCACTCCAGCACGAGTAGGCCGGTCCATCAGGCACCTAATAGATACCCTCCTGATCCACTCATCGTAGTCCTTGACTACCGTAAGTCCCTCTGCATCCTACCACTGATCAAACTGGTCAACATCAAACCCAGGTAGGAGGATGGTAGGACCAACAAGAGGAGGAAGAACTGGAATACGAGGTACACCAGTGTGCTGATAATACAATCGCTCGCCTAGATACATAGCCCTACCAAGCCTCCCAAGGAAGCACTGGTAGGGCTGGCGTCAGAGATCTCGATCAAAAGCGTCATGTACTATAAGCTCACGAGCAAACACCGTCATCTACATCCTTAAAGCGTGCCAACAAGAGCTGCAAAGAAGAAGAAGAATGTCAGGAACAAACAAGGAATGAAATAAAGAGACAAGAGATAAAGGGTTAAGGAATTTTACATTGGATCGTCGGGCACAGTCCAGGTGAACCCGAGCCGAACGGGGCTGACTCCTATCCGCATCCCTATCAAGCACAGACCACCGTATAGCTACGGGGAACTCATCAGCATCAGGCATAGGGGATGGACAAAAATATGTCATGTAGGTGTACATGAATATCTAGCAAAAAAGAAACCAGTCTGGGGCGAAAAGATAAAATTTTGGAATAAAATAAAGCAAATGCATTCAATACCTGTAAGATTTGCCAGAAAAATCTACAGCTAACACCATCTCCCCTCGGAGCGGCTAAACCTCGGATGGCTCGGCATAATTTGGCTAAGATAGTCTCGTCTATAAGCGGACCCCATGCTTGCTTTCTAGTCTGGCAGAAGTCTCTTAGGGCATCCAAGAAGAGAGGATTGACCGCAGTCGTGTCCTCCTGGACGAAACAGCTCCCAAGCATCAGCAAGAAAATATGCCGAAATATAGGTGCAAAGTCCTCGTCCTCTGCAGTACTGGTCGCATGCCTCCCATCAAAGCGATCAATAAGGCTACAGCGTAGCCAGCTAATAAGAGTCGGCCGCTCCTCCCATCCCAAGCATCATTGGGTAAGACCGCATATCCTAGGAGAGAGCTGATGTCCGTATCAAAAGGACGATCCATCACAATAGTCCACCCCACCAAAGGGATGCTAGTAATCATAACAAAATCAGAAGGATGAATCCCAAGCTCAACATCTGGCAAATGGAAGGACTGCGTATCAGGAAAATATCACTCCATCATGACATAGACAAGAGGGCGGTCAGCTCGGAATGAGGGAATAAGGGAATGAGTAGGACGTGGTTGAAGCGGCACCGACTGAACTCGCATCTAAGCGCAGGAGAAAGCGTCCGAACCAGCTCGTTGAACCTCCCCCAACTGTCTCATAGATGAGAATGCGGAGATGGAAGAGGAACATCAGCCCTGACGCACATAGAAGGATGGCGATCCAAGCCACTAAGGAGCTCTGTGTCATGAAAAGATGCTCTCAACTCCTCTAAGAAAAGCGGAAGTCTGGAGCAATGTCCTCCTGAGTCTGATCTGAAGCTCCAACTCGGCCTCGGCCTCTACCACGGCCTCTCTCTCGGCCTCGGCCTCTACCCCGACCTCAATCGGGAGCCACAATGGGCTAAAAGTCAAAAGAGAAAGGGTGAAAGTATTTTTGACAAGAAAGAAGAGGAAGGGAAAGAAAAAGAGAATAATAAGTGGCCTACCTCAGCAGAACCCTCTCCAGAGCTCTCTCTGGAATCATCCAATGGCTCGGATAAGGTGGCACTCTGATCAAACTCGATCCTAGCTCGAGAAGAAGAAAGCTGATCAGCTGGATCAACCTCCTCTCGCACATGGGAACGACCTCTAGCCATCTACAGGCAACAGGGAAGTGTTTTATATTGCTGTTTAACTACAATTTTGTGTTTAATTGTTTATCAGGAATTTTGACTTTAACCCCTAAGTATTCCCACTAATCCTAAAGATCTCTACAAGGCTTAATCTCTCCTAATTTTTTGTGATCTCAGGATTACCAGATGTACTCAGGAAAGCAGAACAGATATGCAGTACAAAAGCAAAGTGAAGAGACCAATATTGCATAAAAAGGTTTTAGTTGATCAGTGATCAAATCAAGAATTGCATGCAATCAGTCTCAAAGAATTTCAGGATACAAATCAAGAATTGTAAGCCTATTTCAAGGACTACCAGGATACCAAAGTATGGTAAATTTGGGTGGTCATGCAAACTGGGGAATTAACATGGAATCCATAAGGCAAAGATTACCCAAGGGCAAATCATGGAAAGATCCTGGCAGTTGAAGCACCACCTTGATCAGAAGTACACTAAAATCAGATTGGAAAGTCAAGGTAGATTGCGAAAAAAGAAAAAAAAACAGAAAGAGAAAAGAAGAAGAACAGATCATAGCATGGTATTTGGAAATCTGAAAGTGAGCATTTGAAGTAAAAAAAAATTTTTTTTCATCACCGGCAATTCAGTTTGAAATGATCAAGAAGAATTTCATGCAATTCAATATGAAATAAGAAATTCAGTTGGAAATCACCACCGGCAGGCAATCCAATGTTCTCAGTTACTGTCAATTTGAGGGCATAGGTTTGCACACATATTTCAGAGATTACCAAAGCTACAAGCTTTATGCAGTCAATCAAATATTGAGAGATTCAAATAAAAAAGAAGGGGTGTTTCTCTTATTTGCTTACCGATACTGTTTGAGTGGCAAGAACAATATAGAAATGAGCAGCCGATTGCAAACGTCAAATGAGGAGCAAGGAGTGTAGCCTGAGTTGCCGAAACTGAGATGAACTCATCGGAGTTTATGCGACGGCGTCAAGCAGCGAGTTGTCGTCAAGAAGTTTGCCCAGAAGGAAAGGAAGTGAAAAGGGCTGAGCTAGGGCTTAGCCGCAACAGTGAGCAAATGATTGCCAGAGCTAAGGAAGTCGCCGGAGAAGGAAGGAGACGAATGTTCATCTGAGAAGGGAAGATCAGTGTCTGCCCTTTTCATTTGGAGAAGGAAACAAAATGTAGGTCACGATCGAGCACGCAAGTAATATAGCCTAGTGTATTTGACAATTCATGTCGGATACAAATAGAGGTTTGCATATCCGAACACCTATTTCGGATATAGAAAAAAAAAAGAAAAAAAAGAGGAAAAAAAAAAGAAAAAAGAGAGAAAGAAGAAAAAAAGAAAGAAAAAGAAAAGGAAAGAAAAAAAAGGTATATACATATGTATATACTGTTGGTCAAAGGAAATATTCAGTCAATTTTTAATCTGACATGATGTGCTGCAAACTCAGTTTTTTTCAAAAAAAATCTTATATTTTGGTCTTGAATTCCGCCTCATAGCCATGAGAGCTCAGTGGAATTTAAGACAACTTGGAGAAATGCTCCCCTTAAAGTTAGGGCTTTTTGGCAAATCTTCACCCAAAATTGTTTTGCAAAATTAAATTGAACAAAGAAAATCATGGTTAAGTACATGTCTGAGGAGTGCAATTTGGGTTTCTTTGCTGCTCATTGTTTTGCAATTCCAGCAAAGAGGGGCAGTTGTAGGCACCCCAAATTACACTCTATAAAAAGATGAATAATTGGCCGAAATCATAAAAAAAAAGTTTTTCTTTGGTAACCAAAATCAAATTTCTGATAAAAGGTTCTCCCTTTGTATCCGAAAATAGATTTCGGATACAAACTTGTTTATTTGTATCCGAAATATTGTTTCAGATACAAAGAGTTTTGTTTGTATCCGACCTGTGCTGTCGGATACTAATGTTTTGCTCCAAATTGGAAAATCTCGTGAGTTTTCACTTAATTTACTATTTACCTCTGTCTGAGAAGTGGGGATTCCTGAATTTAGCCTCCGAGATTAACCATATTCTTCCAAGTCCATGCATTAGGGTTAAGTTGGAGGGTTCTAGACATATTTTTGTGTCTAACATTGGGGCTCCCTTTGCCCAAGCTCTTGCCTATAAATAGGAGGCCCCTCCTCAAGCAAATGGCTAGAAAGTGGAGATTGAGGAGCTCCAAGTGAAGAAGGGGACCCCTGCCTCTCTACTTTCAGAAATCCAAGTATGTCTCTTCTCTTCTTTTCTTTTCTTTTAATTCTTGGATTATTCTGTCTTCTCCTTTCTTCTGTAGAATAAGGCCTATGTGTGGTTGTTACCCAAACCTACTTTCAAGTACCTCAAGACTACTCTCTAGCCGTAAAACGTGAAGAAAGGGCTAGGGGAAAGGGAAACAGGTGGATCCGTAGGGCAGACCCCCATATATTGTAATCTTAGAACTATGTAGTTTTAATGTTTTGTTTAGATTGTATGATTGCTTATTAATGAAATATGGAGGAATACCATAGATCTATGCTGTTCATAGCATTAGATCTCATTTTCTTCCTATTTTTTTTTTAAAAGACTCATTTTCCTCCTAGATTTCGATTTTTTACATTGTTTTCTACCCTTTTATGTTTATTCATGTTTTTAATCATTAGGCTAGGATTTTGGATCTACCATGATCTATATGGTAGATCTGAAATCATAAGCCTTAAAGTAACCTCTAGGGTTTCATGAGGTGATTTTTGTATTATTTTAATTTTTGAGAGAAGACACTATGGTCTAAACTCTCCCTTTTGATGATTTTTGGGTGTATTTGGCTTAGGTCTCTCAACCAATGAGAAATCTAGACTAGATCTATACCCTAGATGATTCGAATTTATTTTCCAATATTCTGAGGTGATTTTTGTATTATTTTAATTTTTGAAAGAAGACACTATGGTCTAAACTCTCCCTTTTGATGTTTTTTGGGTGTATCTGGTTTAGGTCTCTCAACCAATGGGAAATCTAGACCAGATCTGTACCCTAGAACTGTTTGGATTGATTTTTCAACATTAGGAGATCATTTTTGAGTTATTTTAATTTTTGAGAGAAGACCCTATGGTCTAAACTCTCCTTTTTGATGTTTTCTGGGTGTATCTGGTTTAGGTCTCTCAACAAATGGGAAATTTGGACCAGATCTGTACCCTAGAACTGTTTGGATTGATTCTTCAACATTAGGAGATCATTTTTGAGTTATTTTAATTTTTGAGAGAAGACCCTATGGTCTAAACTCTCCCTTTTGATGTTTTTCATCAACATGGGTGTATTCGGTTTAGATCCCTCAATTAATGAGAGATTTTGACTAGATCTGTACCCTAGATTGTTCAGGTTTAATTCCCCAATATTTTGATTTCAATATTGTATTTCAGGGATTTAAATTAAATCTAGCATCTTTGGTGTTTTACTTTAGGTTTGCTTTCTTTGATTTTTATCTTGTTTTTTACTTAATCATGAAACCCTCAAGATGGTATATTCATATGAAGGGTCAAGAATTAATTGGACCATTCATATAAAAGAGGCCATACATCTTGTTTGTTCTTTCTCATACTTTTAATTTGGTTTTTATTTGCAAGCATTTTTTCCAGTATGAACAATACTTGGCAACCACCTTGTGTGGATGAATGGGGGTGCCTAACACCTTCCCCTAATCATAATCTATGCCCCTTACCCATCTCTGGTTATTATTTTAAAGTAGAGTTATTTTTACTCTAGCTTTGTTTTTTTTATATTTTATTTGATGATTTTGGTGTCCATTCACACCTAAAAATTGAATGGTGGCGACTCCTCCTTTGTATGAATCCCGTGTGATGATAGGAAGTCATTAGGTTGATTTTTCATGTTTCACAGACAGGGGGTCATGGGATAAGGGAGCATGTTAAGAGCTCAAAACAGTAAGCAAAAGGAGGAGGGAAGGGAACATATCTATGCACATACAAAATAACAACATTTAGATGGACAAAACAGTAGCATGCTAACAAGTTGGACAGCAACCAAGTGAGGAGGGAGAGGGAGGCTTGCATGCATAGGTGGGTTTACATACACACACGCATGCACTCACAGTAGTCAGGCAAGCCAGCATGTCATGCACACACAAAGTGGAGAAAATAAAGCAGGCATGCTGTGGTAAAACATGGGACAGCAGCCATACGAAAGGGGGAAGAAACATGATTATCAAGCTGGAAATTGCAAAACAGGGGTGGGGCGTCGGCTGCTGTCCCTGCATCAACTCAAGCCTATCTTGATATGGGCTTATATTCATGCATGCAAGCAGTTCTTTACACATTCCCAAACAAATAAAATAAGTGAAGCCTAGCCATTGCAAGAAAGCATAAAAAAAGCAGTGAAGAAGTGGGGAAGAAAAGGATATGAGAAGGGAAAGTGGGGGTTATGCCAGGGTACATTAGAGTGGGAAAACTGAGAAGGAACAGGCTCCTCCTTTAAATGAATGAGATGGAAACATAACCTAACAGCACCTAAAAACCATGGAGACATGTAAGGACACCACTCATGCTCCCTTAGAACCAAATGTATGCCTTTCCCTACCTTTGGGAAGCTTCCATGTGGTTCAAATGGTATGGAAACATGCAAAAACCATGGTAGGTGGCAGATTGAAACAGATAGGAGCAAAGCATTCTTAAACTTTATGAAATACCACCAATCTCATATATGTGAAGTAAGAGGTAGCAAGGAACAATACCTGGTTCCTTGACAAGCCTTTGGTGAGGTGTAGGTAGCTCCTTGAAGCCCAAACAGCAGCTGGACAGCCCTTCAATGCTCCAACAGCAGGTTACTCCACCTTTCACTTCGATGATCAAGAAGAAGAAGAAAGGAACAAGGGATTGGATGGTCTTAGGGTGATGTGGGGAGATTGTAGAGGCAAAGGGGACTGCAAAGAAGGGGGTTCGGATCAACTAAGGTGGGTGAAAAGGGGGTAAGGCCAGCAACCCTTGGATACACTAGCTTGAGTGTGTATTCGACCACCAAGGTCGGATACACTAACTTCCTTTTGTATCCGACATAAAATGTTGGATACAGACATAATGATTTCAGAAATTAAATTCTGTTAGCAAATCTATCGGAAAATTCGACAACATTTCGGTGGAGATTTTTTGTATTCGACATTTAACTTCGGATATGAACCAATTTATGTGTATCCGACCATATATGTCGGATACAAAAGGTGAATTTTTCGATATTTATAGATTTCCCCCCGGATTTGACTGATTTGACAACCGAGATATTTGCAGATTGACCCCTGGCTATTCGCAGATTAATCCTTGAGATATTTCTACATCAATTGAGTATTCGCAGATTCGTCCCTGAGATATTTATCTGCTCTCTCGCCGCGTGTGCTGTACTTTTGCCACGTGTACAGCTTTACATCAGTTGCATTAGAACTGTATCAGAGTCCTCTATTCATTAGGGTAGAGTTAAGCAGCTGATCCGGGGTTTAGCAGAAAGTCAATTTCTACTCCCCTTTAAGTTTGACCGGCCTGTAAATCCTTCATCCGGGCTCCAATTCTAGCAAACTCAGTTGCGTTGGAACCATGTCGGGATTCTCTATCCATTGAGATAAAGTAAGGTGGTCAATTATCACTTGATCAAAAAGTCAACTTTTGCCCCCTTAGGGTTTGACTTTTCAGCTAGGGTTTGCATTTCCAGCACTTCCAGGGGCGCAAAAAATGAGGTGCTTACAGAACCCATACCAAACATTTTTATTTGATGGTTACTATTAATTGGTGGAAATTTTTGATACTTTGATTTATGTAATCCACGCTTTTGTTTAGATTTCATATTTTTCTTCCGCACTCTGATTATGAATAAATTTCAATTTTAATTATTGTCTGGTTTAGTATGTTTTGGGCCACTGTTATTTTAACACTCTGAATTTTGGTTTGAGATTCGGATCCGAGGCGTTACAGGGATACCTTAGGCTTATATGGGGGGGGGGGTACCTTAGGCTTATATGGGGTTACCTTAGGGTTATATGGGGTGTACCTTAAGATTATTTGGGGGTGTGGGGAGGGAGGTACCTATGGGTTCATTAGGGGTACCTATGAATTAATTGGGGCGTAACCTACGGTGTAAAATCCCAAATTTTATTAATAAAATAATAAGTAAACAGATCAAGTTATTAATAATATGCAGGAGATGAAACATTGGTTCAACCCGGAGGAGTACAAGGTGAACCGGAGGAAATTGGAGAACTTATCTAAGGTGAGTTCATGATTTTAGGTTAAGTATAATTTTTTAATATAATAACTTGGTTATTGCTGTAGAAAGTAATGGATAAAAAATAAAAATATAAGAATGAATAGAGGAGGTGATTGAACCCCAGAAAAGTGGGGGGTTGACCCGGATCGATTGGTTTATGGAGTTGTGTTTGGTTTAAAGAAAGTTTAAGGGCAAGATAGTAAAAAGGAGAGAAAAATAATAAAATAACCTAACACCTACATGCGCCTATTAACGTTTGAAACAAATCAGCTGCACATCCATACCAACCTTCTTCCTCTATTCCTCTTCTCATCTTTGGTGTGATCAAACCCTAACCTACAAGCATCTTTTGGAGCAGATTTTAGAGAGGGAAAGGAGGATTTTTCGTTTAGAAAACTCAGGTAACAAACAAACTCGAAAGAAATCTGTTTTGGGAGATGGAACATGTTTTTGAATTCTTAAAGATGCGATTTTTGATCTAGAAGAGATAGAGGCTTGCTGTGATCGATTGGATATTCTTTGGAGTGATATTTAAGTGCTATTAGGGGAGGTTTAAGTTCCAAAAACAAGTAAGTAGTCCCTTCAAAACTTAAATAGATTTCGTGTTTATTCGATGCTCATGTTTAATCGCATGTTTGATGATTCGTTTGTGAACTATATTGTGTTTTAATTGCTCAAAATTGTTCTAACATGTTTATAAAGTATTCTTGATTTAGTACAGATTTGATGCTGTAGAATTCAAGTTTTCAATTTTTGAAGGATTTACGCAACTTTTGGGAAAAATCAAAAACTGTGTTTTGCGACAAGCCGCTCAAACCACCGCTCGAGCGCTCATATGGGTCTCGAGAAGCAGTTCGTGGGCGCTCGATGCTGCTCGAGCGGTATCGAGGGCACCCTGCCTGTACTTTTTTATTTTTCAGAAACCCGAAAGTGATCAAAACCCAGAAGGCGAACACCCGAAACATCGCTCGAGCGATGTCTCGAGCGACCAACCCTGAATCAACCCAGTTTTTATGTCGCCTGTGTGAGCGCCCGAAGCCACTCGAGCGACCATCTGTCAGATTTTTGGATTTCTCCAACCAACCTAGTTTTTCACCACGAAATTGTTTTTATTCAATTTAAACCTATGTAACACTAAGTTTAGACTATTTAGAGATTGTTTGCATTGGCGGATGTTAAAAATTAATTTTTATAAAGATTTTGGGTACGTTATGCTAAAGAGGCTTTTTAACTGAGTGTCGTTGTTCCAAACAATTCTCTTTTAAACGAAACTTGATTTTAAGAGTTCCTCTACCTGTATTTGGGTTATTTGAGTGTGTTTGGTGCATCGATGGATTCGATACACATCCGGGACATAGTTGCCCGTTGAAACCTAGAGTTTGGACATATGATTTGGTACCACTTGTGTGGATTTTTGGGTCACAATTGTGACAAGGCAAATGCCTGTTTGTTTATTCCGTTGATGCGGATTTGTTATTACTGAGACGGTTGTATTTCCGCATGTGCGGGTATTGTTGAGAAATATGTCCAATCCCTGGTTTGGTTTTTCCACCGTTGAGTGGGCTTAGCAAGTGCATGGATCCATAGAATAGCTAGCAAGTGAAAAGTCTTCTAGAGTGGTTTGAATTCTGCGTCATAGGCATTCCATCATCTCGAGGATGGTACCGCTCTTGGATAGGTCGGTTGCTACGTTACCCACTCCAGGATAGGTTGGCCGTACATGCTAACTCATTCCAGTCCTCGGTTGGGTTCTTCCGTTAGGTGTCGAATAGCCAGTCTAAATAGTTGCGTCTGGTCCACCTGTAATTCGGTTAGGTAGCATATTGGAACATAGCTACTTTCTTTCTCTGGTTTTCTTTTTCATGAGTCCCATGAGGTTGACTGTTTTGTGACTATTGCTATTTTCATTTAATTATCATTGTTCTGTATTATTGAGTTTAGTCTGAGTTATCATTGCATATTTTATTATTACAAACTATTTGCATGACTACTTACTGACATGTTGTTTCTCACATTATTGTTTTATCGGTTTTGTTTTCAGATATTCCCGACGAGGAAGTTGCTGAGATAGACACTTCGGTGGATTACTCTGACTACAAGGAAGAAGATTACTTTATTCTTGTGTAGGATTAGGGATCTTTATTAATAAATTTGACTTGGTATTTGGAGGGATTATTGAATTATTTTAGTTAGATGACTTTGGTGGATGATGATTATTTTATTTTAGTTGACCAGAAACCAGACTTTGATTAAAGGATTAATATTTGATGACTTATTTTTATTATTCTGCGCTTCTTGGAGAAAATGTCTTTAAATTCTGCACTCTGATTATAATTATTGAAATTATTTAAGTTTGGAATTAGTTGTTTTGGGCCATTATCCTAACGAACCAGATTTGGGTTTATGTTTTTAAATAAACCTGGATCCGGGGTGTTACAAAATGGTATCAGAGAAAAATAGGATCCTAACCCTAAGTAGTTGACCTTTAGGGTGTTTTTGGGATGTGTGATACGCTAGATAGTACCTTAAATGATTTTCTAGGTTGAGAGATCCTTTTTGCCTAAATAAATTTTTGCCTTTTTGCAATTGATCTTTCGCTATGAATACTAAAACGAGAGGCAGAGGTAGATCAGCATTCGTTCCTAGGATGATGCCAACTAGGGAGCCAAAGCCATTTGAGGCCCCATTGGCAGAGCCGTGTGTAGACCCTCCAGCTGTGGGTCCGATGGAGCAGCCTATTCCTCCTCCACCACCTGCTGTTTCTCGTGTCCCATAGGAGGATATTTGGAGAGCCATTGGGGCTATTACGGATCTAATTAGTAGAGCCGAGAGGAACCGAGGAATGAGAGGGCCCCCAGGAGGGACCATATTGATGACTCAGGTGCACGAGAGCTTGAGAGGTTCCGTAAGATGGGACCCCCGCCTTTTGGAGGTCGAGCAGACCCCATGGAAGCTGAGAGGTGGATACTGAAGATGGAATGGATATTTGACGGCATGGAATGCCCAGAGGACCGTCGTGTTAGACTGGCTACCTCCATGTTTAAGGGGGAAGCAATCCATTGGTGGCATTCAATGAAGAGGAGGACTGAACCAGATGAGCATGTCACTTGGGGAAGATTCTGTAATGCTCCGAACCCGGGTCAGTGCAAACCGGCACCCGACCCGAACCCGGTTCGCTACTGTAACAACCTGAATTCAATTCATCAACCAAATCCGAGGTGTTACTGGCCCATATCAAATAAACATCAAGAAATATACCAAACTAAAGGAATAAATGATCCATTCAATTAATTAACTATCAGAGTGCGCAACATGTATGTGCGGAAGTATAGTCTAATATCCTCAAGAAACTAAGATATAATTAACCATCAAAATTAATATTAAAGTCTAGTAAAATAAAAGGGTCACTACTCTCTCATCTCTATAATACATCAAACCAAAATGAATAATAATCTAATCAAAATAACTAAGTCTATATCAATCCATAACCTTAGACAATATCCGGCTAATAGAAATCCTCTGGCGAATAATCAGCTAGCTCTCCCTGGAAATCACTACTATGATCCCCCTCTCGCGTGTTAGCTGAAAAATGAAATAAAGGTAGGGTAAGATACGAATATCCCAGTAGGTAACAGATGCATGTTTAAACAGTTAATATAAGTAAAATAACAGTTCATGCACGATTAAGCAATCTCGAATAATCAGGCTCGTATAATCATTCGTATCAATCATGAATACAAAGCAGTAAAATAAACAGTTCTAAATATGAATTTCAGCATGTTATATTATAGGAATCCAATATCAGAAATCAATAACATAATCCATACGTTACTAGGATGCACTAAACAGTCACATCCAACCAATATACCAATTACATGCCTCCAGCATATATGCAACAGAAATAACATGTGTTTATGATTTTAGTGTCATTGTAGGACTCACAAAGATAGATAAACCTTTTGAGATGACTCTCGACCAATCGCTATACCACCGTGCTGCTTAGGAGCAATGCTACTAATGATACTCAAGTCCCATGCAGCGCAGCTTAGACAAGAGCCGTAGTCACTGACTTATTGCACACGTACCCATCAGAGTTGGCATGTACCACCAGCATGCAGCACCAGAATCAATACATGGAGATGGTCGCTTATCCACATGTACAAGGAATCACCAGCGGCTCACCGGGGTGTCCCTCCAGACATAGGACCTTACCAAACAAACCAACTTGCAAAGGAAGCGCGTTCGCACAAGGGAGAAACTCAACCCAAATGACATATCCCTTAGCTATCTAGCCACAACTATGGATCCATAACCAGCTATGCCCACTAGACTCCACAAATCCCTAAAGTATAATATTTCTATAAGGGTTGGTGCCTAGCAGCATATAAAGGTTAAATCTGACATTTACTTCAATATTCGGGTTAACTGAGTTGAACTTATGATCTAAATTCTCTTTATGTAATCATCTGGTTTATAGTGTAATTTAGAGATGTTCTGATAATCAAATAATAGGTTAAATCTTCCAAATACTAAATTTCACAGTTTCATACAAAGTTTTGCAACTAGTGTCCTAAATATCTCCCTAATTTATTTTTCTGTAAAACAGGAAATTAGATAATTTATTTTGTTCTTAAAACATCTTAATTAATGATTAAAATTGACTAAAAATAGTTTGGTATTGAATCAAGGTTCGAAATTACGAAATTTTACATTTTCTGCACAAAGCGCCTAGGATTGCCTAGGATGGCCCCGGCGGTCTAAGGTAAGCGGTAGTTGATTTTAGATCACCGATGATAAGTCGTCTTGCGGTCTCGGGCGATCTCAAAAATTATACTAGCGCCTAAGAGCACTGAGGATCGCCAAGCACAGTCGAGGTCAGCGGTCCCTAAAAAACGTTCAGAAACAGTGTAAAAATGTGATTTTTCATGTCCAAGATCATTCTAACATACATATAATATTGTTATCAAACTAAATACATGAATATATCATATAAAAACATGCTTTGGAGATTAATCGATCGTAAATCCAAAAACAAACAGAAAACAGTGTCACCTACCTCTTACGGTTGTCCCCTCTTCTTCTCTTTCAAAACAACACTATCACACTCCCTCTTTGGTTGCAGAAAACCTTAAATCAGTGAAAGACTTGGCCCTTCTCTCCTTCCTTCCTCTTCTTCCTCAGTTGCACAGTCGCTCTCGGTTTGTCTTTTGCAGCTATCGAATACGAACGAGTATTACAAAACGTATACGATTAGGGTATTAAACTATTATATATATTCTCTGATCCCATGTAACTCACTTACAAACTTTCCTATACACACTGCCCAATCATATCTCTTAAAAATTAAAGTGTTAATCATAACTTGATATCTCTCGATCAGACGGTCGGATCTGCGTCCAACTCTGGATCTCCACTATTTATATCATCCCCTACATTAACAAAATATTTCCATCAATTAAAATTCCCAAAGATAGTATTTATTAATTTATTATATTATTTAAGGAAAATTCGGGGTTTTACATCCTCCCCTCCTAAAAGAAAATTTTCATCCTCGAAGTTTACCTTGTGATTCTGGAAATAGGTTAGGATACTTCCTCTGCATTTCTGACTCCAACTCCCAAGTAGCCTCCTCAACTGTGTAGTTCTGTCAAAGCACTTTCACAAGTGGAATCACCTTAGTACGAAGAACTTGCTCCTTCCTGTCTAAAATCTAAACTGGGTGTTCCTCATATGTCAAGTCCCCTCGCACTACCAGTGGTTCATGCTAAATGATATGAGTAGGGTCATGCACGTACTTCCTCAATGTAAGCACCTCATTTTTGCGCTCCCGAAAGAGCCGGAAATGCAAAACCCAGCTAAAAAGTCAAACCCCGGGGGGTCAAAAATTGACTTTTTGATTGAGTGAAAATTGGCCACCTTGCTTTATCTCAGTGGATAGAGAATCCCCGACACGAGTCCAACGCAACTAAGTTTGCTGGAATTGGAGTCCGAATGAAGGTTCTGCAGGCCAGTCAAACTTAAAGGGGAGCCGAAAGTTGACTTTTTTCTGAACCCCGTGCCAGGTGCTTAGCCCTATGTCATTGGATAGAGGGCTCCGATACGGTTCTAACACAACTAAGTTTGCCCAAATCGGAGTCCGGATGAAGGAGATATGAGATGTCGAAGTTTCCGAGCAGCAAAACCCAGAAAGCTGCACACGTGGCAAAAGGCTACACACGTGGCGAGTGGCGCAAGAAAATATCTCGAGGGGCAATCCGTAAATATCCAAACATGCAAAATATCCCAGGGTTTAAAGCAAAATTTCGCAGGGACCAAATCTGTGAATATCTAAGAGTATCGGATGAATCTGCGAATATCCAGGGGCTAAATCCGTAAATATCGGATTTGTATCCGATCTTAAATGTCGGATACACGTATTTTTGTGCATGACGGACACTATTCATCGGATACAAGGAGATCCCCCAACGAGATTTGCGCCGATTCCCCGACAAATTCGCGGCGGCATTTAATTTTCGAAATTATTATGTCTTGTATCCGACATTTTATGTCGGATACAAATAGGACTTAGTGTATCCGACCTATATGGTCAGATACATTAAGTTGGCTTATAAAAGCCACCAGAAACCTCTTTTGCTCCCACATCCACCACATACCACCCCGATATCATTTAACCCCTTGTTCTCCTTCTCTTCTTGGTCTCCCACTCAAACCCAAGAGGGAGAGCTTGCTGCTGCTGTGGTTGTTGCTGCCAAGGAGGAGGTTCCACCTACCTTTTGGCCTCAAAGAGGTGTCTCCACCTTGCTTAGAAGTGTAAGAGCCACCAGGTAAGGGTTCTCATCACATTGTATTATACATATATTAAAAGTTGATTTTTTTCTGCTATTTTTCTACTCTCTTCTTCTTCATTGGCATGAGCTCTCTTCCATGGTGGTTTGAGCATGTATTCACTACCTTTTCCATGGTATGAAAATCACTAGAGGTAAGAGGTCCACGTAGGGTTTACAAGGGAGCATGGGAGTTTATTTTTGCACACTTTTAGTGTTCATATGCTGTTGCTGTGGTTTTTCTTTTAAGCATCTTAATGGAAGGAGCATGTTCCTTCCTAACTTCTTTTTAAGCATCCAATGTATCCCTATAACAGCCCCACTTTCCCTTCTTGTTCGTCCCTTTTCTCACTCCTTTTTTTTACAGTTTTTTCTTTGGCATTTTACTGCTGGCCGTACCTCCTTGGTTTGCTGTCCTGGACCATAGTTGCAGCATGCATGCCTCTCACATGCCTCTGTTTTGGTGTGAACTTGTTTGTTTATTTGTGGGTATGTTTAGATATAAGCTGGGTTTCCCATTCATGCTAGCCTTCTTGCTTTTAGATAGGAACAATTTTCTGATAACATGTGCATTAACATGCTCTCTTTGCCTTAGGTAACTTGCTGTTTTTTTTCTTCTATCCACGTCAACTTGTTTTGTATGCATGCACAACAACCTCAACACTCATGTTCTTAGGCCAAGGATGCTGTCTTTTTTTATATATACACTGCGTCCCCCATTCCTTGCTGTTTGCACACACATGATCATGATCCACTCCCCATGAACTTGCTGTGTGCTGTGATGTGTTTATGTGAATACCATGCTCCCCCAATCCCTCCACCATTTGCCGTATTTGTATATGCAAATGAGCATGACCCCCTTTCCCCTCTCTCTCCTTGGTAGCTGCTGTTCTGGGCATGCAGAAAGTGTTTTTATCTCAAGTTAGTAAGCATGCAGAGAATTTTGGAGCTGCTGCTGGCAGCAGCCGTACCCCCCACTATTCCTTGTTTCCAATGGGTTTAAGTTGCATGCTATGCTTAATGTAACGCCCCGAACCCGGGTCAGTGCAAAGCGACACCCGACCCGAACCCGGTTCGCTATTGTAACAACCCGAATTTAGTTCAACAACCAAATCCGAGGTGTTACTGGCCCATATCAATTACAACATCAATAACATACCAGACCAAAGAAAGCAAAATCCAATCAATTTATTAAACTATCAGAGTTGCGGAAACAAGTATGTGCGGAAGTGTAGATCAAAATCCTCAACTAAGCATAAAGCTTGACCATCAGTCAGTAATATCAAAGTCTGGTAAAATGAACTGGTTACTATCTCTCTCATACATCAAATCCAAATAAATGATAATAAACCAATTAAAAATGCTAAGTCTATAACATCAATCCACCTCAGACAAGATCTGGATAATAATAATCCTCCGGCGAATACTCGGCTATCTCTCCCTGAAAGTCTAAGAGATCCCCCTCTCCCGTATCAGCTGAAAAAAATGGAATAGAAGTAGGGTGAGATACGAATATCTCAGTAGGTAACACATGCATGACTAAACAGTTAATATAAGCAAAGTAACATTTCATGCACGATTAAGCAACATCGATAAATCAGGCTCGCATAATCATTTATACCATTCATGAACACAAAACAGTTTGATAAACAGTTCTAGAAATGATTTTCAGCAAGTTTTAATATAAGAACTCAATAGTCAAATCAGTAGCATAATCCACGCATTGCCAGGATGTACTAAGCAGTCACATCCAACCAATATCCCAATCACATGCATCCTGCACGTGCACAATAATACTAATAATCATATCAAGTGTTGTGTTTTCAGTGTCATTGTAGGACTCACAAAGATAGATAAACCTTTTGAGATGATTCTCAACCAATTGCTATACCACCGTGCGACTTAGGAGCGATGCTACTAATGATACTCAAGCCCCATGCAGCGCAGCTTAGACAAGAGCCGTAGTCACCGACTTATTGCACACGTACCCATCAGAGTTGGCATGTACCACCAGCATGCAGCACCAGAATCAATACATGGAGATGGTCGCTTATCCACATGTACAGGGAATCACCAGCGGCTCACCGGGGTGTCCCTCCAGACATAGGACCTTCCCAGACAAACTAACTTGCAAAGGAAGCGCGTCGCATATAGGAGTAACTCAACCCAAATGACATATCCCTCAGCTATCTAGCTACGACTATGGATCCATAACCAGCTATGCCCACTAGACTCCAAAATTCCCTAAAGTATCATAATTCTATAAGGGTTGGTGCCTAGCGGCATATAATGGTTATATCTGTGCATTTACTTCATTATTCAGTCATTCGGATTCTGAATTCTCTTTATAATGTCTTATGATTTATAATGCCATTTAGAAGTGTTTAGATAATCAAATGGTAGTTAGGCTTTTCCAAAATCACATTTCTCATTTTCCTTCAAAACTTGGCAACTAATGTCCTAAATATCTCCCTAATTTGTTTTTATGTAAAACAGGGAATTAGATAGTTTATTTTGGTCTTAAAAGACCTTAGTTAATCATTAAAATTGTCTAAAAATAGTTTAGAGTTGAATTAGGTTCGAAATTATGAAAAATTGGATTTTCTGCTGAGAGCGCCTGGGATCGCTCAGGATCGCTCCGGGCGGTCTTCAGTCGGCGGTAGTGCAAATTCGAGCGCCAACGGTCCGTCGTCCCGCGGTCCACGGCGTCCTCAAATTTATAACCAGCGCCTAGGATCGCCGATGAGCGCCTAGTACAGTCGAGGTCGGCGGTCTTACCAAATCGAGCAGAAACAGTTCTAAATCATGATTTTTCTCGTCTAAACTCATTCTAGTGTATTTATAGCATGCTTAGCTAACTAAATACAACATTACATAACATAGAAACATGCATTTGCGATTAAACAAGGGTAAATCCAATTTTAAAACCAAAACGATGTCACCTACCTCTATACGCTGATTTCTCCTTCTCTATTCTGAACAATGGCGAACCTCTATCACTGAGAAACTCTCTGGACGATGAACGCACGCCCAGCCCATCCTTCTTCTTCTCCTTCTTCTCTTCTCTTTGGCCGTTCAAACAGTTCGTCGCTTGCGGCTTCAATACGAGCGAGAATACACGTATAAAATTAGGTTATTTCTTTATACATATATATACCCCCTGATCCTATGCATCTCCCATGCAACTCTTCTATACACCTTGCCCAATTAGAATACATACCTCGATATCTCACGATCGGACGGTCAGATCTGCGTCTAACTCTGGATCTCTGCTAAGTTGATCACACCCTACAATATTAAAATGTTTCTATCAATCATAACTCTCGGTAATATTATTTACTAATTTAATTTATTATTTAAGGAAAATTCGGGGTTTTACACCTAAATTCGAGTACCATGAACATAAGACCTTGTTGCCATGCTCCCCTACCCCATGGTCCATAATTTCTAGTCCTATGAGAGCACACTAATCCCCTCCAAAGGGCTGCTGGCCCAGCAGATTCCCATTTGCTTGCCCTCTCAAATCAGTCCCAAAAGTGCCATGCATGAGTGTCATTAATCCCCATGTATCCCTCACTCGCTTAGCATGATTAAATCGTTTCACGTTGGCTGCTGTATTTTCTTATTTTTACTATTCTTTGCTGTCCCATGGTCTCATATCTTGGTGCTTGTGTTAGAGTATCATAGTAAAAGGGTGCCTGGTTGCTGGGTTTTGGCTTGCCATCGATGGATGAAGGCAAAAGACCCAGGTAGGGGTGCTAAGACCCCTACCTTGCTGCTACATATTGCTGAGAAGAAGTGAGGGGGTAGCAGCTCCTTGCCCCCCTTTCCCCTTTGCCTTTGCATGGAAATTCCAAAAGGAAACCAAAGTGGAGGCCTCTCCCCCATACCTGAACCAATGTGGGCCTGCCCAAGGGCCCACATACTTGTAGAAAGCCCCTAAGAAGCCCATGAAACTACCCCAATCGCAAAGGCCCGAAAAAGGGAATTTTGAGGTGATTCGACAACTCAGGTCGGATCACCTAGGACTTGTGTGTAGCCGACAAGTAATGTCGGCTACATGGTAGAAATGCCAATTTTGGTTTTCTCTGGTTCTTGTCGAATTTGAATGATATTTCCACCAAACAAAGTAAACCAATAGGGTTTTCGGGTCACCCAGAAACCCAACATGGGACCTGGACCACCGGTCCAACTTGGAACATTTGTGGGCCTTCCAACAAGCCCACCAAGCCCAATAAACTTCTTTGCATGCCAATAAGCAAGATAAAGTAAAATTAACTAATCGAACCGGGCGGCCCAAACCCAATGCGGCCCACCCAAACTTGTTTTGTGAAATAGTGTGTTTAAATAGCATGGTTTGGTCGAGACCAAGGGCAAGGGCCTATCGGACCCGCCAAAGCCTACTAATCAACCAAGTGAGGGTTCAAAACCCTAAACTCCAAGAACATGGGCTTTCAAGCCTAAATTTGGACTATGGGCCCCAAGCCCAATGTCCAGATTACTTTGGCAAATTAAATCAAGATAATCTAAAAATATTTTTGGCAACTGCCATGGGGGCCCACCCAGGGGCCCGCAAACCAATGCCGACCCATCTTTGCATGAAAGCCGCTTAAATCTTTAAATTAAAACCTAAGATAAAATCAATTCACTAAACCTGAACCTAAAGGGCCTTTCAGGTTAGACTGAGGGACCAAGGGATTTGTGGGCTTAACCAAGCCCACCAGGATCATCGTGGGCCTTCCAACGGGGCCCACCCAGTTAGACTCAGATCACCTAAATTAAGCAAGATAAAATTAATTAAAGGGACCCACACCATTCAGGTGGTCCCGCCAGACTTAACCAAGTTGCATATCGGATTAGGAATCGGATGAGAACCAAGATGAGTTGACTCAAACCAGGGAACCCACGGGACACGTCATCCGACGGGGTGGTCTGGGGTGTCTACGGACTTCCCCAGACCACAACCGAGACCCTACTTAGAATCTCAAGCCGCAGACCAAGCCTAATAGACAAGATTAGGCACCCAGGTATCCGCCTGCACCCCATCAGGCGGTGGCGACTCCGAATTTTCCCGTGCAGCGTTTCCGACACGCGCACACTCAACATAGAAACATGGAATACGTCATGAACTCCTTCCAGCTGTGTAGGCAAATCCAATTTGTATGCCACTGGTCCCACTAAAAGAATAAAAATTCTGATTTTTTTTAAGAGTGAAGTTAAGTTTAGATTTAAACACTAAGTTTTGCCGGTTTAATCGAGAATTGTCAGTTTTGGAAACTTTTGACTTAAAAGACATTTTATACAAGATTTCGGACAAAGGATTTTAAAAACCATTTGGTTATGTGAATAAATTCTAGTTATTGGAAATTCTCCATCTACTTGAAAGATAATTTTATCGCTTCTAATGAGAAGATGCTACTTTACCTCCGTGTATCTCGGAATGAAATTGGAACCTCTCCATGTACCTTGGAGAGAAGATTTGTTTACTCCATGTATCTTGGAGGGTGATGATGATTGATCGGCATTGTTAAATTTGTTTGGTTATTTAATTATTGTTTTGAGTCTAGATGGCATAGCTCGGTGTGGATCCACATTTGTCAAGTTAAGAGCTAGGTAGTGGAATAGATTGATCTTTGCTAGTTGTAATACCTTGTTCGCGCACGCATTTCCATCGTGTAGCTCGATGAGGCCTTCTCTGTATCTGGTTGGCTGCGGCTATGATAGGATAGTTCATGCCAACCCATTTCTGTATCTGAATGGGTTCACCCGCAATAAGTCGATGTCCGTGTAGCTCGGCTTCGCTCATAAGCCGGGAGGTGGCATAGTGAGCTTGGTTTTACGCTAGTTAAAGGCAATTTATTTCATGAGTCCAACATGGACTTATTCCTAATGAGTGCACATTTTGGCTTGCAATTATTCAGTGATTGTAAACATCTTCCTTTAACAGTATATGTTGGTTTCGGATTATTCGGCTTAATCGGTAAGGTTGGATGTGGTTATTAATGCATAGTTATTTCTGGTGCATATTTGAAAACTGTTAATAAATGTTTTTTTAGCATGCATTGTGCTACTTGCTGAGATATTCGTATCTCATTCCGGTTGTTTTGTTTTGTTTTCAGATCCCGGTGAGGACGATACTCGTAGGGTTGAGCCAGTTGCAGATTACCCCGAGTATAGGGGAGAGGACTACTTTGTCGAGTGACATTTGATAGTCATTTTTAGTATTTTTGTTTCCCTTTGATATTGTGAGTAAACTTGATTTGTAAATCTTCCTTTAATTGTCAATTGGTGTTTGGGTATTATTGACAAACTCTGATATTGTTTGTGGTAATAATAAAATGGAATTTCATGTCTTTTACATTCTGATATTGATCCTGAGGTTGTATTATCTAACACCACGGGTACGAGTTACGGTTCCGATACGTAACCCGGATCTGGGGCGTTACAGTAAGTCAGCTCACTTTTTGCCTATCAGAATGCATCAACCGCTTAATGCATTAGTAGAGCTATATGTGAAGGAGATCATGAGATTACATGGAGTGCTAGTATCTATTGTCTCCGATCGTGATCCTTGTTTCACGTCTCAATTGTAGGAATCTTTCCAGACCGATGGGCAGTCGGAGAGGACCATTCAGACACTGGAGGATATGTTGTGGTGTTGTGTCCTTGATTGGGGAGGTAATTGGAGTAATCACCTACCTTTGGTGGAGTTCGCCTACAATAACAGTTACCAAGCGAGTATTCAGATGACACCGTATGAGGCATTGTATGGTAGAGCATGTAAATCACCAATCTGTTGGGAAGAAGTTCAGGTCCTCAGTATGTGCAGGACAGTGTTGACTTGGTAAAACTAATTAAGTAGCGATTGTTGGCAGTACAGAGTTGCCAGAAGAGTTTTGCAGATACTAGACAGCGAGACTTCAGTTTTGAGGTTGGTGATAAAATATTCCTTAAGGTATCTCCTTTCCGTGGTATTAGGAGATTCAGTAAGAAAGGAAAGCTTTCCTCGAGGTTTGTAGGACCTTTTGAGATTATTGTTATAGTGGGACCTATAGCATATCGTTTGGCATTGCCATCTTCATTTGGAGCAGTTCACGATGTGTTCCATGTCTCGATGCTAAGGCATTATGTGCATGACCCTAGTCATATAATTGACTACGATAGGATTTGACTTTTGAGGATCATCCGGTACAGATACTAGACAGACGTGAACAGATTCTCTGTACGAAAGTAATTCCACTTGTTAAGGTGCTATGGTAGATTCATACAGTGGAAGAGGCCACATGGGAGCTGGAATCTGAAATGAAGAAGAAATACCCATCTTTATTGGAGGAATCACAAGGTAAATTTTGAGGATGAAATTTTTTATTAGGAGGGGAGAATGTAAAATCCCAGATTTTATTAATAAAATAATAAATAAACTGATCAATTAAGTTATTAATAATATATAGGAGATGAGACATTGGTTCAACCCGGAGGAGTCCAAGGTGAACCGGAGGAAATTGGGGAACCTATCTAAGGTGATTTCATGATTTTAGGTTAAGTATAATTTTAATATAATAACTTGGTTATTGATGTAGAAAGTAATGGATAAAAAATAAAAATATAAGAATGAATAGAGGAGGTGTTCGAACCCCAGAAAAGTGGGGGTTTGACCGGGATCAATTGGGTTATGGAGTTTTGTTTGGTTTAAAGAAGGTTTAAGGGCAAGATAGTAAAAAGGAGAGAAAAATAATAAAATATCCTAACACCTACATGCACCAATTCACGTTTGAAACAAATCAGCCACACGTCCATACCAACCTTCTTCCTCTATTCCTCTTCTCATCTTTGGTGTGATCAAACCCTAACCTACCAGCATATTTTGGAGCAGATTTTATAGAGGGAAAGTAGGATTTTCGTTCAGAAAAACTTAGGTAACAAACAAACTCGAAAGAAATCTGTTTTGGGTGATAGAACATGTTTTTGAATTCTTAAAGATGTGATTTTTGATCCAGAAGAGATTGGGGCTTGCAGTGATCGATTGGATATTCTTTGGAGTGATATTTAAGTACTATTAGAGGAGGTTTAAGTTCCAAAAACAAGTAAGTAGTCCGCTCAAAACTTGCACAAACAGATTTCGTGTTTATTTGATACTCACGTTTAATTGCATGTTTGATGATTTGTTTGTGAACTATATTGTGTTTTAATTGCTCAAAATTGTTCTAACATGTTTATAAAATATTCTTGAATGGTTTAGTATGGATTTGATGCTGTACAATTCAAGTTTTTGATTTTTGAAGGATTTACGCAACTTTTCGGAAAAATCAGAAACTGTGTTTTGCGATAGGCCGGTCGAACCGCCGCTCAAGCGCCCGTATGGGTCTTGAGAAGCAGTTCATGGGCGCTCGATGCCGCTCGAGCGGTATCGAAGGCGCCCCACCTATGCTTTTCAATTTTTCAGAAACCCAAAAGTGATCAAAACTCAAAAGGCCAACGCCTAAAGCGTCACTCGAGCGATCTATAGCGACCAACCCTGAATCAACCTAGTTTTTATGTCGCCTGTGTGAGCACTCGAAGCCGCTTGAGTGACCATCTGTCAGATTTTTGGATTTCTCCAACCAGCCTAGTTTTTCACCACGAAATTGTTTTTATTCAATTTAAACCCATGTACCACTAAGTTTAGAGTATTTAGAGATTTTTTGCATTGGTGGATGTTAAAAATTAATTTTTATTAAGATTTTGGGTACGTTTTGCTAAAGAGGCTTTTTAACTTAGTGTTGTTGTTCCAAACAATTATCTTTTAAACCAAACTTGATTTTAAGAGTTCCTATACCTGTATTTGGGTTATCTGAGTGTGTTTGGTGCATCGATGGATTCGATACACATCCAGGACATAGTTGCCCATTGAAACCTGGAGTTTAGACATATGACTTGGTGGCACTTGTGTGGATTTTTGGCTCACAGTTGTGACAAGGCAAATGCCTGTTTGTTTATTCCATTGATGCAGATTTTTTATTATTGAGACGGTTGTGTTTCTGCATGTGCGGGTGTTGTTGAGAAATATGTCCAATCCCTGGTTTGGTTTTTCCACCGTTGAGTGGGCTTCCATAGAATAGCTAGCAAGTGAAAAGTCTTCTAGAGTGGTTTGAATTCTGTGTCATAGGCATTCCATCATCTCGAGGATGGTATCGCTCCTGGATAGGTCGGTTGCTACGTTACCCACACCAGGATATGTTGGGCCGTACATGCTAACTCATTCCGGTCATCGGTTGGGTTCTTCCATTGGGTGTCAAATAGCCAGTCTGAATAGTTGCGTCTGGTCCACCTGTAATTCGGTTAGGTAGAATATTGGCACATGGCTACTTTCTTTCTCTGATTTTCTTTTTCATGAGTGCCATGAGGTTGAATGTTTTGTGACTATTGCTATTTTTATTTAATTATCGGTATTCTATATTATTGAGTTTAGTCTGAGTTATCGTTGCATATTTTATTGTTACAAACTATTTACATGACTACTTACTGAGATGTTGTTTCTCACATTATTGTTTTATCGGTTTTGTTTTTAGATATTCTCGGTGAGGACGTTGCTAAGATAGACACTTCGGGGGATTACTCTGACTACCAAGAAGAAGATTAATTTATTCTTTTGTAGGATTAGGGATCTTTATTAATAAATTTTAATTGGTATTTGGAGGGATTATTGAATTATTTTAGTTAGATGACTTTGGTGGATGATGATTATTTTATTTTAGCTGACCAGAAACCAGACTTTGATTGAAGGATTAATATTGGATGACTTATTTTTATTATTCCGCGCTTCTTTGAGAAATTTTCTTTAAATTCCGCACTCTGATTATAATTATTGAAATTGTTTAAGTCTGGAATTAATTGTTTTGGGCCATTATCCTAACGAACCAGATTTGGGTTTATGTTTTTAAATAAACTTGGATCTGGGGCGTTACATACGGCTTCTTTGGAGAGTACCTTAGATTTATTTTGGGGGGTATATTAGGATTATTTGTGGGTTGGAGGGGTGTTGGGGTAGTTTAGACACCCCCAAATTGCACAGTAAAAATGATCAATAATCAGTAAAAATCACTATCTCCTTGAAAACCAGCACAAAATTTGAGAAAATGAGTTTTTTCCTTGTATCCGGCAACTCAGGTCGGATACAAGCGTATTTCTTCGTATCCGATGGAAAATGCCAGATACAAGACGCCCTTAATGTATCCGGCAACGTATGCTGCATACACATAGGTGCTTGTGTATCTGACCTGACATGTCGGATACATGCTTTTTGCTCAAAATTAGGGTTTTCCGAGAGTTTTTACCTTTTACCATCATATCCCTCATTAAATGAGTGGAAATCTCGGAAATAGCCTTAGGGTTAAGGTTGGTGGGCTATAGACCTTATGTTGTGTCTACCACCTCACCAACCCTAAACCTAGCCTTTGCCTATAAATAGGAGGCTCCTCCTTAAGCAAATGGCCAACAAATCTTGTCAAGAACTTTTGCCAAGAAGAACTCCGAGTGAAGAGAGGAACCACTGCGGAACTGCTTCCAGAACCCAGGTAAGCCTCAAACCTATCTTTAATTTTCTGTTTTTACATTCTAGATCTAGATCTCTTCTTCTACCTTTCTGTAGAATAAGGCCTTTGATGTATGTATGAAAACCCTTCCCCGGCTCAAAGTATCTCAAGACTCCCCCTAGCCGTAAAACGTGAAGGCGGGATCTAAGAGAAACGAGACTGGGGATTGATCCTAGTATTAGAACCTTTATTTGAATAGGCCTTTTGAATCTGTGAAGACCGTTCTATATTCAAAGTACCCCAAGATTATCTTGAAGAACCGTGTTTAACGGGGAGAGAGAACTAAGGGAAACGATAATGGAACGGAACCCTAGGTTGTTCTAGAACCCTTTTTTATTGATCTAAAAGCATGCTATAAGCCTTGTGATTCTATGAAAACCGTTTCATATTCAAAGTACCCCAAGATTATCTTGAAGAACCGTGTTTAACGGGGAGAGCGAACTAAGGGAAACGATAATGGAATGGAACCCTAGGTTGTTTTAGAACCCTATTTTGATTGATATGAATGCATGCTATCTTTGCTATGTTGTTGGAATGATTTTTACACTTACACATACATAGCACGTGATTTTGGCGGGATAGGCTCATATTTCGGATTTATTGCATTTATTGTGATAAATCTGAAATAAATAGCCCCAATCAATTCTGGAATGTCTTTAAATGATTTTCAAGTGATTTTGATCTATCTTGCACGGATCACACACCTCTTGTCACTGTTTTGAATGGATTTTCTCAAAAAATGGCTTAACTTGACAGCAACTGTACCCCAACTTCGGACACTCATAACTTCATCTTCCGGATGAATTTTGGAGTGATTCTAGAACCATGGGAAAGGTGAGTCTATCTAGTTTATGCCTACCAAATTTCATGAATTTCTATCAAGCGGATTTTTGACACCTCTCTGTCGAAGTTGATAGGTCAGTTCTGATCTAAATACAGAACTTGTCACTTCGACTAAGCGCCATGTGTTCGTTTTAAGTCCGATTAGAATGATTCTTGTTTCTATGTTTTCCTTTGGGAGTCTAGTTTTAAATCTAGTTGGTTTCATAATTTTTTGACTCCATTTGTGTCCTGAGCAACAGATTTACTCAGAGCTGTTCAACAGCACTTTTCTGGGTAAATCTGTGATCTTCGGGGCCTGTTCGGGAGACCACCCAAGGCACATCCGAATAAATTTTTATGAAGCTAATTTCATTTGAAAGATGGCCATACAGACTTCACTCACACCAAATTTCATGGATTTATATGGAGCCGATTTTTCTAGATGATTTTCCAAACTTGCCTACTTGTCACTTTTAATTATCTTCAGCAGCAACTTTAAAAGAGGCATAACTCCTACGATTTCAACCTGATTTAATTGAAATTTTGCATGAGTCTCTTATTTACCATAATATTTCAAATGAATTTGGTTTGATTCAATTTAAATTGGATTTGAATGATTTCAAGACAAATGGTTCTTGCTTTTATCGAATTTTCCAGATTTAACTCAACTTGGTTTTGTGAAACTTTTGCTTTGATTTCCATCTTTTGGTGATATTCCAGAAATGATATTGACATAAGAGAGGATCTGGAATCCATTTGGATCTTCATGTGAAGATATCATACATTTGTCCTTTTTCAAGGTTTTTAATGATTTTTAGCAAGCTTTCTTACTTTTTTTGCATGAACAAATACTTGGCAACCACCTTGTGTGGGTGAATGGGGGTGCCTAACACCTTCCCCCGTTCATAATCTAATCCCCTTACCCATCTCTGGATTTGATTTTCAAGTAGAGTTATTTTTACTCTAGAATTTGCCTTTTAGCTCTTTTTGCTTATTTTTGATGATTTCGGTGTCCATTCACACCCCAAAAATCTGAATGGTGGCGACTCTCCCATTTTTTACGTAGAGCCCGTGTGTTGACAGAGGGGAAATCATCCCGGTGATTTTTCTCATGTCTCACAGGTAGCTAAGGATTATTTATTTGGAAGGTACATATGGGTTATTTGACAGGGGTACCTACGGTTTATTTAAAGGTACCTATAAATTAAATGGGGATGTACCTAGGGCTTATTTGGAGGGTACCTTAGGTTTATTTGGAGAGTACCAAATTGTTATTTGGGGGGCTCTTGGGGGGTACCTAAAGCTTAACTCGGGGGGGACCTATGGTTATTTGGAGGGGTACCTTTGGCTTATTTCGGGGAGTACCTATGGCTCCCTATGTATATTTAGTCGTGAAATTAAAAAATTAAATAAGAGCTTTCCAGGTTATTGTCATTTTTCATGAGGGTGGTGGCTATCGTGGTGGCCCTTTCGCTTACAAAGTTGTTGTGATCGTGGTGGTCCCTTCTTTTTAGCATGTGGGGATTTTCTGAGAATGAGAAATGGGGCCAAAAAATGGAAATGGACTTCCTGTTGTTTTCGAGCATTTTGTATGGATGAAGAAAGATGAAGAGCTTGTAAAGGTCATATAAAGTGCGGACGTCGTGAAAATTATAAGTTATATAAAATGTTTCGTGCTTTTTCATCGAGACGAGGAGAGTGCTGAGGAGAATTTTAATCGTTTTTTAAGTGTTGCGGTTGAAATTACTATAATAGCCTTGACTTAATTTGGTCCGTTGGATTGCGCTGCATAGAGAACACATTTGCGCCACAGACGATTTGCTTCACAGAGGATCTCGGGCACATTCGATGAAAACATGCAATTCCTCCAGTTTCAAGGGTTTGCTACTTGCCTCTTTGAATGAACCCAAATTTTTCGAAAATTCCTTCTGTGCTCGATTTCTGAGCCCAACCGCACCCCCTAGACTTGTCCAATTCAAATCTCCACCGTTTAGTTTGAAGTCCTCCATGAGTAGATCAAAACCCTAAAATTTCAACCCATTCCAACGATTGGATCTTCTTATCTCGTCAATCGAAGTTGGCTAGTCGGCCATCTCTGCAACTCTCTTTATTTGTAATTTTCTCCTTTCTTTTCTCTCTTCTTTCCTTTTATTTTGCTCTATTAACTCATGCACGAATTTTTCTCTCATTCTAACTTGTTTTCAAAAACCCTAAAACTCTCTTTAAACCTCTCTTTTATAGCCTCACTAATTAGACAACCCTAATTAGGCTTAGCTCACTCTAATATACTAAGTGTATTCCCTCTTCTACCCTTCTTCTTTATTTAACTCATTAACTCTCTTTTAAGGAATCTCCTAATTAAATTTTCGTGCTTATTCTTATTCCTAATTTTTAAATTTTTATTAGACTTTTATTTTCAACTCAAAATACCTAAATTTTTAGGTCCTAAATAATATAATTACCATTAAGCCATTTTCCTCCCTTTAAGCCTTAATTTCATTATTTACATCCAACTAAGCTAAATTTGGTCTAATTGAATTTGTTGACTTAAAAATTAACTATCTTTCACCTTTCATGAATTTAACAAAATTTGAAATGACCAAATTACCCCTTTCTCTTTAAATTCCTATTTTCACCTTTAAATCTCTCATTTATTTTCCTACTATTATATTTCTTAGTACTTTCTCCCTATTTTATCCCTTAATTATTTATTTAATTTTTTAGGAAAATCCAGGGTTTTACATCACTGCTTTTTCCTAAACATAAGGGGGTCTAACTGTTTTTTTTAGAAACCATAAGGTAGTGTAATTTTCAAGGGAACTGTTTCCTTCCATATCAAATTTATCCTAAGGTCAACAAGAAGAAACAAATAATCAAAAGATAGAAGCTATAATCAATCAAACATTTAAATTACTCTTATTTTTATAAAGCCAAACCTATTTGTTCAAATAAACAACTACGGATTAATAAGCTCATGTCGTAAAATGTTGGTAATTGTGTCAAACCAGAATACTGTTCTTATAATTTGTGATACAATTTTAAAAAAAAAACTATTTATCTATGTGAAAGTTTGAGAATGGAGGGATCAACAACATGATGGCAGCAGTTGCAAACACGTACATTAAAAGAGTTCACCATAGAATTTTCAATATTTTAAAATAATTGGAGATCCCTAAAGATAGTAGTCAATGATAATCCTTTAATGGAAACAATGAATTAGAATAAAATAAAAAAAAAAAAAGTTTAGGAAACATCCTACGTGAAATAGCGGAACCCCCAAAAACTGATTAAGGAGACATTAAGTTCCTTGGTAAGGAATAATCTTACCTGAGATGCAATTCCCAACTCCACAGAAGAACTGATGCAATTCCCAACTCTGCACAAGAACTAGTAAGAAAATATAGCAAGAGCTCAATCACATATTGCCAAAGTATAGTCGGTCTGGTGCCTTTTGTTGGTACTCATGAATATTTAGTACCTGATATCATCAAAGGTGAAGGCCATGCATGGAAGTGCTGTAGATTGGTGGACTTTTGGCATCTTTCTGTATGAGCTCTTGTTTGGTAAGACTCCTTTCAAGGGTTCAGGGAATAGGGTTACCCTGTTCAATGTTGTGGGTCAGCCACTGCGGTTCCCAGAGTCGCCTACTGTTAGGTTCTCTGCAAAAGATCTGATAAGGGGATTACTGGTGAAAGAGCCACAACACAGGTTGTCATACAAGCAAGGTGCAACTGAGATTAAGGATGTTGCTTAACCTCAGTTGCACCTCACTTGTATGCCAACCTGTGCTGTGGCTCTTTCACCAGTAATACCCTTATCAGATCTTTTGAAGAGAAGCTAAGTAGGGGACTCTGGGAACCGTAGTGGCTCACCCACAACATTGATCAGGATGGCCCTGTTCCCTGAACCCTTGAAAGAAGTCTTACCAAACAAGAGCTATTACAGAAAGATCCCAAAAGTCCAGTAATGTACAGCAGTTCCATGGCCTTCACCTTTGATGATCTCAGGTGCTAAATATTCCTTGGTAGAGAGAGAGACCGTAATATCGGATGTCCATAGTGTCAAATTGCCTCAGAGAAGCTGCATGATGACCGTGCTTGTATGATTCCTCACCCAAAGTTTCCAGTTCGGAGATAGTCTCATCAAAAGCCTGCAAATATTCCCGCAAAATGAAACCCAAAACGCTATAGATTACAAATTCACAAAATGGAAAGATATTAGAACACACACTAAATGATAAACATAAAATTAACCTAAAGGCTACATAATAATATAAAATAAATCCACATATGCACATGAAATCACGGGACTAGAAGCACGTAAAATAATTGCCTACATCATTCTGAAGTAATGCATGCAATAACAAAGAAAACCAACACAAGAAATATCATGTGAGAGAAAATAAAAAAATTCCTAAATCAAGCACACGTGTGTCCATAGCACCAAACAATTGTCAAAACAAAACAATCTGTTGCGATCAAACCCTTACGATTAGACCAATAACTTAAATTATTGGTTAGAGTGCAACTTTATTTCCTTATACCATAGGAGGATGCTGGACCTTTGCCCAACATCCCCAACAATCCCAAAACCCCCCCAAGCATCTACGACTAGAAGCCAACACCTGCCAACCGGGGTTGGGGCAATTGCAGGCCAACCCTTGCCACTGAATGCAGCATGCATGCCTTCTTGAGGATCCCGTGGGACTCAAACAATCCCCCCCCCCCCAAAAGCATCTACGACTAGAAGCCAACACCTGCCAACCGGGGTTGGGGCAATTGCAGGCCAACCCTTGAATGCAGCATGCATGCCTTCTTGAGGATCCTGTGGGATTCAAACTCACAACCTCTTGGGGATGGGTGGCGTGGGTCCTGGCGTTGCCTGTAGGAGGTGGTTGGACTAACGAGGGCGAGCCCATGAGGGACTGGTAGATTTCTAGGTAGCGAAAACCATGTGGGATAAGGCCCAAACTAGACAATATCTCATTGAGTTGGGTTGTTACAAATAGTATCAAAGCTAGATTCAGATCCAGTAGTTTATGGTTGATGTGGGTCCTAGCATTGCCCATAAGAGGTGTTTGGACCAACAAGGGTGAGACCCATGAGGGGTTGACATGCTTCTCGGTGGTCACTGCACGGGGACATGCAGCCCTGAAGGATGAGAGATTGTGAAATTCCGATCCCATATCCGAAACGGATAAATGCCCAGTAAGATATAAGAGTTAGGAATAACATTATAACTAACGAGGCCCCTCCTAACACTTATGAACCATAGGCGGACAACCAACACCTACCACAACCACATTAAGCATTCTGGGAACCGTAGGTGGACAGCAAACCTATGATGCTGGATGTGTGCAAATGAATAAAAATCAGAAAATGATAATAGGATGCTGGACCTTAGCCCAACATCCCCAACACAATCAAATTGAAAGAAAGTGGTGAGCGAATTACCTTAATAATTGATTTCAGTTGCCGGCCGGAGGTCTTTCAACTCGGTTCAGCGGAACCTGGGATGGTTGCAAGAAGAAGGCACAACAGCAGCCAATATAAACGCTGCACCAGAGTTGGGAAAGCTTTGTCGATGATCACTGGTGGTTGGAGCTCCGACTGGTACTTTCCGGATTTGGCAGAGTTGGTGAACTTGGATCACAATAAAGAAGAATGCACATTGATGAGGCCCGAAGGAACAAATGCCGACTCCAAGATAGAGAGTGAGACCGAGACTCCCTCATGCAAATCAAAGATTTCCTTTCTTTTATTTTTTTTGCCCTTTGGCTTTGTCTATTTCACCGGAAATTGGGGGGAAAAGAATATTTTCCCCGAAATCAAATTTTTCTAGTCGTTTGTTTCATGGAAAATTAAAACAAATTGAAAAATATTTTCCAATATGGTGGTAAAAGGTCGGAAAATAACATCCGTCAAAATTGGCGGAAGTTATTTTCCGTCTTGGAAAAAGACTACGAGATAGGGAACTCAACACAGGGACTTATCGACCATCAAGAGAGAGAGTTTCTGCAACTCGACACCGAGACTTCTCTAATGTCAAGGATCCAGAAAATGCTTCCTGTCGCCTTCTAATTCTTACTTGAACTGGCTGGGACCTCGTCAACCGATCACGGAAATCGATAAGTTTATCACCAAATGAACAGCCTTTCCCCAGCCTTGTGTCTGCATCAATCGCAGCAGCAAAGCTCCCATCTCGTAGGAGCAGCGACAGCAACATCAATGGCCATCGTGACCAAAGAGGAGGAGGAAGATATAAGATAGCAAAAGAGAGACAAGGAAGCTCTCCACCTCCTAACCTTACTCCTGAAATGCGCCGATCCATGCAGTTGATGTTTCGGAATACAGCCAGGGATCGACATTTGAGAATTTGATAAAGTTTTCTGCCATTGTTGATATATTAAAAAGTTCAGGGTTTAAAAAAATATTTAACTTTCACTTTTCCTAGTCTTTTTAACTTTAATTTCATTTAGCCCCTATGGGCCTGTGTATAGGGGTGGCAATTTCTAGCCTAGCCCGCCCAGCCCAACCCTCTCGGCCCGATTAAACTTCGGCATGATTTTAAGGCCTAGCAGGCTAGCCCGCCTAGATTTTAAGAGCCCGTAATATTTAGGGCCAAGCTTGCGTGAGTTTATCTTAGCCCAAATTGGCCCGGCCCGGCCCTATTAATATTATGTTTACTAAAAAAACATAATTTTAGTCTCTCCTTATCACTCTCCAAGAAGACATCTCATTTAAAATTGATTAGTTTAACATATTTTGCATGTTTTGATGTATTTGGATTGTGGGATTTAATTTTCCTAGGCAATATAGAAACTTTCCAATAGTACATTTATCTTTTATTTAACTCTGTTGCTCTTATTTTTTTATGTTTAGTTAATATAAGGATTCACTTAGATATACAAGTCTCAAAAAAAACATTTTTTATCAAATATATGTTGAACGTGCATCAGAATTTCTGTGCTTCGGAATGTTAAATAGAATAATTTGTTAGTAAACATGTGGCCTCATTGTCTTCTTTTGGGATTTAACTAGGCCTCAAAATGTCTTGTTTTTGTTTCATAATTAAAAATAAATAATCATTTGTAAAAAACCGGGCCAAATAGGGTCAGGCTTGGACAACTCTACTTTTATTATGGTTGGGTTTGGGCATGATTTCCAAGCCCGAAATCAGGGCCGGGCCGGGCTTGGGCAAACCCTAAAAACTTATATGTGCTCTTAAGCCCAGCCCGAGCACGATAAATTGCCACCCATACCTGTGTAGGAAAAAAATTCCAAGAAAATATACACGTTTGCTCCAAACACTCTTAAAAGATGGAAAATGAAAACGTTTTCCAGAAAAAAAAATTCAAGGAAAATATTTTCTGTTGGAAAATATTTTCTTTTAACAGAAAATATTTTCTATTGAAACAAACAAAGCCTTTGTTCTTCAAATTTTCTCCATTTTTTTGTTTTTATCGTCAACCTTCTTCTCTATTCTCTCCACTTTTTTCATTTTTAATCTTCAGCAGCTTCTCCCAAACCACACACACACACCCACCCCCCCCCCCCCCCACAACGCGATCGCTTTCCTTTCTTCCAATATTTTTCCCTCCTCTTCTGTAGATGTCTCCAGCCCCGATCGCACCCCCACTTTCTAATCTCTCTCCACTTACTATCCTCCTCCACCATCCAGTTTTTGAACTACCAAAACTCCCCACACGATGACCTCTTCGTTCTACCCTTCTCCTGTAGTTATTTTTTATTCTTTTTACCTCCCAAAACCTTCTTAAACCAGCATCCCAGCTTCCTTTTTATCCTCATCAAAACCTCTTTTAAATCCCCCAAATCTTTCTCAATCTCATCTCAATTTTCTTCCCTATTCCTCCACCAAAACAAGGCTTGATATACGGCTGAAATAGGCTGAGAAATCAGTGTCGATTCTCCTTTCCCTCTAAGAGAACAGCAACTTCTAAAAACTAGAAAACCTCCGAATCATTTGATTGCCATCCAATCCAGTTTCTAATTGCCTAGGATCTGAATCATTTGATTGCCATCAGGCAATTTTGGTTGCTGAAATGGCAACCCAAATGAGCCCAAACTAGAGGTGGCAATGGGTGGGTTTAGTTGGTTTTGGGCAGGTTGTAAATGGATTAAGCCTTAAATGGGTTGGGTCGGGTTCAACCCGTTTGGGAAATCAGGGAACTGAACCCCACCTGCAAATAAGCGGGTTGAACCCGACCCAACCTGTTTAATTTTAACTCAATTTTTTTTTTTTAAAAGAGAACGTTTTAAAAACATTTATAAAAAAAATTAGAAATCATGGGGATATGGACTATTATTTTTATAGGTGATATTAATAATCAATATTATAGGTGATATTAACCCTATCACTAACTAATCATGCATTAGCCATATGTTTTTCATAATACAATACTTAACAAAAAGTCTAAAAGAAAAAGAAAAAAATCAATTAATAACTATTAAGGAACCTCAAAAAATCTAGTGACAAGATAACAATTAAATTCTCTAAAGAACATTAAAATAAACTAAACATTAAGTCACCCATAATAGCTCCAAGGTCCATAAGTGATACGCAAAATACAACTACAAATTGTCAAATTCCGTTTTTCAAAAATAGAAAAGTACAATATGCTAAATATGTCCCAAATTCCATATAAAAATCCAATGCCTTATAAATTAAAAGGAAAATATAAATCCTGTACACAAAAACAATGGTATATTGTCGGACCTTTTTTGGACAAGTTGGGAAAACCTCAATCCAAACTCAAACCAACTAACAGGGTCAAACCGAACCCATTTATTACAGGTTCGGTTCGGGTGGGTTGATGGGTTAGTTAAAAAATTACCATGTCTAACCCAAACCACTAGTTTGAACGAATGGCTCATGGGGCAAGTTTTAGCAAATTTGATGAATAGTAGAGAAGAGTTTGTAATTTTAGAAATTTCACGTCTAAAAATGAATTTTTGAATTACTTGCTCTCTCACACTTTCAAATATCATTTCAATTAGCCCCTCTTCTTATTTTGCACTCTAATTCTTCATTTTAAAAGATTTTTTAACTCTATTTCTAGCATTTCTTCACATTTTGGGCCCTCTACAACATCAATAAGTGACTGATGAAATTTACACTACAAAATGATCACTTGAGCCTTGGGTTTGTTAAGTATATAATTTGGCCATTCGGACTCCGATTTGAACGTAGTTTTTTGTGTTATGTTCATCTTGGGGCACTCTACCACATGGACCACAAATTGTGAAGGAACTAGCCTTCAAATATGACCTTGATTTTTGTGCCACTCAATGATGGAAAATTTGGGTACTTACAATCATTATCAATTTACATTGTAAAATTCTATCGAAAAATAAATTCTCTATGCACAAATCTCTAGGATTTGGAGTCATTATTAGGAGTAGACTTAAAATTAAATTAAATTGGGCTTTTCTCAAAAAAGTTCTCCAAGCATATGGATTCAGTGATCAAACTATTATGCTTATAATGTTTTGTATGGAATTTGTCTCGTACAGCATGCTTCTTAATGGTGTGCCTGTAGGATTTATACATGCTGAGAGAGGTCTCCGACAAGGTGACCCACTCTCTCCCTACTTATTTATATTATGTCAACAGGTTCTAACCATAGCAATTGTGAGAGTAGAAACAGATGGTAGAATTCATGGAGTTCAAATACAAGGACATTGTCTTCCAATTACACAACTAATGTATGCAGATAATGTCAATCTATATGGGCAAACATCAGAGAGAGAGGTCCACTATCTGGTGCATCAAGCGTCTGACATCTGTTTCAGGTCAAAAGTTCCACCCCTCAAGGAAAATATTTCTGGATTTCTGTGTTTCATAAAAAGCCCACGCCCAAAGAATGTGATGAGTTAATTGAAAAAATCTCTAATTGCACTACAAAATTTCGGGTGAATTAGAGGCGAGTTTTACTGGCGTTTTATAAAAACCGCCGGTAATAACATATGCAGGGGCGCTCATAACCCGAGCGGCCCAAAAGTCTGGGTGGTTTTAGATTTTACTAGTCATTAACGGCGTTTACTCTTATAACCGCCGTAAATCGTTTTAAGTGGCCGCCGTTAATAGAAACTCACCAAACCCCCGCGCCCTCGGCTTCTTCCTCCGCTCTCCCAAATTCCAATCGAGCATTTCTTCTCAAGCCCTAGCCATATTTACCTTCAATAACATTTCTCTTTAGCTGGATTCTTCTCTCGCAATAGGCTTTGCATCAACATTTCTCGAATTGGCGCAGGATCAACGAATATTCAATACGAGATCCAGCGTTCTTTCACGATAATTCTTTCGAAAAATTTTTTGCCTCTGATTCTCTTGGTTTCGAGCTTTCTTTGCAAGCTTACGACGCTCTAATGGCGATTTTCCATGTTTTGCGGCTGATGAAGGCAATTCCACCATTGAAATCAAGTAATTTATATTTTCTTTCCTTTCTTCTTTCATTTTGATTTCTCTTATTAGATCTGTAAATTCTTTCTTATTGATTTTCGTTAGATTCGCTTCTGATTTCTTCCTCAATGTTCATATTTTTTTTTTTTTTTACTTTTTTCTCTCTTTTTCTCCCCCTCTTCTCTCCGACGTCAACTGCGCTTACCATCGGTCACGCCGTTTCTTATTAGATCACTTTTTCTGAAACCCTGCTATTCAGAAGATTTTTTCAGTTATGTATGGATTTTGTGTGTTGTTTTCAATGATCCTGCTCGGCACTATTTTGCCCTAATTTTGGCTCTGCTATTCAGAAGATTTGACTCTATACCGTGATTGTCTGGTGCTCACTGTCATCTAGTCTAGATTTAATTTCAAAAACTAAACCCCTGACTTTACTTCTACGAGAATTATTTTAAATTCGATTTAAAATTTGGAGTTATAACTTGACAGTTTTTTATCCAATTTATGGTTTGATAACAATGAAAGAGAGATTATAAGAATTATATTCAAATTTATTCCTGCTATCAGGTGCAAGCATGTTATCTTGGACATTATTTTACCAGAAGAATTGGTTTCCTTTATGGCTCTTTCTATGATTATGATTGTGCAACATAGTCTCTCCCTATAATTTAAAAAAAATTTCCAAACTCTCAAAACCTGGCTTATGGGATGAATTTTATTAGTATTGCTTATGCATTGTTGCATAAGTTATGATTTTGATGCAGGGAGGATATTTTAGAATCCTTAAGGGAAGGCAGAGTCAGATGACCATCTCACTAAGCAGTTTGTTTTTCTCAATAATATCTACCATTAAACATAACATCCTTGGAAGTGCCCTGTCACTTGCTGCTAAATACTTCTGTTTATTCAAATTGAAGCTCCATATTATATACCTTTTATCCAACATGTGATAGGGAATATTAACTATCCATATGTATTGCTTATGTTGACTGTAATTTGATTATTTATGTTGATGCCTCCAGCTTTTAGAAGGGTTACAAAGTTCCATGATTATCTCCAAGATTCCTGCAGTTTCGCATGACAAAGGTTCCAAGGATCAACACAGGACTACGTCATCTTCAAGAGGTACTCTCTCTCTCTCCAATAAAAACCCAAAGTGCCCAATCAATCCAAATTTGATAACAACCACTTCCCATTTATATGGCATAGATGTAAAGCCTTGAACCCCACTTCACTTAAACCTTCAAAAAGAGGATATATATCCTACCAATTTTATCAAATTTGAAAAGAAGAATTCTAAATGCTAGTACCAACTCCTTTAATTGGCCTGTCAAATCTGGCCCCATCTATATCTGGTTTGTATGTTTTTGTTATTTGGAAGTGGATATGGTTGATATAAACTACATAATATATAAAAGGTGATCATCTGAACTAACCATCAATGCTATATATCTCTTTTTGTTATGCAAGTCCTGTACCCATGCCATTATGTGTCAGTTCAATTCTTTTTCCGGCTAGTGCCAGCAATAGAGAGGTCTTCCCTGAGGATGGAGGACCTACCAGAAGCACCATTCTGTAAACAAGTGACAGAAAATTGCATTATTATTCTTCTTCTGTATTATCACCATAATCTGAAGTATCTGTTTAATTTTAAAGTACTTTTGCTGGACCTACCTTGAGGATTTTATGATTCCTGAAATGACCGAGTCAATCACACGTAATTACTTGTCACTAACGTAAGGACTTGATTTGGAACTACTCAGAGAGGCAGCAAAAGGGAATCTTCAAGACCAAGTGAAGTAAAAGAACTACAGGGTGTTCACTTTGATACTGTTCTGCTATAAAGAGTTTCATGAAAATACTTTAAATTGCTTGTTTCGGTTTGTCTTTGAGAAGGAGAATGATGGAGACATGAAGCAATGGAAGTAGAGAGGGAAAAGGACACATAGCAGTCCAAGCAATTGAGTACGAAATAATTTAGGAAGAAAAAAATTAGATCAACAAATCCAGGATTTCATATGTTCACAGGAAGAAATCATGTAAACAAACTAATATAATATAACAGAAAACTTAGTGGGTTTCAATCATCAGAAACCTAATCAAAATGTCAATGGACATTTTTTTTTTTTTTGGTTCTGTAGAAACTAAGAAGCATTGGAGATGAACAGAGGAGAGGAGCATACTTGTCAATCCTGTTTCTGAAATTTTTAAGAAGCATTAGCAGTAGGTTTAGTATTGCATGTCAATTATTACAAATGAAATTTTTTTTGTTTAATTAAACAAGCCACTGAATTTTGTGAAGTCTGAAGTACAGACATGTAAAGACAGGAAAAAGAAGACATCCCAGAAAATGAAACTGATGAAATGCTCTATTGTTGGACATGGCAAAGAGGAATCTCATTCCATTGTACTGATATCTGTCATGGAAAGTAAGATATCTTTTATCCACATTAATTTTGGGGTGCAAGTCCACATTAATTTCATATCATTGTTGAATGCTTGAATAAAAAGTAAAGTGAGGTAGTTTTCAAGAGAGAGAAAAAGAAAGGATAATGATGTCAATGTCAAAACAGTGTGTAATGGTATAAGTTCTGTGTGGTTAGGTTAAGTTTCAATTATGCCTTCGCCAAAAACAAAATGTTCTATTTTTGAGATCTAAATCTTCTGATTTCACCTGCAAATGTTGTTTTTTCCATTTTTTTTCTTGAAGGGGGAATTTTTTCTAATCAAATGATATAATGCAAAAGGAAGACATTAAGCTAATGCACTCGCTTGGAGTCAATGCCTACAGGTTCTCCATATCATGGGCAAGGGTCCTTCCAAGTAAGCTATTCTAGATCAATAGTTCTGTGATTAATTCTAACTAATTACTATCCTATCTCAATGATTAATTCTTTTTGAAGCCTTCTGTAGTTCATGTTATCCTTTCCCATAGAATTTTTTGTCCCACATTTTGCATTCAAGTACCTTTCTCTGTAATGGCAGTAATCCATGTGCTTAACATTATATTGCTTTTTTTCAGCTATTGGACCAATCTAGATAAAATCAACAATATAGAACATCTTAGACAGATGGAAGTCTCTCTCAGCAGATCTATTAATCAAATCCAGGCACATAAGGTATTTGGACTGTTATTGATGTAAAAGTCGCTGTTTTAAGGTCATGAAATCATGCAATACATAATTATCACTAACGACGCCTCATTTTTTTAGTAATTATATTACCTGGCATCAGACTGTACTTTCTGATGATTTAGTGGATGGCATGAACTTCATGTTCAAGTAATGTACTGATGCTGTAATTCTCCTTGGCAGGAAAATTTTAGAAAATTTTAGAAAACAGCAATTGATTTTGGGTTTGGGAGGGAAGGGCAAGGGGATTGTCACAGACCTGTAGAGAATGTGCATCAAGCTTATCCGTCTGCCCCATATACCGCGCTCCAATAACGTCTCGCCTTCAGTTGTACTCTGGGTGATTGCATCAACAAGGATGGTATGTGCACATGAAGTGTGAATATCTGTGGGCTTCTGGGTGTCTTTGCTTTGAGAGTCTTGTAATGAACTTATTGCTTCTTTGCAGGAGGGGTTATCTTTGTACAAAAGTTCTGTACTTAGTATTTTTTCCAGAGGTCGTCCAAGACGTCTAGGAGGAAATAATGGCTAAAAAGATTGCACCTGTTATGAATCAGTGTAGCTTGAAAAGGTATAGATTTTGACATTGTAATATGTTCAGGAAGTTTTGTTTTCTAAATTTTTTTTTCTCAAGTCATTATATTAAATTTCAAAAATTTTCAGTAGCAGTTAAGCGTTTCCTTTGTTAGAGCTCAAGGGCGAATACAGTATCAGCTTAACTGTAATTTTAAGCTGTAGCTTCTTTTTCCATTCAGATGGAAAATTCTGAGTTTCAACACGCTTTCATCTTCATTAAGCTGATGGCATTTCCATTAGTCCACCTTCAGAGAAACTCGGAGGATCCTAATCTCTTGCCTGGTTTGTTTTCTTCGGTATGGCCATCTTATTTTGAATTTGAAGGACTACTTTAAATTTGAATAACATAATTTATAATTTGTGATTTTTGTTTTGCACGCCCAATGAAAAATCCCCTTTTCTAATTAGAATAATTATTGAGATTTTTTAAAATTTTCATTTGAATGATGTTCCAACTTAGATCTATGTCGGGTAAAAGGCAAAATAAGCTGTAAAGCCCGTGGGGCGGGGGAGGGGGCCGGTAAATATATTTTTTATTAGCGGCGCTTATAAAAACGCCGCTTAAAGCACCGTAGATACCATCTGCGACGCTAGATTTAATAGCAGTTGGGGAAACGCCAGTAATAGAATTACCGGCGGTTTTAAAACCGCCGGTAAAAACCTGTTTTTTAGTAGTGTTCGCTTGCGGGGTGGACACCGTTTTTATTATCACAAATGAGGAAGCTAACTTTAATTCATTCTATCTTGAGGGCAAAACCGCCGGTAAAAACCTGTTTTTTAGTAGTGTTCGCTTGCGGGGTGGACACCGTTTTTATTATCACAAATGAGGAAGCTAACTTTAATTCATTCTATCTTGAGTGCCCTTCGCATTAATTTCATGTCATGTTTTCAACTCCCACAGGGTGTTTTACGGAAGCTCGACTCCTTGACAAGAAAATTCTTTTGGAGCAAACGCTAGGATAAACAAGCAATCCATACCATTTGTTGGGAGCGGGTAACCTTGCCTTGGCATAACGGTGGCCTTAATATCAAGCGGTTTGATATAATGAACAAGACACTCCTACTTAAAGGTGTGTGGCAGCTCACCACCAATCATGATAGCTTATGGATTAAATTCATGAAAAGCTTATATTTTCTTAACTCTTCATTTCTTGACTCTTTAGTTAAATATGCACATTCCTGTGTTTGAAAACAACTGTGTGTGCACCTTGGGCACGCTGAAAAAATGTATTACATGTTTAATGGAGTCGCCACTATCTGAAATGGTACAAGTAGACACCTTGTTGATTTTTGGTCTGCACCAGTAATTCCGGATAAGTGACCCGATTACAACCCAGGGAAGTCCTTAAACACCATGGGTTGCCCCACCGAAGTGAGCTCCCTTAAATTAGTTAGACTATATTTGGGGCTGATTTATTATTTTCTTTTTTTATATATATTTTTTATTTATTATTTTTTTAAAGATCACATATGTACAAATATTGGAGGAATGGGGGTTGTTATACTACATCTAAAATATACAAGGGTTTGAAGAAAAAGGGACGAGCTATGCTGCATACCATAAAAAAAAATCTAAACAAAGTACACATAATACGTTAGATGAGACCACAATAATATTTGATTAAATAAAGGTAGTAACCAAACCACACATGTATCCATCATTTTTTTTCTATTACGTTTTTAAAAAAAAAAAAATATGATATAGTGTTGCACAAAATAAAGTGATAAAACAACTACTTGTTGCTTGTTGGGCCATTTTCAAACACAACAACTCTTTTTGTTTTATTTATTTATTTATTTTTGCTTGTTTCTCTTTGTTGACCACCCATGCACGTTCCACAAGAATATGAAGCTTTTTTCTGTTTTTTTTTTATAACCTATACAAGTCCATAAGCATGCAACCACTGTATTCGGCAATGGTAGAACGCAGCCATGCTCAACCATTGCCGAGCACATTCCCTTATTTTTTATATCATTTATAATGACTTATTTACAAATTAAAACAAATGCTAAAAGTGACAGAAAAAAAAAACACTATTCGGCAATGGCCGAAGCTTTATTTCATCTTTAGTTTTCCAGACCAATTCATGACTTCTTTCCTTACTTGGCTTACAACCTTACTAACAAATATTAATAAATCAGTTAGGAAACAAATGGCAGAAAACAAAATGAGAATCTGACATGCATGGTCAGCCCTATAAGAATAAATCGGTGGACAGAGTTAATTAACATAGAAGCAAACAATGCATGTGCTTGCTTTGTTCTCGTCTTTTTTTTTGGACATATTTACTACATGTATAGCCATCTTTCTTTAGGTAAGTTTCATACATAAAATACAAATTGATTTGAAGGACGAAGATGGGTTTGCAAGTGATTAACACTCGTGCACAATTGAGTCTTTTAAGTTAATATTCATGGCTAAACAAAATGCAAATCCTCATTCAGAAACATTCACAATTCAGATCATAGGACAAACACATCTTAGAACATTTGATGAAGAAGAAATGATTTTATACAGAATCTAAACATGAGACATACCTGTGGCGTTTGATGTGAATTGGGTGTGGAGCAATGGTGTGGTGAACAACAATCCTCTTGTTCTACTCTTGTTTCAACTTTAGGTGCTATGGACGTCCTCTCTCTTTTCTCCACCTTTTCTCCTCTCTTTATCTTCAGAGAGCTCTCTTACTTGCTGCTCCCTTCATTTGCTCCAAACTTCTATCATTTTTATAAGAGAATTCCACCCCTTCAACTTCTTAACCTCTAACCTTTCATCTTCCTCTCCTAAACTCCTAAACCTCTCCTCTCCCTAACTCCTCTTCCTTTCTTAAACACCTAGACCTTTCATCTCCCTAACTCCTCATCTTCCTCTCTTAAACACCTAAACCCCTCATCTCACTAACTCCTCATCTTCCTCTCTTAAACACCACCACTTATTTAGGTTTGGTTAAAGTCTAATTTGTCCAATATGTATTTTTTTTAGGCTTAGTCTCAATATTCCAAGAGAACATGATGTAGCGCCCCGAACCCGATCAATGCAAAACCATCATTCGAACCAGAATCTAAGTGCTACTGGGCCCATAATAACACTATCAATAATACCAGACCAAAAATTTAATGATTCAATTTAGATTATCAAAGTACAGAAATTAAAATAGTGCGGAAGTGTAATGTATAACATCACCATAAATAGATTAAAGAATTAGTGACCATCAAAACAACTAGTCATGTCTGATATAATCAAAAGGGTCTAAAACTCTCTCTCTCTCTCTCTCTCTCTCTCTCTCTCTCTCTCTCTCTCTCTCTCTCTCTCTCTCTCGCTAAATACATCCAAAACCATAAATAAATAAATAATCCATCAATATCAAAGTTCCATTCTCTAACAACAACCTCGACTCAATCGGGGTAGTAATAATCCTCCGGCAAAAAATCAGCAAAATCTCTTTGAATATCACCACTAGGATCCCCTTCTCTCATATAAGATGAAAACCAAAACAAAACAAAAAGAGAGAGATACGAATATCTCAGTAGATAACACGATGCATGCTAGAAACAATTTATATATCTAAAAGTAATAATTTCATGCTCAAATAAGACTAACACGGATAAGTAGGCATCGTTTAATCATATCATAGCGTATGAAAAAGAATAAACCAGCAATAATTCATTTCTAAGAGTCATGTATCAGATGTAATGATGATAAGAATGAAGTCCAGAATAATACAGCATAAATCCAAAACAACTCCAATCTACTCAATTTCCAATATGACAGTGAAAAACCAACTAATCACGTTCAACCATAAAATAGCACATACATGCATCTTACATATGTAAATGCAACAATAACAAGTATATCATGTTATTAGTATCCTTGTAGGAATCACAAAGAAAGATAAGACTTTGAGAAGACACTCATCAAATGCTATGCCACCATGCATCTTATTGGCGAAGCTACTGTGACACTCAAACCCGAGTACGACTCATAAGATAAGATAAGAGTTGTAGTCATCGACTTATTGCGCACATACTCAACAGAGTTGGCATGAACCACTAGCATGCAGCCCCTAAATCAATACATGGAGATGGTCACTGATCCACATGTACAGGAATCACCAGCGAGGCTCGAAATGACCTTACAAACACAGGACCCTCCAATGCAAACTCACTTGCAAAGGAAGAGCGCTCGCACATGGGAGTAACTCAACCCAAAAGAAATACCCCTTAGTTATCTTGCTTATTCTATGGATCCATATTCAGCTATGCCCACTAGTCACCAAATCCCTAGTGGCATATAAAAGTCTGATTTATAAGCTTTTATCAAAATTGAGTTATCTGGGTTGAATCTCAGATATGAAGTTTCTATCTATAGAAATTTGATTTATGATGTATAAGATAAATATTTCTTAATTAAATATCTCAATTAAACAAGTTTTTAAAGTATAAAATCTCAATTGCCTTATTATTTCTAAATTTAGGCAACTATAAACCTAAAATAAATCCCTAAATATTTTTGTGGAAAATAGGGTAATTTGGTAATTAATTTTGTCTCAAATCATCTAATTTAATTGATAAAATCCATTTAAAATCATTTTATTTTGAATTAGAAATCAAATTATGAAAATTGGCATTTTTCTATTAAGATCGCCCAGCATAGGTCGCCTAGGCGGCCTGTCTAAGCGGCAGTTAAAATTTCGGAAATTTTTAGTTTCAACGGGCGCTAAGGGATCGCCTAGGCGGTCCCACTAGGTGCTAGTTTTATGTTTGATCGCCTACCCCATCGCCTAGGTGGAGGGTGGGCGGTCTAAAATAAATACATGGGCGCCTACGATCGCCTAGGTGGTCTGGCTAGGCGCCCATACAATTGCAGCAAACCGCGTTTGAAAACTGTGTTTTTCTTCGTTCTGATCAATTCTAACTTATATAATCGACTATAATCAAACTAAATATACATAAATACATCGAGAAATCATGCATTAGGATCAAACAACAAGAACACAAAATCAAATGACGAAAACGGTGTGCTACCTACTTGTTACATTCGACTCCTTCCTCTGAATAGCAACAATTACACCTCTTCACAAATGCAAAACAACACTCTTAGGATGAAGTGAAACCCAAGACCAACGTCCTCTCTCTCTCCTTCTTCTTCGTTTTTCTCCTTCGGTCAACTTCTGTCTCCAGCAGCAAACACCAACAGACTAATACGATTAGAATACTAATCGTATTCTCTAGGGTATAAACCCTAATTAAATACTTAAGATCCTATGCAACGCACACTATCACCCACAATACAATCACCATATCAAAATATAGCAATACAATTATTTAATTCTTACCTCGGTATCTCACGATCCAACGGTTTGATCTACGCCAAACTCATGATCTCCGCCATCAATGTAATCACCTACGATTATAAATTTATTTCATCAATAGAATCCTCAAGAAATATTAATTATTAATTTATTTTATTATTTAGGAAATTTTCAGGGTCTTACACATGAGTTGGACCAATTCGTCCAACTCATTTCTCTTTGTTTATTTTTTTTATTTTCTTTAAATCTCAAAACTTTTATTAACTTTGTTATTAAATATTTATTTATTTGCATAACAAACCCTATTAGGAAACTTATCTTAATTACTAAAAGAAACCCAAAATTTTTAATTATCATTGGTCACATGGTAGCCAGCATCATGTACACATGGCTGCCATGTGGCACCCAATTTCGGTTTTATCTAAAACCCCCAAACTACCCTTTATTTCTTTTATCCATAACTTAGCCATTTAAGATCCGATTTGAGCACGGTTTGGAGCATCGGAATCGTCTCAGAATTCTCTTTATTATGGGCTTGTTATTTCAAAAAGATGGGTCCTCTATAGAAACCTCGATTTACGTGCCCACATATGTGCCGATTCAAGATATGCATCTTAGGTAATTTTATGGTGCAAAAATGGGGTGCTGACAGCTACCCCTCTTTGTCAGACCTTGGTGATGAATGATAAAGAATAAAAAAAACCATATTTTTGCACTTTGCATTTCTGTCGACATAATCGATGAGTCAGGTCCTTTTAATATTTTCAAAAAATGTGGAAGTGCCGATGCAAGCCTCACATTGCTTTGGCTCACTTCCAAGTTTTTGGGAATTTCCTTACCATTGGGCGTTTGGAATTGTTCCCTTTTTTAGTTTAAGTTGAAAAAGATGGGTCGGACTTAGACTCACCGACTTGTCTCAGCGTTGATGCAAAAGTGCTTCAACAATGTTATTTTCCTCTTGTTTGTTCCATTAAAGCTTTTAAGTGCTTTGACTTTTAACTTCTTCTTTCTTTCTTTTTTTTAGACTTATTCACTTTTTTTCTTTTTTCTTTTTTTTTAATTTTAAAGTTCTTTATCCCCCATGTGGGTGCACTACCCCTCAACTCTATTTGGCTTCTAAAGGGTTTAAGAGTCACTGCTGTCCAGCACACCGAAGAGCTCCGAATCCTAGTTCAAATCCTATGATACAAAAGTGGGAAAATGAAAATTACATGAGGGCCTTATTTACCCTTTTTGTCTTCACAACACGCTTCTCCTCTTGTTCTTCAGCTTGCCTAAGCTTTATTGTCCTTGATGATATTTCCACTGGGGATTGGTGGGACTCCCGTTTAAAGGAAAACTCTTCTGGTAATTTTATGGGAGCCTTCTCATCTATAATTTTGTTTCATCCAATGTGTCTCTATGTAGAATGGCACCGTTCTTTCGCCTTTCTGAGGTTCTCATGTTCTAACAATGTCTCTCTCTTCAATTGGTGCTCTTCTTCTGTCAGGTAACACTTCCTCTCGATGAGGAAACTCCACCGGGGATTTATAGAGGAAGGTGTCAACTCTCTTGTGTTCTTTTCAGCATTCTCTAGTGGGGTCTTGGATGAGAAGTTCATGTGTCCTTTGATTGTACTCATCTTCTTTGTGGCGGATTCCCTTTATTTGCTTCTCTTTCCCTTTGCCCGTTTGCTCCTTTTTGTTTTAGCTTCAGTATCAGAACCATTTGATTTCGCACCTCGCATGGACCTGCAAATTTCTCAAGATAGTAGTGAGGTATCTGAAATTCAAAATGAAAGCACTTGTGGCTTACTTGGTTTTTATTTTTGCGTGCGAGTGCACTGGAATGAAATGAAACATTTTTTTTTTCAAAACTTTTTTTTATAGAAAATTTGTGCAAGTGCTTCAAAGGGAAAAGCAGGACCAATGACCATGGTAAATTGCCTTATTAGCTTGAGGTGTTTCAAGACAGTGTGCCTGACACGCTTTCTCATGAATTTCTTGACTTGTGCTGTCATTGGCTCTCAGAGGTTCTACAATGAGGGACGTCTCAAGGAATGCTTTCCCAGCCCCAGTTTTGATTTTTCTGACTTTGACCCAGTCTTAGGGCGGTTTCAAGATTTTGCAATTGAAGGCTTTCCCTTTTCTTTTTCTCCCCGGGGTTAGTGCCTGTCCCAATTCGAGGGTTTCAACTGACTTTCATGCATCATGCCCCTTAAATCCGAGAGGTCTTTAAAAATAGGACAAAACATCGGCTGAGTTTTAAGTCTAAGAAATGATGGGATATAAGTCTCAAGTTCTTGTGTTTCTTAGGTTAACGGTTTGTGTCTTACTGAAGATGATTCTTCTTTTAAATTCCTTCATCAAGAATCTACATAGATCCAAATGTCACATTTTCTGCAATCAAAAAGGACTTTCTCATAGGACGAGACGAAGTTTGAGATCTTGGTTTTAGAAAGAAAGGGAAGATGGCTCAAAGTTTTACGAATGGGTTAAGTCATGTTTTGCCCTTTTTCTTGACTGCTTGGGCCTTGTCAATGCCTTTTCCATTTTCTTTCATGTTCTTTTTGGGTCTTTTCTGACCTTCTCCTTTTCCTTGGCTTTTTCTTTCCTTTGCTTTGGGTGTCCGCCTTGATTGGTATGCCCTAGTGTGCTTTTTGTTTTCTTTTTTTGCTTCATTTTTGCACATCCATGTCCTTTCTTCTTTTCTTCTTTCATACCAAGCACTGTATTTAGGCTCTATTGATTTGACTAGGGATTCTATTTTGAATACTTGACAGATTAAAGCAAGGATGGCCTTTCATCATTTTGCAGAAGTTGTGACAACTTGGTTTAGATATTCGATACAAATTTAGTTCAAGAATTGTTTTCTTCCTTTTGTTCTTATTCTTTTTGGCTCTGCCCCAGTGTGGGGTGGCTAGACACAATACGGGTATTTGAATAACACGAACATGCCCAAAGTGTTTGACTAGCGATTCTTGATTCATGATGCATAAAGGATAGCCTCTTATCCTTTCTCAAAGACATGATGCTAAAGCCAGCCTTGAACCTTAACTGGTTTAGGCATTTTTTCTTTCTTTTTCTTTTCCTCTCTTTGCTCTCAGGGATCGCTCTGCCCCAGTGTAAAGATAGGTGTAGACAGAAAATCAAGGTCTGGATCAGGAGAGGATTGCCACTGGCTCAGTCAAGGTTCTCACGGAAGCAATATCTTGCACCCAGTTGAAGACACCTTTGAGCAACTTGGCATCTTTCCATGATCATGGTCGTGCCAAAAAGGGTGATGGTCTCAGAGCGATGTCATCATCGACCAAGCACTTGCCAGTTTTTTTCTTTTCTTTTATTATTTTTTTTCAAAAGGTTTTTTTTAAGAAGTTTGCATGAAAGTAAAAGTATGCAAAAACACTTACAAAATGACCGATCCTACCTGGGATGGTCAGTGCAAAAAAAAAATTTAGCTTAGCCTGGAAATGGTGGACTCGGAGAAGAACCACGTTCAGGAGTTGGTTGCGCCTTGTAACCTTGCCTATTTTTTTTTTAACTTGTCCCACTTGAAGATGCCCCCTTGTGATCTGGAAGAGGGTTTTAAGTCACTGCAATGGCTAGTGTGTTGGTTGGAGTAGGAGGTTCCATAGTAAGTTGTTTCTGATCAATCAAGTCTTGGATATCATGCCTCAGATCCCAACATCTGTTGGTGTCATGTCCCGGTGCCCCTAAGTGGTACTCACATCTCTCATTAGGATTGTAATTCTTGCCGATGAATGTTCTAGTATTTAGCGGCTTGATTTGCAAATACCCTCCTTTTAGTAATGTGGGTATAGTATTAACTCAGCTGGTGTGTAGGGAAGTGGAGTGAATACTCTTCTCAGCCTTGCCTCCATTTCTTCTCTTGTCCTTCTCTGTGGACCCTAATATGGTACATCCATTTGTCCCTGGTTCTGTGGAGCTGTTGTTAGGGGCCTCTGGAAGATGTGATAAGGTTGAGTAAGCTGCACATAGTTCACTGCCTGCCCTTCAGTTCTCCATGGTTGCTCTTGCCCCTGGCTTCTATTGCCTTGATTTGCCATTGGCCTCCTCTGAGTGGCTTTCTGCCCATTGCTATCTATCTTTCCTGATCTTATTGCATCTTCAATTCTGTCAGCTATCAGAATCAAGTCATTGAAACTTGAAGAACTCTGCCCCAGTAATAGAGTGGAGAAAGGTTGACCAAGCGATGCTATAAACAAAGACATCATCTCTTGCTTTAGCAATGGTGGCTGGACCAGTGTTGCCAACTCTTTCCATCTCTTAGCGTAGTCTTGAACTGACTATTTCTTTAATAATTGAACTTGGAGATTTTTGAGCTATTGCTTATGATTTTTCTTCTTTGACTTTAATTATAACAAAGAGTCTTGAAAATGATATATCCATAAGGGACATCTTAATTAATTGGATGATCCCTATAGAGAATCATACATGTTTGCTTATTCTTATGTTGTTTTAATTTGTATATTTTCCCGTACTAGCAATTTTTAAAATGATGAATACTTGACAAACACCTTTAGGTGGATGAGCGGGGGTGCCTAACACCTTCCCTCACTCATAACCTAACCCCCTTACCCAAAATCTGTTGTAGACCATATTTGAGCCTACTTTGATTCATTTTTTATGATTTTGCACACATTGGTGACCATCCACACCAAGACCCCATGGACGGTGACAACTCCTAATATTTCTGAGTCCTTTGTAAGATGCGTGGAGTTGAGTAATCCTCCATGGTTTTACAAGTGGTGCTAGAGGTGGTGGTGGCAATGGTGGTTGTGGTTGTGGTGGTGGTGAATGTGGTGGCTGTTTTGGTGGTGGAGGTGGTTGTTGTGGTGGTGGTGGTGGAGTAGGTGGTAAAAAAGGAGGAGTTGATGGTTGAGGTATAGTAGTGGTGGTGGTAGTCATTGGGGCAGCATGGTGGTTGCAATGGTTGTAGTGGTGGTAAACGAACACACGAATGATTCGATTGATTAAACAATAAATTACAAAAACACCATAAAAAAATTAGAAAATGATTCTTTGTTTTTGAAGCTGAAATTTTCAGCTTCTAAAATCAGGACTCTTTTTGGATATTTTTTTTTAAAAGAAAAATTTTGAAAATTGTGCTTGCTAAGCGCAATTATTAGATTTTTGTTTTTACTATTTTCAAAATCGTTACCAAACAATCTCCAAGATTATAATCTAAATCCATAATCCAGAAATCCCCCAAACTCTCCTTTCAATTAGTCACATGTTTATGGCTTAGGAAATTTTCTATTACATTCAAGGGGCACTTGGTGTTTACTGTGCGTGCGTCGGAAACGCCGTACGGGAAAATTTGGAGTCGCCACCGCCTGATGGGGTGCAGGCAGACACTTGGGTGCCTAATCTTGTCTATTGGGCTAGTCTGCGGCTTGAGATTTTGAGAAGGTGGTATGGGGAAGTCCGTAGACACCCTAGACCACCCCGTCGGATGACGGGTCCCGTGGGTTCCATGGTTTGAGTCAACTTACTGTGTTTTCTCACCCGATTCCTAATCCAGCATGCCATTTGGTTGAGTCTGGCGGGACCACCTAAGTGGTGTGGGTCCCTTTAATTGCTTTTATCTTGCTTAATTAGTGTTCTGAGTCTGATCGGGTGGGCCCCGTTGGAAGGCCCACGGTCGCCTTTGTGGACTTGGGTAAGCCCATGTGTCTCTGGTGGGCCTCCATCTAAGCCTGGGAGGCCCATTGGGCTTAGGTGAAGTGAGTTGATTTTACATTAAGGTTCCATTTAAAGATTTAAGTGTTTTTTTCATGCAAAAATGGGTCAGCATTGGTTTGTGGGCCCCCATGATGGTTACCAAAAGTGATTTGGATTTTCTTGTTTTATCCTTGCCAAAGTGAGTTGGACATTGGGCTTGGGGCCCGTAGTCCAAATTTGGGCTTGGAAGCCCAAGTTCCTTGAGGTGTAGGGTTTGCACCCTTCCTTGGTTTAGCTAGTGGGCTTTGGCGGGCCCGATAGGCCCTAGCCCTGGGTCTCGGCCAAACCATGCAACTCAAACACACCATTCCACAAAACAGGTTCGGGCGGGCCACATTGGGTTTGGCTCGTTCGGGTTGATCAGTTAATTTTGCTTAACTTGCTTATTTGCATGCATTAGGGTTTGTTGGGCCCCATTGGAAGGCCCACTATGCATCCGGTTGGACCAACGGTCCATGTCCCATGTTGGGTTTCCGGGTGAACCAGAAACCCTATTGGTTTACTTGGTTTGATGTAAATACCATTCAAATACAACAAGCATCAAAGAATACACAAAAGATGGCATTTCTGCCATGTATCTGACCTTAGCTATCGGATATAAACAAACCATAGGTGATCCGACCTGAGTTGTCGGATCACCTTAAAAATGCGCTTTTTCGGGGCTTTACAATTGGGGTGGCCTCCAGGGCTTCCTAGGGGGTTTCTACAAGTGATGTCGGCCCCTGGGCAGGCCCACATTGGTTTAGATATGGGGGAGAGGCTTCCACTTTGGCCTCCTTTGGGGTTTCTCAACACAAATAAGAGGGAAAGAAGGAGTGCATGGGGCTGCTGCCCTCCCACTTCTTCTCAGTCATACGACAGCAGCAAAGGGGCGCATGGCACCCCAACTTCCATGGTTCTATACAACCAACAAGCAAACGATTCAAGTTTAACAATTAAACATTCATGCTGTACCATTCTGACACGAACACACAAGCCATATTTCCATGGGACAGCAACAATAAAGGAACTAAAAAGACAGTAGCTAATGTGCACAAATTAAAACATGCTGAGTGAGCTGAGTGAGAGAGGTTGTGGGGGGAATTGCCTTCAAGCCTGGACTTGGGTGGGGGCAGTCCTAAAGGTGCTGGGTCATGGGCACACCTGCTGGAACAGTAGGTTTAAGGTGGTCCAAACAGAAGGCTTATGGGGATTGTAGGAGCATGCATTCATGGGTTGGTATGCTATGTTAGAGGGGGGAAAGGGGGGTTTGCTGTGCCCTTGGTTGCCTGCCGGAGGATTTGGAACAACAATGGGCAGCCAAGTTTCATTGCTGTCCCTGGCAGCAATTTTGCATGGATCTCAGGGAAGGCTTGGACAGCAAAATTAAAGAGATAACAGGGGGGGGGGGGGGGGGGGGCATGCTCATGAGGATGGCATACATGTAGGCATGCACTTAAAGCAAACAAATCACCAAGCAAGTTATGCACACACCAATAAAAACAACCAAGGTCCCTTGCTGCAGATGCACAGGACTACAATCCAAGAAAAAAAAGTTTAAACATGTTAATCAAGGCTAGAAGTAGTCTTGGGTTTCTAAATCTGCTGGGATAGCAACAACAGAGGGTTCCTTCATGCTTAAAGGGTGTGAGACGGTACTAGAACATGCTGGTGAGGCAGCCTTGAGGTGGGTTGGGGTGCACAATAGTAGCTGGCAGGGGTGCACTTGGAGATGCTAAAATAGTAGGTTAGGGGGGGGAGCAGGAACATGCTCACATGCACATAAATAGACAGCAAATGGCAAAGGGGTTAGGGGAGCATACATCAATACACACAAAAAAAACAAGTTCATGGGGGGAAGGAACATGCTCGGCGCCTCTAACAGTAGCAAAACAAGGAGGGAAAGACATTAATAACAGAGGCTACAAGCATGCTGTAACCAAAAACAAGAACAGAAAGTTAAGGGAGGGTACAGCCAGCAGAAAAATCACCCATGGAAAGTGAAGAAAGAAAGCAAGAGAAGAGCAAAACTGAAAATCAAACTTAGAAGGGGAATGGGGGGTTACTTAAGGGGTACATTAGGTGAAGAAGAGAGGAACAGGCTCCTCTTGAGATGGCTTGAACATGCTCAAAACAGAAACTTGATGAGACCCAAAACTGAGTGGGGCTTTCTCCCACTTTCTCATGGAACCAAACGTGGGGTCTCTCTTACCCCTAGAGACCCCCACTTTACTGAAAAAGGTGAAGAACATGCATGCCAATGGGCACCAAAACCAGGTTCAAGCTTGGAGGGTGGGGGGGGGGGGGGGGGGGGGGGGGGGGGGGGGGGGGGGGCGGCGAGACAAACTTAAAAAGCTTTTTAGAAAGCTACCATTTTCATATATGTGTAATACCATGGGATGAGGAACCTCACCTGAGGGTTCTTGAACTTCTAGGCAGCGTGGAGGCACCTCCTTGTAGCTGGACAGCAGCCGGAAAGTCCCTTGGTGCACAGGCCTTACTCCAACAGCAACAAGCCTCCTTTAGTTTGATTAAGAAAGTGAAGAAGAAGAAGGAAACAAGGGTGGGATAGTCTTGGAAGAGAGTGGGAAGGCAATGGGGGCTAAGAGAGCTGAGAAGAGGAAGGTTCGCACCAAAACAGGTGGGGGAAGAAAGCTTTAAACCAGCAAAAGGAGCCAACCCCGGGCAAGAGGGGGTGCTGCCCCTTTTATAGACAACATTAATGTATCCGACCATATATGTCGGATACACTATATCCTAAGTGTATCTGACATATATGGTCGGATACATTGAAGCTTACTTGTATCCACATAAAATGTCGGATACAAAAGCAATAATTTCGAAATTTAATTCCCCGCATATCTGTCGGCAAATCCGCGCGAATCCAGCCGAGCAAATCTTTTGTATCCGGCAATATATGTCGGATATGAAAAGAAGAGTGTGTATCCGACATTAAATGTCGGATACAAATCGGATATTTACAGATTTAGTCCTTGGATTTTTGCAGATTCATCCGATACACTTGGATATTCGCAGATTTGGTCCCTGCGAATTTTTGATTTGATCCCTGAGATATTTAACATGTTTGGATATTTAAAGATTGCCCCCCAAGATATTTTCCTGCGCCACTCGCCACATGTGTAGCTTTCTGGGTTTTGCTGCTCGGAAACTTCGACAGCTCATATCTTCTTCGTCCGGACTCTGATTTGGGCAAACTCAGTTGCGCTAGAACCGTATCGAAGCCCTCTATCCAATGACATAGGGCTAAGTACCTGGTTTAGGGTTCAACAAAAAGTCAACTTTCGGCTCCCTCTCAAGTTTGACCGGCCTGCAGAACCTTCATCCGGACTCCGATTCCTGCAAACTCAGTTGCGTTGGAATCATGTCGGGATTCTCTATCCATTGAGATAAAGCAAGGTGGCCAATTATCACTTGATCAAAAAATCAACTTTTACCCCTAAGGGTTTGACTTTCTATCTAGGGTTTTGCATTTCAGACACTTTTGGGAGCCCAAAAATGAGGTGCTTACATTTACCTTCCACATGATGCGTGATAAGCAGGCTTGTTCTATTCTTGTTTCCTTTTTTCTTAAAATTTTTTTCCTATTTATTATAAATAATATATAAATCTTTTTTTTTTTTGTAGTCTAAATAATATATAAATCCTCCATGCTGATATTGGCTGGCAACCTAATCACTCGTCGAAATCCAATTAAACATATTGAACTTGACCACATTTAAAATTAGGAAAAGATTGTACTTGCTTGTTTAAGTACTAACTTTTAGAATAAAGTTCAACTTTACATTTATTTTGACTAAATCCCTCAATACTGACTCATTTTATTTCTTAATAACTAGAAGTAAAGGGCTCGGTTAGTTTCATTCTTCAATTTGAATAGATCAATCAATCATTCAATAACTAAATATCATCTCCTATTTATTTTATTTTAGTATTATTTTTTTTTGGAACTCAGGGTACCCTATTAATATTATTCATCCACCTAAACGAAAAATCATATCTTCAATCAACTTATGGATATTCAAATTGTTTGTAAGTGACTTCATCATCATTAGTTAGATCTTCTCCTTACCCATTTAGATTTTTTAACTTACCTCTTTTATCTCATTGTTTATGTAGATAACGCCAAAATATTTTTGAATTTATTCATTTTTACTCTTATTTAGTTTTCCTACACGTCCATCTATGCATAAGTTGCATTTTTGACGTCTAGCATTCGCATCCATACATCAAAATAATCCCAATGAATGTCTCATTAAATTTTACTTTTAATTTAAGTGTAACACATTGATCACATAAAAACCTAGCTAGATACACCTCTATAGAATTAAGCTATTATAAATGTAACAATAATGTCGTCATAACCATCTCTAGAACTAGGAAAAGAAGAAAAAAAAAAAGGATAAATTACGTAAACCTCCCTTGAGGTTTGCACTAACCCCTTCATGTTTTTGAAATAACACTTTCCCATTCAAGATTTGTAGAAAGATCACACCCACAGTCCTCCATTAAGTTGTCATCCAAGTTTTTTGACAAATATAGCTAATGTAATCAATCTTTAAGTATAAAAAGACAAATTTTTCCTTCAAATTAATTATTTCAAGAGTTGAAAAAAGGAATAAAGAAAGAGAATAAGTAATTTTCTAATAAGGAAAGGTAATTTTCATAAAGTAAAGGACATTTAAATAAAAGCAAGTAAAACTTCAATATTAATAATGATGAGCTATTTTATAAGGGGAAGTGTTATTTCAGAAACGTGAAGGGATGTATGTCTAGTTAGTGCCTATTCATAATTTACTCAAAAAAAATATCATCGACTAACGATATTCCGAGGACCCTAAATTTTTGACAAATGACCACTAAAATGTAACTTCTTGTAAATAATGACAAATTAATATGGTTTACCGGACCAGATGGTACTGGTCCCTATCATTCAGTTCGGATCATGATCGGAGGGTCCTGGTCGGATATTCCAATCCGAGACCCTAAATTTTTATGGAGGGACTTGACTTTGGCAGTCCCAAATTGGAACCCTTCGAGTCGAGACTAGGTAGTTCGTTCCTACTCAGGCGATCTGAACTCAAGACCACCCGAGAATTGGCATCCTGAGAAGTTTGCGACTTGCAATTGACGAGACGAGAGTTTAGTGTGATTTGTAATTTTCTATTACTGCTTCAATTGTCAATTTTAGAACCATTTCTTCACTGTCCATCAGATAAAACGCGGCCTTCAGTAAACCCTAGGTGGTGAAAGAAAGGATAAGTCATAGAAGGAACCCAAAACAGGGTGGGTGGCTTTATTCTGTAGGGCCATCTTCAAAACCCATTTACACAAGATCACGGACTATCTCTTCCAAGAAATCAAAAGTTTCTTTTAAGAGGAAAACATGGAAGCCTCAAAAAGGCATTTTAGCCACATACATATAAACCATATAAATTTATTTATGTACAGACACATATATACTTGAAAGTCCACCTTATGAAAAAGGGATGCTGACCATCTGCATCACCCAACATCATGTAACCTTCATGTATCTTGAAATGCACCAAGCTTCAGACCAAGAGCATCAACCTGTATATATGTCCATCTCTCCTTCACATGCGATTCAGCGAGGAGGATGATGATGCTGATGCTGCTGCTGCTGCTGATGTTGTTGCTCTGTTGTTAGACCAAACAAAAACCCTCCAAAGGGGTCCTCTGTGCTTGCGTCTGGGAGTGTGATTCACCAGCTCTGATTCAGACCTCCTCAGCATCTCCCACATCACTTGCACATCTTCATATCCACACGTCTGCACATCATTGTGAAGCTTCAATAGCCCCCCACCTGCAGCCACACTCATCACAATCTGGTCATTACGTATCACACACTTCAATATGTAAATAGCAATTGGTGGGGTTGGGTTGAAAGTTGAAACTGGGTTTAACCAGTTGAAGTTAGATCTAAACCTACCCATCAAACAAAAAGGTTCAAAAACATTAATATGAACCCAGCCCATGAAATCAACCGACCCCTTTAATCCAACAGATCAAGTAGATCTGTATCCGACCCAAACAAAAAAAAGTTAAAGATTTCTGTATTGTTCCTTGTCTCCACACCAGAAAGCTGGTTGGTAGGCAAGAAATTCACTATACCACTTCATCTGTATTCAAATCTTGGGCTCCATGATTTGCCATGTGAAAATGAATGCCAAGTGGGTCCCATTCAATGGTTAATAATTTAGAGACACGTCAGAAGAGTACAATGGGTTGAAAAAATGTGCCTCTCTGGCACTTCTTTAAATCATTCAAAATAGGTGGAAGTCACAATCATAGATGCCACCTCCAAATCATTTCCCCAGGTAAAAGTCAGAAGAATCCTACTAGCTGCCAGATAAGGAAGTAAATACAGGAATAAACAAGAAAAACACATGAGAAACAACAAGAAGAGATGATAAGATTGTGAAACTATCAGTATCAATAATAAATAATAAAGATCAAATAAAAGAGAAGACAGAGACTAGAAAACAATTGAAAATAGTAATCAGTTTTCTTTTGATTCCTCTGTTTTCCATTTCTTTAGGGACTATTTCTGACCCATTTTTCTCACAAACAAATCACCAACCCCCCCACTCCGAACAACAAAAAAAACCCCCAATTAGTCATATCAATATCAAAGCTGATAATTAAAATCTGGACCCATACCCATTATAGGATCTCTAACTTACAATTCAACTTCATAATAAGGACCTTAACTTACAAAGACTAGAAAACAATTGAAAATAGTAATCAGTTTTCTTTTGATTCCTCTGTTTTCCATTTCATTAGGGACTATTTCTGACCCATTTTTCTCACAAACAAATCACCAACCCCCCCACTCTCAACAACAAAAAAACCCCCAATTAGTCATATCAATATCAAAGCTGATAATTAAAAGCTGGACCCATACCCATTATAGGATCTCTAACTTACAATTCAAATTCATAATAAGGACCTTATCTTTACAGTACCAATGACAACAAAGATTAGTGGATCATTTGTGCGGTATCCATCTTCGGAACAGATTGTGTGTTTTTTCCCTAACAGTGGCACAAAGCTCAATACTCCAATTGGTTTGTGGTCCATGTCAGCACAACTAACAACTAAACCCTCCAAGGAATTGGTTATGTTACATGAACTTGGGAGTAACCCTAGCATACTCATAAGCATGTTACGTCTTATCAACATAATTGAGATACATATAAAGGTCCACATTACAGGGAAGACTAAGAACATGAAATTATCCCTAATACATAATTGTTTCTTTCTAATCTACTTATTAACTTGGAGAACCTTACTTGTTCATGTGTACTTCAAAATCCAATCAATCATACCTCAGATGTAAAATTTTAAAATCAAAAATATTTTTTGCTTCGCAGTAAAGTATCTCATAAATTTATCTTCTTAATATATAGCTTTCATATGCTAAAATAATTGATAGAACTTATGCAAATTGATAAATATAAACATAGCTTATCAAAAAGTCATTGTCAGGTGGAAAATATGGGAACATCATATCATTCCTATAAATGGGAAGGGTAAAAAAAAACACCCTTTTTTTTGTCCTTTGCATTTGATCCTGACTCTTTGAATAGATTCTAACTCTTCAGATTATAAAAAGCATGTTCACACTATAAATTTCCAAATTATAAGCCATTAGCACATACCGCCTGGTTATACCTATCCCAATACTTATGTGCTATTAGCATATACTATTTGGATTAATGACACAGAACTATTGGATTACCCCATCATTTTGCAATACTAAAAGTCCAAATAACATATAATATTTGGCTACCCATTCATATTGCACCACTCAAAGTATTAGATGCTCTATGCCCCACCAAATTCAAACACTCAAAGACCTCCTTTACTATGACCACTCCTTCAAGCTGATTTGAGGTTCTTCCCTCTTCTTTATTCCCTAAAATAAAGGGGAAAGAAAGGAAGAGATTCTACCTCTAAAAACGTCATTGAGTACCTCATTGTAGTTATTACACCCCCACAACAACTCTTCCCCTCCTCCTCTCTTCCTCCAATCCAACAAGAGGAAAAATAGAGACAACAAAATATAAAAAATTTGGGAAAAAGAAGAAATCCCAATGTGAAAACATGATTTGTTAGATTAAATGCAGCTAAACAACAGTTAGAAACATGGAACATCATTCATTAAAAAAAGGGATATCCCAAATGTCATTAGTTGAAAGAAAAAGAGAGAAAATAAAAACCCCAATAATCTTCTACCAGGAGAAGCTGATCTATTTTGGAAAATTACAAAATTCATGACAAAAAATCAGCAATTTCAATCATTTATCTGTTCTTAATGTTTTTTCTTTTCCCCCTGAGTGAAGAGAGAGCAAAAAATGGGCAAAGTGATAAAAGCAAAATATATGATCCAAATTGTTCAACCACACAGACCTTTGTGAGATAAAAAATAATTTTCTGCAATTTCCAAAATAAAACATTGGGAACAAATAAATCAAGAAAAAAAAGGAAAAAAAAAACTAGAAAAGAAAAGAATATGAAGAACAGAGACAAGTTTCTGCAAATTAAATGCTGCCATGGAAGAGACTGCAAAGCAAGAACCAATCTCGACCATGGAAGACAATCAACTAATAAGAACCATGAAACATCAGATAGATTCAGTCCACCAGAACCATGCACTACATGCCCATATGAGATCCACTTCAACGCAGACTAATCTCTCTCTTCTCTTTACAAAGAACAACAAGAACAACGAGATTTAAAAAAAAAAAAAAAAGAAAGAAAATTGAAAAGCCCAGTAACAACGAACTCACCGTTTTTCCGGGCCTTAACTCGAGCAGTAACAGCAACCCAAACTCTCCGCATGGGAAAAATCATCTTCTGCCACCAATCCATCAACTGATCCCCAACTCTTATCCTCACCTTCTTCCGGCGAGTCACCCCAACTCGGATTAAAAACGAACGAAGCCCTGCCAGTGCCAGAACTTCTTCACCAAACCGAGTCACCGAAAAACCATCAAACGCTTCAACACACAAGCCCTTCAAATACGAACCCTCAGCTCTGAAATCGAGACAAAATCCTCAACACGTTTCTTCGGTTCTCGCGCCAGGCGGCTCGTCTCCGTCTTCGTAACCTTACACCTCTGCACGCAAACACAGACCTCACCGGCTCTTCCTTTCCGCCTCCGTTATATCCAAGCACCAAGAAACCGGCACGTGCCGGTTAATATACGACGGCTGCTTTAGTTATGTCGCCCTTTGCGTTTCCACGAGTTTTCAAATTTTTCTCTGCAAAGGAGACGACGTCGGCTTACTTTAAGCGTGCCACGTGGCATACGGAGAGTTTAAGTTAGGTGCTGACGTTTTGACTTTTGTTAACACATGTCGATGCGTGGTGCGAGAGGGGAAGAAAGGGATGGGCTCCTCGATATTCGAGAGGGATGATTTTTTGGACTCTTTGGAGATTTCAAATTTCAAAAGTTGTGTGTAATAAAAGCTCTCGATTCCTCGATGTCGGCGGAATTAAAAGGTTGTTTGGGGATTCGTAGTTTATTGGTAGCGTTAGCGATGCTTTAAAAATTCGTTGTTACAATCCTACTACCAAAATTACACCCAAAAAAATAAAATAAAAAAAATTTACACCCAAAAAAAATAAAAAAATAACAAAATAAATTGGAGAAATTAACTGTAAGTGGTACTTTTTGTAAATAATAAAAATTCAGTTAGCAACATTACAAGTTTTAGCTTTTAGTGACATATTATTATTACAAGCAAATTCTTCCAAGAATGCCCTTGTACCATTCACAGACATGACTTGTATAGGTTAACAAAATGGCTTATACAAGTGAATAAAATAGTGTGTATCTTCTATCGACACTTTGTACTAACTTATTGACTTATAAAAGCCATTTGAGTGAGTGGTAGAAGGGCATTCTTGCAAGAGTAGGTTTGTAATAGCAAAATATCTCTAAAATATAATTATTTTGGTAAAGGTATCCCAAAGTTAAAACTTAATGGCTTGTACAAGTGAATAAAATAAAACTTGCACCTTCTATCAATACTATGTACTAACTTATTGACTTTACAACCATGTGAGTGGGTGGTACAAGAGCATTCCTGGAAGAATTTGCTTGTAGTAGTAATATTTCATTAAAATTTATTTATTTTGATAAATATTTCCTAAAGTTATAACTTACAACATTTCTAACTAAATTTTAATTATTTTTAAGAAAATCACTAAAATTAATTTTCAAGAAAAATTTCATCCAATGAGATCAGGGCAAACGTGAAATTACGCAAAAATGACGAGGAGATTAATTGTGCATTTTTTTAACCCAAAAAGAAAAAAAATAAAGAGATTAAATGATGTTATAAATACTCCAATGCCTCTATGTTAGTTGATTTGGAATTTCATGTTTGTTGCTTTGGTTTCTGTGTTACTAAATTACTATTAGGCCCCTATTGGTTCAAAGAATTAGGGCAAAAATTCAATACGGAATTGGAATTATTGGCATAAATTCCAAATATTATGATTGGAAGCCCATTGGAGAATTGGAATTAGAATTGTTACCCAAGTCCGTTGAATCGCCTTATAAGCTATTTTTTAGCTTACCTAATTCCCTACCCTAGAGGAGAGAATTCAGGGATTTTGATAAGAATTAGGAACTCGATGAAATAGAAACCCATCGATATAGATTGCATTTTCTTCTAAACAATTGATCTGCATCTTCATCTAAATAGGTAACTTTGTCGATAGTTCTCTCTCTCCCCAATTCTCTTCTCTATCTCTCCCCCCATCTCTCTTCTCTCTCTCTTCCGTCTTCTTCTACCGGTACTGGTCTTTTTTCCTTTCTTTTCCTAGCAACCTCTCCGTTCATATTCCGTTGAAACAGCCCCTCCTCCTATCTCTCCCCACTCTCTCTCTTCCGTAGAAGAATTAGTGTTCTCTCTCTCTCCCCCACTGTAACGACCAGGAACTAGGTTTGGCCCTCGTAGGCACTAACCTGTTCCTGGTCCTTACAGGTAGGCCTTTTGACCTAATAAAAACAGGAGTAATTTAAAATTTTTCCGGAACAAGTGATAGTGATAAAACAGTTGATACATGTGCATATCAAAGTGTGTGTATATATATATATACTAACAAATAAGTCCTGTGATGGATTACAAAGTTAAATACGTGTACTACTTGGCTATTACAAAATGGTGGGTATCTAATCACTCATCTCAGTTACAAGGTCTACAAATCCAAAAATATACAACTGAACTGTATATAAGAAAATGAAACTCTAGGTAGGACAATAATAGTCCTCCTCTCTGTACCCTGGTGTCTTCTCTTTTCCTTTATCCCCACTCTCGTCCATGTCGACGGCTCTAAAAACTAAACCAATAAAACAACTTATAAAACGAATGTCTCAGTAAGCAACACTTGGATGCTCGTGAAAACACAATTCATGCCAATATCATTTGGAATAAACCATGACATTTGGATAGTTAAAATAATAGTTAAATTGCCGACAATTCAATATCAATAAAGTAAGGTAAGTCCATGCTTACATGAACAAGTTCAGTAATCATAAACAATAACACATCAAGTCTCATTAAGTATTTATCTAGGTAGTTTAATATAAAACGCTCATGAACACATCTAATTCCATTGATTCCTCATGGTGGGCTAGGCATCCAACACTGATTCCCTTAACATTAGGCATTCATACGCCGATTCCCCTTGACGTTAGGCATCCATGCCGATTCCCCGTAGCTATAGGCGTTGGCCACTAGTGTTGCTTGGTGCTGGGATGATACAAGATAATACAAGAACAATAGTAACTCGGTCATGGCATTATATTCAAACTTACCGGCTTAAGATTTATGGATCCATAACTTAAGATTTGTTTATTATGCAGTTATTCTTTAATTCATCACATTGGTTACACTTAACCAGAATTGTAACTCATGCCACTCACGCATGTACAATGAAAGGGTAGCCTCATAGCCTTTCCCAAATATACTTGGGCCAATGCCATTTTTCATTTTCTCATAGAACCGGGCCACTACCCGCCATACATATGTCAAGTAATTGGACCAATGTCCTTCATATAATGTTAAACAATTGGGCCAATGCCCTCCATAATATATCACATGCTACATACAATTAATAGCAACAATTCATGGTCATGATAAGAAGCCATGCATTATTTACACTCATGCAATATAATCAACAATCTTATTTAATAACTCTTATCACTTCATTAAGAACACTTTTACATTTCTTTTGGCTTTGATTTTCCACTTCCAAGAATCATTTGGAAGGCGTATACAATAAGGGTCTAGGTTAATAACAATTAAAAATTGGAAAAGGAACAAAATCCCAAAAATACACAATATTGTGCATGGGCACCCAACAGAGCGCTTGAGCGCTCGGGTCGAGCGCCCACCTTCTGGGTTCTTCTCCAGGGCACTTGACCCTTGGGGTTGAGTGACCGAGTCTTACTCAAGCCGGCGCAAATCTCGGGCAACACTTCACTCTCGGGTTTTTACAAAAATAAAAGCACAAGCGAGTCGCTCAAGGGCACTGGACATGGGCATTATGAGTTTCTGGTTATCCCTTTTGGGCTGACTAATGCCCCAGCTGTCTTCATGGACCTCATGAACAGGATATTTCATGCATACCTGGATAGTTTTGTAGTGGTGTTTATCGATGACATCTTGGTGTATTCTAAGACCAGAGAGGAACATATTGGGCATTTGAAGTAGGTATTGCATACTTTGAGGAACCATAGGCTGTATAGAAAGTTTAGTAAGTATCAGTTCTGGCTGAGACAAATTTCATTTTTAGGTCATATTATCTCAGGAGAGGGTATATTTGTGGACCCTGAGAAGGTTAAGGCAGTGGCAGATTGGCCTAGACTCACTATAGTGACAAAGGTCAGGAGTTTCCTTGGCATGGCAGGGTACCATAGGAGATTCGTCGAGGGATTTTCTCGTATAGCCGCACCCCTGTCTAACTTAACCAAGAAGGCAGTGAAATTCCAGTGGGATGAGAAGTGTGAGCAGAGCTTCCAAGAGTTGAAACAGAGGTTGACTACTGCCCCAGTGTTGACTGTGCCATCCATGGATGAGGCGTTTGCAGTATATTGTGATGCTTCTAGGATTGGCTTGGGATGTTTTTGATGCAGCAGGGCAGAGTTGTAGCGTATGCCTCGAGATTGTTGATATCACATGAGAAGAACTACCCTACTCATGATTTGGAGTTGGCAGCCATAGTCTTTGCACTGAAGCTATAGAGGCATTACCTTTATGGAGTAGAGTTCGAGATTTTCTCTGATCATAAGAGCTTGAGATACTTATTTTCTTTGAGAAACTTAAACATGAGGCAACGTAGGTGGATGGATCTGCTTAAGGACTTCAAGTTTACTTTGCAATACCACCCAGGTAAAGCAAACGTGGTGTCAGATGCCTTGAGCAGAAAGAGTGCAGTTGATGATCAGGTAGCTACTTTAGCCGCCTTTATGATGAGTCGGTGTAGATTAGTGGATTCAATCAAAGATTGGTAGGGAGAGTTCAGCTTGCCACAGGATGGAGTGATTAGAGTTGCTCGTGTTCAAATAGAGCCAGATTTGGTACAGTTGATTCGGGAGAGACAGTTGATTGACCCACAGCTAATTAGACCAGAGAGTTGATTAGTAAAGGATCTGAGGTTGTTGCAAAATTTTCAAATAGAGATGGGCTAGTGAGGTTTAGAGGCCACATTTGTGTTCTGGCTGATGAGGAGATTAAGGAGAAGATCTTGACAAAGGGATACAAATCGAAGTATGCAGTGCACCCAGGGAGTACAAAGATGTATACGAATCTGAAGGAGATCTATTGGTGGTCACGGATGAAGAGAGAGATTGCAGAGTATGTGGCTAAGTGTTTAACATATCAGCAAGTGAAGGCTGAGCATCGTAAGCCACCTGAGCTACTTTAGTCACTTCCTATTCCAGAATGGAAGTGGGAGCATGTGACCATGGACTTTGTGTTTGGATTGCCTTTGACAGCAAAGAAGGAGGATGCTATTTGGGTTATCGTTGATAGACTAACTAAGTCAGCACATTTCTTACCTATCAACACTACACAGTAGTTGAAGTCACTAGCTGAGTTGTATGTCAAGAAGATAGTGAGACTTCATGGAGTGCCAGTTTCCATAGTGTTCGACAGAGATGCATGATTCACATCACATTTTTGGTCTGCATTTCAGGCGCAGCCACGGGTACAAAGCTTAGTTTCAGTACTAGCTATCATCCTCAGACAGATGGACAGTCTGAGCATACCATTCAGACGTTGGAAGATATGCTGAGATGTTGTGTTATGTATTGGGGAGGTAGTTGGAACCAGCACCTACCATTAGTGGATTTTGCCTATAATAATAGCTATCAGGCGAGTATTCAGATGGCATAATTTGAGGCACTATATAACAGAGCTTGTAGATCCCTAGTGTGCTGGGTGGAAGTTGGAGAAAGGCAGCTTATTGGGCAGCAAATTGTACAGGAAAGTGTAGAGAAGATAAATTAGGTTAGGCAAAATATGCTTACAGCCTAGAGTCGTCAAAAGAGTTACGCTGACACTAGAAGGAGAGATCTACATTCGAGATTGGTGATTTGGTGTTTCTGAAGGTGTCTCCATCACGTGGGATTAAGAGATTTGGCAAGAAAGGTAAGTTGGCTCTGAGATATATAGGTCCATTTGAGATTGTGGATACAGTGAGACTAGTGGCATACAAATTCGCATTGTCTGCACAGCTGGAGGGAGTTCATGACGTGTTCCATGTTTCTATGTTGAGGAAGTACGTGCATGACCCTACACACATTATCCAGCATGAGGCATTGGTAGTGCGTGAGGATTTGACATACGAGGAACACCCAGTTGAGATTTTGGACCAGCGAGAGCAAGTTCTACGTAATAAGGTAATCTTACTTTTGAAAGTGCTTTGGCAGAACCACACAGTTGAGGAGGTGTAAAACCCCGGTTCTAGATTAAGGTTATTATGGGAATTGCTTAATAATTTTAAATATATTTTGATGGTGGAAATTCAGGAAATCGAAGTCAAGGGTAGATATGGAATTTCGCAAATTGGAGTTTGAAGGTTAACTTAAGGTGAGCAAGCTAAGTTTGATTTTAGTAAAGTTATATTAGTGATTAATTGGTACTAAGTGATGGGCTGTTTAATGTGAATTAGCAAAGGAGATCGAGGGATCAAGGCAAATGAGGTGGATATGAAAATAGAGCTGTGGGTGAGCGCACAGCGTATCATGAAATAGAGGAGGGCACCAACGTCCACTATAAGTAGCAGCGAACTTGGGAAACCTGGGTTTTCGCTCAACGTTGCTCGAAGAGAAGCAGGTGCTGGTTCCAAATGAATTGGGGAAGAAGAGAAGCAAGGAGAGTTTGATCGATTGGAGTTGACAGAAGTTTAATTGCGGAAGGAGAAATTCTTCTGTCCAATTAAGGTAGTAATCAGCAATTGCCGAGGTCTACCATTTGGCTGTGCGATCGGTCGGATCAGGTAAGCATTGCTACCTTAATTATTTGTGAGCGAGAGGTTAGAGGAAATCCAGATTTATCAGACCTAACAAGATCTGGAACGAATTGGATCAAGCATTGAGATTGGGAGCCGATCATCCTGTAGACACCTGATTTTTGCACCCCAAAAAATGAAGAAAATGAAAATTTCAATTAAAAAGTCAAACCCTGAGGGGGCCAAAATTTGACTCTTTGATCCAAAGAGAATTGGCCATCAAACTTCCTCTCATTGAAAAGAGCATTTTGACACGGTTCTAACGCAACTGAGTTTGCCAGAATCGGAGTCCGGATGAGGAAGTTATGAGCCGGTCAAACTTTTGGGGAAGTGAAAGTTGACTTTTTGCTCAACCCCAATTCAACTGCTGATCCCAATGGATAGTGGGTTCCGAGCCGATTCCAACGACACCAAATTTGCTGAAATCGGACATCAGACGGAAAAGTTATGGGCAGTTGAAGTTTCAAAGAAAGCTGCCCATGTGGCAAAACAGCTGCAAAAAGCAGAATAAATGAAATAAATAAATAAATAAATCATATCTTTATTTTTTAATAATATTTTAATAAAAGAATCTCGTTTTATAATATAATAATCAAAAAATCGGATAAAAATCTTTAAATAAATCAAATTTAATAAAGCATTTAAAATCCAACATTTTAAAAACGTGCTGGACCGTATTTGAAGTACGGGTGAGGCAAGCCCGTATTTCAAATATGGGCAAGCTTCTAGAAGGGGACGCGTGTTGCTGTACGGCGAGACATGCGTCCCGTACGGCTGATTTTGCAAGATTTGAAAATGTGCGTTTTTCGCCCGTACTTGAATTACGGGCAAGGCACGCCCGTACTTCAAGTACGGGCATGCCTGAAGTACGGGCAAGGCATGCCCGTACTTCAAATACGGGCACAAAAATTTTGGCTATAAATAGGGGGCCTGCCCCCCCATTTGTGTAAGCTGGTCCTTGCTAGCCCCCCTCTCCTTCTTTGTCTTCTCCACATCCGAACCCTGTCCAACCTCTGTCACTTCCAATACCAAAGCCCGAAATACCCAAATTGCCCCTAGGCTCTGCCCATTCCTTTTATCGTCCATCTCTTTCGATCTTAAAGGCGAGGGAGGCTCTTTTCAAGCCCATTTTGGGAGTGCGGAAGCGCTGCCGAAATCACCCGGAGAACTTCTACACCTCAGAACAAGGTAATAAGAGTACGGTAAGATTTCCATTAGCTTTGTATTTAATATACTTTGTTATCAAAGTTTTTAGATTAAGTGATATTTTGGTTACTTTTAAAGCAAATTGTGTTTCTGACTAATTTGTTTATTTGGTGCATATACATGGGGGCTCCCCGGGAGGGGAGTTCCCCCATACAAAATCATGGGAGGAAAGATTTCTACATAAATCAAAGAAAACAGTCTCATTTTAGCATTTCTATTCTAACCCTTTTTCTGCTTGTTTGATTACCATATTTTGGGAGGGGTTTGTCCTCCATGAGAAATCTTGTGTACCCTTAACTCTCTATTCCCTCTTTCCCTTCTCGATTAAGTTTCCACAGGTTTGTGATTTATGCAAGTGCTAAAGAATTGAGCGCTTTCCTTTTAATGAAACGCCAAGAGAAGAGGGTGTGTGAATCAAGCGCAAAAACAGTTGTGGAAGCTGGTGGAATCACCAAACGAAGTCGGAGGATGCCAAAAAGGGGCAAACGAGCTAAATCCCGAAGCTGTCGCAGCATTTTTGCGAATTTGGGCAAAAATCGTATTTTTTGTACGGTCTAGGCATGCCCGTATAGTAAATACGGGCAGGCCTAAACCGTAGTACATTTACGGGCTAAGCCCGCCCATACAGTAAATACAGGCAAATAAAGAAATAAATTAAAAATCAACTTTTTTGGACCCGGTTGGACCCAATCCAACCCATTGTTGTAAGACTTGACCCAATCGGGCTTCTCGGACTTTTCCAAGCCTATTTTGAGACTATGGGCCTAAGAGGGCCCACCAAGGCTTCTTGGGCCCTTCAATAGGGCCCACATCCCGTTTGGCCCAACCAAAGCCCGTTTTGGTAAATGGACCCAAGGCCACATGATTAAATTGCCATTGGGCCAAATCCAAGCCCAATGGGCCATAAAAAACTCAAACCCGATAAATTGTGTAAATATAAATAAATCTTCAAACCAAATAGCCAAAATCCAACAAGGGTTACCCAATAACCCAAATTGGGCCTTGGGCCTGACTTTAGCCCAACTTGGAGTCCACTGGGCCTTCCAACGGGGCCCATACCAGACCCACTTCATTACTTAATAAAAAGATAAAAATCAAATAAAAAGGGGAACCCACACCATCAATGGTCCCCACTCAGACCAAATAAGTGTGCATGCTGGTCTAGGAAGGGTGAGAATTAATTTGACTCAAGACCAAGGAGACCCAAGGGACCTGTCAATCGACGGGGCGGGCTAGGGTGTCTTCGGGCTTCCCTAGACGTAACCGAGAACTTGCTCAGATCTCTAATAAAGCCGCAGACCAGAAAATTAGGCCCGGATAGGTGCCCTTTTGTGTCTGCCTGCACCTCTCAGGCAGTGGCGACTCCAAAACAGTCCCGAGGCGAGCATCACTTCGCATGCACCTCGTCGTGTGGCCCGAAATGGGGTGCGCACACATCCGTCAAAGAGCGTTTTGGGAGTTGCTACCGTGCATGATCTGAAAGGATTTGGAAGTGATCGATCGTGAGGATAATTCATATCAGGTGAAAAGCACCCTGTTTCCTTCGGATTTAGCATGTAGAAGTGATTTGGGTCATATACTTCAATTGCTTACGTTGAGTTCTCTGTTCATGACTTGTTATTGAAGATTGTGTGATTTACGGTGAATTTTCAGTTGGATTAAATTCAATTAGGTGTAATCGGCATGTTAAGAAGTATAGGAAGGTATTAGAGTCGATTTTGGAAATTGATTTAAGTTCAGTCATGCCTTGTAAAACCCCAAATTTTTCTATAGAATTTTTGTTTATGAGAAATTAATAACCTGTGTATGTAGGGAAACTTGGTGGGCGAGCATGCACCGAATCATGGGTTTTTAAAAACTCGTCGAGCAGCAAAGTATGTATAGTAAGTATAAATACTTAAGGTAGTTAGATTTGTAGGTTTCGTTTTCGCATACATTGAGATTGAAGGAGATTACGGCTGATGTTCTAGGGTTTTGGAGAGGAGTAGACTTGTGGGGTTCTTTGTGAAGAGAGTTCAGAGGATCGACTGTTGGACTTGTGAACAGGAGGATCGACTGTGGGACTTGCTGTTCGAGGAGTTGTTGTTGCAAGGTTTTGGAGCGTATAACAGTAAGTAGCATCGTTTTAATCTAAGGTTTTGGGTTTTGTCTATTGGTTTTAGCCGTATGCATGATCTCAGGGAAATAACGATTCTCACATGTTGTTTTTGGATTATTTTTAGAGGCGATATTCTTAGGTTGTTGGATTAAATTCGAATCGTGTCTAATAGTCTTTGGAGGATGGTAGGAGTGTAGAAAAGTCGTTACAGAGGTGAGAAAATGGGATAGTCATGGAGTTCTGGGAGTTACAAAGAGTCACGAGTCGTAGGTGGTGTCCGCCGAGTTGGCACCTACCTAGCGCCAATGGGTTTAGTCAGCGCGAGAATTAGTTTTTGTTCTCGCCGAGCTCGTGCCCATCTCGCGCCAAACAGTTTTGAGTTCGCGCGAAGTGTCTTTTTGTATCGCCGAGTTCTTGCCGATCTTGTGCCAAGCACCTTTAGTCCGCGTGAGATAGTGTTTTGGGTATACGCCGAGTTTTGCCGACCTTGCGCCAAGCGCCAGAGGTCAGCGCACCCACTAAGAATTTGCCGAAAGATGTGTCTAACCAAATAAAGCCAGATTTTGATGGTTTGGGGTTCCAATCTCTTAGCCGATGACTTGTTTAGGATCTTAGAATTACTTTTATCTGTTCAAAACACCCGGAGATTATTAAGTTGAACTATTGGTAAATCTTAGGAGTTCCGAAGTGAATTTTTAAGGGCTATTGGTAGGTTATCTTACTGTTCCTGACACTAGGGGTCAATGAATTAGTCTTTCTCTTATGTTCTACACTTGTTCTTGATTGAGAAATTATTCAACCTGGTTTTACTTGATTTAGAGTTCTGAACTGTATTTGTAAAGTTATCTTAGTGTGAGTAAATGGATTTTGTTTCTATCAGTTAGACATTTGCTTTGGGTTGAAATATTTACTGAGATATCATGGGATACTGTTCGGGTCCGGAGTGACCCGTGTTGAGCTGTGTTGTGTTATACATGATGATGAATCTGTTTGATTTAATGTGATGTCAGAGTTGAGTTTATACGATGGTTTTTCTGTTTTGGTTTAGCTTGTCTTGAATCCATGCTTAAGCTTAGTAATGTGATGGTATTGTTGTTTGGTGTAAGTGCATGGCCTTGTGTGTTACCACGACCGGTGTAGAGCAGCCATAAACCCTGAGTAGGCCTGGTTGTCAATGTCGAAACCCGGGGAGTAGTGTAAAATCCCAGATTTAATGAAATTAAAATCTATTATTTTAGTAATTAATTAATTAAGGCTAAATTGAAAAATTATGCAGAATCAAAGATCGAGAGGGTTCATTCGAGGTTCCGTGTAAATCAATTTGGAAAACTCTATTTATTAAGGTGAGGAAAATTATTTAATTTTATTTAGAAGATTAAAGTGGGTTTGATGATGTGGCAATTGAGGGTATTAAGTTAAATCAAAGTGCTGGAATAGTGAGTTTTGGTGAAGTGTCACTTAGGGGATCATGATTTAAGTTTCTAGAGGCGGCAATTATAAAAAGTCAAAGGCTGTTCAATTCGTGAGTTTTTGGGCAATTGAACAATGGATTTTGAAGACCTGATTAGAGAGTTTAGTGAAGAAGGAGCTAGGGTTGGTGAATCAGATTAGTGTTTTGAAGTGATTAAAAAGTAAATTGGTGGCATTTGATTCTCTGTTCGTGAGAATCTGAAGATCAATTGCTGCAACACATAATGCACTCAGGACCTGCAGATCAGAGCTATTTAATTCAAAAGTCAGGTGAGTTTAATTAAAGTTAGATTTACATAGTGAAATTCTGCTCCTAATTGAAGAAGAAGCTCAGATCTGATCTGGAAATTGGATTTTCTGCTGATCAGTGAGGTTCGTTTGAATTTGGAGGGAATTTCAGATTTCTTCTTGAGGAATTAAGGTTCAGTGGGTGCAATTTAAAGTTTAGAGGTAGGTAGCATAATCTAATTTTCGGATTAGTTGTTTTTTTTATCATGAAATGGATTTCGTTTTACACTTGTTAAAGATTGTTTCTATGTGATTTGATCTGGCGTTCCAGATCTGGTTATTTCTAAAATTTGAGTTGCTGAAATGTTCTAGATCTGGTTATTGCTTAAAGATTGTTTAGCACGTTGATTGAATGGTTAGTTCTACTTATTGCTTATGAGTAGCATGAATTGATGTGTTGTGAATGATTTTCTGAATAAGTATAAGTGAGTGGCCTTCCCTGTTCTGGTTAGTCATAGATGTATGGCAGGTTTTGGTTCTACAGGTGGTGCAAACCAGAAATATTAAAGTGAGTTGCTGTTTTCAATAGGCAAATTTTATGGTATAGAGAATGTACGACAGGTAATTGAGTGGATTAGAATCCATTGGGGTTAAATACTTGCTGGCATTGCAGAATTTTGAAATGAAAAATTATGAGTGGCCACTGTTTGTGTTATAGTATGAAAGACTTAATTAAACTCAGCATAGGTCAAATATATAAGGTGGAGGTAAATTATGAGTGAAGTTAGATCAATTTTAAGGAAATCTTTGATTGTTACATAGGCTGGAAATTATTTGATGGAGAGGAAACAGTTTCGTATTGCTGGGTTACTCTTTGGGCAGATTGAGACTTTAGAGAGTTTTGGGGGTGCCAGGCTTGGTTCATCTTGTGCCAATCTCTTAAGAGATTAATGCCAAGTGCTGTCTCCCATTGGTGAGTAAATATTTCAGGTTTAGAGGAATGTTTACAGCTCAAATTCCAACTTGTTTAATGGTGCTAGTTAAAGGGTTACAAAAATCTGGTTAATGGAAATTGTGCATGGAATGGCTTGATCGCCTAGTGTCTTCTTTAGTTGAGGTCAGTTGCAGCCTTTATCCCCAAAACAGGTGGAGATTGTAAGCATGTGTTAAAGCCATATTTGAATTATATGATAGTGTTAGGTTATATAATTAAACATTAGTGATAAAACTCCAGAATGGTAATTCAATTATTGTTAGTAGACTAATGGTTAGGTGCTGCTGTTGCCACATTTGTTATAGGTCGGCAGCAAACTCAAACACTTTAAATATTGTTATTGGTTACAAAGTTCAGTAGGGGCTTGCTCATGAGTCAATTAGAAGTCAAGTTAAAGCATGTATGAGTGAATATACTACCTATGGGTGTGAGTGTCAAGTGCTGTTATAACTTGACAGCAGCTTAGTGAAATTGCTACCTAATGGTGTGAGTGTCAAGTGCTGTTATAACTTGACAGCAGCTTAGTGAAATTGCTACCTATTGGTGTGAGTGTCAAGTGATGTTATAAATTGACAGCAGCCTATTGAAGTTACCACATATGGATGTGAATGTCAAGTATATTTTATTTTATTCCAATGTCTAATTGAGGAAATCTACTTGGGGAAATCAACTAGGTTCATTTAAGGGACTCTTGGAAAATAAAAGAAGGCTGGGATTGATAAATTAGTTCAGATTCAAGATGGACACCAGCATGCTAAAGTCAATAGGTGGGAAGTTTTATGAGTCCTGGAATTGGTCCAGCTCATACACCTTGTGATTGTAAAACCTATACGGAGGCAATATCTAAAGGTTAAATGGGAGTTAAAGAAAAGAAGCTGGAGGAAAATCTAGGGGCTGGAAAATGGGGTATGCTCAAGTCTTAAGTTGGGAAAAACAGAAAATATTAGGAGTAATGAGTGAAGGGTTATCATCAAATCTGATCTATTTTAGTCTTTATATTTTGTAAAACTTACTAGGGAAAGATACTTGAAGGATAAATCATAGATAATAAAAGGGAATTTTATGCAATACTTCGAAAAAGGACTTGAAATCAAATTAATTTAGATAAATGTGATTATTGGTTTTCTTCAAGTGCTTGAACGATGTTTTGAGAGTTTTTTGATGGTTTGATGGTCATTTTACCTCCGCGTATCTCAGAGATGCCCCGCGTATCTCGGGATGTTGTTACCTCCGTGTATCTCGGGGATGCCCCGTGTAGCTCGGGATGATATGATTGAGATTGAGATGGGTTGTGCTTACTGGATTTCTCTGCTAGTTTTGGTTTTAGAGTCTAGTGGGCATAGCTCGATATGGATCCATGTTAGGAGCTAGATAGTGGGAAGGATTGTTCTTTGCTAGTCGTAACGCTTTGTTCACGCACGCGTTTCTATCGTGTATCTCGATGAGGCCTTCTTTGTATCTGGTTGGCTGCGGCTATGATAGGATAGTACATGCCAACCCATTACTGTATCTGAATGGGTTCTCCCGCAATAAGTCGATGACCGTGTAGCTCGGCTTCGCTCATAAGCCGGGAGGTGGCATAGTGAGCATGGTCTTACACTAGTTAAAGACAGTCTTATTTCATGAGTCCTGCGGCGACTTATCGATTGCTGTTTGATGAGACAGATGGCTTATTGTTGGATTATTCAGATTATTCGGAACTGATGTATTATCGCTACTGTTGCATGATTTACAATTGTATCATGTTTTAGAATTGATAAACTGTATTTTAGCATGCATGTGATGCTTACTGGGATATCCGTATCTCATTACGTTCTGTTTTGTTTTGTTTTCAGTTTCTGGTAAGGACGGCACCGTGGGTATATGCTTGGTTCATGTGAATTAGCCTTGGTTATGGTATTTTATATTGGAGCTTGGGTTATAGTGCACTCTGATTTTATAGTTGTTGTTAATTCATGTTTTTCCTTCTCTCTGATTTGCTATCCTGGGTTAATTATTAACCTTTGGAGACAAGTTACGGTTTCTCTACGTAACTTGGATCCGGGGCATTACAAGTAGGCCAGCATTGGATGATGAAACCCTGAGTAGGCCGTCATTTCAGAGTTCCGAAACCCTGAGTAGACCGGAACTGTGTACATGGAGGTGTGGATGTCTCCTTGGCATGTCAATTAATCAATTTAACAATAGTCATGACATTGACCATTCGATGTGTTGTCGGTATTGTATTGAAATATGATTTGATAATAATATTGGTTTTGGATTTAAACTTTGGAAAATTGTCTTTGTTACTTTAGTCGTACTAATTATTTATCGATGCATAATTTGAACTGTTGTTAACTATTTCTGCATGCATATGCTACTCGCTGAGATATTCGTATCTCACTCTTTGTTTCTATTTTTGTTTTCAGATACTCTTGGTGAGGCGACTACTGGGGTAGATCCGACTGAGACGTATAGGGAGGAAGATTACTATTATATTCCATAGACTTGTAGGTTATTTTGAATTGGACTTTTGATTTATTTAAATGTTGGAAGTGTAATAAAGTAGTTCAAGGTTGAATCATTTGATTTTAAGAAAGCTGAATATTGAATTCTTAGATAATAAATGTGTGTGCATTCTAATATGGTATAGTTTAGGTGATTATCCAGCGAGAACAATTATTTTAGATCCTTACCTAACACTCCGTGAGACGTGTTATACCTTTATTGAACAACACGGATCTGGGGCGTTACATGCCTGAACTCACCAAACAGAGTGTTGAGGAAAGTTTCAAGTTACGGAGCTCTCGGCGCTAACCACAATTAGTCTGGCACCAACCTCTAAGAGGTTAGCACCAGTTCAAATGGGTCTCGGCGCTAACCTAAATTGGACCTGGCACCAACCTCTGGAGGTGAGCGCTAGGTGCATGTTTCCCAGGGAAGAGCGGCAAACTGTGTAGGCACCCTGGGACTGTTTGTAACTTCATGAAACCGTTTCTATAAGTTGAGTTAACTGGGGAAAAGGTTGCTAATGGGGCAGTAAGCTTCGAAATAAATATCAACAAATAGGAATAATAAATCCCCTAAATAAGAGAGAAATTCTGGAACTATCAGTTGCTGGATACTTGTACCAACATCTTATTTGCCAATATATTATACGAAATCATGTGGAGCTGAAAGAGCTTGCCTAAGCATTCCAAGCCTAAATTTCAAAAAACCAAGGGGGAGATGTTGATGAGAATTGAAGACAGTTATATCTGAGGTAAGTGATGGGTTAGAAGTTTTGTAGCTCCAAGTTAGAGCTTGATATAATACTCTAAGTTGGTAAGAAAAATAGCAAGTAGACTTTTTTGCAAGTCCAGGTTAGTAAGATCGTATATGGTTTTCCCAGTGGTTTTCTATCAATATTGTTTTGTTCAGTCTTTACTATTCAGAATGGATACTTCCGATTGATTACACTTCAGTAAAAAAAATCTACATTATGAGCAATTTCATAAAGTGAGTATTTCCTTGACTGTTGCATCACATGTTGTTAAGTTTTGTGGTTGAATTAAAGTATTATTGAGCCTCCATGATGGAGTATATTGGTCCGGGTGGCCCATGATAACAGTGACTATATCTGATGGTTATTTTGTTTTACTTTGTACTTCGTGCTATTTCATCGGTTACATTGAAATTGTGGTATTCGAGATTTTTTTTGGTTTAGCTTGTCCTAGATCCATGTCTAAGCTTAGTGATGAAATGTTTTTGTTTTATTGGGATAATGGTATGGCCTTGTGTGTTGCCATGACCGGTGTAGAGCAGCCAGATACCCTGAGTAGGCCTGGTTGTCAATGCCGATACCCGGAGTAGGCCAGTATTGGATGACGATACCCTGAGTAGGCCGTCATTTCAGAGTTCCGATACCCTGAGTAGGCCGGAACTATGTACATGAAGGTGTGAATGTCGCCTTGGCATGTTGATTAACCAATTTAAGCAAGATTCATAACATTGACCATTTTCTGATTGTTGTTGTTACTGATAAGCGTTGTTTATCTGTACTATCGGGATTAAATGATTTCAAATCAATGTTGATTCTTGGATTATTTGAGACCGTTATTAATCGTGGCATATTTAGTTCTGATATTATTTGCTGCATGCATGTGCTACTTGTTGAGATATTTGTATCTCACTCTTTTGTTTTGGTTTTGTTTTCAGATACTCGTGGTGGGGCGGCGACTGGGGTAGATTCTTTCGGCTTATATAGGGAGGAGGATTATTTCTACATTCCCTAGATGAGTAGGTTTACTCTTTGATTGTCGTATTGATTGGATTGATTTGGGAAATGTAATAATTGATACCAGGATTTTGGTTGATGGCACTTGAAACAAATATTTTACCATGTTTCCTTAGATAGCTGTTGCACTCTGATTTGAAATACTTATATGGTTAAACCAGCGATCATATGAGTCTTGGTCCCACACCTAACACCCGTGAGACATGTTATATCTTTATTGAACAACACGAATCCGAGGCGTTACAGAGATGGTATCAGAGCGTGCTGGAATCAGGAATTCCTAAGTAATAAGACTTTAGGAACACTTTTGGGGTTCTGTGTGCACGCTAGATAGCACCATAAGCTTAGGAAGAGAGTTCCTAATTAACATGGTGTTGTATTTTTGCAGATTGATATGGCAGGTAGAGGCAGGAGAGCGAAGACTGCCGATATTCCAGAGAAGGAGGCACCTCATCAAGTGCAGCCTTATGAGTAGCCACAGGGGGTTCTGCCTCCCGTAGGAGATATTTGGGCTGCTGTTGGCTCACTCACTCATCTCCTTTCTATGGAGAGGGGGGAGCTTATGAGTCAGTCGAGAGAGCGACATGGTCCCGAGGCTGCAGTTGAGCAACTGAGGGATGGTGATGAGTTATCCTTGAATGACATAGATCAGTGCAGGAGGCTGACTACCCCACCCTTTTGTGGAGAGCCTGATCCCATGGAGGCCGAGAGTTGGGTGGCACAAGTGGAGAAGATGTTTGACACGATGGCCTGTTCTGAGGATTGGAAGGTGAGGTTGGCCACTTTTACTTTGGAGGGCGAGGCCCAGCATTGGTGGCAATCTCTGAAGAGGCGGGCTACAGATGGAGCTCCTATGACCTGGGAGATATTCAGGCGAGCCTTCTATGAGCAGTATTTCACGGCTGAGGTGAGACTACAGAAAGAGAGGGAGTTCATGGATATATCTCAGGGGACACAGACCATCGCTTAGTACGAGGCACGGTACGCCGCACTATCTAGATTTGCTCCCCATATCGTACATGATGAGCAAAGGTGGACTTAGCACTTCGAGGGAGGACTGAGATCAGATATCAGGTGCATGGTATCGGTATTGATGTGTACTGATTATGCTAATTTGGTGAGTAAATCCCTTAGAGCAGAGAGAGAGATCAGTGACTCGGGGTCTGCGTAGAGCAGAGGGAGAGTAAAATCTGGGTCTGCAGAGTAGCGGAGAGTCTCAAATAGGGACAAGAGGCAGATGACTAATGCTGAGGGAGGTGGGTATTCAAGAGCCCAGTGGGATAGGAGGATCTCAGGCGGATGTTTTAGATGCGGCCGGTTTCACATACCAGGTCCCTGTGTAGCACCGCCGGGTGCATGTTTCAGATGTGGCCAGCACGGTCATCGAGTGGCGGAGTGCCCACCTCTGGCCACTTACCAGCTATTGAAGATAGTTAATACCGCACCTATGGATACACAGTCTGCAGATGTTTATAAACCCCAGTTTCCTAGACCTACACCAGCATTACCAGCCACACAGAGGCCTCAAGGCCAAGGCAGGGGAGGGTTTCAGAGCAGGCCAGCACCACCACCGAGACAGCAGGCACCACCTCCTCAGCCGCAGCAGATGAGGGTATACGCTGTGGCAGCTCAGGAGGATGAGCTGGAGGGGGAGTTCACTGAGGAGGCTCATGAGGAGGAGCCAGCTGCCCCGCAGCTTGTTGGAGGTACTCCTTTTATATACGGTAGATCAGCTATATGCTTGTTTGATTCTGGTGCTTCTAGATCTTTTATTACTCCACATTGTGCACATCGTATTGGTCTGATCCCTGCCACACTTGAGTCTGAGTTGCTTGTACACACACCATTGGGCGAAACCACCCGAGTACAGATTGTGTTTAGAGATTGCATGATCAAATTGGGTTTTCTAGAAATGCGAGGAGATCTAATTGAGTTGAGGTTTGGGGAGTTCGATGTGATTTTAGACATCGACTGGTTGTTCAGGCACCATGTGAGCATAGAGTGCCATTGAGGTACCATTATGGTGTGTCAGCCAGATCAACCTATGCACTATTTCCGTTGTGAGGGGTTGAGTACACGGATCAGTTTGGTAGCTTCCATTGAGGTTGAGGAGGCAGTGTCTGAGGCACCTAGTCTCTCTAGTGTGCCGGTGGCATCTGAGTTTGATGATGTATTTCCTGAGGATTTGCCGAGATTACCACCACCCAGAGAGATCAATTTTAGTATACGACTTTTACCTGGCACTGCACCTGTTTCCAAACCTCCTTACAGGATGTCACAGCCTGAGTATCAAGAGATGAAAAAGCAGTTGGATGAGTTGTCTGAGAAGGGTTTTATTTGACCCAGTGTGTCACCATGGGGTGCACCGGTCTTGTTTGTCCAGAAGGACGGGACGATGTGGATGTGCATAGATTATCGCCAGTTGAACCAAGTCACAATTAAGAATAAATATCCATTACCCCGGATTGATGACTTGTTTGACCAGCTAAGGGGTGCATCATGGTTTTCTAAGATCGACCTGAGATCTGGATACCATCAGCTGAGAGTGGCACCTGAAGATGTAGAGAAGATAGCTTTCCGCACACGGTATGGGCACTACGAGTTTCTTGTCATGCCTTTTGGGCTGACTAATGCCCCGGCTGTCTTCATGAACCTGATGAACCGGGTATTTCATACTCATTTGGACAGCTTTGTCATTGTGTTTATTGATGATATTATGGTGTATTCTCGGAGTAGAGAGGACCATATCCAGCACCTCAGGATTGTACTTCAGACTTTGAGAGAGCACCGGTTGTATGCAAAGTTTAGCAAGTGTCAGTTCTAGTTGAGAGAATAAGTTTTCTGGGACATGTGATTTCTAGAGAGGGAATAGCAGTGGATCTAGCTATAACGCCTTGGATCCGAGTTACGTAAATAAACCATAACACGTCTTCGGAGGTTAACTATAACACAGGATCGCAATATCAGAGTAAAGGGAAAACATGAATACAACAATAACTATATAACAGAGTGCGCTAAAATAATCCCAAACTGAAAAAAACACTCACATGACTAGGCAACTACTCGCAAGTATCGTCCTTTCCAAGAGCAGCTGAAAACAAAACAAAACAATACGGAATGAGATACGAATATCCCAGTGAGCAACACATGCATGCACAAAACCATTTAGTTCAGTTCTAAAACATGCCACGGTTACAAAACATATACAGTAACGATAACATATCTAATTCAAGTAATCTAACAACATTCCAACCATCCAATCGATAAAAACACAGAAATCCATCAAAAACCCAATTAATAACATCGGTGTCAAATCTTGAATATAGCCATGAAATCATGTATAACCAAGTAACAACATATCGATGAAATCATAATTTCAACAACTCAATAGATATATGTTTGTCCCAACAAGTATCATTGTAACAAATCACATCATAGCCATGATCACGCCTCCAAATGTATATCCGGCCTACTCAGGGTTTCGGATATTGAAATGAAGGCCTACTTCGGGTATCGTCATCCAATGCCGGCCTACTCATCGGGTTTCGGCATTGACAACACCGAACCACTCATGATCCCGATGCTGCTCTACATCGGTGGGAGATACAATTACCAAATAACAGATAAACCATAAATACCAACAAACCAGCGAATAAACATCTTGTGACAAATAAAGTCAAAACCCAACATTGGTCAATGTCATGTAGTTGCTTAAATTGGTTAATTGACATGCCAAGGCGACATCCACACCTCCATATACACAGTTCCAGCCTACTCAGGGGTTCGGAACTCTGAAATGACCGCCTACTTAGGGTTTCATCATCCAATACCGGCCTACTCAGGGTTTCGGCATTGACAACCAGGCCTACTCAGGGTTTCTGGCTGCTCTACACAGGTTGTGGCAACACACAAGGCCATGCAATTACACCAACGAAGCAATAACATTACATTACTAAGCTTAGACTCTGGATCCAGGTGAAGCTAAACCAAAACAAAATAACAAATGCATAAAATTCACCATTGGCAACACGATAAACCAAACATTGTCATCATCATGTATAACACAATATAACCTTATCACAGGTCACTCTAGACCAAAATAGTAACTCATGGAACTTCGATAGATGTTCTAACCCAAAAACCAAATCCCACCGGTAGTAAAGTCCTTTTACTCACGCAAAGATAATTTTACAAATACGGCTCAACACTTTACAATCCAATAAACTCAAGTTAAACAAGTTCACAACTGAAAACAATTGCAAAACATAGATAAAACTAGAATACTAACTTAGGGTATCAAGAACAGCAATTAGACTACAAACAGTCCTTCGAATATCACTTTTGGAAACTCATAAAACTTACAAATAATAGGCCCAATGATCTTTGAAGGTTTTGAGTAGATTAAAATACTTCCAACATCCTAATCTAGTTTTTGGCTAAGAGGTTTAAGCCTTACAGTACCAAAAATTGCCTCAAAATGGTCAGTCGCGCATTCCCTGGAAAAATGGAGGGTGCGCTGACCTCGGGCCCCTTGGCGCCAACTCGGCGGACCCAAAAATCTGTATGCGCTAAGCTGCTGGATAATTAGTAGGCGGCAGCTCGGCGGATGCTCCCCTGTTTTCTTGGTGTTGTTTTTACTCACTGTTAACACGATCTAGCTTTGACTGTCCTAGTTTCAAACCTCTACAACAATTTTTCTATGCTTCTACCACCTTCAATAGACGATTCGACTCAAATCGAAATTAATCTAATACGTTTCATATCACACCTCAAAATCTCTTCGAAAAACCCAAGTCTGAAACTAACATTTTCCATAAACATGCATTACGGCTAATCTCAGAAATCAGGAACCAATACACGGAGTAAAACGATGCTACTCACCTGGTACGAAGAACCTCACGATCGATTACTTGAAATCCTCTTTAGACCTCGCACGGCAGCAGCTCCAAAATTCCTTCAATGAGCGACCGGTGTTCCAAATCTCGATTCCTGATCACTCCTGATCGCACCGCTATGTTGAACCGATCTCAGCAACCTCCGGAAACTCCAAGTGCTCCAACCCACCTTGCCCTATCTTCTTGATCTGGTTGAGAAACAGCCGCAACTCCTCCTTCGACCAAAATGACCTAAACCTAAAATCCCCAAAATAGCTGTTACTTATAGTGGTCGATGGCACTCACTCTTTCCATGCTACGCTGTGTGTTCGCCCACGGACCCTTCCTCCATAATCAATTCTTTAACACCCGATCCAACGATTTCTTCTCCACCAAACCACCTATATTAGCTCCTTACTAAATAAAATGATTCTTAAAACACATTGCTAATAAATTCTTTAGACCAATATTATGATGCTCGCTTATATTTACTCCTTCCTTGATTAATTTGTAAAAATCCCCAATTTACCCTTGCTTGCTACAATACTAAACCACCAACCCCACTAACGAAACTAAATTAACGGATTTGGCCCTTTGAATAATTTCTCCTATATTATTTTCTTTTAAGTATTTTTTTCTTTAAATAATTCCCTTTTCTCTATTTCTAGGATTTTCCATTAATTAAACTAATTAACAACAAAAAAATCTAATATTTTTAATGTTATTAAAAATTCAGGATTTTACACCAGCTAAGGTTCAGGCTGTTATAGATTGGCCTTGACCTACTACTATGTCGGAGATCCATAGTTTTCTAGGGATTTCTGGTTATTACAGGCAATTCATAGAGAACTTTTCCAAAGTGGCAGCACCTCTATCTAATCTCACTAAGAAGGCGGTGAAATTTGAATGGAACGACAAATGCGAGACTAGTTTCCAGGAGTTGAAGTGTAAATTGTCTACAGCTCCAGTATTGATTGTTCCTTCAGTGAGTCAGGGATTTTCCATTTATTGTGATGCTTCCAAAGTGGGTTTGGGTTGTGTTTTGATGCAGCAGAGGCGAGTAGTGGCATATGCTTCAAGATTACTACGTCCTCATGAGAGAAATTATCCTACCCATGATCTGGAGTTGGCAGCGATTGTGTTTGCACTTAAGCTATGGCGGCACTATTTGATGGGGGTACAATTTGAGATATTTTTAGATCATAAAAGTTTGAGGTACATATTTTCCTAGCGAGAGTTAAATATGAGACAAAGGAGATGGATGGATTTATTGAAAGATTACGATTTCACCTTGAACTACCACCTTGGCAAGGCTAATGTGGTGGTGGATGCTTTGAGCCGCAGGGGTGTTTCTTAGGAGGAGGTTTCAACACTAGCTACTTTCATGGCTAGCCAGTGCCGTCTAGTTGATACAGTGGTAGATTGGCCAGGAGAGTTTAGCACTCATGGTCATCGCTTGATTTTGGCACGAGTTCAAGCAGAGCCGGAGTTGATTCAGCGTATCCGCGATAGTCAGTTGGTAGATCTTGATTTGATACGCATCAGGGAGTTGGTGGATAAGGGGGATGAGGCCGCCAAGGATTTTGAGACCAGGGATGGATTGATGAGATTTAGAGGTCGGATTTGTGTTCCAGATGATAAGGAGATTAGGGGTTTGATACTCGATGAGAGCCACAGATCCAGATATGCAATTCATCAGGGTGGTACAAAGATGTACAAGAATTTGAAGGCAGTGTACTGGTGGTCAGGCATGAAGAAAGATATTGCAGAGTTTGTGGCTAAATGCTTTACATGACAGCAAGTGAAAGCAGAACATCGGAGACCTCCGGGCTTGATGCAACCTTTGACTGTTCCCGAGTGGAAATTGGAACACATTACCATGGATTTAGTATCAGGGCTGCCGCCTACAGTCAAGAGGCAGGATGGCGTATGGGTGATTGTTGATAGACTGACAAAATCAGCTCATTTCTTGCCGTATCAGACCACTCAGAATTTAGCGTCACTGGTTGAGTTATATACACGGGAGATAGTTCGGTTGCACGGGGTTCCAGTATTGATTATGTCTGATCGGGATTCCCGTTTCACATCTCATTTTTGGCAGTGCTTCCAGGAAGCCATAGGTACCAAGTTGAGTTTCAGCACCAATTTTCATCCACAGACTGATGGTCAGTCCGAGAGAACGATACAGACCTTGGAGGATATGTTGAGATGTTGTGTCATGGATTGGGGTGGCAGTTGGAGTAAGTATTTGCACTTGGTGGAATTCGCCTATAACAACAGCTACCAAGCTAGTATTCAAATGGCACCCTATGAGGCATTATATGGTAAGATTTGTGGATCCCCCGTGTGTTGGGTGGAGGTCGGCGAGAAACAGTATTTTGGGCCCGAGATTATTCAGGATAGCATGGAGAAGGTGAAGTTGATCAGACAACGGTTATTGACCGCGTAGAGCCGTTAGAAGAGTTATGCTGATACTCGGCGGCATGAGCTGAAATTCGAGGTTGGACATCATGTGTTTTTGAAGATATCACCTTCCAAGGCATTATGGCTTATCAACTAGCTCTACCAAATCACTTGGCAGGAGTACACGATGTATTCCACATTTCCATGTTACGACAGTACGTTTCAGATCCTAGCCATGTGATACATCCCGAGCCTCTGGTGATTCGTGAAGATTTAACATACAAAGAAAGGCCGATTCAGATTTTAGATCGTCGGGAGCAAATCCTCCGCACCAAGGTGATTCCCTTGGTAAAGGTATTATGGCAAAACCATTCCATTGAAGAAGCCACTTGGGAAAGTGAAGAGGAGATGAAAAAGAAGTACCCAGAGTTGTTCATTTCATCATGAGGTAAATTTCGAGGACGAAATTTTTGTAGGGGGGAGAATGTAAAACCTCGGTCCTAGATTAAGGTTATTATGGGAATTGCTTAATAATTTTAAATATATTTTGATGGTGGAAATTCAGGATATCAAAGTCAAGGGTAGATATGGAATTTTGCAAATTGGAGTTCGAAGGTTAATTTAAGGTGAGCAAGTTAAGTTCGATTTTAGTAAAGTTATATTAGTGATTAATTGGTACTAAGTGACGGGCTATTTAATGTGAATTAGCGAAGGAGATCGAGGGATCAAGGCAAATGAGGTGGATATGTAAATAGAGCTGTGGGTGAACACACAACGTATCATGAAATAAAGGAGGGCGCCAACATCCACTATAAGTAGCAGCGAACTTGGGAAACCTGGGTTTTCGCTCAACGTTGGTCGAAGAGAAGCGGCTGCTGGTTCCAAACGAATTGGGGAAGAAGAGAAGCAAGGAGAGTTTGATCGATTGAAGTTGATAGAAGTTTAATTGCGGAAGGAGAAATTCTTCTGTCCAATTAAAGTAGCAATCAGCAATTGCAGAGGTCTACCATTTGGCTGTGCGATCAGTTGGGTCAGGTAAGCATTGCTACCTCAATTATTTGTGAGTGAGAGGTTAGAGGAAATCTAGATTTATCAGACCTAACTAGATCTGGAACGAATTGGATCAGGCATTGAGATTGGGAGCTAATCATCCGTCAAAGAGCGTTTTGGGAGTTGCTGCCGTGTGTGATCTGAAAGGATTTGGAAGTGATCGATCGTGAGGATAATTCGTGTCAGGTGAGTAGCACCCTGTTTTCTTCGGATTTAGCATGTAGAAGTGATTTGGGACATGTACTTCAGTTGCTTACATTGAGTTCTCTATTCATGACTTGTTATTGAAGCTTGTGTGATTTACGGTGAATTTTCAGTTGGATTAAATTCAATTAGGTGTAATCGGCATGTTAAGAAGTATAGGAAGGTATTAGAGTCCATTTTGGAAATTTATTTATGTTCAGTCATGCCTGAAATCACCAAACAGAGTGTGGAGGAAAGTTCCGAGTTACAGAGCTCTCGGCGCTAACCACAATTAGTCTGGCGCCAACCTCTAAGAGGTTAGTGCTAGTTCAAATGGGTCTTGGCGCTAACCTAAATTTGACCTGGCGCCAACCTCTGGAGGTGAGCGCCAGGTGCATGTTTCCCAGGGAAGTGCGGCAAACTGTGTAGGCACCCTGGGACTGTTTGTAACTTCATGAAACCGCTTCTATAAGTTGAGTTAAGTGGGGAAAAGTTTGCTAATGGGGCGGTAAGCTCCGAAATAAATATCAACAAATAGGAATAATAAATCCCCTAAATAAGAGAGAAATTCTGGAACTATCAGTTGCTGGATACTTGTACCAACTTCTTATTTGCCAATCTATTATACGAAATCATGGGGAGCTGAAAGAGCATGCCTAAGCATTCCAAGCCTAAATTTCAAAAAGCCGAGGGAGAGATGTTGATGAGAATTTAGGACAGTTATATCTGAGGTAAGTGATGGGTTAGAAGTTTTGCAGCTCCAAGTTAGAGCTCGATATAATACTCTGAGTTGGTAAGAAAAATAGGAAGTAGACTTTTTTGCAAGTCCAGGTTAGTAAGATCGTATCTGGTTTTCCTAGTGGTATGCTATCAATACTGTTTTGTTCAGTCTTTACTATTCAGAATGGATACTTCCGATTGATTACACTTCAGTAAAAAAAATCTATATTATGAGCAGTTTCATAAAGTGAGTATTTCCTTGACTGTTGGATCACATGTTGTTAAGTTTTGTGGTTGAATTAAAGTATTATTGAGCCTCCATGATGGATTATATTGGTCCGGGTGACCCAATATAACAGTGACTATATCTGATGGTTATTTTGTTTTACTTTGTACTTCGTGCTATTTCATCGGTTATATTGCAATTGTGGTATTCGAGATTTCTTTTGGTTTAGCTTGTCCTGGATCCACGTCTAAGCTTAGTGATGAAATGTTTTTGTTTTATTGGGATAATGGCATGGCCTTGTGTGTTGCCACGACCGGTGTAGAGCAGCCAGATACCATGAGTAGGCCTGGTTGTCAATGCCGATACCTGGAGTACGCTGGCATTGGATGACAATACCCTGAGTAGGCCGTCATTTCAGAGTTCCGATACCCTGAGTAGGTCAGAACTGTGTACATGGAGGTGTGGATGTCGCCTTGGCATGTTGATTAACCAATTTAAGCAAGATTCATAACATTGACCATTTTCTGATTGTTGTTGTTACCGATGAGCACTGTTTATCTGTACTATCGGGATTAAATGATTTCAGATTGATGTTGATTCTTGGATTATTCGAGACCGTTATTAATCGTGGCATATTTAGTTCTGATATTATTTTCTGCATGCATGTGCTACTTGCTGAGATATTCGTATCTCACTCTTTTGTTTTGGTTTTGTTTTCAGATACTCGTGGTGAGGCGGCGACTGGGGTAGATTCTTTCGGCTTATATAGGGAAGAGGATTATTTCTACATTCCCTAGACGAGTAGGTTTACTCTTTGATTGTCGTATTGGTTGGATTGATTTGGGAAATGTAATAATTGATACCAGGATTTTGGTTGATGGCACTTAAACAAATATTTTACCATGTTTCCTTAGATAGCTGTTGCAATCTGATTTGAAATACTTATATGGTTAAACCAGCGATCATATGAGTCTTGGGCCCACACCTAACACCTGTGAGACGTGTTATATCTTTATTGAACAACACGGATCCAGGGCGTTAAAGGAGGCCACTTGGGAGTTGGAGTCGGAGATGCAGAGGAAGTATCCTCACCTATTTCCAGAGTTGCAAGGTAAATTTTGAAGGTGAAAATTTTCTTTTAGGAGGGGAGGATGTAAGACCCCGAATTTTCCTAAATATAAAAATAAGTTAATAATTAATATTATTTAGGGTTTTAATTGATGGAAATAATTTATTAATGTAGGTGATGTGCTAATTAGTGGAGATCCAGAGTTGGGCGTAGATCCAACCGTCTGATCAAGGGATATCGTGGTAAGCCCGATATTTTAATTTAGATGTATTGTGATTGGGCGAGTGTGCAGAGTCTGATGCATGTGAGATGCGTGGGAATGAGGGTATATAAATAAGCTAAAATACCTAATAGCATAGGAGTTTAATACCTAAAGCTGTATTGTGTTCGTATTCAATAGTCGCAAGGAGCAGTCGCATGACCAAGTGTGACCAGCGACCAGAAAAGAAGAGAAGAAGAAGAAGAAGAAAATTAGAGAGAAGGAGAGGGTTGAACTGGTTCTATTTCATCCCAAAGGAGTGATTCATGGTAGTGCTTGTTGCTGTTCTTAGAGAAGGAGAGGAAACAATTGAACAGAGGTAGGTAGCACAATTTTTACATTCGTTTTGTGTTCTTGCGATTTATCGATACGTGTTGCATGTTTTACAGTTGTATTTATATGTATTTAGCATGATAGTGATCTTATATGTATGTTAGTATTGATTAGAACATTAAAAATCAGATTTCTATACATTGTTTTGACGTTTTTGGTAGACTACCGAGCTTACTGTGCTTAGCGATCCTCGGCGTTCCTAAGTGCTCGTTGAAAAAGTTTGATCGCTGTCGGACGCTAACTGACTTATCGTCGGCGCTTTGTTTTGAACTACCGCTAACACTAGACCACCTGAGCAATCCTGAGCGCTCAGTGCAGAAAAATCCAATTTTTGCAAATTTAATCCCTGATTCAATTATAAACTATTTTTAACTAATTTTAATCATTAATTAAGATGTTTTAAAACCAAAATAAATTACCAATTACCTGTTTTACCGAAAAATAAAAATAGGGAAGTATTTAGGGTATTAGTTGCCTAGTTTTGTAAATAAGGAAAAAATCTAAGTTTTGTGATAAATAGACTTATAAATTTTGAAGGAATAAATAAGAGACATGTAAATTTATAATGACAACCAGATTACTATATGAAGGATTTCTAGATCAAAATTTCAGACCCAGTTAACCCGATATTGAGAGAAATTACAGATTTAATCGTTATATGCTGCTAGGCACTATTATTTACAGAAATATTAGTCCTTAGGGATTTTTGGTGTCTAGTGGGCATAGCTGGTTATGGATCCATAGTTTTGGCAAGATAGCTAAGGGGTATGTTGTAACACCCCGAACCCGGGTCAGTGCAAACCGGCACCCGACCCGAACCCGGTTCGCTACTGTAACAACCCAAATTTAGTTCAACAACCAAATCCGAGGTGTTACTGGCCCATATCAAATACATCATCAATAATATACCAGACCAAAGAAATAAAATCCATTCAACTTTATTATACTATCAGAGTTGCGGAAACAAGTATGTGCGGAAGTGTAGTTTAAAATCCTCAAATAACATATAGTTTGATCATCAATCATTAATATCAAAGTCTGGTAAAATAAACTGGTTACTATCTCTCTCTCATCTCTCTAATACATCAAATCCAAATGAATAATAATAATCTAATCAAAAGTGCTAAGTCTATATCATTCATCCACCTCACACAAGATCCGGATAATAGTAATCCTCCGGTGTATACTCAGCTATCTCTCCCTGGAAATCACTAAGATCCCCCTCTCGCATATCAGCTGAAAAATGAAATAAAAGTAGGGTGAGATATGAATATCCCAGTAGGTAACACATGCATGATTAAACAATTCATATAAGTAAAGTAACAGTTCATGCACGATTAAGCAATATCGACTAATCAGGCTCGTATAATCATTCATATCATTCATGAATACAGAACAGTTTGATAAACAGTTCTAGAAATGAATTTCAGCAAGTTTTAATATAAGAATCCAATATCAAGATCAATAACATGATTCACACTTTGCTAAGATGCACTAAGCAGTAACATCCAATCAATATCCCAATCACATGCCTCCAGCATGTATTCAATAATAATATCAAGTGTTGTGATTTCAGTGTAATTGTAGGACTCACAAAGATAGATAAACCTTTTGAGATGATTCTCAGTCAATTGCTATACCACCGTGCGACTTAGGAGCAATGCTACTAATGATACTCAAGTCCCATGCAACGCAGCTTAGACAAGAGCCGTAGTCACTGACTTATTACACATGTACCCATCAGAGTTGGCATGTACCACCAGCATGCAGCACCAGAATCAATACATGGAGATGGTCGCTTATCCACATGTACAGGGAATCACCAGCGGCTCACCGGGGTGTCCCTCCAGACATAGGACCTTCCTAGACAAACTAACTTGCAAAGGAAGCGCGTCGCATATAGGAGTAACTCAACCCAAATGACATATCCCTCAGCTATCTAGCTACAACTATGGATCCATAACCAGCTATGCCCACTAGACTCCAAAATTCCCTAAAATATAATATTTCTATAAGGGTTGGTGCCTAGCGGCATATAAAGGTTAAATCTGTTAATTACTTCAATATTCGATCATCTGAGTTCTGAATTCTCTATATATAGTTTTCTGGTTTATAGTGTCATTTAGAAGATGTTCTAGTAATTAAATACAAATTAGGTTTTCCAAAAACTAGGTTTCTCCATTTCTTTCAAAGTTTGGCAACTAATGTCCTAAATACCTCCCTAATTTATTTTTCTATAAAACAGGGAATTAGATAGTTTATTTTGGTCTTAAAACATCTTATTTAATCATTAAAATTGTCTAAAAATAGTTTGAAATTGAATCAGGGTGTGAACTTATGAAAATCTGCAAAATCTGAACAGAGCGCCTAGGATCGCTCAGGATCGCCCCGGCGGTCTGTGGTCGGCGGTAGTTCAAAATCGAACGCCGACGATACGTCTTCAAGCGGTCTACGGCGATCTGAAATTTATAACGAGCGCCTAAGATCGCCGATGATCGCCGAGAACAGTCGAGGTCGGCGGTCGTTCGAAAACGATCAGAATCAGTTCTAAAACATGATTTTTCTCGTCTAAACTCATTCTAACATATATATATATATATATAACATGATTATCAACATATATACATCATTATATATCATAAAAACATGCTTTTGTCGATTAATCACATGTAAATACAAAAACGAAGGTAAACGGTGTCACCTACCTCTTTCGTGCGTGGTTTCTCTCCTTCTTCTCCAAACAATGATTCTCTATCACCCAGCAACACTCTGGACGATGAAGAACTCAAAACCAGACCTTTCCTCCTCCTCTTCTTCTTCTTCTCCTTCAGTCGGGTTTGTCGCTTGCGACTGTCGAAGACAAACGAAATACGAGCATATATGATTTAGGTTATTAAACTAATACTTATACTCTCTGATCCCACGTATCTCACATACACCAAATTCCATACACACGCCCAATCAGAATACATACCTCGATATCTCATGATCGGACGGTCAGATCTGCGTCTAATTCTGGATTTCCACTAATTAAATCATCCCCTACAATAATAAATTATTTCTATCAATTATAACTCTCACTAATATTATTTATTATTTAAGGAAAATTCGGGGTTTTACATATGTCATTTGGGTTGAGTTACTCCCTTGTGCGAACGCGTTTCCTTTGCAATTTGGGTTGCTCTGGAGGATCCTATGTTTGGAGGGACACTCCGGTGCTCCGCTGGTGATTCCCTGTATATGTGGTTAAATGACCATCTCCATGTATTGATTTCAGTGCTGCATGCTGGTGGTTCATGCCAATTCAGTTGAGTTGTGTGCAATAATTCGATGACTACGGCTCCTATCTAAGGTGATGTTCACGGATTTGAGTATCATTAGTAGCATCGCCCTTAAGCCGCACGGTGGTAATAGCATATGGTTGAGAGTCATCTCAAAGGTATATTTTTTCTTTGTGAGTCCTACAATGATACTGAGATCACAAACAATTACTTTTGATATTGTTCACATGCTGGACGCATGTATTGGATGCTATGGCTGGATGTGACTGTTTAGTACATCCCGGTTTTATATTGGATTCTGTTGTTGATTTCTGAATCATGATCTTTGATATAAATGATACTGATCACTGATACTTAAACTGTTTTATATGCTGTTTTGTATTCCATGATCGTCATGAATGTTTATACGAGCTTGTTTACTCGAGACTACTTATTCGTGCATGAACATCTGTTTTGGATATATATATGAACTGTTTATAGCATGCATGTGTTACCTACTGAGATATTCATATCTCACCCTAATTCTCATTTTATTTTTTAACCGATATGCGAGAGGGGGATCCTAGTGGGGATTTTCAGAGTGAGCTTTTTGATTTTTCGCCGAAGGATTATTATTATCTTGACTTGATCTGAGGTCGAGGAGAGATGACTTATGAAACTTTGATAGTCTGATTTTATTATTTATGTGGTTTTGATGTACTAGAGAGATTGAGAGCTTTAGTGACCCTTTTGATTATTACCAGACTTGATTACTTGGATTGGATGGTTTATTTATTGCTTTCATAAGGATGTTAGATTACACTTCCGCACATTGATGATTTTGCACTCTAATTATTAATAGTGAATGGATTATTTTAATTCTTTAGTTTGGTTTATTTTAGTGATTGTTTTGATATGGGCCTAGTAGCATCTCGAATTCGGTTGTTAAGCTGGATTCAAGTTGTTACAATAGCGAACAGGATTCGGATCAGGTGCGGGTTTGCATTGACCCGGGTTTGGGGCGTTACAGTTTCTGTCCCAAATTGCTATAGAAATAGGGTAATTTAATTCTACCACTTGGAACACCTTCCAAATGATCCTTGGAAGTAGAAAACTAAAGCCAAAGCCAAGTTGTACATGTTTCCAAAGAGTTGGGGCCTAGGTTGCCCAAGTGATGTATGGAAAATTCAGGATTTAATATTATGAGCTCATCTTATTGCTATTGGTTATTATTATAGCAAGTGGCATACTGTGAAGGGCATTGGCTCGAATTGATTTGCATAATATGAAGGGAATTGGACCATTTCTTGTCGTATTTATATGGAGGGCAGTGGCCTTGTAACGCCCCGGATCCGTGTTGTTCATTAAAGATATAACACGTCTCACGGAGGTTAGGCAAGGATCGTTAATCAATTTATGATCGCTGGATAATCATACATCTATAACCTGACAGAGTGCACATTTCCATTTATGCAAAATTGTAACATTTAAACTGAACTGGAATCATATGGTTCATCCCCAATTAACTTTAATACATCTCAATTAATTCAAGTTCTCAAATTCAGAACAGATAACCTACAAGTCTAAGGAAGGTAATAGTAGTCTTCCTCCCTATATGCCTCAGCAGGATCTACCCCAGTAATCGCCTCACCACGAGTATCTGAAAAACAGAACAACAACAGAGTGAGATACGAATATCTCAGCGAGTAGCACATGCATGCATAAATAGTTGATCACATTTTAAAACTATGCATCGACAACACTACAATACGTTTAAACAACCAACATCAATTTCCCAAGTTCAAATCAAACAAATCACATCTCAGTTAAGTACGATAACACATCGATTGGTCAATGTCATGACTATCGTTTAGTTGATAAATTAAGCATGCCAAGTAGACACTCCACACCTCCATGTACACAGTTCCGGCCTACTCAGGGTTTCGGATACTCTGAAATGACGGCCTACTCAGGGTTTCGTCATCCAATGCAGGCCTACTCCCCGGGTTTCTGCATTGACAACCAGGCCTACTCAGGGTTTCTGGCTGCTCTACACCGGTCGTGGCAACATACCAGGCCATGCAATTCCAACAACCAACAATAACATCACATTACTAAGCTTAAACATCTGGATCCAGGACAAGCTAGACCAAAACAGTAAACATCGTATAATCTCAATTTCAATATCAAAATAAAACCATTCATTCCACATCATGTAAAAACTCATCACAATTCATCACCTGTCCCTCTGGACCAAGCAGTACTTCAAGTACTTCAGTATTTTTCTCATTTCCGTAACACATGCCATTTGGAAATAAAACTCAAGCATTCATACCAAAGAAATCCTTTCAATACATTTAAAGTTTCCAACAAGTGAAACCAGAAATACAATAACTTCTCAATCAAAACAGTGTATAGAACAAGGAAAAGTAACTGGTAACTCTTACTAGTTTGGTGTCCGGCACAATACTCATAAGTAACCTAAACTCAACTTAAAAACTCTTAAGAGGTTCACTAAATTTTCCTCTAATAATTTCATAGGCAAGATGGTTTCCCAGGTTCCTAACCAAGTGAATAGTGAAGTGGTTTAACCCCTAAGTAATGCAAATACTCTTGGTCAAATCAGAACTTCCATTTCAGTAAGCAAAATAGGGTGTGCGCTCATTTCCTGAGGTGGGCGCGAGGTGAGCGCCGGTCGGCGGTGAAGAAACAGTCAAAAATGGACCTACCGCTCACTCGACGCTAGGTGAGCGTGAGGTGAGCGCGAGACGAGCGTGAGGTGGGCGCGAGATGGGCGCAAGGTTTTCTACTTCGCGCGAGATGAGCGCCAGCCGGGCGTGAGCTCGGCGGTAGGTAGTGTTTAACGGGGCGCCTACCTCTGAGGTGAGCGCCGGTGAGCGCGAGGTGAGCGGATACCCCCTGTGATTTTCATTTCTCTGTTATTTCGAGATCTACATGACTGGCCGGTTTGTGTACCTCTGTAATTGTTCTCTTACACTCCTAATACTCCCAGAAGACTTCCCAACCATATTTGGAATTAATCTAAACACTTTCATTTTTAAATATAAAACTCAATCCGGAGACTCTGTTCAAGTAATTTCCCGAAACCCAGAAAAACCAGCAAACTCATACCATCACTTAATATATAAACCATGCATTAGAATAAGCTCGAGAGAAACATAAAACACAAAACCCCAGTTGTAAAACCGTGCTACTCACCTGAAATTGCTTATTCCGGAATACCCAAAACCTCGGCCGATCACCACTTCGGCCACGCACGCAAACCCAGAAACTACTCAACCAATTCGTCTCGAACAGGGAGAAAGAACCCACTAAACTTCAACTCCGAAGCCCTTCTCCTACCCCTCGCGATACTTGTTCTTCACAAGCACAGAACCCTAGTCGCCACTCCAGCCGATTCTCCTGAGCTCCAAGTATCAGACTAACAAATAAATGTTTCCGTAAGTATGATAAGCGCATTCTCATAATCCCGAAACCCTACTTACCATTTTTAGTATATTTACCTTGATACATACGCCGCTCGATACTTCTCCCATTTCCTTGATCCCATGCACGCCGGCCCACTGAAAACATCCTACATGTTCCGACCACTTGAGTTAACAAGTGCCCAAGCTATATATATATATATTTTAATACTAATAATAATATAATTTTCCAGAAAAATGGCTATATAACGCCTGTACATACGAGTATGGGCTAAGCCCTCAAACCACAAAATAACCTGATAAACACAGTTTATACATCAGAATAAATAACTAAATAAATAAATAAATAACTCACAAAAATCAGGGTCTTACAGGCCCGATTCCATGAGATAGTGAAAAAGGGCTTGGCCCAAGTTGACTCGGGTAAGGCAATGAGTTACCCTTGAGATTGTACAAGCATGAATGGCATGGTTTGACATATGGAATTGATTAAAGGAACTTGCATAATGAACTACCTTAAGTTATGGATCCATAAATTTAAGTGGGTATGTTTATGTATAATGCCATGACCAAGTTACATGCCCTTTTATCGCTGATTTACTGAATTCTAGGCGAAGGTTAAGCGATCAATGCACGATTGCTGTTTGAACGAAAATCTACTTCTCTGTTTGATTCTTCAAGCATCTAAGTTATATGTCTATTCAATTTTTGTATGATTAAATTAGGATGAGTATAGAAAGTTTTTACAGATGGTTGCAATGTGTTAGAAGTGTTTTGGAAGGTTGAAAGTGATTCAGAAGTTGAAATCCCAAGTTGCCGCACGTTGAAATCGATTTTGTGTAAAATTTAACGCTGGGCGCTAGGGACCGCCCAGGATCACCTACCTGTCCAGGGCAAGCGCTCTCTGTAATTTTGGCTGAGCGCTCAGGACCGCCCAGGACCGCCTACCTGTGCAGTAGCATGCGACTAAGCCCTTTTTTAGTGTATTTTCGGATTTTAACCTATTGTTTGACTTCAATTGAGTTAAACTAAGTTTAATTAGCATCTAAACACTGTTAGAAACCTACGGAGGAACTAATTAAGGGTAGGGATTAGTAGATAACCAGACTTTACATCAATTTGAGGAAGATATTAGCAAAAGCAATTTTAGGGATCAGAGATGGTTATTAGGGAAATTCTTTGTACTGACTTTTACTTTATTGTACTAATCTAAAACTTAAGAACTCCACCTCACTATTAATCATTTGGAATTTTATATTAATATAATTAATACATTAATTGACCCACACCTTAGCGTGTGCTAGGGGTCCAATATCCAATGTAAATGCAGCACTTGCTTAACACTGAATCGGGTATCATGTAGGCATGCTGGTCTATATTGAGTGAAATATTATGATAAATAAAATAAGGAACTGATTTTGGGTTAGGACTTCGGATTAATAATTGAAGATGAACTACCTTATAGAATTTGGAGAATGAACCCTATATACCTTTAGGCCTCGTTAGTTACTTAAATTGACTTACTTTAATTTCTCACTACTAAAATATCAAGTACCTTATTATTCTAAGTGACAACTCCTAAAATTTACATAAACTACTTTATAAATGGCAAGTATCTTATTACCCTTAAACCTTATCCCTAAATTACTTAATGACCTTACATAACCTTTAATTATCACATAACTAGAATTGTCATTATGAGTACAAACGATGAACTAATTTTGGGAACACCAAATAGTTAAGAATAGATTGTTTTACACAAGAATATAAGTTGGATTGTGGATTAAGTGCCGTGTTGGCAAAAAAGAATATCATTACCATCTGCGAATGAGACTTGATTACCACCTACAGGTGAGATGTGACCTCCTGTTGGGGGAGATGTATGTGATGACCACTTATGGGTGAGATGTGACCTCCTGTTGGGGGAGATGTGGTTCAGATTGGATTGTATCCCACAGGGGAGATATGTGACCACCTGCAAGTGAGATGTGAACTCCTGTTGGAAAAGATGTGGTCCAGATTGGATTGCATCCCACAGGGGAGATATGTGACCACTTGCGGGTGAGATGAGACCTCTTGTGGGGGAGATGTAGTCCGGATTGGATTGCATCCCACAAAGGAGATATGTGATTACCACCTGCGAGTGAGATGTGATCACCTCTAGGTGAGATGTGTTAACTCTTGTGGAGGAGACCTCTTGTGGGGGAGATGTAATCACAGGGTGATTGCATCCCACAAGGGAGATGTGTGTGTGACCAGTTGCGAGTGAGATGTTACCTCCTGTTGGGGGAGATGTAGTCTAGATTGGATTGCATCCCAAAGGGGAGATATGTGATTACCTCCTACGGGAGAGATGCTTATCTCATGTGGGGGAGATGTGATTACTACGTGATTGCATCCTACATAGGAGATTATTGTTAAGAATTTGTTTGACATCCTATAGTTGAACCAATGAACAGTGAAGCTTACATATGAATTAAATATGAATGAAATGATTGAACAATATAGCTGTAACTTGATTAGAATGACTTTAAGTTGGAAGTGGAATATGGATAAAAGGTGGAAGTATGATTGGCAAGTCACTAATTGGAATGAATTGGGAACCCTATGGAAATGAATTATATTTCATTGTCATTCTATTTGAAATGAATTTACATAATAAGTACATATTGATGTTCTTTTCATACCGTGATTACTCGTTTATCTTATAGACCGTGTTTACTCGCTTATCTTACTGAGCATGAAATCTGTGTTACTTTCCTTATGTATAAATTGTTTTCCTTTCATGCATAGTGTTACCTATTGAGATATTCGTATCTCACCCCTGCTTTTAAATGTTTTGTTTTCAGGTCATCTTGGAGAGGACGCCACAGGTTGGACTGATAGTGGGCTTAAAGTCTAAAAAATCCTGAAGACAAGTGTAGGACATTTTATATAGTTGTAGTTATTCTCTTGAATTAATAATAGATGACCTAGTAGGATTTATGAGTTAGTTAAACTTGTAGTTGCCTTCATTTGATTACTTGATGTAATAGAAAGATTCAATTTCTAATGAATAATTTAAGCTTTTTAGCACTCTGATAAATCTTAGTTCTTTATTTCTTTATCTTTTGAACTGATTGTAATGTACCACAAGTTAATGACTTGATCCGAGTAAAAAAAAAATGATGACCTGGATTTGGGGCGTTAGAAGGTGGTATCAAAGCATTTGGTTCATACGCCTTAGGTTTTAGAAAACCTTAAGCAGGTCTTGGGGAGTGATACGCTAGATAGGAGCCCTAGAATTATCAATAGGGAGAGTTCCTAATTGATTGTTTGTGGTATTTTGCAAATGGTTGGTAGAAGGCGACGAGCACGAGTTGAGATTCCTGAGGAGAGGCCGGTTGAGGCCCAAGAGCAGCAGCCTGATGCCCCACCACAGGGTGGTGATATTTGGGCTATGGTTAGTACCTTGGCGGATCTCCTCACTAGAGAGAGAGGAGAGACTGAGTCAGAATGGGAATGGGAATGGAAGAGGCAATGGACATAAGGATGCACCGAGACACCCTGAAGAGCTACAAACGGCACCAGACCTAGAGCAATTCCGCAAGATGGATCCTCCGATCTTTAGGGGACCACTAGATCCAATGGAGGCTAAAAGATGGCTTATGAGGGTTGAGTGGATAACTAAGGCGATGGATTGCCTCGATGATAGGAGGGTGAGACTAGCTTCATTTCTATTTGAAGGGGAGGCAACTCATTGGTGGAGAGATTTGAAGAGGCAGGACCCCCAGGCAGTTCGCATGTCGTGGGATAGTTTTGTCGACATATTCTACGAGCAGTACTTATCCGATGAGATTCGTTTACAGAAGGAGCGGGAGTTTATGGATATATCTCAGGGAGAGCAGACAGTGGCTCAATATGCAGCACGCTTTACTGAGTTGTTGAGGTTTGAGCCGCACATAGTACAGGATGAGAAGAGGAAGACTGAACACTTTGAGAAGGGTCTGAGGCCGGATATTAAGAGTATGTTGACGGTTTTTGTCTGCACCGAGTACAACGACATAGTGCGAAGAGCCACTAGAGTAGAAAGGGATATAAATTCAAGAAATGAATCAGAATTGAGGAAACCATATCCAATTAGAACTAAAAATTTCCCGAGGCCAGGATATGAGATGAGGAAGCATATAAGTGGAAAGAAAAGACGACGAAGCGAGTGGGATGATCAACAAGGAAGTAAAGATGGGAGAATTAATGGAAATTGTAAGGAATGTGATCGACTCCATCTACCCATGTTATGCGCCTCTAGGAGCTTGTTTCAGATGTCGACAGATGGGGCACAAGATTTTTGAGTGTCCCTACCCAGCTATGTACGAAAGGCTGCCAGTTAGAGAATCTTAGACAGAAGGTGAGATTCCTTGCTTCTTTATTTTATTCTGTGTTCATATTATTGACTGTTAGTAAATTGAATGTAATGCATGTATATTCGGTGTAAATTCTTTGTGTGGATTTATTCAAGAATGGTTTGATGCGAATGTAGGTCATGATTATTAAGAAATTTAATAGTGGAAGTTGGTGATGAGTGCTTTATATGTTTGATGGATGATGAGTGTAACGCCCCGGATCCGAGTCACATGAAAAAACCCGTAACTCGTCTCCAGAGGTTATTATAAAACACAGGATCGCGATATCAGAGTGAAGGAAAACATGAATCCAACAATAACTATATAACAGAGTGCGCTAAAATAATCCCAAACGAAAATAAACTCACATGACCAAGTAACTACCCGCAAGTATCGTCCTCTCCAGGAGCAGCTGAAAACAAAACAAAACAATACGGAATGAGATACGAATATCCCAGTGAGCAGCACATGCATGCACAAATACATTTATTTCAGTTCTAAAACATGCCACGGTTATAAACCATATACAATGACGATAACACACATATTCCGAATAATCCGACTAAACTTCAATAATCCAATTCATATCAGTGCGGAAAACCATCAGGTAAATCAAGCAATGACAATCCGTTTCCAATCCCGAAGATATCGATAAAATAATGATTAACTGACAACAACATAGCAAATAACCATAATTTCGTATCTCAAGATATAATTCCAGATATTCAAATGTCATATAACACAAAGTCTTCTCATAACCATGCCCACGCCTCCAAATGTATATCCGGCCTACTCAGGGTTTCGGATATTGAAATGACTGCGTCATCCAATGCAGGCCTACTCCCCGGGTTTCTGCATTGACAACCAGACCTACTCAGGGTTTCTGGCTGCTCTACACCGGCGGGAGGTACAATACCCAATAATCGGTAACCAATATTCCATGAACCATAAATACTAACAAACCAGCGAATAAAACATATCACGTCAAACCAAATCAAGTACCAACATTGGTCAATGTCATGACTATCGTTTAGTTGATAAATTAAACATGCCAAGTAGACACTCCACACCTCCATGTACACAGTTCCGGCCTACTCAGGGTTTCGGATACTCTGAAATGACGGCCTACTCAGGGTTTCGTCATCCAATGCAGGCCTACTCCCCGGGTTTCTGCATTGACAACCAGGCCTACTCAGGGTTTCTAGCTACTCTACACCGGTCGTGGCAACACACAAGGCCATGCAATTTCAACAACCAACAATAACATCACATTACTAAGCTTAGACTCTGGATCCAGGACAAGCTAAACCAAAACAGTAAACATCGTATAATCTCAATTTCAATATCAAAACAAAACCATTCATTCCACATCATGTAAGAACTCATCACAGTTCATCACCTGTCCCTCTGGACCAAATAGTATCTCAATACTTTCAGTATTTCTCATTTCCACAAACCATGCCATTTGAATACAAAACACAGTTATTTATAACAAGACAATACATTCAGAATTTTTCAAACAAATGAAACCAGAACAGAATAAGATATGATTCTAAACTGTCCACCGATATAAAGCAATATTCAAGTAAATCATTCCTGAAGTGCACCGTGCATTCAAAGGTGAACTAGCATGATAGTGTAGAGTTATTTCAGCAGAACAATATGGTTTCAAAACTGACTTTCAAGATAAAGCACATTATATAGAAGTGATTTCAGCATCCAAACTTCGATTAAACATAATCCAGCAAAACAGCTCCTAGATTCTAAATTTCGTTTTCATAATCCAAATCAATCAAATGAATGTCATAAAACCCTGGAAACACATTTTGGATGAGTGGAATAGTCTTAGGATCCCCTATAAGGTCACCATACCAAAAAGCAATCAATTCTGAGACAAAAAGTTCCGGACCTCAAAATATTCTAAGTCTGGTTAAAAACGTTGACTTTTGGTATATAATTTTTCTAGACAAATCTACAAGGAGTTTCGGGCTCAAATTTTGGTTGTAGTCTATTGGTGGTTAAACACATCTCCTAGAATTTTTTGGGCTCCTGAATCACTCATCTGGGTATTAAACCCAAACCGGGCATTTTGATTAAAACCGGGATTTAGGCATGAACTGGAAAGTTGACTTTTTATTGGCTGGGAATTAGACCTTGGAAGTATTTTTATTGGTTCCAAATGGGGGGTAAAACCTTATTTACATGTAAAGACTTAAGTAAATGGAGCAATAAATACACAGGACATTTACTTAAATGTCTTTCATGTAATTAAGGGGCTATTTTCAACAAATTTTATAATTTGGTAAGTGTATTGGACTATGCGCTCACCTCCTGAAGTGGGTGCGAGGTGAGCGCCGGTCGGCGGTAAGGAAACAGGTAAAAATGGACCTACCGCTCACTCGACGCTAGGTGAGCGTGAGCTGAGCGCGAGATGGGCGTGAGGTGGGCGCGAGATTCGCGCGAGATGGGCGCAAGGCTTTCTACTTCGCGCGAGATGAGCGCCAGCCGGGCGTGAGGTGGGCGGTGGGTCATGTTTAATGGGGCGCCTACCTCTTAGGTGAGCGCGAGGTGGGCGGATACCCCCTGTGATTTTTGTTTCTCTGTTATTCCAAGATCTACAAGTCTGGCCGGTTGGTTTAGGTCTGTAATTGCTCCAATACACTCCTAATACTCCCAGAAGACTTCCCAACCATATTTGGATTTAATCTAAACACTTTTATTCTTAAAGATAAAATTCAGTCCGGAGACTCTGTTCATGTCATTTCCCGAAAACCAGAAAAATCAGAAAACTCATACATCATTTAATATACAAACCATGCATCAGAATAAGCTCGCGAAAACATCAAATACAAAACCCAGTTGTAAATCAGTGCTACTCACAAGTATACGCTTAATCCGAGAAACAAAAGCTTATTCCACAGCCGGCCGAGCATGACTTCCGGCTGCGCGTGTGGATGCGGAGGTCGCCGAACTGATCCCCTGTTCGCGAGAGGAATAACCCACTGAAATCCGACTCCAATAAACTCCTAGCAGCTCTTGCGGTTCTCATCTCTTCCCAGCGAAACCCTAATCGCCATTTCAGCCGCAATCGCCAAATCGCCCAGTTACAAAAATATGATGCGAGCATTCGAAAACCAAAACCCTAATTTCCCCTTTAGTATATATATACCTTCCACACGCTCCCATACGCATTGCCGCACGACAACCTTTTAAAAGCCTTGATCCTGTGCATGCTCGCCCACTGAAAACCCTACATTTTCCCGCATCCACTTAAGGTTATTCTCTTTGACAACTAATGACCACAAATCTCCAGCAATAAATAAATTTTGATTAAGCCTGCCCATAAATCCATGTGTTCATACTTTTGCATATATTTTATTTTATCTACTATTTTATATTGTTTATTATTATTATATTATTATTATTTTCTACTCAAAACTGGGGTCTTACAATGAGCCACTTGTGTTGAGTCATACCTAAAGTGATGTGAGGCATCTGGCCAATGCCAACCATTTACTCGGGTATTAAACAAGATACAAGTGGGGTATTGTAACTACAAAAATATATATTTCTGTGAGCCAAGTGATTTTCGCCTCAACCTTCATATAGACACGTATATATGTAAAGGATTGGTGGCAGTAAAATCATGAAACTCTCTTCTAAATGATTTTTTGGTTATTACTAGCTTGGGTGTTTGGTAGTAGAAAGGATAAGCGCAGCAGAAGTGTAGTGGATATAAAAAGATGAGGATGTTGAAATTTCGAGGACGAAATTTATTTGTTAGGTGGGTAGGATGTAAAACCCTGGAATTTCAGCAAATAAATAAATAATAATTAAGTATGAATATTTGGAATGTCAATAAATTTGTCAAAATAAAATAGAGAATAAATTTGGGAATGTTGGAGGAAATCGAATGCGTAGATGTGAAATATTAATAGAAGGGTATTTCGGTCAATTCACATTAATTATCGGAAAATAATTAAATACATTAATTAAAAATTTTTATTACACTTGAGAAATAAAAATAGATTTAAGTTGGGGTTTAGATTATCTACTAACAATGATATTTATAGCTTAATAATTGGAATAATGGCATATTGGTAATTATGTATGATTTGGAGCCTTAAGTTGATGAGATGAGGAATTTATTTTATAGATGATCCCATTGATCGAGGAGATCAGGAATTGGATGTAGATTTGATCTTCGGATCACGAGATATTAAGGTTGGTGTGGATTAAAGGTCATTAGTGAATTTGGTTGGTGAATAGGTATGGAACTTTATAATAGTGCGATGCATGGGATAGTAGAAAATAAAAATAGGGTTTTATATTATCAATTGTATTCATATGGGGGTGTTTCAGCATTGGCATTGGAGGCTGCGGCTAAAGGGAAGAAGAACGAGAGAGGGAGGGAAACCGAGGAATAGAAGGGAAGAAGGAGAAAGAGAGAAAGAGCGTGGATCGCGGATTTCTCATCATCCCCGAAGCGTTTGGTGTCTGTGAAGAGGAGAAGAAGTCACTGGTTAGAGGAAGAAGGTGATCTGTACGAACAGAGGTAGGTAACATGCCCTTTTATCGCTGATTTACCGAATTCTAGCCGAAGGTTAAGCAATCGATGCACGATTGCTGTTTGAATGGAAATCTACTTCTTTGTTTGATTCTTCGAGCGTCTAAGTTATATGTCTAATTAATTTTTGTTTGATTAATTTAGGATGAGTATAGGAAGTTTTTACAGATGGTTGCAATGTGTTAGAAGTGTTTTGGACGGTTGAAAGTGAGTCAGAAGTTGAAATCCCAAGTTGCCGCATGTTGAAATTGATTCTGTGTAAAATTTAACGCTGGGCGCTCAGGACCGCCCAGGATTGCCTACCTGTCCAGGGTAGGCGCTCTGTGTAATTTTGGCTGAGCGCTCAGGACTGCTTAGGACCGCCTACTTGCGCAGTAGGCGATTAAGCCCTTTTTGAGTGCATTTTTTCGGATTTTAACCTATTGTTTGATTTCAACTGAGTTAAACTAAGTTTAATTAGCATCTAAACACTGTTAGAAACCTATGGAGAAACTAATTAAGGGTAGGGATTAGGAGATAACCAGAATTTACATCACTTTGGGGAAGATATTAGTAAAAGCAATTTTAGGGATCGGAGATGGTTATTAGGGAAATTCTTTGTACTTACTTTTACTTTATTGTACTAATCTAAAACTTAAGAACTCTCTATTGTCCTTTGACCATTGCCAAACCATAATAATTCCTAATGCCTAATCCATGGTAAATTAATTTATATACGTAAATCCTCCACCACTAAATTCAAACCTTAATAACTCTTGACATTATAACCAAACCTTAATTAACTCCTATTACCTTAAGGCAACTCCACCTCACTATTAATCATTTGGAATTTTATATTAATATAATTAATACATTAATTGACCCACACCTTAGCGTGTGCTAGGGGTCCAATATCCAATGTAAATGCAGCACTTGCTTAACACTGAATCGGGTATCATGTAGGCATGCTGGTCTATATTGAGTGAAATATTATGATAAATAAACTAAGGAACTGATTTTGGGTTAGGACTTCGGATTAATAATTGAAGATGAACTACCTTATAGAATTTGGAGAATGAACCCTATATACATTTAGGCCTTGTTAGTTACTTAAATTGACTTACTTTAATTTCTCACTACTAATATAAAAAGTGCCTTATTATTCTAAGTGACCACTCCTAAAATTTACATAAACTAGTTTATAAATGGCAAGTATCTTATTACCCCTAAACCTTACCCTAAATTACTTAATGACCTTACATAACCTTTAATTATCATATAACTATAACTGTCATTATGAGTACAAACTATGAACTAATTTTGGGAACACCAAATAGTTAAGAATAGATTGTTTTACACAAGAATATAAGTTGGATTGTGGATTAAGTGTCGTGATGGCAAAAAGGAATATTATTACCATCTACGGATGAGACTTGATTACCACCTGCAGGTGAGATGTGACCTCCCGTTGGGGGAGATGTAGTCCAGATTGGATTGCATCCCACAGTGGAGATGTATGTAATGGCGACTTGCGGGTGGGATGTGGCCTCCTTTTGGGAGAGATGTGGTCCAGATTGGATTGCATCCCACAGGGGAGATATGTGACCACCTGCGAGTGAGATGTGACCCCTTGTTGGGGGAAATGTGGTCCAGATTGGATTGCATCTCACAGGGGAGATATATGATCACCTGCAGGTGAGATGAGACCTTTTGTGGGGGAGATGTAGTCCGGATTGGATTTCATCCCACAGGGGAGATATGTGATTACCATCTACAGGTGAGATGTGACCTTCATGTGGGGGAGATGTAATCCAGATTGGATTGCATCCCAAAGAGGAGATATGTGACTACCATTTTCGGGTGAGATGTGACCTCCTGTGGGAGAGAAGTGTTACCTCTTGTGGGGGAGATGTGATTACTATATGATTGCATCGTACATGGGAGCTAAGTGTGTGAATCGTCACTTGAGGGTGAAGTGAGCTATCTCCTACAGGGGAGATGTAGTTCCTACGTGTCTACCTCCTGCAGTAGAGGTATGCTACCATTGGATGGTGAGATTTATTAATTATGTATGACATGATTTCATTTCAACTGGATAGAATTGGATTGATCAGTTTAGCCATGTTTTGATTAGAACAATTTTAAAAAGGAATATTAAAATGATATGAATAAAATGTAGAATTGTTTTGGAAAAAGAAAAGAAAATAAAGAGAAAGCCTAATTGTATTGATTTGGAGAAATTGTGGATTTGATTTTTATCGTATTGTCATCTTGTTTATTTGTATTTATATAATGAACTGCCTTTATTTCGAGCACTGATTTATTGTTGGGTTTGTACCGTGATTATTCGTTTATCTTATCGAGCTTGAAAACATGATTATTTTCCTTATATATATAACTGTTTATTCATGCATAGTATTACCTACTGGGATATTGGTATCTCATTCCTATTTTGTTTTGTTTTGTTTTCAGCTGATCCTCGTGAGAGCAATTTTTGGGGTTGGCACAGGGGGAGATGCTGATTACCGTTCTGAGCTTTATTCTTATTAGATTTCCATTTAGAGGTTGATATAGATGTTATTTTTATGGATACTATATGATTTAACTGATTATGAGAGAAAGTGTTAGAAAACCTATTTACCAGACTTATTAATTTATATTAATGAGATAATTTGATGTTTACACTTAGCTACGCTTGTTGGTGAATTCGATGTTTCATTTTCCGCACTCTGATATTTAATGGAATTATTCAAATTTAATTGTCTGGTAATTAGTTGCTTTGGGCCAGTAGCACTGCGGGTTCGGGTTTAGTGCTTGTTTTGCATAGACCTGGGTTCGGGGCGTTACATTATATGAGGGGTGTACTGTAACGCCCCAAACCCAGGTCAATGCAAAACCAACATCCGACCCGAACCTTGTTCGCTACTGTAACAACCCGAATTCAGTTCATCAACCAAATCCGAGATGTTACTGGCCCATATCAAATAAACATCACGAATATACCAGACTAAAGAAATAAATGATCCATTCATTACTTAACTATCAGAGTGCGGAACAAGTGTGTGCGGAAGTATAGTCTAATATCCTCAAGAAACTGAGATATAATTAACCATCAAAATCAATATTAAAGTCTGGTAAAATAAAAGGGTCACTACTCTCTCATCTCTCTAATACATCAAACCAACATATGAATAATAATCTGATCAAATAACTAAATCCATATCAATCCACAACCTCAGACAAAATCCGGATAATAGTACTCCTCCGGCGAATAATCAGCTAGCTCTCCCTGGAAATCACTACTATGATCCCCCTCTCACGTTTCAGCTGAAAAATGAGATAAAGGTAGGGTGAGATACGAATATCCCAGTAGGTAACACATGCATGTTTAAACAGTTCATATACATAAAAATAACAGTTCATGCACGATTAAGCAATCTCGTCAAACAGGATCGTATAACCTGTGCGCACCTAAATCTGGCCTAGATCGCACACCGGGCACATTTTCTTCGCGTGCCTCGGGATTTTCGGAGTCGCCACTGCCTGAGAGTGCAGGCAGACACTGTTTTGCCCTAACCGGGTCTAAGTCTGGTCTGCGGCTTATTAGAGATCTAGCTAAGTCCTCGGTTACGTCCGGGGAAGTCCTAAGGACACCCCGGTCCGCCCCGTCGGTTTGACGGGTCCCTCGGGTCTCCCTGGTTTATGAGTCAATTTCACCCTTCTTAGACCATCATGCTGTTTATTGGGTCTGGTGGGGCCCTCAGAGGGTGTGGGTCCCTTTTATTTTGATTTTATCTTTTTTATTTAGTGGAGTGGGTCGGACCCGGGTCCCGTTGGAAGACCCGTGGGCTGCCATGGTTGGGCCTTGGGCCCAGTTGGGTTATTGGGTAACCCATTTGGTTATTTGTTTAATCTTATTTATTTACAATTTATTTGGGCTTAGTGGGCTTGGAATGGGCCCATTAGCCAAGGGTCAAGGGGCCTGGGCCTGTTTATTGAAAACAGGCCTGGTATAGGCCAATCCAAATGTGGGCCCCACAAGTGGGCCAAAGGGGTCTTGATGGGCCCATATGGGCCCAAAGTCCAAAAATGGGCTTAAGATAGCCCAAATGGTTAAAGGGGGTGGTTCAAGCCGGCTTAGGCCGGATCAAGTCAAACCGGACCAAGAAATTACACTTTTTACATTATTTTTATGTCTGCCCGTGTTTTCTCTACGGTCCAGCCTGACCGTGGATTGACTACGGTCTCTTCTGCCCGTGAATCAAACACGGTCCAGGCTGGACCGGCCTGAGTTTACGGACGCAACTCAGTTTGCCCGTTTGCTGCCGATTTCAATCTGGATCAATTCCGTGGCTTTTCTGGGTCTTCTGGTAATCTCCACCGAGCTTCTGCTTTCCTTCCAGGTTCCCCATTTCCTTCATTTGGCTTGTAAAGCCATTTCTTCTCTTTTCACTTTCTTTGGGGTCATGATCTTCCTTCTTCTTGTGTTTGCTCAAGCAACCATGTCCATTGTTTAGGAGGGAAAAGGGGAGATTACAGGGTATCTCATATATTGAAAGAAGTTCAACATTGTAACCAAATTATATGGAGTATCATTCTTTTGGTAGCTTTGGTTATTTTCTCCTCTTTTCCATGGGAATGATTATTTTTAGATCAAATGCTCATCACATACAGCAGCAAAAATGTGTTAGACATGACGTAATAATAAAAGAAAAGGAAGTGATGAAGAAAAGAAAGGTGATTAAAAATTCTCTTAATTTAGTAAAGATACTTACAATGCAATGTCTAATTGATTATGATGATTCCTCCAAGTTCAAGTGAATTCGGCAGCGCTTCCGCGTCCCGTTGGATTTTTCAGGTTAAACTTGAAAGGGGTTTGACAGGAGATTGGGTTTAGGAGGAGGTTTTTGGAGGTTTAGGCATGATCTTGGGGAGGCAAGGGTATTTTGGACATTATGTTGGCTTGGGTAGGGTGGTGGCAACATGGGCAGAACTTGGCCGTGGGAAGCACCAAGAGGGAAAGGGGGAAGGCCAGAAGAGAGGGCTTGTCCAAATGAAGGGGGGTGGCCTCTCTATTTATAGGCAAAATTCCCGTGCCCGTATTTGAACTACGGGCATGCCTTGCCCGTACTTCAAGTACGGGCGTGCCTTGCCCGTAATTCAAGTACGGGCGAAAAACGAATATTTGCAATTATCGCAGATTCGGCCGTACGGGACGCGTGTCCCGCCGTACAGCGACGCGTGTTTCCTTCTAGAAGCGTGCCCGTACTTTAAATACGGGCATGCCTTGCCCGTAATGCAAATACGGTCCAGCACGTTTTAAAAATGTTTGGATTTCAAATCTTTATTCAATTTGGTTTTTTGCAAGATTTACATTCGATTTTATGATTATTTTATTATATAAACGAGATTCCTTTATTAAAATATTATTAAACACTCTTATCTTATTTATTTTATTGGTTTAGTCCACTTTTGCTGCTTTTTTGCCACATGGGCAGTTTTTCTGAAACTTCAACTGCTCATAACTTCTTCATCCGGTGTCCGATTTCAACAAACTTAGTGTCGTTGGAATCAGCTCGGAACCACCTATCCATTGAGATCAAGTTTGGCAGCTGAATCGGGATCGAGCAAAAAGTCAACTTTTTGCTCGCCAAAAGTTTGACCAGCTCATATCTTTTTCATCTGGACTCTGATTCCAGCAAATTCAGTTGCGTTGGAATCGTGTCGAAATGCTCTTTTCAATGAGATAAAGTTTGATGGCCAAATTCTCTTAAATCAAAAAGTCAATTTTTGACCCCCCTCAGGGTTTGACTTTTAGTTTAACTTTTCATTTTTCTTTATTTTGGGGGTGCAAAAATCAGGTGTCTACAGCTGCCCCTCTTTGCCGGAGTCACCTTTTGGGGATGAACGGCAAAGAAGAAAAAGAACCTTATTTTTGTACCCTGCATTTCTGTCGACGAGCTCACTCACTGAATTGTTTTTAAATGAAAGGGAAGTGTCAGATGTCTGGTATCACTTTCTGATTTTGGGAATCCCTATACCCTCTTTCGGGTTTGAATAGGGTTGTTCCTTAGGTTTTTGAGAAAGATAGGATTAAATTTTGAGCTCATCAGCCTGTTTCGGCGTTGATGCAAGGCACTTAACAATGTTCTTTTCTTTTTGTTTGTTCCTTTAAAGCTTTTAGTGACTTCAGTTCAGTTTTTTTTTTTTTTTTAAAGTAGGCCAAGGTATGGGTTTGGGAGTGCAGGTGGGAGGACGGGAGGAAGCTTCCGCGCTGCTGTCCATCATCTCGGAGACCACACACCTATTCTAGCCTATACTATTTACAAAAGTGAGAATCAAAATTTACAAGAAGGGGCGAATTGGCCCATTATTGCTTTTCCTTGTTGCTTCTCCTTGCCAGGTTCTTTCTCTTGTTGAGGTATTTAAAGCTTCTCTTCCCACTTATGAGTATCCATTGGGGATCTGGTGGGGGATTATTATGATGTCTTTCTTTGCTCTTTGAAGTTTTGTTGGAGGGTCTGAGGATCTTGACGATCTTCTTTCTCTAGAGCTCCGCTGGGGATGAATGGGAAGAAGCCTCTGCTGGGGAATGAAGGAACAAAGTATCCTCCTCATGTTTATTTTTGCATCTTTCTTCCTTCTTTGTACCTGTACAAGGAACACAACATCAGTGTTTGCTCCATCTGCTAGGGATTGATGTAATCTTCAACTAATCAAACAACTCCGTGGGGTTTTTCTGAAGAGCTTGAGTAGTGGTACTCCCTTGGGGGCTTGTGCCTTTTCAGGATTTTAACAGGTACAGACTTCGGAAAGCTATTTTGGTACCTGATTATAGATCTATTTTAACTGTCCTAAAACAGTTGGGGAAGAGAACCCAAAGACAAATTGATCTATTTTAATCATTTGGAATGATTGGGGAAGAGAACCCTGGACTTGATCTATTTTAGCCAAACGGCTGGGAAAGAGAACCTTTGACTGATCTGTTTTAGCCAACCGGCTGGGAAAAGGAACCCGATTTAGACTGGTCTGTTTTAGCCAAACGGCTGGGAGAGAGAACCCAAAGTTAAACTGGTCTTTTTTAGCCAAACGGCCGGGAAAGGGAACCCGGTTTAGACTGGTCTGTTTTAGCCAAACGGCTGGGAGAGAGAACCCAAAGTTAAACTGGTTTATTTTAGCCAAATGGCTGGGAAAGGAAACCCAATGGTCTATTTTAGCCAAACGGCTGGGAAAGGGAACCCAGAATTAAACAGGTCTATTTTAGCCAAACGGCTGGGAAAGGGAACCCAGAATTAAACAGGTCTATTTTAGCCAAACGGCTGGGAAAGGGAACCCAATGGTCTATTTTAGCCAAACGGCTGGGAAAGGGAACCCGAGGTTAAACTCGTCTATTTTAGCCAAACGGCTGGGAAAGGGAACCCAAAGTTAAACTGATTAATTTGAACTTAGTATCTCAGGGTTGGACCATGTAAAGTCTCCGCAGGGGGTGAGTTGAAAAACAACACCCAGGTGTGCCTCAGCCAGCCTTCAGTTTAATCACTGGCGGCGTTGGTACCACAAACTTTAGTCAATTAATGTGTGAATACATTATGATGACTCTTTCTGCGTCTCGTGTGTGGATACACGGTGACAAATTTTGTCTGTGTCCCATGTGAGAATACATGGTGACTCTTTTTCTTTGTCTTTTTGTCTTAATTCAAAGCTGACTTATTTGTCGGTGGCTTCACAAACTTTTGTCAACCAATGTGTGGATACATTGTGATGACTATTTTTGCGTCCCATGTGTGAATACATGGCGACTTTTGTCTCTGTCTTTTTGTCTTGATTCAAAGCTGACTTATTTGTCGGTGGCTTTTCAAACTTTTGTCAACCAATGTGTGGATACATTGTGATGACTATTTTTGTGTCCCATGTGTGAATACATGGTGACTTTTGTCTCTGTCTTTTTGTCTTGATTCAAAAGCTGACTTATTTGTCGGTGGCTTTTCAAACTTTTGTCAACCAATGTGTGGATACATTGTGATGACTATTTTTGCGTCCCATGTGTGAATACATGGCGACTTTTGTCTCTGTCTTTTTGTCTTGATTCAAAGCTGACTTATTTGTCGGTGGCTTTTCAAACTTTTGTCAACCAATGTGTGGATACATTGTGATGACTCTTTTTGCGTTCCATGTGTGAATACATGGCGACTTTTGTCTCTATGAGACATTTTGTTCCTTTTGTCTTTGTCTATTTTCTCTCTTCTCTTCTCTTCTTTTCTTTTTCTTCTTTTTCTTTCTTTCAATCCATTTTTTTTAATCAATTTCAAATTCATGTATCAACAGCTTTGATACCACAAATTATGCTGGGACACTCCTTCACTAATTTTTGACTTATCCGTCAGTGGTTTTGATTCTAGTTTCTTCTTCGTCCAATGTGTGAATATACTGTGACGGTTTTGTTTTTTCATTAGCGTGTGAATACGCCGGAATGGCTTTTCTGCGTTCCATGTGTGAATACATGGTGCCGATTCTGCTTGCGCCCCATGTGTGAGTACATGGTGACGATTCATTTTACATCCCATGTGTGAGTACATGGTGATGGCATCCAATGTGTGAATACATCGTGATGGCTTTTTCTACGCCCCATGTGTGAATACATGGTGACGGATTTTGCTTTGGCACCCAACGTGTGAATACGTTGTGATGGCATCCAATGTGTGAATACATTGTGATGACTTTTTTGGGCCCCATGTGTGAATACATGATGACGAATTTTACTTTTACATCCAACGTGTGAATACGCTGTGATGGCATCCAATGTGTGAATATATCGTGATGACTTTTTTTTTTTTGCGTCCCATGTGTGAATACATGGTGACGATTTTTAGCTTTCTGTGCCCCATGTGAGAATACATGGAGGCAATTTTTCCTGCATCAGTGTGCGAATTTGCCGTAATGGCCTTGTCTGTCTGTTTCAAGCTTTGTCAGTACCTAAAAAAGTTCAAGTGAAATTTAGTTAATCAAAATTACGTGCAAAACATAAGCAATTAAAACCTTTTGGGAATTCACCAATGTTTGGAATTCCCGCTTTTCAAAGTGGGTCCATGACAAGACCAATAATCTTTGGGTCAGTCACCTGACACTCTCATTTAGACTTTATGAAATGGAGCTTCTCAGCATTCCCTGTAAAGGTCTCAACATTTTTGCCTTCAATGGCATGCCCCAAGTTAGAATAAGGGGAATTGTTTTGGGTTCAGGGGGCTTCTTTGGCACTGCCCTTCCCCAACTCTTTTAATTTTCTCTCTCTCTTTTTTTCTTTTTTCCACCCTTGGTTGGGGGTTTTGAAATGGTTTTTCTCTCACTTGGTTCCTTTATCCAGGTTTGGTGCATTGCCCCAGTCTGAGGGTCTTGTCAATTTCCATGGATCATGATCCAATGATCAGAGAGGACTTATTAGTAGGACGAAATGTAGGCTTTGGTTCCAGTGTTTAGAAATGAAGGATAAATAGGTTCAAATCCTATATAACTTCATTCTATGGGTGACCATTATGTCTAGCCAAAGTTCTTTTGTTCCTTTGATTCTGTCATTGCCAGTTTGTCTGGGAGTTAGTGTCACATTCTCTGTAATCAGAAAGGACTTCATAACAGGACGAAACGTAGGCTGGGTTTATGGGTCCAGAAGAAATGATATAAAGGCTCAAAATTTGTGAGTAGGGTAAGAGCCATGTCCTGTCCACTTTTTTTGGTTAGGGCTTGCTTCATCTTTTGCCCCTTCAGCTTTGCGTAGCTTCTTTACCTTTTTTTTTTTTTTTTTTTTTTCGTCTTTGTTCTTTTCTTTTCTTTCCTTTCTTGGGTTCTTTGCCCCAATCCTTGACTTTTGCTTTTGGGATTTGCCCCAGCTTTTGTTTTTCTTTTGTTTTTTCTTTCTTTTCTTCTTTTCTTTTCTCAAAGGGAATTGCCCCAGTTCTTTCTTTTCTTCACATTCTTGTTTTCTGGGTTTTATCCCGTTTCTCCTTTTTAGGGTGCTTTTCGCTTTACCCTATCTTCCCCTTGTCTTTCACGTGTCCCCAGTTTTGAAGACAGGACCTGGTAGGGTTACTGAAGAGATTGTTAGGCTCAAAGTGTTTTGCTAGGGTTTCATCTTATGTCAGATGATTTTTTGGGGAACATCAAGGATGGCCTTTCATCCTTTTACAAAGAATGTAACACTTACTTGTTTTTGTACAATTAACTGGCTCAAGAACCACTTTCACCTTTATTCATTTTTCTTTTTGACTTTGCCCCAGTTTGGGGTAGCTAGACATAATGTGGGTTAGAAATGAGACGATCAAGCTCAATCACGTCTGACTAGCGGAATTTGTTTGAAGTATTTCAGCCAAAAATGGCCTCTCATCATGTCATTGGGATCATTGATCCAGGATCATGTCAGTGACCCTTAACTGGTATGGGCACCTTGCCCCTTCTTCCTCTTTTTTTTTCTTTCTTTCAGCTTGCCCCATTATTTGGCAAGGTAGGGTTCAAATGTGGTGCAGGTGAGGGATCCCTTGGCCATGTTGAGACCCACACAGTTTGTGCTGTTCAACACATTTCATCTGTCAAATTTGATTGTTCAAGTTTGTCCTGAGATCACAGTCTTGCCTTGGTGTAGTTAAACACTCTGGTGATTTCCCAAAAGATTTCATTAGCTTGCAAAAAAGAAGCATGTTATCAAGTTCAGAAATTAAAAGAAAGCATAAAAGTAGTAATTTATGCAAAAAGGTGGCTGATACGAATCAGCATTCTTGGAATTTAGTTGCATGCCATGGAAGGAAGTCTTCAGGTGCTCTCCTCGCCCTCCTTTTTCACATCACCTTCTTTTTCCTGCGTGAAGATGGTTGATTCATACATTCGGACCTGTGCCAACTTGTCAGAGATGTCTTGTCCTTTAGCAAACCCTGGTTGCTCAAAAAATTCCTTCAAGAATCCTTGGTCGATCAGATCTTGAATATCATGCCTCAGATCCCAACACCGGTTTGTGTTGTGTCCTGGAGCACCAGAATGGTACTCACATCGTTCTGCAACGTTATAGTTTCTGGACCGAATCATTCGGGGGTTCGGGGGCTTAATCTGCACATACCCCTACTTCAATAATGTTGGAAGCAATTCTACCGGTGCATATGGTAAAGGGGTGAAAACCCTCCTCATTCTGGCCTCTGCTTCCTCTTTTGTTCTCCTTGGGGAATCACCTAAAGGATTCTGCTTTTTCATGACTTGAGGAACATCTGCTACCATAGCTTTCCCTTTTTCTTTCTGCAGTTGACTACCCACTATGGTTGGCGGGCGGCTTACTTCCTTACTGTTCAGGGGTATCTTTCCTTTCATTCTCTTGATCTCTCCTTCAAGATCTCTTACTCGAGATCGCAATTCAAAATTTTCTTCTCCTAATGCTTCCCAGCATTTGTTCCATGTTTCTTCTCTGATCGTTATTGTTCGTAGTAGGCTCCATAGAGAGGTCACTATGCTGGATATTTGTTGGGCCGCATCATGACTTGTCTCTGAAGTGTGGTCCATGTCGACTACTGACGGGGTTCCTGCCAGAAGAAACAAGCATCAGAAAACAGAATCCATGAAATGCTAGGCTGCATAGAGATGATTTTTTTCAATCTTTTATCTATTTTTTTTTTTTTTCAATCTTTTCCCTTTTTTTTTCAAAATTTTTTTTTCAATTTTTTCAAATTTTTTTTCAATTTGGCGGAGGATCAATTTTGAGTTCCCCAGCTTCAAGGAGATCTTGGACCGCATGACGGAGGCTCCAACATTCGTCAGTATCATGCCCCGGTGCTCCCTTATGGTAACCACATGTCTTGGATGGGTCATACCCTCTACTTGCTGGTGCTCTTGGATTTGGGGGAACCTGCTTCAGGTGTCCTTCTTGCAGCAAGGTAGGCAATAACTCAGCCATGGAATATGGGAACTGTGTGAACACACGGTTCTTTCTTTCTTCCTTAGTCAAGGGCTCCTTTAGCCGAGCCATGGTGACATTTGCACAGGGGTGATCATTTCCTCTCTTGCGCTTAGCAGATCGGTCATGGTTGATCGTTCCCTCATATCTTATGTCTTCTTGGGAGGATTCTGTCATAGAAGCTCCTATTCTTCTAGCCTTAATCGCATCTTCAATCCTTTCTGCCACCTTGATTAGATCGGAAAAACTTGCAACACACTGTCCCAACAGCATTGTAAAGTATGGCTGCCCCAGTGATGAAATGAACAGAGAAGTCTGTTCTTGTTCAAGGAGAGGGGGTTGAACCATATTTGCTAGTTTTATCCATCTTTTAGCGTAATCTTTTACAGACTCGCTATTTCCCTTTGACAATCTCTGTAATTCTGCCCGGGTTTGAACCGTCGGACTGTTCAAATGGTACTGTTGGATGAATACAGCAGCAAGGTCGTTCCATGTCTTGACCTTCTGCTTGTCCAGACTTAGGAACCAAGAATATGCTGCCCCAGTTAGCGATCTCTGGAAGAACTGAACCATGATCTTTTCATCCTTCACATATTGGCACATGTCGCCAACATAGGATCGCAGGTGTATCAAAGGACAGCCAGTACCGTCAAACTTATGTAAGTCAGGACATCGGAACTTTGCTGGCAGATGGATGTCTGGGAAAAGACACAAGCTCTCCAGTGTGGTTTCCTCACGTACTGGGTTGGGCTGGAGTTGTTTCAAGAGCTCTTCTCTTATTGCGGCTATTTGGGCCTTACTGTCTTCTTTTATTGCAGCCAACATTTCCTCAAGTTGGGCCATCCGTACCCTGTTCCGGTCTTGCTTTTCCTGCCCCAGCTGAACAGGCACGCATGGTTCTTGTCGTGGAGGGTGGGTGGCTATAGCAGCCGGATGTGGGAATTGAATGTCCCGAGGTGGCAGATGGACTGTCATGGGGTCCGGTTGGGGTGGTTGTCCCTGTTGGGTTTCTGGTACTTGAACCCCCGTGGCATGTGTCATGGCTATTTGTTGACTTAGATCCATCATGACTTGCTGTTCTTCAGTTCTTGGTTGTGAGGATGACGAAGTTGGAGCCTCAGAAGAATTCATTGCAGTCCTTTTTTCAATGCAAATGAAGCGTTCTGGGTAGTGCTTTTAATGTGAAGTACCTGAATCGTACCTGTTCATTAAATATCTCAATCAATTTCTTTTCAACTTATGAACAAGGTGTTGTGTGTGACGAGATCATTTACACCATGAATGGTGCTCTAGTGCCATGATGGGCGAAAACAAATACGAGGCGGTTCATGCATGAAAATCACAACTTCAACAATGCATCACTGTGAACAATGTGTGACAGTGCCATATCCAATCAAGAGTTTTTCCTGATGTTACAAAAAACTTGCAGTTCGATCTTTCAGAGATTGAGACTCTGGAGATCATATCGTGTTTGATGGTTTTCAAAACCGTGCAACACGTGCTTTATGAGTGCAAATCTCAGGAAATCATATCCGTGCCCTAATGGGTGGCGACTGAAAATTTCTTTGAAAACGTGGCATGAAGAATTTACGCCGCAAGATGGGCGATTTGATTTATGTCTAAACAGCTAGTTCAATATAACCACAGATGACGGTTTTATTGTGCGTAGCACGAGACAAAGTTAATGTTTGTCATGAAAGACGATTCAATGTAGGCCCGAAGGCCACTTCATTGTGTGCTTTGAAAAGCAATTTTGATGAGCACCTCAGAAGCTGGCTCAATGCATGCTTGGAAAATATTTTGTGCATTTTTGGAAGTAGTTCAGCTAAACAGGTTGGTGTAAATGATCTCGAAGTGCACATGTTTAATGCAAGAACAAATATATACACAAGTGAAGTGAAAGTTAAATGCTTTAAAAAAAACCAACAGGTGTGTGCATGGTCCTAAAAAGGGTTGGTGCCTGTTAAGGCACGACTCTTAGACATACTTGTGTAAAGAAGCACTCCTAAGTCCTAATCAGCCTTTTCTTTCATCTGTCCTTTCATTTGCTCTTGGTGTCGGATCACAACAAAAATATTTACAATTTGCCATCGAGGGCAAAATTTACAAAAATAATTCTGTAAAGAAAATCACCTTTAGGGTTGTTGGGAACCCAAAAGGAGGGTACAAGTTTGCTTCTTGGCCGGTGGGCTGAAATCCTAAATCTAGGGTTTTTCTGCCCCTGTTCTGATCTGACTCAATTCTGTCTGATCTGTCTAACCTGGCCGGCTCTCATCTGCTCAAAAGGCCAACTAAGACTTAGAGTGCTTCCAACGGACTCAATGTGTCGAGACCCACGGTTCACAGGACTCAAATGCATGGATCTGGGGTTAGACCCTTGATCAAATTGGGTTGGTTACCTAAATTAGGGCTAAGGCAGCCCATGGTCTAGGTTTTACTCAGGTTGATGCAGAAGGACGGGGTTGTTGCCCCTGATGGACTCTTAGGTTTTAAATTGATTTTTCCCTTATTTTGTTCTAGCATTCACATTCACATTCACATTTAGATCAAGGTTTTTCAGAATCAATAGGTGGGGAAAGGATACCCAGCCCAAGGCACCTGCCTTCAAGGGTCTGAGCCAAGTACTAGACCCTTCGCGTACCATGGCAAGAAACCAATGGCGCTTGAAGAATCCAGAAACCTGGGGAGATGGGTTTACCCTGCTTTCCCCGGCAAGCCATGGGAGCGTAGGGCTAATACCATCCCAAAAGTAAGTTTCTCGATTGAAAAAGGGTGGCTGCTAGAGAGATCTAGGTTTTGGTTAAGAAGAGTATTCACAGAGGCATTCACTTCGGATCACCCATGCAGACTCCCTCGTGCATGTCACCCCACGCAGTTAAAAAAAAATTCATTCACGGTGTAGTGAGGTGTTTGTATGTGCAGTGGGGTCAAGTGCTGTGTCTATTCGGGTGATTCTCGGATAAGGGCCAACAAAGGGTTCCTTAATGTCACATTTATAGTAAAAGTGCAGAACAGCATGTAATACAAGGTTTGGGTGGATCCCCAGGTAAGTGGGCGGGTCACATTGGTCCCTGTTAAAAACCACTTACCTTAGGCGATTATCACGTCCGTTTGACAGGATCCCCCAATATCATGTAATTACGTGAGTTCCATACCTTACTAAGGTTGAACAAAAAGTACTTCCTAAATTAGCTTATATCCTCCTAAGTTGACTCATTTGATAACCAGGGTCCGACTGGGTTGAGGGGTCCCCAGCAGAGTCGCCAAGCTGTGCGCACCTAAATCTGGCCTAGATCGCACACCGAGCGCATTTTCTTCGCGTGCCTCGGGATTTTCGGAGTCGCCACTGCCTGAGAGTGCAGGCAGACACTGTTTTGCCCTAACCGGGTCTAAGTCTGGTCTGCGGCTTATTAGAGATCTAGCTAAGTCCTCGGTTACGTCCGGGGAAGTCCTAAGGACACCCCGGCCCGCCCCGTCGGTTTGACGGGTCCCTCGGGTCTCCCTGGTTTATGAGTCAATTTCACCCTTCTTAGACCATCATGCTGTTTATTGGGTCTGGTGGGGCCCTCAGAGGGTGTGGGTCCCTTTTATTTTGATTTTATCTTTTTTATTTAGTGGAGTGGGTCGGACCCGGGTCCCGTTGGAAGACCCGTGGGCTGCCATGGTTGGGCCTTGGGCCCAGTTGGGTTATTGGGTAACCCATTTGGTTATTTGTTTAATCTTATTTATTTACAATTTATTTGGGCTTAGTGAGCTTGGAATGGGCCCATTAGCCAAGGGTCAAGGGGCCTGGGCCTGTTTATTGAAAACAGGCCTGGTATAGGCCAGTCCAAATGTGGGCCCCACAAGTGGGCCAAAGGGGTCTTGATGGGCCCATATGGGCCCAAAGTCCAAAAATGGGCTTAAGATAGCCCAAATGGTTAAAGGGGGTGGTTCAAGCCGGCTTAGGCCGGATCAAGTCAAACCGGACCAAGAAATTACACTTTTTACATTATTTTTATGTCTGCCCGTGTTTTCTCTACGGTCCAGCCTGACCGTGGATTGACTACGGTCTCTTCTGCCCGTGAATCAAACACGGTCCAGGCTGGACCGGCTTGAGTTTACGGACGCAACTCAGTTTGTCCGTTTGCTGCCGATTTCAATCTGGATCAATTCCGTGGCTTTTCTGGGTCTTCTGGTAATCTCCACCGAGCTTCTGCTTTCCTTCCAGGTTCCCCATTTCCTTCATTTGGCTTGTAAAGCCATTTCTTCTCTTTTCACTTTCTTTGGGGTCATGATCTTCCTTCTTCTTGTGTTTGCTCAAGCAACCATGTCCATTGTTTAGGAGGGAAAAGGGGAGATTACAGGGTATCTCATATATTGAAAGAAGTTCAACATTGTAACCAAATTATATGGAGTATCATTCTTTTGGTAGCTTTGGTTATTTTCTCCTCTTTTCCATGGGAATGATTATTTTTAGATCAAATGCTCATCACATACAGCAGCAAAAATGTGTTAGACATGACGTAATAATAAAAGAAAAGGAAGTGATGAAGAAAAGAAAGGTGATTAAAAATTCTCTTAATTTAGTAAAGATACTTACAATGCAATGTCTAATTGATTATGATGATTCCTCCAAGTTCAAGTGAATTCGGCAGCGCTTCCGCGTCCCGTTAGATTTTTCAGGTTAAACTTGAAAGGGGTTTGACAGGAGATTGGGTTTAGGAGGAGGTTTTTGGAGGTTTAGGCATGATCTTGGGGAGGCAAGGGTATTTTGGACATTATGTTGGCTTGGGTAGGGTGGTGGCAACATGGGCAGAACTTGGCCGTGGGAAGCACCAAGAGGGAAAGGGGGAAGGCCAGAAGAGAGGGCTTGTCCAAATGAAGGGGGGTGGCCTCTCTATTTATAGGCAAAATTCCCGTGCCCGTATTTGAACTACGGGCATGCCTTGCCCGTACTTCAAGTACGGGCGTGCCTTGCCCGTAATTCAAGTACGGGCGAAAAACGAATATTTGCAATTATCGCAGATTCGGCCGTACGGGACGCGTGTCCCGCCGTACAGCGACGCGTGTTTCCTTCTAGAAGCGTGCCCGTACTTTAAATACGGGCATGCCTTGCCCGTAATGCAAATACGGTCCAGCACGTTTTAAAAATGTTTGGATTTCAAATCTTTATTCAATTTGGTTTTTTGCAAGATTTACATTCGATTTTATGATTATTTTATTATATAAACGAGATTCCTTTATTAAAATATTATTAAACACTCTTATCTTATTTATTTTATTGGTTTAGTCCACTTTTGCTGCTTTTTTGCCACATGGGCAGTTTTTCTGAAACTTCAACTGCTCATAACTTCTTCATCTGGTGTCCGATTTCAACAAACTTAGTGTCGTTGGAATCAGCTCGGAACCACCTATCCATTGAGATCAAGTTTGGCAGCTGAATCGGGATCGAACAAAAAGTCAACTTTTTGCTCGCCAAAAGTTTGACCAGCTCATATCTTTTTCATCTGGACTCTGATTCCAGCAAATTCAGTTGCGTTGGAATCGTGTCGAAATGCTCTTTTCAATGAGATAAAGTTTGATGGCCAAATTCTCTTAAATCAAAAAGTCAATTTTTGACCCCCCTCAGGGTTTGACTTTTAGTTTAACTTTTCATTTTTCTTTATTTTGGGGGTGCAAAAATCAGGTGTCTACAGCTGCCCCTCTTTGCTGGAGTCACCTTTTGGGGATGAACGGCAAAGAAGAAAAAGAACCTTATTTTTGTACCCTGCATTTCTGTCGACGAGCTCACTCACTGAATTGTTTTTAAATGAAAGGGAAGTGTCAGATGTCTGGTATCACTTTCTGATTTTGGGAATCCCTATACCCTCTTTCGGGTTTGAATAGGGTTGTTCCTTAGGTTTTTGAGAAAGATAGGATTAAATTTTGAGCTCATCAGCCTGTTTCGGCGTTGATGCAAGGCACTTAACAATGTTCTTTTCTTTTTGTTTGTTCCTTTAAAGCTTTTAGTGACTTCAGTTCAGTTTTTTTTTTTTTTTTAAAGTAGGCCAAGGTATGGGTTTGGGAGTGCAGGTGGGAGGACGGGAGGAAGCTTCCGCGCTGCTGTCCATCATCTCGGAGACCACACACCTATTCTAGCCTATACTATTTACAAAAGTGAGAATCAAAATTTACAAGAAGGGGCGAATTGGCCCATTATTGCTTTTCCTTGTTGCTTCTCCTTGCCAGGTTCTTTCTCTTGTTGAGGTATTTAAAGCTTCTCTTCCCACTTATGAGTATCCACTGGGGATCTGGTGGGGGATTATTATGATGTCTTTCTTTGCTCTTTGAAGTTTTGTTGGAGGGTCTGAGGATCTTGACGATCTTCTTTCTCTAGAGCTCCGCTGGGGATGAAAGGGAAGAAGCCTCTGCTGGGGAATGAAGGAACAAAGTATCCTCCTCATGTTTATTTTTGCATCTTTCTTCCTTCTTTGTACCTGTACAAGGAACACAACATCAGTGTTTGCTCCATCTGCTAGGGATTGATGTAATCTTCAACTAATCAAACAACTCCGTGGGGTTTTTCTGAAGAGCTTGAGTAGTGGTACTCCCTTGGGGGCTTGTGCCTTTTCAGGATTTTAACAGGTACAGACTTCGGAAAGCTATTTTGGTACCTGATTATAGATCTATTTTAACTGTCCTAAAACAGTTGGGGAAGAGAACCCAAAGACAAATTGATCTATTTTAATCATTTGGAATGATTGGGGAAGAGAACCCTGGACTTGATCTATTTTAGCCAAACGGCTGGGAAAGAGAACCTTTGACTGATCTGTTTTAGCCAACCGGCTGGGAAAAGGAACCCGATTTAGACTGGTCTGTTTTAGCCAAACGGCTGGGAGAGAGAACCCAAAGTTAAACTGGTCTTTTTTAGCCAAACGGCCGGGAAAGGGAACCCGGTTTAGACTGGTCTGTTTTAGCCAAACGGCTGGGAGAGAGAACCCAAAGTTAAACTGGTTTATTTTAGCCAAATGGCTGGGAAAGGAAACCCAATGGTCTATTTTAGCCAAACGGCTGGGAAAGGGAACCCAGAATTAAACAGGTCTATTTTAGCCAAACGGCTGGGAAAGGGAACCCAGAATTAAACAGGTCTATTTTAGCCAAACGGCTGGGAAAGGGAACCCAATGGTCTATTTTAGCCAAACGGCTGGGAAAGGGAACCCGAGGTTAAACTCGTCTATTTTAGCCAAACGGCTGGGAAAGGGAACCCAAAGTTAAACTGATTAATTTGAACTTAGTATCTCAGGGTTGGACCATGTAAAGTCTCCGCAGGGGGTGAGTTGAAAAACAACACCCAGGTGTGCCTCAGCCAGCCTTCAGTTTAATCACTGGCGGCGTTGGTACCACAAACTTTAGTCAATTAATGTGTGAATACATTATGATGACTCTTTCTGCGTCTCGTGTGTGGATACACGGTGACAAATTTTGTCTGTGTCCCATGTGAGAATACATGGTGACTCTTTTTCTTTGTCTTTTTGTCTTAATTCAAAGCTGACTTATTTGTCGGTGGCTTCACAAACTTTTGTCAACCAATGTGTGGATACATTGTGATGACTATTTTTGCGTCCCATGTGTGAATACATGGCGACTTTTGTCTCTGTCTTTTTGTCTTGATTCAAAGCTGACTTATTTGTCGGTGGCTTTTCAAACTTTTGTCAACCAATGTGTGGATACATTGTGATGACTATTTTTGTGTCCCATGTGTGAATACATGGCGACTTTTGTCTCTGTCTTTTTGTCTTGATTCAAAAGCTGACTTATTTGTCGGTGGCTTTTCAAACTTTTGTCAACCAATGTGTGGATACATTGTGATGACTATTTTTGCGTCCCATGTGTGAATACATGGCGACTTTTGTCTCTGTCTTTTTGTCTTGATTCAAAGCTGACTTATTTGTCGGTGGCTTTTCAAACTTTTGTCAACCAATGTGTGGATACATTGTGATGACTCTTTTTGCGTTCCATGTGTGAATACATGGCGACTTTTGTCTCTATGAGACATTTTGTTCCTTTTGTCTTTGTCTATTTTCTCTCTTCTCTTCTCTTCTTTTCTTTTTCTTCTTTTTCTTTCTTTCAATCCATTTTTTTAATCAATTTCAAATTCATGTATCAACAGCTTTGATACCACAAATTATGCTGGGACACTCCTTCACTAATTTTTGACTTATCCGTCAGTGGTTTTGATTCCAGTTTCTTCTTCGTCCAATGTGTGAATATACTGTGACGGTTTTGTTTTTTCATTAGCGTGTGAATACGCCGGAATGGCTTTTCTGCGTTCCATGTGTGAATACATGGTGCCGATTCTGCTTGCGCCCCATGTGTGAGTACATGGTGACGATTCATTTTACATCCCATGTGTGAGTACATGGTGATGGCATCCAATGTGTGAATACATCGTGATGGCTTTTTCTACGCCCCATGTGTGAATACATGGTGACGGATTTTGCTTTGGCACCCAACGTGTGAATACGTTGTGATGGCATCCAATGTGTGAATACATTGTGATGACTTTTTTGGGCCCCATGTGTGAATACATGATGACGAATTTTACTTTTACATCCAACGTGTGAATACGCTGTGATGGCATCCAATGTGTGAATATATCGTGATGACTTTTTTTTTTTTGCGTCCCATGTGTGAATACATGGTGACGATTTTTAGCTTTCTGTGCCCCATGTGAGAATACATGGAGGCAATTTTTCCTGCATCAGTGTGCGAATTTGCCGTAATGGCCTTGTCTGTCTGTTTCAAGCTTTGTCAGTACCTAAAAAAGTTCAAGTGAAATTTAGTTAATCAAAATTACGTGCAAAACATAAGCAATTAAAACCTTTTGGGAATTCACCAATGTTTGGAATTCCCGCTTTTCAAAGTGGGTCCATGACAAGACCAATAATCTTTGGGTCAGTCACCTGACACTCTCATTTAGACTTTATGAAATGGAGCTTCTCAGCATTCCCTGTAAAGGTCTCAACATTTTTGCCTTCAATGGCATGCCCCAAGTTAGAATAAGGGGAATTGTTTTGGGTTCAGGGGGCTTCTTTGGCACTGCCCTTCCCCAGCTCTTTTAATTTTCTCTCTCTCTTTTTTTCTTTTTTCCACCCTTGGTTGGGGGTTTTGAAATGGTTTTTCTCTCACTTGGTTCCTTTATCCAGGTTTGGTGCATTGCCCCAGTCTGAGGGTCTTGTCAATTTCCATGGATCATGATCCAATGATCAGAGAGGACTTATTAGTAGGACGAAATGTAGGCTTTGGTTCCAGTGTTTAGAAATGAAGGATAAATAGGTTCAAATCCTATATAACTTCATTCTATGGGTGACCATTATGTCTAGCCAAAGTTCTTTTGTTCCTTTGATTCTGTCATTGCCAGTTTGTCTGGGAGTTAGTGTCACATTCTCTGTAATCAGAAAGGACTTCATAACAGGACGAAACGTAGGCTGGGTTTATGGGTCCAGAAGAAATGATATAAAGGCTCAAAATTTGTGAGTAGGGTAAGAGCCATGTCCTGTCCACTTTTTTTGGTTAGGGCTTGCTTCATCTTTTGCCCCTTCAGCTTTGCGTAGCTTCTTTACCTTTTTTTTTTTTTTTTTTTTCATCTTTGTTCTTTTCTTTTCTTTCCTTTCTTGGGTTCTTTGCCCCAATCCTTGACTTTTGCTTTTGGGATTTGCCCCAGCTTTTGTTTTTCTTTTGTTTTTTCTTTCTTTTCTTCTTTTCTTTTCTCAAAGGGAATTGCCCCAGTTCTTTCTTTTCTTCACATTCTTGTTTTCTGGGTTTTATCCCGTTTCTCCTTTTTAGGGTGCTTTTCGCTTTACCCTATCTTCCCCTTGTCTTTCACGTGTCCCCAGTTTTGAAGACAGGACCTGGTAGGGTTACTGAAGAGATTGTTAGGCTCAAAGTGTTTTGCTAGGGTTTCATCTTATGTCAGATGATTTTTTGGGGAACATCAAGGATGGCCTTTCATCCTTTTACAAAGAATGTAACACTTACTTGTTTTTGTACAATTAACTGGCTCAAGAACCACTTTCACCTTTATTCATTTTTCTTTTTGACTTTGCCCCAGTTTGGGGTAGCTAGACATAATGTGGGTTAGAAATGAGACGATCAAGCTCAATCACGTCTGACTAGCGGAATTTGTTTGAAGTATTTCAGCCAAAAATGGCCTCTCATCATGTCATTGGGATCATTGATCCAGGATCATGTCAGTGACCCTTAACTGGTATGGGCACCTTGCCCCTTCTTCCTCTTTTTTTTTCTTTCTTTCAGCTTGCCCCATTATTTGGCAAGGTAGGGTTCAAATGTGGTGCAGGTGAGGGATCCCTTGGCCATGTTGAGACCCACACAGTTTGTGCTGTTCAACACATTTCATCTGTCAAATTTGATTGTTCAAGTTTGTCCTGAGATCACAGTCTTGCCTTGGTGTAGTTAAACACTCTGGTGATTTCCCAAAAGATTTCATTAGCTTGCAAAAAAGAAGCATGTTATCAAGTTCAGAAATTAAAAGAAAGCATAAAAGTAGTAATTTATGCAAAAAGGTGGCTGATACGAATCAGCATTCTTGGAATTTAGTTGCATGCCATGGAAGGAAGTCTTCAGGTGCTCTCCTCGCCCTCCTTTTTCACATCACCTTCTTTTTCCTGCGTGAAGATGATTGATTCATACATTCGGACCTGTGCCAACTTGTCAGAGATGTCTTGTCCTTTAGCAAACCCTGGTTGCTCAAAAAATTCCTTCAAGAATCCTTGGTCGATCAGATCTTGAATATCATGCCTCAGATCCCAACACCGGTTTGTGTTGTGTCCTGGAGCACCAGAATGGTACTCACATCGTTCTGCAACGTTATAGTTTCTGGACCGAATCATTCGGGGGTTCGGGGGCTTAATCTGCACATACCCCTACTTCAATAATGTTGGAAGCAATTCTACCGGTGCATATGGTAAAGGGGTGAAAACCCTCCTCATTCTGGCCTCTGCTTCCTCTTTTGTTCTCCTTGGGGAATCACCTAAAGGATTCTGCTTTTTCATGACTTGAGGAACATCTGCTACCATAGCTTTCCCTTTTTCTTTCTGCAGTTGACTACCCACTATGGTTGGCGGGCGGCTTACTTCCTTACTGTTCAGGGGTATCTTTCCTTTCATTCTCTTGATCTCTCCTTCAAGATCTCTTACTCGAGATCGCAATTCAAAATTTTCTTCTCCTAATGCTTCCCAGCATTTGTTCCATGTTTCTTCTCTGATCGTTATTGTTCGTAGTAGGCTCCATAGAGAGGTCACTATGCTGGATATTTGTTGGGCCGCATCATGACTTGTCTCTGAAGTGTGGTCCATGTCGACTACTGACGGGGTTCCTGCCAGAAGAAACAAGCATCAGAAAACAGAATCCATGAAATGCTAGGCTGCATAGAGATGATTTTTTTCAATCTTTTATCTATTTTTTTTTTTTTTCAATCTTTTCCCTTTTTTTTTCAAAATTTTTTTTTCAATTTTTTCAAATTTTTTTTCAATTTGGCGGAGGATCAATTTTGAGTTCCCCAGCTTCAAGGAGATCTTGGACCGCATGACGGAGGCTCCAACATTCGTCAGTATCATGCCCCGGTGCTCCCTTATGGTAACCACATGTCTTGGATGGGTCATACCCTCTACTTGCTGGTGCTCTTGGATTTGGGGGAACCTGCTTCAGGTGTCCTTCTTGCAGCAAGGTAGGCAATAACTCAGCCATGGAATATGGGAACTGTGTGAACACACGGTTCTTTCTTTCTTCCTTAGTCAAGGGCTCCTTTAGCCGAGCCATGGTGACATTTGCACAGGGGTGATCATTTCCTCTCTTGCGCTTAGCAGATCGGTCATGGTTGATCGTTCCCTCATATCTTATGTCTTCTTGGGAGGATTCTGTCATAGAAGCTCCTATTCTTCTAGCCTTAATCGCATCTTCAATCCTTTCTGCCACCTTGATTAGATCGGAAAAACTTGCAACACACTGTCCCAACAGCATTGTAAAGTATGGCTGCCCCAGTGATGAAATGAACAGAGAAGTCTGTTCTTGTTCAAGGAGAGGGGGTTGAACCATATTTGCTAGTTTTATCCATCTTTTAGCGTAATCTTTTACAGACTCGCTATTTCCCTTTGACAATCTCTGTAATTCTGCCCGGGTTTGAACCGTCGGACTGTTCAAATGGTACTGTTGGATGAATACAGCAGCAAGGTCGTTCCATGTCTTGACCTTCTGCTTGTCCAGACTTAGGAACCAAGAATATGCTGCCCCAGTTAGCGATCTCTGGAAGAACTGAACCATGATCTTTTCATCCTTCACATATTGGCACATGTCGCCAACATAGGATCGCAGGTGTATCAAAGGACAGCCAGTACCGTCAAACTTATGTAAGTCAGGACATCGGAACTTTGCTGGCAGATGGATGTCTGGGAAAAGACACAAGCTCTCCAGTGTGGTTTCCTCACGTACTGGGTTGGGCTGGAGTTGTTTCAAGAGCTCTTCTCTTATTGCGGCTATTTGGGCCTTACTGTCTTCTTTTATTGCAGCCAACATTTCCTCAAGTTGGGCCATCCGTACCCTGTTCCGGTCTTGCTTTTCCTGCCCCAGCTGAACAGGCACGCATGGTTCTTGTCGTGGAGGGTGGGTGGCTATAGCAGCCGGATGTGGGAATTGAATGTCCCGAGGTGGCAGATGGACTGTCATGGGGTCCGGTTGGGGTGGTTGTCCCTGTTGGGTTTCTGGTACTTGAACCCCCGTGGCATGTGTCATGGCTATTTGTTGACTTAGATCCATCATGACTTGCTGTTCTTCAGTTCTTGGTTGTGAGGATGACGAAGTTGGAGCCTCAGAAGAATTCATTGCAGTCCTTTTTTCAATGCAAATGAAGCGTTCTGGGTAGTGCTTTTAATGTGAAGTACCTGAATCGTACCTGTTCATTAAATATCTCAATCAATTTCTTTTCAACTTATGAACAAGGTGTTGTGTGTGACGAGATCATTTACACCATGAATGGTGCTCTAGTGCCATGATGGGCGAAAACAAATACGAGGCGGTTCATGCATGAAAATCACAACTTCAACAATGCATCACTGTGAACAATGTGTGACAGTGCCATATCCAATCAAGAGTTTTTCCTGATGTTACAAAAAACTTGCAGTTCGATCTTTCAGAGATTGAGACTCTGGAGATCATATCGTGTTTGATGGTTTTCAAAACCGTGCAACACGTGCTTTATGAGTGCAAATCTCAGGAAATCATATCCGTGCCCTAATGGGTGGCGACTGAAAATTTCTTTGAAAACGTGGCATGAAGAATTTACGCCGCAAGATGGGCGATTTGATTTATGTCTAAACAGCTAGTTCAATATAACCACAGATGACGGTTTTATTGTGCGTAGCACGAGACAAAGTTAATGTTTGTCATGAAAGACGATTCAATGTAGGCCCGAAGGCCACTTCATTGTGTGCTTTGAAAAGCAATTTTGATGAGCACCTCAGAAGCTGGCTCAATGCATGCTTGGAAAATATTTTGTGCATTTTTGGAAGTAGTTCAGCTAAACAGGTTGGTGTAAATGATCTCGAAGTGCACATGTTTAATGCAAGAACAAATATATACACAAGTGAAGTGAAAGTTAAATGCTTTAAAAAAAACCAACAGGTGTGTGCATGGTCCTAAAAAGGGTTGGTGCCTGTTAAGGCACGACTCTTAGACATACTTGTGTAAAGAAGCACTCCTAAGTCCTAATCAGCCTTTTCTTTCATCTGTCCTTTCATTTGCTCTTGGTGTCGGATCACAACAAAAATATTTACAATTTGCCATCGAGGGCAAAATTTACAAAAATAATTCTGTAAAGAAAATCACCTTTAGGGTTGTTGGGAACCCAAAAGGAGGGTACAAGTTTGCTTCTTGGCCGGTGGGCTGAAATCCTAAATCTAGGGTTTTTCTGCCCCTGTTCTGATCTGACTCAATTCTGTCTGATCTGTCTAACCTGGCCGGCTCTCATCTGCTCAAAAGGCCAACTAAGACTTAGAGTGCTTCCAACGGACTCAATGTGTCGAGACCCACGGTTCACAGGACTCAAATGCATGGATCTGGGGTTAGACCCTTGATCAAATTGGGTTGGTTACCTAAATTAGGGCTAAGGCAGCCCATGGTCTAGGTTTTACTCAGGTTGATGCAGAAGGACGGGGTTGTTGCCCCTGATGGACTCTTAGGTTTTAAATTGATTTTTCCCTTATTTTGTTCTAGCATTCACATTCACATTCACATTTAGATCAAGGTTTTTCAGAATCAATAGGTGGGGAAAGGATACCCAGCCCAAGGCACCTGCCTTCAAGGGTCTGAGCCAAGTACTAGACCCTTCGCGTACCATGGCAAGAAACCAATGGCGCTTGAAGAATCCAGAAACCTGGGGAGATGGGTTTACCCTGCTTTCCCCGGCAAGCCATGGGAGCGTAGGGCTAATACCATCCCAAAAGTAAGTTTCTCGATTGAAGAAGGGTGGCTGCTAGAGAGATCTAGGTTTTGGTTAAGAAGAGTATTCACAGAGGCATTCACTTCGGATCACCCATGCAGACTCCCTCGTGCATGTCACCCCACGCAGTTAAAAAAAAATTCATACACGGTGTAGTGAGGTGTTTGTATGTGCAGTGGGGTCAAGTGCTGTGTCTATTCGGGTGATTCTCGGATAAGGGCCAACAAAGGGTTCCTTAATGTCACATTTATAGTAAAAGTGCAGAACAGCATGTAATACAAGGTTTGGGTGGATCCCCAGGTAAGTGGGCGGGTCACATTGGTCCCTGTTAAAAACCACTTACCTTAGGCGATTATCACGTCCGTTTGACAGGATCCCCCAATATCATGTAATTACGTGAGTTCCATACCTTACTAAGGTTGAACAAAAAGTACTTCCTAAATTAGCTTATATCCTCCTAAGTTGACTCATTTGATAACCAGGGTCCGACTGGGTTGAGGGGTCCCCAGCAGAGTCGCCAAGCTGTGCGCACCTAAATCTGGCCTAGATCGCACACCGAGCGCATTTTCTTCGCGTGCCTCGGGATTTTCGGAGTCGCCACTGCCTGAGAGTGCAGGCAGACACTGTTTTGCCCTAACCGGGTCTAAGTCTGGTCTGCGGCTTATTAGAGATCTAGCTAAGTCCTCGGTTACGTCCGGGGAAGTCCTAAGGACACCCCGGCCCGCCCCGTCGGTTTGACGGGTCCCTCGGGTCTCCCTGGTTTATGAGTCAATTTCACCCTTCTTAGACCATCATGCTGTTTATTGGGTCTGGTGGGGCCCTCAGAGGGTGTGGGTCCCTTTTATTTTGATTTTATCTTTTTTATTTAGTGGAGTGGGTCGGACCCGGGTCCCGTTGGAAGACCCGTGGGCTGCCATGGTTGGGCCTTGGGCCCAGTTGGGTTATTGGGTAACCCATTTGGTTATTTGTTTAATCTTATTTATTTACAATTTATTTGGGCTTAGTGAGCTTGGAATGGGCCCATTAGCCAAGGGTCAAGGGGCCTGGGCCTGTTTATTGAAAACAGGCCTGGTATAGGCCAGTCCAAATGTGGGCCCCACAAGTGGGCCAAAGGGGTCTTGATGGGCCCATATGGGCCCAAAGTCCAAAAATGGGCTTAAGATAGCCCAAATGGTTAAAGGGGGTGGTTCAAGCCGGCTTAGGCCGGATCAAGTCAAACCGGACCAAGAAATTACACTTTTTACATTATTTTTATGTCTGCCCGTGTTTTCTCTACGGTCCAGCCTGACCGTGGATTGACTACGGTCTCTTCTGCCCGTGAATCAAACACGGTCCAGGCTGGACCGGCTTGAGTTTACGGACGCAACTCAGTTTGCCCGTTTGCTGCCGATTTCAATCTGGATCAATTCCGTGGCTTTTCTGGGTCTTCTGGTAATCTCCACCGAGCTTCTGCTTTCCTTCCAGGTTCCCCATTTCCTTCATTTGGCTTGTAAAGCCATTTCTTCTCTTTTCACTTTCTTTGGGGTCATGATCTTCCTTCTTCTTGTGTTTGCTCAAGCAACCATGTCCATTGTTTAGGAGGGAAAAGGGGAGATTACAGGGTATCTCATATATTGAAAGAAGTTCAACATTGTAACCAAATTATATGGAGTATCATTCTTTTGGTAGCTTTGGTTATTTTCTCCTCTTTTCCATGGGAATGATTATTTTTAGATCAAATGCTCATCACATACAGCAGCAAAAATGTGTTAGACATGACGTAATAATAAAAGAAAAGGAAGTGATGAAGAAAAGAAAGGTGATTAAAAATTCTCTTAATTTAGTAAAGATACTTACAATGCAATGTCTAATTGATTATGATGATTCCTCCAAGTTCAAGTGAATTCGGCAGCGCTTCCGCGTCCCGTTAGATTTTTCAGGTTAAACTTGAAAGGGGTTTGACAGGAGATTGGGTTTAGGAGGAGGTTTTTGGAGGTTTAGGCATGATCTTGGGGAGGCAAGGGTATTTTGGACATTATGTTGGCTTGGGTAGGGTGGTGGCAACATGGGCAGAACTTGGCCGTGGGAAGCACCAAGAGGGAAAGGGGGAAGGCCAGAAGAGAGGGCTTGTCCAAATGAAGGGGGGTGGCCTCTCTATTTATAGGCAAAATTCCCGTGCCCGTATTTGAACTACGGGCATGCCTTGCCCGTACTTCAAGTACGGGCGTGCCTTGCCCGTAATTCAAGTACGGGCGAAAAACGAATATTTGCAATTATCGCAGATTCGGCCGTACGGGACACGTGTCCCGCCGTACAGCGACGCGTGTTTCCTTCTAGAAGCGTGCCCGTACTTTAAATACGGGCATGCCTTGCCCGTAATGCAAATACGGTCCAGCACGTTTTAAAAATGTTTGGATTTCAAATCTTTATTCAATTTGGTTTTTTGCAAGATTTACATTCGATTTTATGATTATTTTATTATATAAACGAGATTCCTTTATTAAAATATTATTAAACACTCTTATCTTATTTATTTTATTGGTTTAGTCCACTTTTGCTGCTTTTTTGCCACATGGGCAGTTTTTCTGAAACTTCAACTGCTTATAACTTCTTCATCCGATGTCCGATTTCAACAAACTTAGTGTCGTTGGAATCAGCTCGGAACCACCTATCCATTGAGATCAAGTTTGGCAGCTGAATCGGGATCGAGCAAAAAGTCAACTTTTTGCTCGCCAAAAGTTTGACCAGCTCATATCTTTTTCATCTGGACTCTGATTCCAGCAAATTCAGTTGCGTTGGAATCGTGTCGAAATGCTCTTTTCAATGAGATAAAGTTTGATGGCCAAATTCTCTTAAATCAAAAAGTCAATTTTTGACCCCCCTCAGGGTTTGACTTTTAGTTTAACTTTTCATTTTTCTTTATTTTGGGGGTGCAAAAATCAGGTGTCTACATAACCATTCGTATCAATCATGATTACAAAACAGTATAATAAACAGTTCTAACTATAAATTTCAGCAAGTTCTATAATAGGAATCCAATATCATAAATCAATAGCATAATCCATGCATTACTAGGATGCACTAAACAGTCACATCCAACCAATATACCAATTACATGCTTCTAGCATGTATGCAACAGTAACAACATGTACTTGTGATTTTAGTGTCATTGTAGGACTCACAAAGATAGATAAACCTTTTGAGATGACTCTCGACCAAACGCTATACCACTGTGCGGCTTAGGAGCAGTGCTACTAATGATACTCAAGCTCCATGCAGCGCCGCTTAGACAAGAGCCGTAGTCACTGGTTTATTGCACAAGTACTCATCAGAGTTGGCATGTACCACCAGCATGCAGCACCAGAATCAATACATAGCGATGGTTGCTTATCCACATGTACAGGGAATCACCAGCGGCTCACCAAGGTGTCCCTCTAGACATAGGACCTTCCCAAACAAGCCAACTTGCAAAGGAAGCGCGCTCGAACAAAGGAGAAACTCAACCCAAATGAAATATCCCTTAGCTATCTAGCCACAACTATGGATCCATAACCAGCTATGCCCACTAGACTCCAAAAATCCCTAAAGTCTAATAATTCTATAAGGGTTGGTGCCTAGCGGCATATAAAGGTTAACTCTGGCATTTCCTTCAATATTCGGGTTAACTAAGTTGAACTTATGATCTGAATTCTCATTATGTAATTATCTGGTTTATAGTGTAATTTAGAGATTTTCTGGTAACTGGTATTTCAAATGATAGGTCAAATTTTCCAAAGACTAAATTTCACAGTTTCATACAAAGTTTGGCAACTAGTGTCCTAAATATCTCCCTAATTTATTTTTCTATAAAACAAGAAAATTTAATAAATTATTTTGGTCTTAAAGCATCTTAATTAATGATTAAAATTGACTAAAAATAGTTTAGAATTGAATTAGGGTTTGAGAATACGAAATTCTGCATTTTCTGCACATAGCGCCCAGGATCGCCTAGGATCGCTCCGGCGATCTAAGGTAGGCGGTCGTTCAATTTCGGTCGCCGACGATAAGTCATCAAGCGGTCTCGAATTTTACACTAGCTCCTAAGAGCGCTGAGGATCGCCGAGTACAGTAAAGTCGGCGGTCACTCAAAAACGATCCGAAACAGTTTAAAAACTTGATTTTTCACGTCCAAGATTATTCTAACATACATATAATATTGTTATCAAACTAAATACATGAGTATATCATATAAAAACATGCAATGGAGATTAATCAATTGTGAATACCAAAAACGAACATAAAACAGTGTTGCCTACCTCCTGCAGTCGTTTTCTTCCCTTCTCTTCTGAACAAAGACGAGCACTATCACCAAGCAGTGTTCAGAAGACCAACATCAATGTACTCTCTCTCTTTTCCTTCTTCTTCTTCTTTTCTTCACCCTCCAGTAGCCAGTCGCTCTCGGTTTCTCTCTTGCGGCTGAACGAATACAATACGATTAGAATACCCTCCGTATTCCACTAGGTTAATTTAATGTATTTATATACCTCCTATTCCACGCAACTCACATAAAACTCAATGCACATCGCCCAATCATATTACATCAAGTTTAAATATTAATCATACCTTGATATTTCTCAATCAGACGGTCGGATCTGCGTCCAACACTTGATCTCCACTGATATCACGCTCACCTACGTCAACAAATTATTTCCATCAATTATAACTCCCAAGGATATTATTTATAAATTTATTATATTGTTTAAGGAAAATTCGGGGTCTTACATGTACCTTTAGGTAATACAATGGGGTGTACCTTAGTTCTATAGGTGGTACCTTAGGTATAATTGGGAGCATGCCTTAGTTATAGAAGGGGTGTACCTTAATTATATTAGAGGGGTACCTTAGTTATATGAGGAGGGGGTACCTTTAGGTAATACAAGGGGTACTTTGGGTAATAAATGGGGGGGGGGGGGGGGGGGGGGGGGGATACCTTGGATATACAAGGGTATACTTTAGATATACTTGGGAGCTTACCTTAGGTATACAAGGGGGTACTCTAGGTATAATTGAGAGGGTACCTTAGGTATACAAGGGGGTACTTCAAGTATATTTGGAAGGGTACCTTAGGTATACAAGGGGATACTCTAAGCATACTTGAGAAGGTACCTTAGGTATACAAGGGGGGGTACTCTAAGCATACTTGAGAGGATACCTTAGGTATACAAGGAGGGTATCTTAGGTATAATTGGGGGGATATTTTAGGTAACACTTGGGGGTACTTTAGGTAATTCATGGGGGTACTTTAGGTAATACTTGGGGCTACTTTAGGTATAGTTGGGGGATACTTTAGGCAATACATAGGTGTACTTTAGGTAATATATTAGGGTGCCTTAGGTAATAAATAGGTGTACCTTAAGTATACTTGGGGTACCTTAGGTAATACCTGGGTGTACTTTAGGTATACTTGGGAGGGTATACTTTAGATTTACTTGGGGGTGTGCCTAGGTATTCTTGGTCCAAATTGGTGTTACTGAGGGTTTAAGAAAGATCCAAAAGTGTTGCAATTCGAATCTGGGCACGAAACAATAAATCTGGAAATTTGGTACTGGACGCGGCGAACGTTAAATAAACAAACTTAATAATTAAGATATAATTAGGGTTGGGGTTTTACATCATAGTCTATTAAAATCCTCATATGGATGAATTTTTGAATGGGACCAAGTTCCTTAAAAAGCTTTACATCTCTATTTTTAATAGGCTAAATTTTTACATTTTATATGGAGTCAGTATCCATAAATATTCAATTGCAATTTGGAAGACAATATGTTTACTTGATATAATTTTAAGTCAAAGTATGTAAATAAGGACATTAAAATTCTAATAAATGTTAATTAATTTAAAATCCTGAATTTTAATTACTAATTAAAATTTGGATTTTGTAGTTTAATTAATTTAATTGGTGGAAATTTTAGGAAGGTTTGAGTGACTAGATCATTTATTTATTGGCAAAAGATCATCCCTTTAGATAAATAGACAAGTTGCTATGAAGAATGATATTTACTATGGGGTGGATTTTGACACTAATTGCTAAAAGATGCCCACATATTCCTTACCCTAAATTAATAGTGTTGTACATAAAATTTTGTTGAGATTTTGTGGATTTCGATTTTGAACAGGGTCAATGAAATTGAAATCTTAAAAGCTTATTCTATAAATTTCATAAAATATTTGAAAAACAATCAATGAAAATTGGAAAAATTACCGTACAATAAATTTTTTTAAAACCAAGATGACCCTTTTCTCGCACTCTTTTAATATCTAATAGCTTTGGTAATTTCTTGTTGGATAAATTGGACTTTTAACTTAAAATTTTTCTTGTGATGATCTCTACATCCAATTAATCGTGCAACTAGAATGGAAAAAGCATTATGAAATCATACGAGGGATGGCTTGAGGGTTTCATTACCTTCATGAAGATTCTAGGCTTTAGAAAATTCATCATTATCTAAAATCTATCAATATTTTACTAGATGAAGATATGAAATCTAGATTTTGAGATAGCAAGCCTTTTTGTATTGGATCAATCACAAGGCAGTACAAGTAGAATTGTTGGGACATTGTAAGTTTACACATTTTGAACCTATTATTTGTTGCTTAGTTTTATTTATTTATTTCTTTCTTTCTTTTCTTCGTGTAAGTGGATAAAAATATTAATTTATTTTTTAAACATGTGCGATAAATATGGAGAGTTAGAGCTATTTAATTAAAATGTTAAAGCATTATATGTCTACTTAGGACTTATATCCCTAATGCTGCCATGCAGTCAAAAATCTCATTTCTAGAGATTTTTACCAATAAGAACACTTGCTTTCGAGCAAGGCATGTTGAAAACCTCCAAAGCTATGCGAATATGAATTTTGAATGTGCACATATATCTCATTTTCGCATATATGTTACAAGGAATTTAGACCTTGTATGTATTTTATTTTCTTTTAGATTTTAACATCTTATACGCATGAACTTCATGATTGTTTTTTTTTTTTTTTGGTAGTCTAACTTCATGATTGTTTGGGCATCAATGCTTAAAAGATATGCTTTAATTTTAGATACTAGTACTGAAAAATTGTTTTACGCATAGAGAAGAAGACGGTTCTCTCTAGAGCCAGCAAAATGTGACCCGACCCGATGGGTTAACCCGATTATAAACAGGTTGGGTTGACCCGTTTGTTAATTGGGTTGGTGTTTCCCCAACCCGCCAGTAATCGGGTCAACCTGATTATAACCCGCCAACCCAATTTTTAAAAAGTGTCCCGTTCCAACCCGATTAACCTCTAAACCGACCCGAACACTGTACAACCCGATCCAATTAACCCCCAACCCTATTTTAATCATATTTTTTGAAAAATAAAAAATAAAAAATAAATAAACGGGTTGGGGGTTTTCCAACCCGCCTTAATTTAGTCCAACCCGAACACAACCCGATTAACACCCCAACCCGATTATGACCCGACCCAATCCGACCCGTTGCCAGCTCTAGTTCTCTCCACATGGAGGAAGAAGATGAAGAAATAAGGGATTTTCAACAAAGATGCATCGAAAATGAAGATGAAGAAAATGGTTTTCAACGAAGATAAGTTTGGGTTTTTTAAAAAAAAAAGTTCACAAGGGTTTAGCAATCTACCAAATTTTATCGATAGTTAAAATCAATCTGGGCGGGGATGAACCAGATAGAGTGGGGATATTAATGTCTTTTTCAACTTATGGCAGAAGAGATGACATTATGACCAATTGGTCACTTTTTTTACTTATTTATTAAAGTTTCATTTCAATGGTCATTTTGTTAAAAGGTAGTTGAAAGGGACATTTTGGTTAAAAAGAAAAAAACCTTCAACTAATTTTCCCATGAAATTGAGAGATTTTTATCATGAGATTTCATAAAATAAATGTAATTTTACTAATTTAATTATTTCAAGTGCAAAAACACATTGCTGCTTTTTCTATGTTAGTTTTGTTGATAGAGTTACACAGTGGAACTTGGACCTCATTATGGACAGAAAACAAAACACATAGTTAAAAGTCTTTTAATTGTATTTTTTGAATATTATGATATAAATATCGTATTAATCTATTGCAAACTATTGCGTCATCATCAAATGTTACTAATAAATTCCTTGTTTATTAATCTACCTCCTGAATTATAAAGCAAGACCCTTTTTTCTCTTTGACATTTAATATCCAAAACACTCTCTATTTTATTTCAAATTAAATAATAACCCATTTGTTAATGCGACATGACTTACTAACTGCATAATATTGTATATCCCAAAACGCCTTCATTTTTTTTAATTTGCTATGCGCATAACGCATGCATTTGCCTAGTATTTATAAATAACTTATATTTAGTGAAGATGTTATATTTTTTGATTTTATATTTAATAAATATTATTAAAATCATTAGCGAACATTAAATTTTTATCTAAAACTGTATATAATTAAAAAATAAAAAAATAAAAAAAAAATTGCTTCAACAAAATAGCCAAATTATATATTTTTTAAGCTGAAAAATTATCAACCCATAATAATCAAACTTTTAAAAAATTGGATTTCGTCTGTGGACTCGAAATTGATGTTTTCTAGAAAGTTTATTTTATATTTTCAAATACGTGTCGGTGTCACAGATTCTTTCATCCGTCCCTTAACTTGAGACCGACACGTGATGCAATCAAAAAGTGACTTTCGGTGGCCACCATATTTTTCGATAAATATTTGTCGCACAGGATCGTGACCGAGTCCTTCCGGCAACTCCGCATTCTCCACTTAGGACCCGGCTGGTGGGGACCACTAAGTCCTCCTGACGTGTCGGTTACAGACAAGAATACGATACTTCGTTGAAAAAGTATACACGTGGGTCGTTCTTATACGAAGAGATACAGTGGTAGTTAGGCAGTTATTATCAAAATTTATCGAGAGGGAAAGGAATTTAAAAAAGTTGAGAAAAAGAATGAGCGCCTTTGATACGCTCTTGTGGCCACCGACACTTGCTCCTTATTAGTGAGAACGCGAATCTCGTGTTGTTCCACCCAGAACTAGTTCTTCTTTCAGTGGGTGGTACATGTCATTTTGATTTGGACGTCTTGGTTGGTTTTATTCTAGTTTTTTCAAATGTGTTCTTGGTCAGTCTTATCCATTTGTGCCACGTGTAGTTACCCGATAAAAGGGAGTAATTTGGTTGGATGGTTTTTATTGGATAGATGTTGGACAGATGAGTTTTTAGGGATTTTCAATGGGTTTGTTGTGGCCAAATAAAACGAGGGTTAGAATCCTAGAGAATATTCTTGAGGATTTGCTTTACTAATAGTATAGATGGCGAAATCCTCTACGATGTGAGCATTGAATATTTGATCTACTACAATGAATGGGGAAATATGTATATACGTGTCCATATGAAGCTTTAGTTTTTTTGGTTAAAAGGTAATAAATATTCTCATTACATGAGGACAGAGTTAGGATAGGGCATGCTTATAATATGGTGATATTTTTAAGACAAACCTAGAAATAATTGAAGTTTCACCAACCTTTACGAAGGATTGGTAATGGAGTCTCACCACAAATATTTATATCTTTGAAAAGAGTGGATTATCACTAACCTTTAAAAAGGTTTAATAATGGAGTCTCACCACTCAAGTTATGGAGTTTCACCACTACCAGAGAACAAAAGAAGTCTCATGCACCTCAACAACCCAATAAAAATATTATTCTTATTCCCACTCAAAATAGAAGATTACAAGCCTAATTATAGACATAGTTCTATACTTGTTATTAAATTCTAATCCTACTCAAAGATAATTTAAAAGAATAAAATTTTTATCTTATAAGAAAACATATCTTAATTAAACATAAATCTTCTTAGAAATAGACTATAGGCTTTGTGGGCCATATTTACATCACATGGTAAGTGGGCCCTGTCGGAAGGCCCACAGAATCCAATTAGGGTTTGTTAGGGCTCATGTGAGACCCCAGATTCTTAGATAGATTGCTTAAGTGCTTAAGCAAGAGACATTTAGCAAATTCTAAAATTTTATATTGTGCTATGAAGGTGAAGTGGGAGAAGCCTAAGCTTGAACCATGAAAGCAATTCAAGTGGCTAAGTCAAGGGCTTGTCAAAATGTGTAAAGGTAAAGCATCTCTTTCATTAGAATAATTTCCTAAGTTATTAAATAAATTTCATTTTATGAAAGGATGGCTTAGTTGTAATTTTTGTGTGTTGTAGAAGGAGAGTGGAAAGGTGCTAAATATGAGTGTTTTATGGGAGAAGGGAAAACTTGGAAATGATTTGAGGAATTTGGGGGATAAATTGTTTAAGTGTAAAAGGGGAGGGTTTTGCCCATACATATGAACCAAGAGCAAACCCTCTTCTTCTCTCATTCTCCTCCCACTCTCTTCACTTCCTCACTCTCTTCTCCCTACCCTCATCTTCTCTCCCATTTTCTCTCTTGGAGTGTGCCATTGTGAAGAAGAGTTAGAGATTTGGGATTTTCGTTTGGTGAAAGCTTCAGGGGTTTGTGAAGAAAACTTCAAGGAGCTCAAGGGAGAGTTGTTCATGTCTTGCATTAAGAGCAAGAGGTCGTGCTTGCTTGCTTGAACCAGGTAAGCAACACCCTTCAAACCCAAAAACTTTCTTGTTTTCTTGTTTCGAAAAAGATTCAGATTTAGGGCTTTTGTATATTCATGTTTCCTTTACGAATAGGAGATGCATGTGTTCATGGTTAGATGAGTACTAAGTAATAACTCATCCTACAGGGATTTAATAGACAAAAACCATAGCAAATGGGTTAGATTTGAGAAAAATCCCAAAAACCTCGCGTTGGGATTTCGCAACCTGGAAATCGCTAAGGTGCTTTGTAAAATCCCTAATTTTTAATAAAATTAAAAATTATTAGTTAGCAATTAAATTAAGGTTAATCTGTAATTTTTCAGAAAAAAAGAGATCAACAAGTTAACCGGGGAATTTTGAAGAAAAAAAAAACTGAGAAGGAAAATTGTTGAGATTTTAGTTGGATGAATTGTGGTGGTTCGGTGGTGTGTCAAGCATGGAATCGAGATAGTTAAGCGGTGCTCATGTAGGGAAGTTAGGCTGGAGTGGCAAGCACCAGATGAAGCTTTAAACAAGGAAGTTGGCGGAAACTATATAAAGGGAAGTCAGTTGGTCGTTCGTTGGTTAGTCAGTTAATCTCTCGAGAGTTCTAGAGCATGCGAGTGCGATTGCAAGCGCCCCGCCTGTGTTATTTTTATTTTGAAAACCAAAGAGTAGCGTTCGAGAGAGTTAGACCTAACGTTCGAATGTGAGACCCGGCGCTCAAGTGCAATTGCAGGTGCCTATAAGAAATGTGATTTAGGATTGGGTGCCCAACCCTGCGCTCAAGCGTGATTGTAGGCATCCAAGCACATATTTGCGTATTTTGGGATTTTAGAGTAAATCCAATTATAGATTGATTTTTAATTGAATCCAACCTATGTACAAATATGATTGATGTGTCTAGAAAGTGTTCACATTGGAGTTATCTCAAAATTCAATTTATCCAAGAGTTTGGGTACGTTCTACTGAACTAGGTTTTGTAGAGATTTTCAGTTCCAGATTACTATAGGAATGATATACTTTAATTCTACCACTTGGAACACCTTCCAAATGATCCTTGGAAGTCGAGAATCAAAGCCAAATCAATGTTGTGAATGTCCTTAATGAGTTGGGGCCTTGATTGCCCAAGTTAATGTTTTAATAATGCATGATTTAATACAATGAGAATGTATTGTTGCTATTGGTTACTATTATAGCATGTGATATATTATGAAGGGCATTGGCCCAATTGTTTAACATGATATGAAGGGCATTGGCATGAGACATGGAGGAAAAAAATCAATTCAATGACTTTCCTCTTATCATCACACGGGCTCATTCAAAATCAAGGAGTCACCACCATTCCCTTTTAGGGTGTGAATGGACACCAAAATAATCAAATAAAGCAAATAATAAAACAAAGTTAGAGTAAAAATAGCTTTAATTCAAAAAGTAAACCAGAGATGGTGTGCGCACCCGATTTCGGTTGCACGACGAGGCGCACGCAAAACGATGCATGCCTCGGGATTTTGTTTGGAGTCGCCACTGCCTGATGGGGTGCAGGCAGACACCTGGGTGCCTAAGTTCTTCTACTAAGGCTTTTGGTCTGCGGCTTTGAGATTCTAAGTATGGTTTTCGGTTGCGGTCTGGGGAAGTCCGTAGACACCCCAGTCCACCCCGTCAAGTGACGGGTCCCATAAGTTTCCCTGGTTTTGAGTCAACTCAGTTGGTCTCTCACTCACCCGATTTCTATTCCAGCATGTGATTTGATTAAGTCTAACGGGACTTCCCAAAGTGGTGTGGGTCCCTTTACTTGATTTTATCTTTTTAATTTAAAGTGATGTGAGCCTGATTGGGCGGGCCCCATTGGAAGGCCCGCGGATTCCTTGGTGGGCTTGGTTGAGCCCACATGTCCCTGGTGGGCCTCAGTCTAGCCTGAGAGGCCCTTTGGGCTTCGGTTCAAGTGAATTGATTTTATTTAAATTCCAGTATGATTATTTAAATGATTTCTATGCACGAGTGGGCCGGGACTGTTTGTGGGCCCTTGAGTGGGCCTCACCCTGGTTGCCAAATGATTTAATTTATCTTTTATTAAAATTCACCAAAGTGGGCCAGGTATTGGGCTTGGGGCCCTTTACCTGGGCTTGGGCTTTGAAAAACCCAAGACTTCTTGAATTAGGGTTTTGACACCCTAACCTTGGTTTAATGGGCTTAGTGGGCCCGACAGGCCCTGCCCGTGGTCTCGGCCAAACCACAATCCATTTTAAGCATGCATGGCCCGAATAGGGCTTGGGTGGGCCTCAATTGGTCCGGCCCACTCAAATCTCTTGTTTATCTTATTTTAGGCATGAATGAGTTGGTCGGGCTTGGTGGGCCCCGTTGGAAGGCCCACCGGGAATCAATTCGGACCAGGTCGGTCCATGGCCCATCTTGGGTTTCCGGGTGACCCGGAAACCCTACCGGTTCGCCCGGATTTGACCAAACGATTCAAAATATTGCACAAAATCTCAAAATAGCAAAAAAATGAATTCTGGCAGTGTAGCCGGTCTGAGATACCGGTTACACACTGGTCTCTGTGTATCCGGTATCTATAGCCGGCTACACACAGGCTTATGTTGATCCGGCCTGAGTTGCCGGATCAAGGCACAGAAGCCTGTTTTTGGATTTTGGGCACTGGGGTTGGGTTTTCATGCTTCTTGGGATGTTCCAGGAGTTGTGTGGGCTCCTGTGTGAGCCCACGTTGGTTCAGGTGAGCCACTTGGCTCTCTTGAAGGGGCTTTCCAAGCCGGGAATCATGGGGAAGGGGAGCATGCTTGTTGAAACTATCAAAACAGCAAGCTAAACCAAGGGGGAAGGGATCATGGTCATTCAAGCATACACAAACCTATCATATTGTCTAAGCATGCTTCATGGCAGTAAACAGAGATCATAAGCATACTAGATAACTGATAAAAAGGATAGCAAAGACAGGATGAGGAGGGGGGTTACTTAGGGATACAAAGGATGAAATATGAGGAACATGCATCCTCTTAAAAGCAGCTCCAGTAAGCCCAAACAGTAGCTTGAGATGGCCAAAACTATGAGGGGCCATCTCTCATTCTCCCATAGAACCAAACGTGGAGTCTCTCTTACCCTTAGAGATCTCCACCTTACCAAAATAGAGAAGAAAACATGCACAGATAGACACTGAGACCGGATTTATGCTAGGGAAGAAAGCAAACGTAGTAAACTCTTTAGAAAATCCTCATTTTAATATATGTACAATGAAATGTGAGGAGGGACCTTACCTAGGGGTTCTTGAACCCTTGAGTAGTGTAGAGGACTCCCTTGAAGCCGGAGTAGTTGCTGGAACAGCGCCTCCACCCACCAACCGTAGCTTCTTCTCCTTCTTCAAGCTCTTGAGTGAGGATCAGAAGGGGGTGGGGGAAGGGTAAAATGGTCTTTAGTGAAGTGATTAGCTTTGGGGAGCAAGGAGGGGCCAAGGGAGGAGGTCTCGAACCAGTGGAGGTGGAGAAGAAAGGGTGGAAACCAAGCAAAATGAAGCCAACCCCGAAAATGAGCTGCTGTTTGATATTTATAAGCAAACTTAATGTATCCGGACTTCAAGTCCGGATACACTAAGGCTCCTTTGTATCCGAACTTCAAGTCCGGATACACTAAGGCTCCTTTGTATCCGGACTTGAAGTCCGGATACAAAACATAATCATTTGAAAATTAAATGCCGCCGCGAATTTGTCGGGCGATCGGCGCGGATCTCGCGCGAAAATCTTCTTGTATCCGGCCTTCAAGTCCGGATATACACAAGGGTATGTGTATCCGGTATATTTGACCGGATACAACTCAAAAAATTACGGATTTGCCCTTCGACTTGACCGATTCGACCGATTCGACCGATTTGACACTTTTGGACATCTACGGATTGCCCCCTGCGAATTTTGGTTTAGTCCCTGAGATATTTGATGATTTTTGGATATTTGAGATTTAGTCCCTGAGATATTTTGCTGCATTGGCTGCCACGTGGGCAGTTCCTGCGCCACGTGTGCAGTTTCTGGTTTTGCTGCTCGGAAACTTCGACAGCTCATATCTCCTTCATCTGAACTCCGATTTGAGCAAACTCAATTGCGTTGAACTCGTATCGGAGCCCTCTATTTAATGACATAGGGCTAAGCACTTGGTGCGGGGTTCGAGAAAAAGTCAACTTTTGGCCTTCCCTCAAGTTTGACTTTCTGCCAGGGTTTTTATTTTCAGCACTTCCAAGGGTGCAAAAATAAGGTGCTTACAGCAGTCCCTCTTTGCCGGAGTCACCTTTGGGGATGAACGGCAAAGAAAAAGAAGAACCTTGTTTTTGCGCCTTGCACTTCTGTCATCATGATTGACGAGCTTAAATCCTTTTGATTTTCAAAGTGGTGGAAACACGAAATGATTTCCACCAAGATTTCGGAGTTTGCTCACCCACTTCGGGCTTCTCGGAGCAACTTTTAATTTTGATTTAGATTAAAACGGATGGGGTTGGACTTAAGCTCATCAACCCATTTTGACGTTGATGCAAGGCACTCAACAGTTTTCTCTTTCCCTTGTTTGTTCCATTAAAGCTTGTAGGTGTTTTCAGACTTCTGACTTGGGATTCGGGACATGATTTCTGATTTCAGCTTTTAGGGTTTGGATTAGGGATTGGAAGGAACGAAGAAGGGGGAGATGCTCTTGGCGAGGAGGTGCTCTCAGCGCTGCTCGGTGCCTCAAGGGAGCTCACACACCTGTCTTATTCTATTTACAAAAATGGGAAATGAAAAATTTACAAGTGAGGCCAACTTGCCCAAAAAGTTCTTCATTCTGCTCTTCTTTCTTCTGCCGCTTCTTTATTTTGGCAGGGCCATCTGTCTGATTTTGATCAGACTTTTCTTTACGAGGTTCTTTTTTCCAGAGATTTTGACTTCTGCTCTTGGTCTTGCAGGAAGGAGGCCATCATTTAGGCCAATGCTGGTACTTCTTCAGAAGCGACTACCCCAATTGGGGCTTGTGGAAGCCTTCTTGGACTTTTCATTCTTGTGCAAAACTAGCCTCTTCAGACCGGGCACGGTCTTGACATGCTGCTTTAGGTTTTTTGAAAGCTCTGCTGGGAAAGGAAAGGAAGTCTTTGCCATTTTCTTGTCAATATATTACTGCATTGGCTTCATTCTGTCTTGGCCTTTCTCTTGTTCTCGACTCCAAGGCGCTTCTGGACTTCTTTCTGATTCTTTTGCCTCACCTGGGTCTGTAAAATTCTCGCAGAGCAGTGATGTATCTAAAGGTTAAAGTGCAGACACTTATGACTTATTGTGTGCAAGTGCCCATGACTGAAATGACACAATTTTCAAGAGTTTTTTTTTTTTTTTTTTTTTTTTTTTTTTTGAATATCTGTACAAGTGCTTTTAAGGGAAATGGCACGACCAATGACCATGGTAAGTTGCCTTGTCAACTCAAAGGGCTTTGGGACTGTGTGCTTGACACGGATTCCCATGAAATCCTCAACTTGTGCCGGCAGGAATTTAAAAGATGAAGGGTGTTCCACCCCTTCCCAGTTTTGGTTTTCTCTCACCTTGGCCCAATTTTCCAGGGTGGTTTCAGGATTTTGCAATTAAGGGGTTTTTTTTTTTTTTTTTTTTTTTTTTTTTTGCTTTTCCCTTGGGTTAGTGCCAGTCCCGGTTTATGGGTTTCGGCCGACTTGTGCATCATGTCCCATAGATCCGAGAGGTCTTTTCATTAGGACGAAACATTGGCTTGGTTTTAAATCTGAGAAATGAAGGGACATAAGGCCCAAATTCTTATCTTTTCATTTTCAGGTTTTTCTTTGTGTCTTGCCAAAGCTCGTTCTTCTTGTTAGATTCCTTCATCATTAACTTGCATGAATTCCAGCATCACATTTTCTACAATCAGAAAGGACTTTTGACTAGGACAAAACGAAGGCTGAGGTTTTGGTTCATGAAAGAAAGGGAATACAGCTCAAAGTTTCTTTGTAAATGGGTCGAGTCATGTTCTACCCTTTTCTTGACTGCTTGGGCTTTACCAGTGCCTTTTTTCTTTCCTTCATTTTTCTTTGGGAGGTCTTTTGTGACCTTTGCCTTTTCCTTTTGCTTTTGCTCTATCATTTTTTGTCCTTTACTCCGGGATCATCTTGACTTTTTGCTTTGATTAGCAAGTCCCAGTGTATTTCCTGCTTTCTTTTTCTCTTTTTTGTTTTTGCTCATTCAAGTCTTCTCTTCTTTACCCAGCACCAGATTTAGGGCTCATGACTCAATGGGTTGGAAGAAAGAAAATTAGGCTCAAATGGTTTGACTAGAGATATGACTTTGAAAACTGGGGAAATAAAGCAAGGATGGCCTCTCATCCTTTTGTAGAAGTTGTGATGACTTGGAATGCTCATGCAAACTTATTCAAGAATCTATTTATCCTTATCATTTCCTTTTGTAGCTTTGCCCCAGTGTGGGGTGGCTAGACACAACGCGGGTATTTGAATAACACGATCAAGCCCAAAGTGTTTTGACTAGCGGATCTTAAAATTCAAGGATGCATGAAGGATGGCCTCTCATCCTTTCTTAGAGACATGATGTTAAAGCCGGCCTTGGCCCTTAACTGGTTCTTGCACTTTCTCTTTCTTTCTTTCTTTTCTCTCAAGGATCGCCCTGCCCTATTGCAAAGGTAGGTTTTTTAGGAAGAAAACTGTGGTCTGGATCAGGAAATGATTGCCTTTGGCTCATGCAAGGTTCTCATGGGACAGTGTACTGCACCCAGCTGAAGACACCTTTGAGCAACTCGGCATTCTTTCCATGATCATGGTCATTTGCCAAAAAGGGTGTGGTCTCAGAGCAGTGTCATCACCGACCACTCACTTGTATTTTTTTCAAAAAAGTTTTTCTTTTCTTTTTGTGCTTTTCAAAAGGTTTTTTATAAAGCTTGCATGAAAGTAAAAAGCATTTAAAATATTTACAAACACGACCACTCCTACCAGGGATGTATGGTGCAAAAAGTAAAGTTCAACTTATCCTGGTCACGGCGGACTTGAAGATTTTGGATTTCGGGATTGCTCTCTGCCTTGCAGATTTACCACCTTGTTCAGCGGGTGCCACTTGAAGACGCCTGATTGTGGTCAGGGAGAGGGTTCGTGGTGGTGGCCGCGGGAGGAGTCGATACCGGGGGATCAACCGAGATACGCTTGTTGTCGATCAAATCCTGGACATCGTGCTTCAGTTCCCAGCAACGATTGGTATGATGTCCGGGGGTTCCCATGTGGTAGTCGCAATACTCATTGGGATTGTAGGAGCGACTGTTGGACGGTTGCTGAGTTGGCTGCTTCTTCTGTAAGTACCCTTTCTTTAATAGGGTTGGCAGCAATTCTGACAAGGGATAAGGTAAGGGTGCGAACACCCGGTTTAACCTTGCTTGGAATTCCTCCTTGGTCCATCTCGGCTGCCATGCAGGTTGTGCCCCTTGACCACTATTCCGATTTTCTCTTCTGTCGGGTGCTGAAAAGTGGAAGGGCCTATTCTGCTGGACGTAGTTGACGGCTTCGTCCTCTTTCTTTCGATCCATTCCCCTTCCAGTGACAGGGGTCCTTCTCTGCTCAGTCGCAAAGCCAGCCACTCTGCCCGACTTCACTCCATCTTCTATTCTGTCCGCTACCACCACAAGATCAGCGAAACTCGCCGCAAACTGCCCCAGCAGCAGTGTATAGTATGGTTGCCCCAGCGTTGAGATGAACAATGTCACCATCTCTTTCTCCAACATGGGTGGTTGCACCATACCGGCCATTTCTCGCCATCTCTTTGCATATTCGCGAATGGACTCAGTGCTCTTCTTTGTCATTTTTTGCAATTCCATCCGTGTGGGCAAAACCTCCGTGTTGAACTTGAAGTGTTCGAGAAATGTGCTGGCCAAGTCGTCCCAAGTCCTGATCTGGCTCCTGTCCTGACTGGTGAACCATTTCTGCGCTGAGCCTATTAGGGAGCGTTGAAAGAATTGGATCATGATTCTCTCATCATAGGCGTATTGGCACATGTCCCCATAGTATGCCCTGAGGTGCGACAGTGGACAGCCACTTCCATCAAACTTCACGAAGTCCGGGCACCTAAACTTTGGCGGAAGTTGCAGATTAGGGAAGAACCCTAGTCTGTCCAGTGAGGCTTCCTTTGGTATAGGACCTTGGTTCACAATCCGCATCTGCTCTTTTAGCATTTCCACATCCGCTTGCACCTGGACTGAGATACCTGGTGCTTCCCGTGCTCGGTACCATTCTTCTTCGTCGTGCCCCATTCCTTGTGGCATTACTTGCTGTGGTGGTACGGCTAGGGGTGCCGGAATCTGTAAGGGCTGCTCTGGTTGGCCTGGTAAACGATGTGGGATCCGTGGTTCTGGTGGCTGTAGGTTCAACTGTGGGAGAACGGGTGGTGGCTGCTCTAGCTGTGGCTGTTGTACCGGAGGTATCGGCTGCTGTGGCGGAGGTACCGCTGGTGGTGGCTGTGCAAGCTGCTGTGGCGCTTGCATCCTCTCCATTTGCTGCATCATGGCAGTCATCATGTTGGTCATGTTGGCCATTTGCTGATTAAGGCCAGCAATCACAGGGTGGTCTTCCAAGTCTTCTTGCCCATGAGGCGGGAGAGGTGGCGCTTGCTCGAGCCCTTCAGCAGGGTCCATCCGTAATCTTCTTCTTGAACGTAGGAGGTATGGGCTGCGAAACGCAATCTTGGTACCTGAGGTGAAAGTAGACAAGTCAGTATAAAGAATGCATATTATAATGCATGTCTGTGCAGATTAACTGTGATGATTTTCCATTATTCATTCTCCTTTTTAACCGCCAATTTGGAGGTAAGGGAAGAGTCCCTGCTTTGATTTTAGGAACTGCGAGAATTGATTTCTACAAATTTTGGAAACTGTAAGAGTTGATTTTCAAAGATTGGTACATATCAATGGGACAGTCCCTGTATTTGACCTCCAGGAACTTCCAGAGTTGATTCCTGCGGGGTAAGTGATTCCTACCGAATTTGGGGAAATGCGAAATGATTTCCAAAGTAGCAGAAGTACGAAATGACTTCTACTAAGATTTGGGGAAGCGCGAAATGGCTTTGATTTGTATTTTGGAAACGCAAAATGGTTTCAATGTAATGGAAGCTCGAAATGGCTTCGATTTGGAAACACGAAGTGGTTTCAGATTTTGGGGAAGCACGAAATGGCTTCAATTTGGGGAAGCACGAAATGGCTTAAATTTGGGGGAAGCGCGAAATGGCTTCGGATTTGGGGAAGCACGAAATGGCTTCAGATTTTTGGAAACACGAAGTGGTTTCGGATTTGGAAACACGAAGTGGTTTCGGATTTTGGAAACACGAAGTGGTTTCGGATTTGGAAACACCAAGTGGTTTCGGATTTTGGAAACACGAAGTGGTTTCGGATTTTGGAAACACGAAGTGGTTTCGGATTTTGGAAACACGAAGTGGTTTCAGGAGCAGCAGAAACTAAGATTTTGGTTTTGACTAAGATCCCGGGAAACACGAAGTGGTTTCAATTTCGGTGGAAGCACGAAATTGCTTCAAATTTGGAAACACGAAATGGTTTCAATTTTGGTGGAAGCATGAAATGGCTTCGACTAGGATTTTGGGAAACACAAAGTGGTTTCAATTTGGGGGAAGCACGAAATGGCTTCGGATTTGGAAACACGAAATGGTTTCAGATTTGGAAACACGAAGTGGTTTCGGATTTGGAAACACGAAGTGGTTTCGGATTTGGAAACACGAAGTGGTTTCGGATTTTGGAAACACGAAGTGGTTTCGGATTTTGGAAACACGAAGTGGTTTCGGATTTGGAAACACGAAGTGGTTTCGGACTTGGAAACACGAAGTGGTTTCGGATTTGGAAACACGAAGTGGTTTCGGACTTGGAAACACGAAGTGGTTTCAGATTTTGGAAACACGAAGTGGTTTTAGGAGCAGCAGAAACGCGAAATGGTTTCGACTAAGATTTTGGGAAGCACGAAATGGCTTCGGATTTGGAAACACGAAATGGTTTCAATTTTGGTGGAAGCACGAAATGGCTTCAAATTAAAGGAAGCACGAAATGGCTTCAGAGTAGTCGAAGCGCGAAATGGCTTCGACTAAGATTTTGCCATTCAGAGGTGAGGGGAAGAGTCCCTGATTTTGTGGGTAGTCCCGGTTTGGGAAGAAGTCCCTGTTTTTGGGGAAACACGAAATGATTTCCTAGGGCTGCAAAAGCACAAAATGGCCTTGACTGAGATTTTACATTTTGACACATTTGGTCTCTATTTGGATTTGAAATTTCTTATTTATTTTCTTTTCATCATTTTTCCTTTTTCAATTTGGCTGATGGTCCTCAACAAGGGTTAGACTCATCCTTGATTTTTCTTGACTTGTTATTTTGGGCTAGGTCACAGCCCATTTATTTCATGATTTTTCTTATTAAGCTGAAGCTGAGTAAGGCATAGGGAATTGGAGCAAGTCCCGGTGTAGCTTTGATTTTGGAAAATTTTGCATTCTTTCTCTTGGAAATTAATCAAAGTGTTTGTGCAAATGATTTTGAAGTGTGTGCACTTGATGCATGACGATGCTTGCACAAAATTAAAGCCAAGGCTAAATGGTATTACCATTCAAAAACCTATATCCAGAATTGAATATGAGAAAATTACATCAAAAAGGGTGTGTGCATAGCCCTAAAAAGGTTGGTGCCCCGCGAGGCACGACTTCTAGACACACTTGTGTATGGAAGTACATCCGAGTCCCGGTCTGCCTTCTTTCATCTGTTCTTTCGTCTGCTTTTGACTTCAAGTATCAAATCCAAAAGAATTTACAACTTGCCAGCGAGGGCGAAAATTTACATGATATTCATAAAATTCTGAAAAGAATTCATCCTTAAGGCTGTTGGGAGCCAAAAGGAAGGATACAAATTTGCTTCAAGGCGGGTAGGCCAAATTCCTAAATCTAGGGTTTGGTGCCCCTACTCTGATCTGGCATGCTTTCATCTGATTTTCTGATCTGGCCGGCTTTCATCGGCTCAAAAGGTCGACCTGGACTCAGAGTGCTTCCAGCAGACTCAAATGGGTTGAGGCCCACAGCTCGCAGGACTCCATGCATGGATCTGGGGTGGTTCCCCTGATCAAAGTTAGGTTGGTTTCCTAAATTAGGGCTAAGGCAGCCCCTGATCTAGGGTTTACTCGATTTGATGCAAAAAAGTGGGGGTTGCTACCCCTGATGGACTCTGGATTTTATTTTGATTTTTTTTTTTTTTTTTACTTCCTCATTCACACTATCTCACAATCCCAAAACGCGGTTCATTCAGAAACACTAGGTGGGGAAGGATACCCAGCCCGAGACATAAGCCTACAAGGGTCTGGACCAGTACTGAATCCTCGCGTGCCACGGCAAGAAACCAGTGGTGCTAATGGACTCCAGAAAACTGGGGGGATGGGTTTACCCTGCTTTCCCAGGCAAGCCACGGGAGCGTAGGTGCTAATACCATCCCGAAGATCAGTTCATAGGAATCAGAAGGGTAGGCTGCTAGATAGATCTAGATTTTGGAGAAGAAGAAGCAATATCCGCTCTCATTCATTCAGGGTCGGATCATTCACGCAGTCCCCCTCGTGCGTGTCACCCCACGCAGTTCATCAAAAACTGGAAAATAAATCCATCCACGGTGTGGTGGTGTGCCCTTGTGTGCAGTTGGGCTGAGTGCGGTGTCTAACCGGGTGAGATTTGATTGGATTTTGTTGATAAAGGATTTTTACCGTCTCGTATAGTAAGGTGCAGAATTGGCACGCAATACGAGGTTCTGGGAGAGTCCCCAGGTAAGTGGGGGGTCACAAGGGACCGCTTAAATCCCACTTTCCTTAGGCGATTATCATGTCCTTGTGACAGGACTCCCCTGAATACGCAATTGCGTGTATTCCATGTCTTACTAAGCGAGGTAGTAAAACCCTAAAATCGACTAAATCCCTCTTAGGTTGACTCATTCTAACCAAGGGTCCTATTGGGCTGAGAAGTCCCCAGCAGAGTCGCCAGGCTGTGCGCACCCGATTTCGGTTGCACGACGAGGCGCACGCAAAACGATGCATGCCTCGGGATTTTGTTTGGAGTCGCCACTGCCTGATGGGGTGCAGGCAGACACCTGGGTGCCTAAGTTCTTCTACTAAGGCTTTTGGTCTGCGGCTTTGAGATTCTAAGTATGGTTTTCGGTTGCGGTCTGGGGAAGTCCGTAGACACCCCAGTCCACCCCGTCAAGTGACGGGTCCCATAAGTTTCCCTGGTTTTGAGTCAACTCAGTTGGTCTCTCACTCACCCGATTTCTATTCCAGCATGTGATTTGATTAAGTCTAACGGGACTTCCCAAAGTGGTGTGGGTCCCTTTACTTGATTTTATCTTTTTAATTTAAAGTGATGTGAGCCTGATTGGGCGGGCCCCATTGGAAGGCCCGCGGATTCCTTGGTGGGCTTGGTTGAGCCCACATGTCCCTGGTGGGCCTCAGTCTAGCCTGAGAGGCCCTTTGGGCTTCGGTTCAAGTGAATTGATTTTATTTAAATTCCAGTATGATTATTTAAATGATTTCTATGCACGAGTGGGCCGGGACTGTTTGTGGGCCCTTGAGTGGGCCTCACCCTGGTTGCCAAATGATTTAATTTATCTTTTATTAAAATTCACCAAAGTGGGCCAGGTATTGGGCTTGGGGCCCTTTACCTGGGCTTGGGCTTTGAAAAACCCAAGACTTCTTGAATTAGGGTTTTGACACCCTAACCTTGGTTTAATGGGCTTAGTGGGCCCGACAGGCCCTGCCCGTGGTCTCGGCCAAACCACAATCCATTTTAAGCATGCATGGCCCGAATAGGGCTTGGGTGGGCCTCAATTGGTCCGGCCCACTCAAATCTCTTGTTTATCTTATTTTAGGCATGAATGAGTTGGTCGGGCTTGGTGGGCCCCGTTGGAAGGCCCACCGGGAATCAATTCGGACCAGGTCGGTCCATGGCCCATCTTGGGTTTCCGGGTGACCCGGAAACCCTACCGGTTCGCCCGGATTTGACCAAACGATTCAAAATATTGCACAAAATCTCAAAATAGCAAAAAAATGAATTCTGGCAGTGTAGCCGGTCTGAGATACCGGTTACACACTGGTCTCTGTGTATCCGGTATCTATAGCCGGCTACACACAGGCTTATGTTGATCCGGCCTGAGTTGCCGGATCAAGGCACAGAAGCCTGTTTTTGGATTTTGGGCACTGGGGTTGGGTTTTCATGCTTCTTGGGATGTTCCAGGAGTTGTGTGGGCTCCTGTGTGAGCCCACGTTGGTTCAGGTGAGCCACTTGGCTCTCTTGAAGGGGCTTTCCAAGCCGGGAATCATGGGGAAGGGGAGCATGCTTGTTGAAACTATCAAAACAGCAAGCTAAACCAAGGGGGAAGGGATCATGGTCATTCAAGCATACACAAACCTATCATATTGTCTAAGCATGCTTCATGGCAGTAAACAGAGATCATAAGCATACTAGATAACTGATAAAAAGGATAGCAAAGACAGGATGAGGAGGGGGGTTACTTAGGGATACAAAGGATGAAATATGAGGAACATGCATCCTCTTAAAAGCAGCTCCAGTAAGCCCAAACAGTAGCTTGAGATGGCCAAAACTATGAGGGGCCATCTCTCATTCTCCCATAGAACCAAACGTGGAGTCTCTCTTACCCTTAGAGATCTCCACCTTACCAAAATAGAGAAGAAAACATGCACAGATAGACACTGAGACCGGATTTATGCTAGGGAAGAAAGCAAACGTAGTAAACTCTTTAGAAAATCCTCATTTTAATATATGTACAATGAAATGTGAGGAGGGACCTTACCTAGGGGTTCTTGAACCCTTGAGTAGTGTAGAGGACTCCCTTGAAGCCGGAGTAGTTGCTGGAACAGCGCCTCCACCCACCAACCGTAGCTTCTTCTCCTTCTTCAAGCTCTTGAGTGAGGATCAGAAGGGGGTGGGGGAAGGGTAAAATGGTCTTTAGTGAAGTGATTAGCTTTGGGGAGCAAGGAGGGGCCAAGGGAGGAGGTCTCGAACCAGTGGAGGTGGAGAAGAAAGGGTGGAAACCAAGCAAAATGAAGCCAACCCCGAAAATGAGCTGCTGTTTGATATTTATAAGCAAACTTAATGTATCCGGACTTCAAGTCCGGATACACTAAGGCTCCTTTGTATCCGAACTTCAAGTCCGGATACACTAAGGCTCCTTTGTATCCGGACTTGAAGTCCGGATACAAAACATAATCATTTGAAAATTAAATGCCGCCGCGAATTTGTCGGGCGATCGGCGCGGATCTCGCGCGAAAATCTTCTTGTATCCGGCCTTCAAGTCCGGATATACACAAGGGTATGTGTATCCGGTATATTTGACCGGATACAACTCAAAAAATTACGGATTTGCCCTTCGACTTGACCGATTCGACCGATTCGACCGATTTGACACTTTTGGACATCTACGGATTGCCCCCTGCGAATTTTGGTTTAGTCCCTGAGATATTTGATGATTTTTGGATATTTGAGATTTAGTCCCTAAGATATTTTGCTGCATTGGCTGCCACGTGGGCAGTTCCTGCGCCACGTGTGCAGTTTCTGGTTTTGCTGCTCGGAAACTTCGACAGCTCATATCTCCTTCATCTGAACTCCGATTTGAGCAAACTCAATTGCGTTGAACTCGTATCGGAGCCCTCTATTTAATGACATAGGGCTAAGCACTTGGTGCGGGGTTCGAGAAAAAGTCAACTTTTGGCCTTCCCTCAAGTTTGACTTTCTGCCAGGGTTTTTATTTTCAGCACTTCCAAGGGTGCAAAAATAAGGTGCTTACAGATGGGTAAGGAGATTAGGTTATGAACAGGGGAAGGTGTTAGGCACCCTCATTCATCCACACAAGGTGGTTGCCAAGTATTGTTCATATTTTTAAAAAAGGCTTGCTAATATAAATCAAAACAAAAGTAAAAGAAAAATAAAAGAATGTATGGCTTTTTCCCATGTGAATGATCCAATTAATTCTGGATCCTTCTTATGAAAACAAGAGCCACTTCTTGGGCTTCATGATTGACTGAAATTAAGATAAAGAAAACAAATCTAAAGTAAAAAATTCAAAAATCTGGCTTTAAGTTAAATCCTTGAAATCTAGGAATAAAATAAAAAAATTATTTTTACAAAATATTGAAGAATTGAATCTGAACCATCTAGAGCATAGATCTAGCCCATATTTCTCATTAAATAAAAAAAACCTAAACCAAAAATACCCACGTTGATGAAAAACATAAAAAGGGGAGAGCTTAGACCGTAGGGTCTTCTTTCAAAAATAAAAAATAACTCAAAAACCACCTCATGAAACCCTAGAGATTATTTGAAGGCTTCTGAATCCAGATCTACCATATTGACAATGACAGATCCAAGATCTTAGTCTAAACGACTAAAAACATCAAAAAAAATAAAAAAAAGGATAAAAACAATGTAAAAAATCAGAATCTAGAAGGAAAAGGAGATCTAATGTTGTGAACAGCATAGATCCATGGTATTCCTCCATATTTCATCAATAATCAATGATACAACCTAAACAAAATACTGCAACCACATATTTCTAAGATTACAGCATATGGGGGTCTGCCCTACGGATCCATTCCTGTCCTCCTTTCCCCTAGAACTCTCTTCACGTTTTACGGCTAGAGAAGATATTCGAGTTACTTGGATTTAGGTTTGGGGTTACAATCACACACAGGCCTTATACTACAGAAAGGGAGAAGATTAGAACTATCCTAGAAATTAAAACTAGAAAAATAAAGAAGTTCAGAAGCTTACCTGGACTTGAGAAAGCAAAGAGGCAGGGGTTCTCATCTTCACTTGGAGTTTTCTTCTCAGCAATTCTTAGCCACAATTCTAGCCTTCAATTCTCAATTCTAACTTCCAGCATTCAATTCTTAGCCCTTTGCCTGAGGAGAGGCCTCCTATTTATAAGCAAGAGCAGGGGCAAGGGTGGTCCTAAGAGGTTCTAGAATGTTCCAATCCAGTTTTAGAAACGGCCGAACGAAACCCTAGAGAGAAGAACAAAATAGTAACAAGGCTCAAAAATCGAGATTTTACGAAAACGCCCAAAATACTCGTGTCCGCATTTTCAATGCGGACACGGCTCGTCCACATACCTTATGCGGACAAAACAGGTTTGACCAAATTTTCATCTTTTTTGACCTGTTTCAAATCCAATTAAATATTTTTCTTTATTTTCTAATTTTGGTAGTGCAATTTGGGGTGTCTACAATTGGCCTAGTATTTGACATATGTATGCAGGGCATTGGCCCAAGTATATTTGGGTAAGGCTATGAGGCTACCCTTTGAAATTGTACATGCGTGAGTGGCATGAAATGTTATACATAATGAATTAAAGGATAATTGCATAATGAACAAATCTTAAGTTATGGATCTGTGCACATGGTTGCACGGGTGGGCGTGCCTCCTAAAGGGCAATTCGGGAAGGTTGGAGTCGCCACGGCCTGATGGGGTGCAGGCAGACACCTGGGTGCCTAGGTTTGTCTAGTAGGCTAGTCTGCGGCTTGAGATTCTAAGTAAGGTCTCGGTTACGGTCCGAAGAAGTCCGTAAACACTCCGGTCCGCCCCGTCAAATGAAGGGTCCCGCGGGTTTCCTTGTTGGAGTCAACTTGCTTTGGTCTATCTCACCCGATTCCTAAGCCGATATGTAATATTTGGTTGAGTCTGGTCAGGACCACCTGAGTGGTGTGGGTTCCTTTAATTTGATTTTATCTTTTTATTCCACATGATCTGGGTTTGGTGTGTGGGCCCCCTTGGAAGGTCCACGGATACCAATTTGGGCTTTAATGAAAACCCAAGTCCCGTTTGGGGTTACGTTGGATAACCCCTTTGGGCTTTGGTAGATTTGATTGATTTTATTTAAGGTTTAATCCAAAGAGTTTAAGATTTATTCTTGGTGGGCCAGGATAGTTTCGTGAGCCCATTGAGTGAGCCACACAGAAGTTGCCAAGTGATTTGATTTATCTTGATTCATTTGTGCCAAAGTGGGCTAGGCATAGGCTTGGGGCCCATTACCTAGGTTTGGGCTTGAAAGCCCAAGGCATTAGGGTTGGGGCTAGTGGATCCCCTCCTTTGGTTTGTGGGCTTCCCTTGAAGGGAGCTGGGCCTAATAGGCCCAAGCCCATGGTCATGGCCAAACCACCTAACCTAGCCAACATGCTTCAAATTGGGCTTTTAGTGGGCTTCGAATGGTGCGGCTTGTGCGCACCTGATTTCCGTCGCACGACGAGGCGCATGCAAAATGATGCGTGCCTCGGGATTTGTTTGGAGTCGCCACTGCCTGATGGGGTGCAGGCAGACACCTGGGTGCCTATTTTTGTCTATTAAGGCTTGGTCTGCGGCTTGAGATTCTAAGAAAGTTCTTGGTTATGGTCCGGGGAAGTACGTAGACACCCCGGTCCGCCCCGTCGAGTGACGGGTCCCATAGGATTCCCTAGTTTGAGTCAACTTTTGGTCTCTCACTCACCCGATTCCTAATCCAGCATTCGATTCGGTTAAGTTTGGCGGGACCGCCAAAGCGGTGTGGGTCCCTTTACTTGATTTTATCTTTTAGTTAAAGATGAGATAAGTCTGATTGGGCGGGCCCCATTGGAAGGCCCACGGATTCCTTGGTGGGCTTGGTTGAGCCCACGTGTCCCTTGGTGGGCCTCAGTCTAGCCTGAGAGGCCCTTTGGGCTTTGGTTCAATGAATTGATTTTATTTTGAAATTCAAGTTTGATTGTTTAAGTGGATTTTCATGCCAAAGTGGGCCGGGATTGCTTTGTGGGCCCTTGAGTGGGCCACACAGTTGGTTGCCAAGTGATTTTGAGATTATCTTGATTAATTATACCAAAGCGGGCCAGGCATTAGGCTTGGGGCCCTTTACCTAGGCTTGGGCTTGAAAGCCCAAGGCTTCTTGAGTTAGGGTTTGGAAACCCTAACCTTTGCTGGGTTCAATAGGCTTAGTGGGCCCGACAGGCCTTGCCCTTGGTCTCGGCCAAACCATGCCTAAATCTAAGCAACATGCTACTGAAACTAGGCTTGGGTGGGCCTCCAATGGTCCGGCCCACTCAATTAATTTGATTGTCTTCATTTAGCAAAAATGGGTTTGTCGGGCTTGGTGGGCCCCGTTGGAAGGCCCACCGGAAACCAATTTGGACCGGATCGGTCCAAGGCCCACCTTGGGTTTCCGGGTGACCTGGAAACCCTACTGGCTCGCCCGGATTGATCAAACAAACCAAAAAAAAAAACAGCACAAGATCAGAAAATGGCAAGAAAAAGCAATCTGGTAGTGTAGCCGGCCTAAGATGCCGGTTACACACAGGTCTCAGTGTATCCGGCATCTTTTGCCGGCTACGAATACAGCTATGTTGATCCGACCTGAGTTGCCGGATCAACATACAGAAGCTGTTTTTGTGATTTTTGCATTGGGGTTGGGTTTGTAGGCTTCTTGGGGAGCTCCAGTGATTGTGTGGGCTCCTGTGTGAGCCCACATTGGTTTTGGAGATGAGGAATCACTTCATCTCTCGGTCTCCTTTGGGGTTTCTACAGCAAGGAATCATGGGGTAGGGGAGCATGCATGTTGAAACCATCAATTCAGCAAGCTAAAAAGGAGAAGGGCTCATGGCCATTCAAGAATGCAAGAACCTATCATACTGTCTAAGCATGTTTCATGGCAGTGAACCAAGATCGTAAGCATACTAAATAACCAATAAAAAGAAATAGCAAAGAAAGGATGAGAAGGGGGGTTAAAATGGGGGATACATTAGACTTGCTCATATGAGGAACATGCTCCTCTTGATGATGAAAAGAAAACCCAGTAAACACCAGCAAACCAGTGGCAGAATGGTGGTTGCATGACCACTTTCCAATCACCCAAACCACTTTCCATCCTCTCTTTATACTACCCAATCCCTTACCATTCTTGCCATACGGGAATAACCACTCTTAAAATGGCCTAAAAGAGACTAATGGAGGGGGGAAACATGCTTGGAACCATGGGAATAACACATACATGGTAAAAAAACCAACATGCTTTGATCATGCTTATTTTGACATATGTTACATAAAAGATAATGGGGAAGCTTACCTTGAAGTGCAAACTCCCTTTGGAGGTGTGCTTGAGGTACCTTGTGGCACCACCACACTTTGGTAGCACCTCCCCCTCTCCAAATGATCTCCAAGTCCTCCTTCTTCTCACTTGAATGTGGTGGAGAATGGTGGTGGAAAATGGTGGTGGGGGGTTTAGGAAGCCATGAAGAGAGCTTGGGAGAGATGGGAGAGAAGAACAATGGGCTAACCAAAATGTGCTCAACCCCTAATGCATCCCACCCCCTCCCCTTTTATAGGAGAGGTTGCTTAAGGGTTAAGAAAGACCAATTTTTAAATATTTTATCAAAAGTGACTTTTTTATTGTTATTTCTTACTTGTGACTTATTACTTTTGCTTAATGGTTAAGAAAGACTCTTTTGTTAATATTTTTTACTTAGGGGTTAAGAAAGACTCTTTTTGTTAATATTTTTGTTTACATAAGGGTTAAGCAAAGGGGACGTCCACGTGGCACAGTTTGCCACGTGGACAGTTTATTTTTTTTTACCAAGGATTGCCCATAACTCTCTCATTTGAGCTCCGATTCTGGCAAACTCAATTGCGTTGGAACCGTGTCGGGATTTTCTATCTACTGAGATAAAGCAAGGTGGCCAACTATCACCTGATCAAAAAGTCAATTTTTTGTCCCCTCGGGGTTTGACTTTCTGCCAGGGTTTTCATTTTCAGCACTTCCAGGGGTGCAAAAATAAGGTTCTTACACGGCCCACTCGGTTAGCTTATTTCTCTTATTTACATTCAAGGGAATCTGTCGGGCTTGGTGGGCCTCGTTGGAAGGCCCACTGTGCATCAAATTGGACCGGGCGGTCCAAGTCCCATTTTTGGGTTTCCAGGTGACTCGGAAACCCTACTGGTTCATTTGGTTCGATTAAGCAAGCAGGAATATTACACAAGACAAAAAAAAAAAAACAAGAAAAACGAAATTTTTGCAGTGTAGCCGACCTGAGTTGTTGGATACACACTGAAGCACATGTAGCCGACCTGTGATGTCGGCTACACATAAAAAACAGTGTAGCCGACTTCCCTGGTCGGCTACAAACAAGACCTTGTTGATCTGACCTGAGTTGTCGGATCAACACACAGAATGGGTTTTTCATAGGGAACAGGGTTTCTAGGCTTCTTGGGGTGTTCCAGCAGATGTGCGGCCCCCTATGTGGGCCCACCGTGGTTCAAGGAGGGGGAAAGCCCTCTTTGATCTTTTTTTTGGGTTTATGGAACCTAAGGGGGAGAGAGAAAACTGATGGCTTCTCCTTCTCTCATTTGCATCAAAACCAGAAGTGAAACAGGAGCTTGGGGGCCCCCGTTTTGGCCTCTTCACTCCATGCATCAACAATTGGGGAGGCAAAGAGAAACAAACCAAATTAAAACACATGCTTCGAATCGTGATAAAGGTGCATGCGCATGCATTGGGTGTGCACAAAATGGGAAGACTAATTTCATGTGAATGAACATGAGCATGCTTATGACATGTAGTCATGAACCGAAAGGATGGGGAAAGCACACATTTAGACAAAACATGCATATGCGACCTAACTTAAATGGTCCTACCATATTACTACTCCATGTTCAAAGCAAGCATACAATCATTTAAATGAAAATATTTAAAGAAGGGGATGAGGGGGTTTTACGGGTTACATTGGACATATGAGAAAGAGGGAGAACATGCTCTCCTCAACAATATGAAAGTCAAGAGAGTAACAAAAGAAAAGCGTGCTTAAACGACCCTTTCATGTACCATGGACAGATCCCTCCTCCCATCTTTCGAATGTGATCATCTTCACTTACCATAAGATCACCATCCCATGAAGGCACAAAGGAGGAAAGGAGAACGAAAAAAAAAGGGAAGAAAAGCATGCTCATGGGAGGGGAAACAACACATGAAAGTATGGACCATGCAAACTTGCTTCAATCATGCTCATTCTTACATATATCAAATAAAATCCATAGGGAAGCCTAACCTTGGGTTTAAAACCCTTTGTGATGAGTGATGAACCCACTTGGAGCAAGAACAGCAGCCGGAGAGTTTCCCCTTTTGCACCAACAACACACCCTTAGCCTCCTTCAAGCTTCAAAGTGATGGAGATGAAGATGGAAGGAAGAAAAGGGGGGTAGAATGGTCTTTTAGGTGAGTTTAGGGGGTTTAGGAGGCAATGAGGGGTGGAAGGAGAAGGGTTCGCACCAGCAAGGGAGGGGGAGAAGGGGTAAAGGCCAGCAACCCTCGGCCAGGGGGGTTGCTGGCCTATTTATAAACTTGATTTTTGTATCCGACCTGAGTGGTCGAATACACATGAAATTGTGTGTATCCGACCATATAGGTCGGATACATTGCAGTCTCTTTGTATCTGACATTTTGTGTCGGATACAAACACAATGATTTCAAAAAATTAATGCGCTCAGAAAATCTATCAGAAAATCTGACAAGATTTCGGCGAAGATTTTTTGTATCCGATATTTAATGTCGGATACAAAGAAAAATATGTGTATCCGACATATTATGTCGGATATAAAAATTCGAATTTTCGATATTTACAGATTGCCCCCCGGATTTGACCGATTTGACTGATTTGACACTTGAGATAATTGTAGATTGCCCCCAGATATTTATGGATTAATCCCTGAGATATTTTTAGCATTTTGGATATTTACGGATTAATCCCTGAGGTATTTTTCTGCTCTCTTGCCACGTGTGCAGCTCTTTTTGCCACGTGTGCAGTTTCCAGCATTGCTGCCCTAGAACTTCAACTGCTCATATCTTCTTCATCCGGACTCCGATTTTGGCAAACTCAGTTGCGTTAGAACCGTATCGGAGCCCTCTATCCATTAGGATAAGGATAAGTAGCTGATTTTGGATTTAGCAGAAAGTCAATTTCTGCTCCCCCTCAAGTTTGACCAGCCTATATCTTCTTGATCCGGACCCCGATCTGAGCAAACTCAGTTGTGTTAGAATCATGTTGGAATTTCCTAATCATCAGGAAGAAGTATGGTGGCCAATTTACACTTGATCAAGAAGTCAACTTTTGTTCCCTTAGGGTTTGACCTTTAGCTCGGGTTTGCATTTTCGGTATTTCTGGGGGGTGCAAAAATGAGGTGCTTTGCATTTGATTAGAAAGTCAAATTTTGTTCTTTAGGGTTTTGAGCTGTTTTGCTGTCTTTTAGCACATTTTTTGGTTTGATCAAAATTTGGGTGCTTACAGGATCCATAAATCTTAAGTAGGTAAGTTTGTATATAATACCATGACTGAGTTACTGTTGTTTTTGTATTATCATCTTGTAACATCTCGGCACCAAGCAAAATCGGTGGTCGATGCCCATAGTTACGGGGAATCGTCATGGATGTCCAGCGTCAAGGGGAATCGGCGTATGGATGCCTAACGTCAAGGGGAATTGGGGTTGGATTCCTAGCCCACCATGAGGAATCGGTGGAGTTAGATGTGGTCATGAGCAAAATATATTAAACTACCTAGATAACAAATTGATGAGATTTGATGTGTTATTATTCCTTGATTGTTGGACTTGTTCACATAAGCAAGGAATTACACCACTTTTATTGATATTGAATTGTTGGCGATTTAACTGTTATTTTTAACTATCCGCATGTCATGGTTTAATCCGAATGATATTAGCATGAACTGTGTTTTTACGAGCATGCATGTGTTTCTTACTGAGACATTCGTCTCATAAGTTGTTTTATCGGTTTTGCTTTCAGAGTCATTGACTTCCGGTGCGAAGGACCGGAGTGGAGATAAAGGAAAAAAGAAGGCACCAGGGTACAGAGAGGAGGACAATTATTGTCCTACCTAGACTTTTATTTTCTTATATATAGTTCAGTTGTATATTTTTGGATTTGTAGACTTTGTAACTGAGATGAGTGATTAGATACCCACCGTTTTGTAATAGCCAGTAGTACATGTATTTAACTTTGTAATCCTTCACAAGATATTTGTTAGTATATATGTACACTTGATATGCACATGTATCAACTGTTCTACCACTATCACTTCTTCAGGAAAATTTTTAAGTTATCGTGTTTTTATTAGGTCGAAAGGCCTACTTGTAAGGACCGGGGACAGGTTAGTGCCTTGGATGGGTAGACTTGGTTCTAGGCCGTTACAGCTCAAGTCCTAATTTCACTACAAAACACAGGGGTTTAGAGCATGACCTTATACCGGCGGTAAGAAATTTATGCCACTAATGACACTTTTACTGGTGTTAACCATGTTTCCTGCCTCTAAAATTTTACAGAAAATTTTTTCGTACGAAAACTCATAGCGTGAGGTTTTAACGAGCAAAAAATCCTTTGCCGGCGTTATTTTCCGCCGAAAATATGTAGCTTTACCAGCAGGGAGTTGTTCTTGCCAGTAAAATGTTGGTGGGAACTTCCTGCCAAATATAAGAATTTTTTTGGCAGTAAATTTCAACAGGTAATGAGATTTTTACTGGCCGTAACACAATTACTGCTGGTAAATTTCGGCTAGTAAAAATAAAAAACCACTGGTAGTTGGTAAATACTATGTAATTAGGTTGTTACTAGATGATTTTGAAAACTGCTGATAAATTATGGAGTGGGAAAATTCCCACTCTTTAGTATTTGGCATAATTTTAATTTCAAATTCAAAAATTTCAGATTTAGTGGCAAGAAACTACCGCTGGTAAAGATAAAGCGGGAATTTTCAAATTCCCGCTTTATCTTTCATAGCAATTTGATTTTACTTTTATCGACGGGAACCTACTGTCGATAAAAGTAAAGCGGCAATTTTCCCGCTCTCTTATCACGCGGAATATTTGGATTAACCTTTTAATAGCGGTAATGTACCACCGGTAAAAGTCTACACTTTATATTCCACCTGACCCTCCTCCCTTTCATTTGTTCTTCTTCTTCTACTTTTGGTCTTCTTCCTCTTCCCCACTAATAAGGTATGCTACCTTCTTCTCTTTTGCTCTTCAATTTATTTAATCTTATGGTTGTATACTTTTTGTCTCTGTTACCAACTCTTTATTTCTCTGCTGTAGAACCCTGGATTTTCCTAATATAAAAATAAATAAATAAATAATTATTGAATAAATTAGAAGAGACTTGGAAGTATAAATAAACTCAGAAAAAGGAAAATAGATACTAAATATAGGAATTTATACTATATTATAAGTGAGAATTTGTAGAATTAATATTTAGGGTTTAAATTTCAAATTATGAAGAGAATTAATAAGAAGAATAGAATTTGGGAAATTTTGGGGAAATTCAATGATTAAGTGCAGAAATTAAAGAAAAGGGTATTTTGGTCATTTTCAAATTAGCCAAAATAATAAATGTATTAATTAATGATTATTAGACTTGAGGAATTAAGTTAGACCTAAATCAGGTTTGATTTGAAGATAAATAGAGAGATTTATAGCCTAATAGGTGAGAAAAAGGGCATAATTGTAATTATGTTTATTTAGGGGCCTTAATTATAGTAATATGGGAGATCATAAAGTGTTTAGCTAATATTTTAAAATAAGGGAAATAATTAGCACAAAAATTAAATAAATTAGAAGTTTCTTATGAGTTAGATTTAAGAGAAAATAATTAGAAGGAGAGATAAGATAGGAAAGCTTTCTAAATAGAATTAGAAATCCTAGTTGGAAAGTTTCCTAAACCAATTAGGACTTGTATTTGGGTGAGCCTATAAAAGGAAGGCGTTAGGGAAGATTTGGGGTTTCCATTAATTCAATCGTGAGGAGAAAAGAAGAGAGAAAATTTGTGCATAGGGTTGGAAAAATAGAGAAGAAAACAAGACTTTATGAAGAACGAGTGCTGTAGAAATTCTGACCAGCAGTAATCAAATTAAGATCGGGAGATTTTCAATCGTTGGATCGGCCTCAAATTTGGAGGTTATGTTCATGACTCATAGGGCTTCAATCTGAACGGTGGAGATTTAATTTGGTGATGCCTAGAGTAGTACAAAAAAATTTCAGAAAGTTGGTGAACATCTGCGTTACTTGGAAAGAAGGATTTCATATGTTGAGGCAAGTAGCAAACACTTAGAAAATTGGAGGAATTGTATGATTTTCGTTTATTTATTGAGGATGATTTAGAAACATATTATGAGATGTTTTAGAAGCAAAACCATGATAGTTTACACAAGATTTTTCGTAGGTTGTATGTTTATGTCTTGGATTTCTATAAAACTGTTGAAGTGTGCAAATATGTTTGGTTTTGATTTAAAAACAAAGTTTATTGTGTCTATATTTATTAAACGTGTTTAAAGAATATTTATGAATGTTTTTGAAGTGATTTGAGGAGTTGGTTTGGTGATATTTGGTTTCAGTTTGAAAATTCGCAAAGTTTTGCAAAACCCAAATTTTTACGATTCTCTATGAACACCTACAATCACGCTCGAGCGCCATGCCGGTGCTGAAGTGACTGACAGGTCGCTTGTCAATGCTCGAGCGCTACTAAAGGCGCCCCGCCTGTGTTTTTTTAATTTTTCAAAACCCGAAAGTTGACAATTTTTGGTAAATTGAGCACTTGTGAGAATGCTCGAGCACAATCTCAAGCGGCTGATTTATGGAAAATTAGTTTTATACGAGTGCCTACGAGAGTGCCCAACAGCGCTTGAGCGTTCCTGACAGAAAATATGATATTTTGAAATAAGCATAGTTTTTTATTATAAAATTGTTTTTATTGATTTCCAACTTATGTACCAAAAAGATTAGAGTGTTTTGAGAATTTTTGCACTAGTTGTTGTTTAATTTGAATTTTTATATAGATTTTGGGTAAGTTCTTCTAAAATAGCTTTTATTCGAGTTTTTCATTCCAAATTCTTTTCTTTTTAACTTTGTTTGATTTTATTGATTCCTACACTTATATTTGACCTATCTAAAGATGTTTCCATGGTTGTTTTGAAAGAATTGCGTATATTTTTTCTGTAAAACCCCGACCCGGATTATATCTTAATTATTAAGATTAATTATCTAAAGTGTGATTATTAGACTAATTAAGTAATTGTGTTACGAAGATGAGGTAAATGTGGATTACTCTTGAGGATTTAGAGAAATCAATTGAACTATATGAAGGTTATTAAGGAAAATTTAATCAATGTTATTTCTCAATTCCAATTGTCTAAGATACTCTCCAATTAGCTTAAATGAATTGGAAATCAAATTCTGAAAAGTTAGACTTATGTGTACCTAAAGTAATTCCTAAGTATACCCATGGTACCCCAAAGTTTACCCCAGGTACCCTCTCGGATAACACTAGTGTATACCCATGTATACCCCAAAATACTCCCAAGAATACTTAAAGTAACTCCTAAGAGTACTCAAGGTACCTCCCAAGTGTACCCAAATTATCTCCTAAGAATACTCAAAGTAACTCTTAAGAATGCCCAAGGTACCTCTCAAGTGTACCTTAAGTATCTCCCAAGAATACCCAAATAACCCCTCAAGTATACCCCAGGTACCCTACTTCTATACCCAAGGTACACCCAAGTATTTCCTAAGGTACCCCCATTGAGTGCCCAAGGTATGCTCAAGTATTACCCAAGGTACCACCCAAGTGTTACTTAAAGTACCCCTCAATTATACCTAAGGTACCCCACTTGTATCCCTAAGGTACCCTACTTTAATTGCCTAAGGTACCCCTGTGTTTACCTAAGGTATCCCCTTGAATTTCCTAGAGGTATTCCACTCATATAAGTAAGGTACCCCCACTGTTTTACCTAGGGTACACCCCCCTATATAGCCAAAGTACCCCCTTTGTCTCACTAAAGTAACCCCTATATAAGTAAGGTAACCCCCCACTGTTTTCCCTAAGGTATAGCCCCTTATATAGCTAAGGTACCCCCTCTTGTAGCTAAGGTACACCCATTCTATAACTCAAGTAACCCTCTTATATTATTAAGGTACACCCCTCATGTTACCAAGGGTACACCTCCTTGTATTTCCTAAAGGTACCCCCTGTATAACTAAAGTACACCCCTCAATAATCAAGGTACCCCTCCTCAATATAACTGAGGTACACCCTCCTAAGCTTATTCAAAGTTTACCCCTTAGAATGACTAAGGTAAGTCCCTTGAAACATCAAGGTACCTCCTCAAATAACTAAAGTACCCGTCATATAACTGAGGTACCTTCTTGTGTTAACTGAGGTACACCTCCCAAGCATTCCTAAAGCATGCCTTTGAAGTGGCTAAGGCAAACACCCCACTTAACACTAAGGTACCCCACTTAATACCAAGGTACCCCACTCGAATAACACTAAGGTACCCCTGGTATGCTTTAGGTGCACCCTAGGGTTTAGTTGAATAAAAGCTTTGTTTAGGGGCAGATTTGAAAGACCCAAAACTTGGGCATATAAAAGGATGCCCTAATTTCTAATTAAGGGTTTGAAACCCATTCCTCTTGTCTTGAACGTATAGATCAAGAGGGGAAGATTGTGAGCTCACTTGAAAGCTTGAGCAAGAAGAAAGAGAAGAAGAAGGAGAGGAGAACTTGAAGAGAAGTTGTGCTTCTCCATTAACATGTAAGTAGCAAACCCTTCAAAAAAAAATGAATTACAAAAATTCGTATTCTCTCTCTAGGGTTTGAGTTACTTGAAGAAATGATCTTGCATGTTGCTATTCGCTTCTAAAATTCGTAGGTTTTGATTGTATGATGATCTTGTTTAGTTTTCTACTGATTTGCCATGGGTTTTCAGCTCTATTGATTATGTTTCAGAATAGGGTTTGAGATTTGGGATGAATCTTTGGTTTGAAAAGTGTGTTAAAGCATGTTGGGATGTTTTATGATAATCCTAATTGATGTTGGAAGTGTTGGAAATGGTTTACATGAGTTTTGTGTTGAAAATGGTCAAAATGTTTCAAAATCCCGACCTTGCGATTAATCATGAAAGTTGGCGATTAATCCTAAGCTAAAACCCTAAAAACAAGTCTCTGTTATCATAAATCGCGAATCAGGATTAACTTGGGCGATTAATCCAGAACCTTAGAGCGCGAACGTCAACCTTCAACGTGCGCGCGCTACCTTTGTTTTAACCTCAACGTCCGAACTTTGAATCCCAGCGCCCGCACGCTAAGCTAATAGCCCCTGGGCGATTAATCCAGGGGCTAATCGTGGACCCTGTTTCTTGAGTTCTTAAGCCCTTTTCTCTCCAACTATTTCTCAAACAACCCAAGCCTCTCGCATAGCACCCTTATTACATGAAAGGCATTTAAGTAAATGTCTTGTGTATTTATTGCTCCATTTACTTAAGTCTTTACATGTAAATAAGGTTTTAACCCCCATTTGGAACCAATAAAAATAATCTCAAGGCCCAATTCCCAACCAATAAAAAGTCAACTTTCCAGTTTGTGCCTAATTTTCCAGTTTTCCCGATTTTCAAAAAAGGCCACTTTTTGAGTTTGATATCCAAACAAGTGATTCAGAAGCCCAGAAAATTCTAGATGATTTGTATACCCTCCAATAGAATACAACCAGAATTTGAGCCCCAAAATCCTCGTAGATCAGTATAGAAAAATTCTACACCGAAAAGTCAACGTTTTCATCCAGACTTAGAATATCTAAGACTACTCCACTCGCCCAAAATGTGTTTTGAGGGTTTTACGATGTTCGTTTTGATTGACTTTGGATTTCATGAACCGGGGCAGTGTAGAAGTACTCCGCTTAGCCTTGATTCATCGGGCAGTGTAGAAGTACTCCGCTTAGCCTTGATTCATCGGGCAGCGTAGAAGTACTCCACTAGGCCTTGATTCATCGGGCAACGCAGAAGTATTCCACTTGGCTTTGATGCGTCGGCGGTGTAGAAGTACTCCACTTGGCCTTGATTCCGTCGGCAGTGTAGAAGTACTCCACTGGGCCTTGATTCGTCGGCAGTGTTGAAATACTCCGCTTGGCCTTAATCTTGGACATTTGACTTGGAATGGTTGATTTGATTTCATGAATTATCCGATTGAGACCTTTGACTTGGAATGGTTGATTTGATTCCATGAATTACTCGATTGAGACATTTGACTTGGAATGGTTGATTTGATTTCATGAATTATCCGATTGAGACCTTTGACTTGGAATGGTTGATTTGATTCCATGAATTACTCGATTGAGACATTTGACTTGGAATGGTTGATTTGATTTCATGAATTACCCGATTGAGATATTTGACTTGGAATTTCACTTATATCTGTTTGAGATATTTTGGTTTACATTTGGTATCTTATACTTGTGAATATTACCATGATGTTACGAAATTGCATAAACTATTTCTCTGCATGCATGTTTGCTGCTTACTGGGACTTTAAGTCTCACGCGTGTTTTGTTTTACCGGATTTGTTTTCAGATCCGCTTGATGAGCCGCGTATTGGGGCAGGCATTGAGGGTGAGCTTTAGTTCAGGCCAGAGGATTTCTACCAACCATAGTAGGGTTCTTTTTATAATGATGTATTTTGTCTTGGGGATTGTATATGGGATGTAAATATTATTTTTGGACCTATACTCTTGGGAGATATCTTTTGTACATGTCTATATATTTTGGAGAGATCATTGTATATGGTTAGTTGCCTTAGTTGTATTTTATTCACATATATAACATGTTTTGGAGATTATAGTACAGATGACATTTTGATTAGATGGAAATTTTTATTCCATGCTTCTTCAGTCATGCACTCTGATAATTACATTGTAATTGCCCAGGAAATTGTGTTTATCAGGTTCTATTGGGCCCATAAGTAGGTCTCGGGTACGGGTTAGTGCTGTGATAGGGCAGACCCGGATCTGGGGCGCTACATTTTCCGTGTACCTCGGAGTGGTTATTTCTCACTCATGAAACTTGAGTTTAAGTGTACCTAAAGTACATTCAAAGTATACCCAGGGTACCCCAAAGTATACCCCAGGTACCCTCCCGAATAACACTAGAGTACACCTATACATCACCCAAGGCAACACCTGTAGACACCCCAAATTGCACTAAAAATGAGAAAATAATGAAAACATTAATTGGAATTTAAAACAGGCCAAAAATTCATGAAAATCAGTAATTAGAGCCTGGACCGTATTACCACTACGGGCTAAGCATGCCCGAATTCTAAATACGGGCAAGCAGCGCCCGTACTAAATATACGCATATCGTTGGACCGTAGTGCATTTACGGTCACTAAAGACACGTGAGAGTTTTATCCTTCTCTTGACTTCCGAGCTTTATCTTTAGTCCAATATATCTTTAAATGAGCGAATTACGTATTTTATTCGCTGAAGCCACCTTGGTTGGCTATGGATGGGCATTATCTCCAATTTTCACTCTATCCTGAGGATCAGGATATATCCTTCTGGACCAGCCTTGCCCCTGTGCTTGCCTATAAATAGAGGTGAGATTCTTAAGCTAAGGGCCACGAAAATTTGAAGTCCAAGGAATTCTAAGAAGCTCCAAGAGAAGAGAAGAACTCCTGCTGCCTGCCTGCTCAATCCAGGTAAGTCCCCTATCCCTTTTTATTTTCTGTCTTCAATTCTAGATGTAATAGGATCATCTCTATTGCTGTAGAATAAGGCCATCTATTATATTTGTCTTCCTAAACTTGTCTCTAAGTACCTCAAGAGTCTCTCTAGCCGTAAAACGTGAAGAGAGAACTAGGGGAAAGGGGAACAGGTGGATCCCTAGAATAGAACCCCATATCTATTTTTCCCTTTTTTCTAGAATAAGGCCTTTGATTGTGTTTGTGTAACCAAACCTATCTCCAAGTACCTCAAGAGTCTCTCTAGCCGTAAAACGTGAAGAGAGAACTAGGGGAAAAGGGAACAGGTGGATCCGTAGGGTAGACCCCCATGTGCTCTAATCTGTGAGATATGCCTATTTTGATATCCTGATCATGTTTTAATGATTTTATTTTATATCTGGATTAATCTTATGAGTTCATGGTGATTATAGCATGAGATCTGCTCTTTTTCTCAAAATTTGGATTTTTGCCACTTTTGCACCTACAGCACTGTTTTCGTGATTTTAGGCTAAGATCCTGGATTTATCATGATCAATATGGTAGATCTGGATCCAGAAGCCTGAAAATAAATTCTAGGGTTTCATGATGAGGTTTTTAAATTGTTTTTCATTATTGAGAGAAGACCCTACGGTCTAAATTCTCCCCTTTTGATGTTTTTCATCAGCGTGGGTATTTTTTGGTTTTTATTTCTGGATTTAATGTGAAATTTGGGCTTTATCTATGTCCTGGACTGTTCAAGTTAAATTTTGAAATATTTTATAAAAATCATATTTTTCTAGATTTCTAGAATTTTGACTTGAAGCCAGATTTTTGGATTTTTCACTTTAAATTGATTTTATCTCAATTTTATTTTGATCATGAAACCCTAGGAATGGTATGATCATATTTGATAGTTTTGGATCAATCAGACTATTCACATGAAAAAACCATACAAGTGTGCCTTTTTTTGTGATTTTTGTGATTTTTATAGCAAGCTTTTTCCTTTATTTTAACATGAACAATACCTGGCAACCACCTTGTGTGGATGAATAGGGGTGCCTAACACCTTCCCCTGTTCATAACTTAATCCCCTTACCCATCTCTGGTTGTTTTTTTAGGAGGGTTATTTTTACCCTAAAATTGCCTTTTGTGATTATTTGATATTTTGGTGTCCATTCACACCTAAATTGAATGGTGGCGACTCTTTGTTTTATTTAATCCCGTGTGATGATTGAGGAAGTCAAAAGAGGATTTGATTTTTTTTCCCATGTCTCACACCACCAAAGTATACCTAAAGCACACCCATGTATTACCTAAGGTACCACCAAAGTATATCTGAAGTATACCCAAGTATTACCCAAGGTACCACCAAAGTATGCTAAAGTACACCCATGTATTACCTAAGGTGTAATGCCCCGAACCCGGGTCAGTGCAAACCGGCACCCAACCCGAACCCGGTTCGCTACTATAACATCCCAAGTCCAGTTCAATAACCAAACCCGAGGTGTTACCACGAAGCTAGGGTCAGATACAAACTAAGATTCATAATAATTTTTGATCTAATTAATTACATCAGAGTTCTGGTGGGAAGTAATACAATTCTTTACTTAATAATATCAATTTAGTTTACAATAGGGTTGTCTAAGCAAAATGTGAACAATATTATCCATTACAATTCTACTCATTAGTAAACCCCATCTTCACGATCTCTCCAAGCAACCTGAAAAATAGGGGAAAACGGAGTGAGATTTACATCTCAGCAAGTAGCAGGTGCATGCATTTAGAAACAGTCTAATGTAAGCAAATAGTCATGAGGTATGCGATTAATCAACGATAAGGCGATGAATTCAATTTATCCATGGCAATTCCAAATAAAGCGATAAAACAGATAATCATGTGTAAATACCAGCAATTGGATGTTAACGGGGTAAACCAACAAAAGCGATAAAACAGGTGCCATTGCAGGACTCACAAAGATGATAAGTATTTGAGATGACATTTGACTAAATGCTATACCACCGTGCGGCTTAGGGGCAGTGCTACTTAATGATACTCAAGCCCCATGCAGCGCAGCTTAGACAAGAGCCGTAATCATCGACTTATTGCGCACGAACTCAACAGAGTTGGCATGTACCACCAGCATGCAGCACTGGAATCGATACATAGAGATGGTCGCTTATCCACATGTACAGGGAATCACCAGTGGCTCACTGGGGTGTCCCTCCAGACATAGGACCTTCCCAGAGCAAACTAACTTGCAAGGGAAGCACGCTCGCACATAGGAGTAACTCAACCCAAACTAAATACCACTTAGCTAACCAGTCAAAACTATGGATCCATATACAGCTAAGCCCACTGACACAAACCATGATAAAACCACATACAGGAGGACACGCTACTGTAGGAGGCATACACACTTTTACCCGTAAAGGATTACAAATCTCTACACAGAGGATTACCCATCTCTGCCGTAAAAGCTAGTATCGGCTTGACCACAGAAGCCGTATCACCCAACCGTAAAAGAAAAACAAATAACATCATACCACATACCAATCCATATCAAAGTATTCAATTCCAAGAGAAACCCATGATTCAATCCTTAATAATCCAAATAAAGCCTTTTTCAGAATAACATATGCAATTTCCCAATTATATTCTAAATAAAACTCATGTATCATAAATTCGATAAAATATGAGTTTATGCAATTCCAGAAACCAATATTCATGTTTAAAGTACAAACCAGAAGTAATTCAAATCTTGCTTAGAGTTTTCCTTATTAATCCCTTTATTAGAATCCAATTTCCCATCTTAACACCTAAGATAGTTTCTATTTAAATTTTCTGTATTTTTATTCTCCAGCATGTCCTACAGACATAAAATAAAGTCTAGGAGATGTTTTTACCCTATAAATTCCAGTAGTATTATTTCTATCAATATCCCATACCATTTGACCCTTTTATGCACAAACCTTACATTATAACCTTCAAATAATTGGTTAATTTTTCCAATTTAATTTTATAAATTTTTATACCTTAATTAGGTCTTTATAAAGATGCTAGTTTGCTTAACTAATCAGGAAATTTATTGGATATTTATTCGCATCACAAAATCCCCAAAATCTACAAATTCTGCATAGAGCGCCTACCTCTACAGGGCTAGGCGGTCCTAGGCGCTCGTGCAAATTTAAACAGTAAATTTTCAGATTTTCCAAGTTTGGATTTTTATACTTTTGCTTTGAGTTTAAGTGCTCTAAATTAATCTACTAACATTCTAAATCATATCTAAAGCCCTCTAGATTAATTCCCATCACTTAAATACCATCCTACAATTATTTGCATGATCAAACCAAGTTTGTTTCATTACTTTAACAAATCCTTTAAGCATACAAAATCCTATAGTATAAAATATTTGATTCCATGTAAAATCCTTTCTGACTAATCCATTCAAACCATATTAAATCATAGAAAACGAAACCATGCAGTTCCTCCAGTTTTCAAGGGTTACTACTTGCCTTATACGCTAAAAATCCTTCTTCCATTGAAGTTTCTAATTCTGGACCCAACTTCTGCTCCCAAACGCACCAACCTAGAGTTCTCCAATTCCAATCTCCACCGTTCATATTGTATGTCCATCAGTGAAGATCCAAACCTCCAAATTTGAAGTCGATCCACCATACGGATTTTCCCAAATCGCGAATTAATGGAGACTAGTCGGACAACTCCATTAACAGCTTTCTTCCTTTCTCTCCCTCTTTTCTCTCATTATAAAACCCATGAAAAATCCTCTCTTGTCTCACCTTAATCTCCTATTTATATTAGGCTTTAGAAGTCCTAAACCAACCCTAATAGGTTCCTTTAATTTGGGCTAACCCAACCAAGGTCTAATTAAAGTCTAACTCCTTCTAATTAATTCCTATTTTTTCTCCACCTTCTATTTTTCAATTTAAACATTATTAATCAAATCTTCTATTATCTAACACTCCTTACAGCTTAATTTCGTGCATAATAATTACTTAAAGACTAAATATCACCTAAAACCCAAATTAATTACTTTTTCTCCCAATTAAGACTTGAAATCTCCTAATTATCCTTTTTCCACATTTGAGCTTTTATTAATTCTTTTTAATTTCTAACTTGTCTAAATAAATTATCTTCTTCTATTTTCTAATCCTAGTTATTATTTAATGATCTATTTATAAATTGACCTTTTCTGAAAATTACCAAAATACCCTTTTACCCTTTTAGGCTACTTTTCCTTAAAGTTCATTATTTATTTTCAACTTACTACTTATTTAAATTACTTATCCTCTAAATCTTCACTTTTTTATTTTAGCTAGGACTTAAACTCATATTTCCTTTTATTTATTATTTATTTATTTATTAGGTGAAAATTCGGGGTTTTACATAAGGTACCACCAAAGTGTTACTTAAAGTACCCCCCTCCCCCAATTATACCTAAGGTACCCCACTTATATACCTAAGGTACCCACTTTTATTGCTTAAGCTACCCTACATGTATACCTGAAGTACCTAAAGTACCCCCTAGTATACCTAAGGTACCCACTTATATTGTCTAAGGTACCATACATGTATACCTGAAGTACCCCCTAACTATACCTAAGGTACCCCCTTATATTGCCTAAGGTACCTCACTTATATTGCCTGAGGTACCCCACTTGAATACCTAAAGTACCCCTTTATATTGCCTAAGGTATCCCCTTGATTTACTAAAGGTACCCCACTGTTTTACCAAAAGTACCCCTTGATTTACCTAAGGTACCCCCCCTTGTGTTTGCCTAAGGTACCCTCAGATTTACCTAAGGTACCCTCTCTGTGTTTGCCTATAGTGCCCCCTTGATTTACCTAAGGTACCCCTTGTGTTTGCCTAAGGTACCACATTGTTTTACCTAAGGTACCCTATTTGAATTTCCTAAGGTACCCTACTTGTATACCTAAAGTACCCCCTTGTATTGCCTAAGGTACCCCACTGTTTTAGCTAAGGTACACCCTTCCATAACTAAAGTACCCCCTCATATAACTAAGGTACCCCTTGTGTTAACTAAGGTACACCTTCCAAGCATCCCTAAAACATACCTCTTGAAGTGGCTAAGGCAAACCCCCTTGAAATACCAAGATACCCCCACTTAATACTAAGGTATCCCCTCAAATAACACTAAGGTATCCCCTGGTATGCCTTAAGTACACCCTAGGGTTTTAGTTGAATAAAAGCTTTGTTTAAGAGCAGATTTGAAAGACCAAAAGTTGGGGATATAAAAGGACGCTCTAACTAAAATATCTAGTTTTTAGAACCCTCATTCTCTTGTATTAGACGTATAGAACAAGAGAGGAAGTTGTGGAAGCTTACTGGAAAGCTTCGTTGATTGAGAATTGCTGAATTTGGTTTTGAGTTTTGGAAATTCAGTGGAGGAAAGCTCAAGGATTCGTTCAGATCAAGTGTAATTCAGGCAAGAGAGGTTCAATTTAATCATATTACAATTTTGGAGATGGATTCATACGGTATAGAATAGATTTGATCAGATCTAGAATAAATTTTAATGAAAAAGTGAAAATCTATAGAGATCAGTAGATTTGGAGCTTTTGAGATCTTAGGACTTCGAGATTGAGTTGATTTGAGCTTCCTAGAGGTAAGTAGCACCTTTCCAAACCAATTCGTGCTGGATTTTGTGGAGTTAATGCATTGAATTCAAGATTGAGTGTTTAAACTCAGATTTGGGTGTTTTTGATGCATTTGAAGAGGTATCATAGATTTGATTTAAAAACCATGTTTAATTGTTGTTGAATCACTTAAAAAGTTTTTATTAATGATTTAGAAGATGTTTGCATGGTTTTAGAGTGATTAGATTAGGTTTTGATAGTTCATTTTTCGAAAAACTCAGAAATTACACATTTCTGTTCGTGACCTGAAATTTGGCTCGGCGCCTGCAAGGGGGCTCGAGCACGATCCCAAGCGCCCAGCCTGTAACGCCCCGGATCCGTGTTTTTCATTAAAGATATAACACGTCTCCCAAGGGTTAGTTAAGGATCTCGATAATGGTGATCGCTGGATAATCACCCACAATCTATATCACATCAGAGTGCACAAGTAAAAGTTTTATCCAGGCAAGTTATAGCATCATCAAATACATCACATGGGCCCAATTCACTACCTTATTACAATCCCCACAAATTCAAGTTGACAAGTATAAGACCAAGCAACCTGCTAAACTAAGGACGGTAGTAATAATCCTCCTCCCTATATGTGTCGGCCGGATCTACCCCCGTAGGCACCTCACCACGAATATCTGAAAAACAAAACAACAACGAGGGAATGAGATACGAATATCTCAGCGAGTGACACATGCATGCAGAAATAGTTAACACAGTTATAAGACATGCTTCGACAAATAACCAACCATTTAAAACAACGTACTTCCGATAACAACACAAAACAAGGTCAATGTCATGCATATGGTTACATTGATTAATTTACATGCCAAGTAGACACTCCACACCTCCATGTACACAGTTCCGGCCTACTCAGGGTATCGGACACTCTGAAATGACGGCCTACTCAGGGTATCGTCATCCAATGCCGGCCTACTCCGGGTATCGGCACTGACAACTAGGCCTACTCAGGGTATTTGGCTGCTCTACACTGGTCGTGGCAACACACGAGGCCATGCAATTACACCAATAAACACATACCATCACATTACTAAGCTTAACAAGGATCCATGGGAAGCTAAACCCAAGCCAATAAATAACCGATTAAAACTCCGCATTTAGTACACATTCACAAGTTGTTCCAACCAGAGTAGTAAATCTCCACAAGTGTTCCAACCAGAACATCGTCTCACAAGAAAACAAATAAATAATCTTTGCAACATCATTCAAAACTTGCCATCAAGAAAACAGGGTTTAATAATGTAAGACCCCGAATTTTGTGAGTATTTATTTACTTATTTAGTTATTTATTCTGATGTATAAACTGTGTTTATCAGGTTATTTTGTGGTTTGAGGGCTTAGCTCATACTCATATGTACAGGCGTTATATAGCCATTTTTCCGAAAAATAGTATTATTATCATTGGTATTCTTAAGGTGTAGTTATGTGATTTTAAACGGGAATAGATGCTGAATAGGTAGTGTCTTCCGTAGGCGAACATGCATAGGATCAAGAAATGGGAGAGTATTCGAGCGAGCATGTAATAGGTAAGTAGACGAAAATGGAAAAGTAGGGTTCGGGTTTATGAAATTGCGCTTAGCATAATTTCGGCAATATTTTCGTTAAGTCTGGACATAAGGAAACTGGCGATTTCGGCTGGAGGGCGACTAGGGTTTTCGTTCGTGAAGAACCCTCTATCGCAAGTGCTGGAAGAAGGATTTCGGAGCTGATTTTACTTGGGTTATTTCCCTCTGCTCGAGAAGTGTAGTTCGATAGTCTTTTCATTCGCGCGCGTGGCCGAGAAGTGATCGGCCGGAGGTTTTCTCGTTCGGGAAGAAGCACAAGTGAGTAGCACTGTTTTATCACTGGGTTTGTCTTTTGGGTTTTCTCGAGCTTATTCGTATGCATGTTTTGAATATTTAGTGATAGTATAAGGTTTTCTGGTTTCTGGGTTTTCGGAAAGTTGCATGAACAGAGTATCCGGATTTAAGTTTTAATTGAAAATGAAAGTGTTTAGATTAATTTCAAATATGGTTGGGAAGTGTTCTGGGGGTATTAGGAGTGTATTGGAGCAATTACAGACCTAAACCAACCGGCCAGACTTGTAGATCTTGGAATAAAAGAGAATGAAAAATCACAGGGGGTATCCGCCTACCTCGCGCCCACCGGCGTTCACCTCGGAGGTAGGCGCCCTGTTAAAAATGACTTACCGCCGATCTCGCGCCCACCTCGCGCTCATCTCGCGCGAAGTGGAAAACAGGGCGCTCATCTCGCGCGAATCCCGCGCCCATCTCACGCCCACCTCACGCCCATCTCGCGCTCACCTAGCGTCGGGTGAGCGGCAGGTCGTTTTTAACCATTTTCTTCACCGCCGACCGGCGCTCACCTCGCGCCCACCTTGATAGGTGAGCGGTAGACCTATTTTGCTTAATGAAATGGAATTTCCGACTTGACCAAGAGTAATTGCACTTCTTAGGGGTTAAACCACTTCACTATTCACTTGGTTAGGAACCTGGAAAACCATTTTGCCTATGAAATTAATAGAGGAAAATGTTGTGAACATCTTATGAGTTTCAAGTTGGGTTTTAGGTTACTTATGAGCATTGTGCCGGACACCGAACTAGTAAGAGTTACCAGTCACTTTTCCTTATTCTATACACTGCTTTGATTGAGAAGTTCTTGTATTTCGGGTTTCACTTGTTGGAAACTTTATACGTATTGAATGGTTTTCTTTGGTATGAATGGATTGAGTTTTACTTTCATATGACTTGTGTTATGGAAATGAGAAAGTACTGAATGTACTTGGGGTACTGCGTGGTCCAGAGGGACAGGTGATGAATTGTGATGAGAAATTACATGATGTGGAAATGAATGGTTTGTTTTGATATTGAAATCGAGATTATACGATGTTTACTGTTTTGGTCTAGCTTGTCCTGGATCCAGATGTTTAAGCTTAGTAATGTGATGTTATTGTTGGTTGTTGGAATTGCATGGCCTTGTGTGTTGCCACGACCGGTGTAGAGCAGCCAGAAACCCTGAGTAGGCCTGGTTGTCAATGCAGAAACCTGGGGAGTAGGCCTGCATTGGATGACGGAACCCTGAGTAGGCCGTCATTTCAGAGTATCCGAAACCCTGAGTAGGCCGGAACTGTGTACATGGAGGTGTGGAGTGTCTACTTGGCATGTTTAATTTATCAACCAAACGATAGTCATGACATTGACCAACCGATGCGTTCTTGTATTTAACTGAGATGTGATTTGTTTGAATTGAACTTGGGAAATTGATGTTGGCTGTTTAAACGTATTGTAGTGTTGTCGATGCATAGTTTTAAAATGTGATTCAACTATTTCTGCATGCATGTGCTACTCGCTGAGATATTCGTATCTCACTATGTTGTTGTTCTATTTTTTTCAGATACTCGTGGTGAGGCGATTTCTGGGGTAGATCCTGCTGAGGCATATAGGGAGGAAGACTACTATTACCTTCCTTAGACTTGTAGGTTATCTGTTCCGAATTTGAGAACTTGAATTAATTGAGATGTATTAAAGTAATTGGGAATGAACCATATGATTTCAGTTCAGTTAAATGTTGAAATTTTGCATAAATGGGAATGTGCACTCTGTTAGGTTATAGATGTATGATTATCCAGCGATCATAAATTGATTAACGATCCTTGCCTAACCTCCGTGAGACGTGTTATATCTTTAATGAACAACACGGATCCGGGGCGTTACAAATAAAAACTAAATCAAGTCCAGTATGTAACCCAAAAAGAACTAAAATAAAAACCCAGTGTTGGGCATCCAGAACATCACCTAAAGTGTTGCCCTACATTTACCTTGGAAGATCTTAAGAAATTTCCAGAATCTATCTTCAATGTTCTCCTAAGTAATTTTGTCTCTAATGTCCTAAACAAGTACTTTGGTAAGTGATCGAAGACCTTCTAGCATCAAACTCCCCATTGGTTTACTCAATTATGACAATCAGTAAGAAAAGTGGACTATGCGCTCACCTCCTGAGGTAGGCGCGTGGTGGGCGGATAGTATAATAACAACAATCAGGGTCTGCGCTCACTCGATGGTAGGTGGGCGCGAGAAGGGCGTGAGGAGGGCGCGAGAAGGGCGTGAGAAGGGCGCGAGAAGGGTGTGAGAAGGGCGCGAGAAGGGCGCGGGGTAGGCGCGAGAAGGGCGCCAAGTTTATGTTTTCCCTGCGCCTACTTCCCAAAGTGGGCGCCAAGTGGGCGGATACCCACTGTGTTTTACGGTTCTCTGTTAAGTCCAAATCTTCAACTTTGGCTGAAATTTTTCAATCTCTAACTACTCCTATAGTCTCCTAATACCCCCAGAACACATTCAAACCTATTTTGAAATTAATCTAACACACTTCTCATTTATCCCCAATTAACTGTACAGAAAACCTTCGGACTATCTCCGCCCAGAAAACCAGTGAATAACTCGTTCGACAATCATATGCATTCGAATTAAAAACTATGAATAAAAAAAAACCAGGTGTTAAAACAGTGCCACTCACCTTTTTATGCTTCCAAGTCTTAGCAATCAGCAACCCAGAAAATCCCCAATCACTTCGGCCGTCTGCTTGCTCTGGTCGAGCAGAAGTTTTCTGAAAGAAGAAAGCCCTTCCGAACTTCTTCTTAGCAAAAGCTTACAGGCAGTAAGCCTTTCCTAGCTCGACTCTCCCACCAAAACCTCTCCAACTCCTTTTCTCGAAGAACCCTAAACAAAAGCCGCAACCGCAACCTTCTCAGTAGAATATACGCGTATTCAGGGCAAAACCCAAAACCTAATTTCTTAACTATTTATACCTTCCGCAAATACGCTTGCTGCTCGACGACCCCTTTTAACTCTGATATGGTGTGAGCTCGCCCACCAAAACCCCTAAATCCACACACCCTATTAGTTCAGATATTTATTATTGTAATTAATTTTAATTTTTTTCCCATAAAACCTGAAAATAATCGGGGTTTTACACAGCCTGTGTTTTCTTAAAATCTCAGAACCCGAAAGTTCAACTTTCCAGACAAGCCGAGCGCGCAACACGACGCTCGAGCACCCTGTTGAGAGCCCATGATAGAAAATCTTGATTTTCCCAATTTGAGGTGATTTCGACTATGTAATTGTTTTTAATCAAATCCAACCTATGTACAAATAATATTTAGGTATTTAGGAAGTGCTTGCACAATAATTATATTAAAATTCAATATAACGAAGAGTTTGTGCACATTCTACTAAACTAGGTTCTTGAGAGACTTTTGGTTCCAAATTATTATAGAATAAGTTTATTTTGATTCCAGCATTTGTAACATCTCTCTAAAATAATTCTTAAGGTGTCTCTGAAGGCCAGTTATAATGAAGAGTTCATATTAAATATTTGTCCACCTATTCTTCTAAATTAATACATTTGGGGTTTTAAAAAGATATTATGTTCCCAAATTTAACTTGTAAGGATTCTAAGGATTTCTACCTATGTAACTCTCATATCTAAACTAGTTGGAAGTAAATAATTCACTGAGAACATGTTTCTGGACAGATTTGGGAAATCGGCGTTTTGAATTATATTTTAAATCACTTTGGATTACATTAGATTTGATTGGAACTTGCATGGGATTTGTTTTATTATGAGTTATTTCTATAGATTTGGATTATTGGTTTTGTTTCATGAATGATTTGATATACATTTTGGTTTGGATAATGTTATTCACCTTGAAAGGCATGTACTTGAGATCCCCCATGATGGAGTGGATTTGGTCATGATTGACCCATGGTTTTGGATTGAATTTCTTTGGTTACTTGCTGATTTGGTTACAAACTATTTGGTCTAGCTTGCCTTGGATCCATGACTTAAGCTTAGTAATGTAATGTGTTGACTTTATTGATGTAATTGCATGGCCATGAGTGTTGCCACAATCGGTATAGAGCAGCCCGAAACCCAGAGTAGGCCGGGTTGTCAATGCCGAAACCTGGAGCATGCTAGCATTGGATGACGAAACCTTAAGCAGGCCGTCATTTCAGAGTACCGAAACCCTAAGTAGGCTGGACTGTGTACATGGAGGTGTGGATGTCGCTCCAGCATGTTGATTAATCAATTAAATTGAACTACATGACATTGGCCATGATGTTACTTGGTTTATAATAATTGTATTGTTACTTGATTATTGGTGTTAACGAGATAGTATTGGTTTATTAGAATTCCTTTCTATTAGTATTGATTCATTTTAATTCTTTGTCATAACATGATTTTAGAAATGTGGTAAAATGTTTTAGCATGCATGTGCTACTCCTTGGGATATTCGTATCTCATTACATTTTGTTTTGTTTTGTTTTGTTTTCAGATACTCTCAGAGAGGACACGATTACTGGGGTAGAGCCAGAGGAGTTCTATAGGAAGGAGGATTATTACCTTCCTTAGTCATTGTAGGTTAACTTGTGAAATTGAACTACTGTTACTTGAATCTGATTGGGATTGATTTGGTATTAGTTTTGATTAGAGATATACATTTACATGGATTGGTTTAATTCCCACGCTTGATAGAAAATTTAAATTTCCGCACTTTGATATATGTGACTCGGGTTATAAATATGAGTTGATATGAGAAATTTGGGCCCATATATGACACTCGGTGACATGTGTTATATCTTTAATGAACAACACGGATCCGAAGCGTTACAGTTGTATGACCCTGAATTTTTCTTAAACATTAAAAATAAATTAATAATTAATATTCTTGGAGATTTTTAATGATGGAATTAGTTAATAATTGTAGGTGATATTATTATTAATGGGGATCGGGAGTTTGGCGCAGATCAGGCCATTCGATCGTGAGTTATCGAGGTAAAAGTTGATATTTTAATGTTTGTGTATTTTTACATAATAATTAGGACATAAATAAATAAATAAATAAATGAGTTTAAGTTATAAATAAAATAAAAAGTGAGAATTTAGAAGATTAATAATTCAATTAGTTAATCATTGGTAAATATAGAAGAATTTTTAAGGAAATTAGCCTAGAAGGGTAAAAAGGGTATTTTGTTAATTTTCAGAAAAGGGAAATTTATGAAATAAATTATTAAATAATAATTAAGATTAGAAAATAGAAGAAAATAATTTATTTAGTCAAGTTATAAATTAAATAGAAAAAATAAAAGCCTAAAAGATAGAAAAAGGGTAAATAGGTAATTTTGGTTCTTAACTGGGAGATAAAGTAACTAATTTAAGTTTTAGGTGATATTTAGGATTTAAGTGAGTGTTAGGCACGAAATTAAGTTGTAAGGAGGAGTTTAGATAGTAACAAATTTAATTAGTATAGTATTGGTGGAAAAATAGAAGGTGGAGATAAAGTAGGAATTAATTAGAAGGAGTTAGACTTTAATTAGACCACTCTTGGGTTAGCTCAAATTAAATGAGCCTATTAGGGTTGGTTTAGGATTCTTATAGCTTAGTATAAATAGTAGAGGAAGAGTTTAAAAGAAAGAATTTTCGTGTGAAAAACAAGGAGAGAAAAGAGAGGGAGAAGAGAAGAAGAATGTTGCTGGAGATGTCCGACAAGTCTCCATCAAATCGCGATCGAGGAAAATCCGGATGGTGGATCGACTTCAAATTTGGAGGTTTTGGTCACGACTGATGGATCTACAATGTGAACGGTGAAGATTGGAATTGGAGAACCCTAGGTTGGTGCGATTGAGAGCAGAAGTTTGGACAAAAATTAGAAACTCTAAAAAGGAAGAAGGATTTAGCGTATGAGGCAAGTAGCAACCCTTGAAAACTGGAGGAATTGCATGGTTTTGATTTTTGTGATTTAATATGGTTTGATTTGATTAGTCGGAAAGGAATTTACATGTAATCGAATAGCTTGTGTCATGAAGTTTTGTATTCTTGAAGAATTTGTAAAAGTGTTGATTAAGTATTGATTTGATCATGTCAATAATTATAGGAGGGTAATGAATGGATACAAATTGATCTAAAGTGTTGTAGGTGTAATTTAGAATATTAGGGAATCAGTTTATGGTAAATAAACGCAAAGCAAAAGCCTAAAAATCCGAACTTGGCAAATCTGGAAAAAAAAATTACAGCAGAAATTGAACGAGCGCCTAGTCTACCAGAGGTAGGCACTCAGTGCAGAAAAACTAGAATTTGGGGGGTTTTTGTGGTACAAATAAATATTTAATAATTTTTCTTGTAAGTTAATCGTTCTAACATATTTGTAAGGACCTAATTGAGGTGTATAAAAATTAAATTTGGTAAATAATTGAATAATTAGAGTCTTAATGGAAGGTTAGTGTATAAAAAGGGTTAAATCATAGGGAATATGATAGGAATAATACTAACTTATAATTATTGGTTAAAATCATCTTCTAAATTTTATTTCAGGTTTATAGAATATGTTGGAAATTATAAATACAGAAAAGTGAAATAGATACTATCTTAGGTATTAATATGGGAACTTGGATTATAATAAGAGGATTAATAAGGAAAACTCTAAGCAAGACTTGAATTACTTTTGTTTGGGCCCTAAATGTTAATAATAATTTTCTGAAATTGCATAAACTCTGATTTTCAATGAATTTATGATTCACGAGTTTTATTTTGAATATAATTGAGAACTTGCATATGTTATCCCGCAAAAGGCTTTATTTTGGGTTTATAAGGATTGAATCATGGTTTTCTTTGGGAATTGAATATTTTGGTATGGATTGGATTCTGGTATGATGTTATTCGCTTTTCTTTTACAGTGAGTGATACTACTTCCTGTGGTTGAGTTGATCCTAGCTTTTACGACAGAGATGAATAATCCTCTGTAGTAGAGATGTGTAATCCTCTACATAAAGATGTGTAATCCTTTACGGTAAAGGTGTGTATGCCTCCTACAGTAGTGTGTCCTCCTGTATGTTGTTTTATCGTGGTTTGTGTCAATGGGCTTAGCTGTATATGGATCCATAGTTTTTGGTTTGATAGCTAAGTGGTAATCCTTTTAGGTTGAGTTACTCCTATGTGCGAGCGTGCTTCCTTTGCAAGTTAACTTACTTTGGAAGGTCCTATGTTTGGAGGGACACCTTGGTGCGCCGCTGGTGATTCCCTGTACATGTGGATAAGCGGCCATCTCCATGTATTGATTTCCGGGCTGCATGCTGGTGGTACATGCCAACTCTGTTGAGTTCGTGCGCAATAAGTCGATGACTACGGCTCTTGTCTTAGGAGATGTCTCGGGCTTGAGTGTCTTAGTAGCTTCGCTCATAAGTCGTACGGTGGTATAACATTTGGTAGAGTGTCATCTCAAAAACTTATCATCTTTGTGAGTTCTGCAGTGACACTTGTTTTATCGCTATTCGTCGGATTTATTTATCGATAACATTTTTGTTGGTATTTTACGTCTGATTGCATATCTTATCGCCTTATTTGGAATTGGCCATGTTGATTGGAATTTATCGCCTTATCATTGATTAATTGTATACCTCATGACTATTTGCTTAAATTAGATTGTTTACTTGCATGCACCTGCTACTTGCTGAGATATAAATCTCACTCCGTTTTCACCTATTTTTCAAGTTTGCTTGGAGAGATCGCGAAGATGGGGTTTATTGAAGGGTAGAATTGTAATTGTAATATTGATCATGCTCATGAATAGTTATATGCTTCCTTGTAAAAGTATTTGATATTGAATTGAATAAAGAGTAAATATTTTTGTCCCACCATAACTCTGATGTAATTAATTAATTTTAAATTTCCTTGTGAATCTTAGTGTGTATTTGACCCCAACTTCGTGGTAACACCTCGGGTTTGGTTGTTGAACAAGACTCGGGTTGTTACAGTAGTGAACCGGGTTCGGGTTGGGTGCCGGTTTTGCACTAACCCAGGTTCGGGGCGTTACATGCGTCGCATGGAATAATAGGTATATAAGTGTAGAGTATTAGCCCTAGGAGAATACGCTAGTATTCTCTTCGTATTACTGTATTTGCTGGGTATTCGACGGCCGTAGAAGATAGAAATCGCACGACTGAAAGAAGGAAGAAGAACAAGAAGAAAGGAGAGAGAGTTGCTATGGTTTTCATCTCCTGAGCATTGTCTTGTGTCTGTGAAGAGGATTGATCGCTGCTGTTTAGAGGAGGAGTGGAATGAGCGTAACAGGTAGGTAGCATTCGTTTTTGCCGTTCATTTTGTGTTCTTGGTAATTCGAATTGTGTTGCATGTGTTTATGATGTAAAAGTATGTATTTAGTTCGATTTTGATCGAATATACTTGTTAGAAACATTCAGAACAGATGAAAATTTGATTTACAGTCGCTATTTGCCTTTTTCCTCTGGGCGCCTACCTCAACTACCTGAGCGTTCAAAGGCGCCCATGTAAAATTTTTGGCCGCCCACCTCCACTTAGAGGAGGAGGGTAGGCGTTGATAATTAGAACAGGTGCCTACCTAGAACACCTAAGCGTCCTTGAGCGCCTGTTGAAAATTAAAATCGATTGAAATTGAACTGGCGCCAACCCTAAACCCCTAGGCGCCTTGTCCTGAGCGCCCATACACAGAAAATGCATATTTTTAGAATTTGATCCCTAATTCAATACTAAATGACTTTTAATAAATGTTATCAATTAAATAAGATGTTTTAGGTAAAAATAAATTACCAAAACCCCTGTTTTACAGAAAATAATTAGGGAGTTATTTTAGATTATTCATCGCCTAAATTTGAACTTAATAAGAAATTCTAAGTTTTTAAACAAATAAACTTTATAAGTGGGGATAATTAACCAAGAGGCATTATTATACATACTATAAACCAGATTTCTACAGATAGAACTATATGATCAGAATTTCAACCCAGATAACCCCAAATTTTGATAAAATGACAGAATTAACCTTTTTATGCTGCTAGGCACTATTGTTTATTTAAAGATGAGTCCTTATGGATTTTTGGTGTTTAGTAGGCATAGTAGAGTATGGATGCATAGAATAAGCTAGATAGCTAAGGGATATTTCATTTGGGTTGAGTTACTCCCTTGTACAAGTGCTCTTCCTTTGCAAGTTGGTTTGCATTGGAGGGTCCTGTGTCTGTAGGCTCATTTCGAGCCTCGCTGGTGATTCCTGTACATGTGGATCAGTGGCCATCTCCAATTATTGATTCTGGTGCTGCATGTTGGTGGTTCATGCCAACTCTGTTAAGACATGCGCAATAAGTCGATGACTATGGCTCTTATCTAAGTAGATGCTTGGGTTTGAGTGTCACAGTAGCATTGCCCTTAAGCTGCACGGTGGTATAGCATTTGGTCGAGAGTCATCTCAAAGGTTTATGTTTCTTTGTGAGTCCTACAATGACATTGATATCATGAAACATTTGTTACTATTATTTTGACATGCGAAAGGCATGTATGTGATACGTTATGGTTGAATGTGACTGCTTAGTACATCCCAGTTTTAATGGACACGGATTTGTCTGCATTGGTTGGATTATGCTGTAAAATTTTGAATCTTGGTTCTTACTATAAATTCTTCTATTCTTTGATACTTAGAAATGTTTTAAATGCTGATTTGTGCTTCAAGTTCACTATGACTGTTTAATCAAGCCTGCTTATCTGTGTTTGCTCAATCGGTCATGAATGATTATTTTCATATATAAACTCCTTGTATCAAGCATGTGTTACCTACTGAGATATTCGTATCTCACCCTACGTTTTTATCTTGTTTTTCAGCTGATACACGAGAGGGGGATCATAGTGGTGATTTCCAGAGTGATTTTGCTGACTTCTTATAGGAGGATTACTACTATCCGGAGTGAGCTGAGGTTGATGAGCGTGATATTTAGACTTGAGGATTATTTTGTTTATTGGCTTTGATGTATCTTGAGACAGAGAGAGATTGAGGGTTTTTAGCACCCATTGATTTTACCAGACTTGATTCATTTGAACTTGATGGTCATTCATTTAATTTATATTTATGGTGATGTTAGGTTTACACTTCCGCACATTATGTTTCCGCACTCTGATAGTAATAAAATGGATTACTTGTTTAATGTTCAGTCTGGTTAATTTGTTAATGATATGTTCATATGGGCCCAATAGCACCTCGGGTTCGGTTGTTGAACTGAATTCAAGTTGTTATAGTAGCGAACCGGATTTGGGTCAGGTGCCGATTTGCATTGACTCGGGTTTGGGGCATTACAGAGGTGGTATCAGAGCAAATGGGTCCTAACCTTAGGTTGCCAACCATAGGGGGATGGGATTGTGAGTATGCTAGATAGAACCCCTAGAAATATTGGATACTAACAAATGGAATTTGTATTTTGCAGATGGCTGGTAGAGGACGACGTGCACAAGCTGGTGCTACTGATGAGAGACTAGAGGCTGAGGAGTAGCAGCAGGATGCACCATTACCACCACCTCCACCTGGAGGAGATGTGTGGGCTGATTTGGGTAGCTTGGCAGAGCTTCTTCCCAAGGAGAGAGAGGAAAGAATGAGTCAGAATGTGAATGGGAATGGAGAAAATGGGCATAAAGAGGTGCCTAGACATTCAGGGAAGATTCAGACGGTTTGGGACTTAGAGTAGTTCCGTAAGATGGATCCTCTTATATTTAGTGGACGACTAGATCCGGTGGAGGCAGAGAGATGGCTGATGAGGGTAGAGTGGATATTTGATGCCATGGATTGTCCAGAGGACAGGAGGGTGAGACTGGCAGTACCTGCTTAGCAGCTGCAGCAGGCTAGGGCATTTGCAGTAGAGGTACACGAGGAGGAGAGTGAGCTTGATCTTGTAGCAGAGATTGAGGCTGATCCTGAGGCACCTAAGCCAATCAGAGGTATTCTTTTCATCTGTGATAGATCAGCATGCTGTTTATTTGATTCTGGCGCATCAGATTCGTTTATTTCGCCTGTATGTACTTGACGGATTGGATTGTCATATGCTGATTTGGATACGGTAATGTCTGTGCACACACCATTGGGAGAGTCTACTAGAGTTAAGACAGTGCTTAGAGACTGTTTGATTAGACTGGGGATATTAGAGCTGCCAAGTGATCTGATAGCCTTGGAGATTGGAGGGTTTGACGTGATATTGGGGATAGATTGGTTATTCGAACATCACATCACTCTGGATTGTTACACCGGGACTGTTACAGTCAGTGGACCAGATCAGACCATTCATTGTTTCAGATGTGAGGGGTTGAGATCGCGTATTGGTCTGGTAGTGTCTGTAGTGGCAGGGGAGCCGAGGATTGACTCACTTGTCATCTCCAATGTACCTATAGTTCGGGATTTTGTAGATGTTTTCCCAGATGATCTACCTGGACTACCACCTGCTCAAGATATTGAGTTCAGGATCCAGTTGTTGCCTGGTACAACACCTATTTCGAAGCCACCCTATAGACTTGCGAAACCAAAACAGGAGGAATTGAAGAAGCAGATAGATGAACTTCTGGAGAAGGGATTTATCAGGCCGAGTGTGTCGCCATGGGGAGCACCAGTTCTCTTTGTGCCGAAGAAGGATGGTAGCATGCGTATGTGTATTGATTATAGGCAACTGAATCAAGTTACTGTGAAGAATAAGTACCCGTTGCCTAGGATCGATGATTGTTTTAACTAGTTAGGAGGTTCATCTTGGTTTTCCAAGATAGATTTGAGGTCGGGCTACCATCAGTTGAGAGTAGCAGAGGAGGATATAGAGAAGACGGATTTCCATACACGATATGGGCATTATGAGTTCCTGGTTATACCTTTTGGGCTGACCAATGCCCCAGATGTTTTCATGGATCTCATGAACAGAGTCTTCCATGCATACCTGGACAGTTTTGTAGTGGTGTTTATTGATGACATCCTGGTGTATTCTAAGACCAGAGAGAAGCATGTTGGGCATTTGAAGGTGGTGTTACATACTTTGAGGGACCATAAGCTGTTTGGGAAATTTAGCAAGTGTTAATTCTGGCTAAGGTAGATTTCATTTTTGGGTCATATTATCTCAGGAGAGGGTATATCTATGGACCCTGAGAAGGTAAAGGCAGTGGCAGATTGGCCTAGACCCACTACAGTGACAGAGGTCAGGGGTTTTCTTGGTATGACAGGGTATTACAAGAGATTTATATAGGGCTTTTCTTGTATAGCTGCACCCCTGTCTAACTTGACCAAGAAGGCAGTGAAATTCCAGTGGGATGAGAAATGTGAGTAGAGTTTTCAGGAGCTGAAGCAGAGGTTGACTACTGCCCTAGTGTTGATAGTGCCATCCATGGATGAGGCATTTGCAGTGTATTGCGATGCTTCTAGGATTGGTCTGGGGTGTGTGTTGATGCAGCAGGGCAGACTCGTAGCATATGCCTCTAGACTATTGAGACCGCATGAGAAGAACTACCCTACACATGATTTGGAATTGGCAGCCATAGTCTTTGCACTTAAGCTATGGAGGCATTACCTATATGGGGAGAGTTCAAGATTTTCTCTGACCACAAGAGTCTGAGATATTTGTTTTCTCAGAGAGATCTGAACATGAGGTAGCGTACATGGATGGATCTGCTTAAGGACTTCAAATTCACATTGCAGTACCACCCGGGTAAAGCGAACGTGGTGGCAGATGCCTTGAGCAAAAAGAGCGCAGTTGAGGATCAGGTAGCCACTCTAGCAGCCTTTATGACGCGTCAGTGCAAATTAGTGAATTCAGTAAGAGATTGGCAAGGAGAGTTTAGCTTGCTACAGGATGGAGTGATTAGAGTTGCCCGTATTCAGATAGAGTCGGATTTGGTACAGTTGATTCGGGAGAGATAGTTGACTGATCCACAGCTGATTCAGACTAGAGAGTTGATTAGCAGAGGGTCTAAGGCTGCTATAGGCTTTTCAGACAGAGATAGGCTATTGAGTTTCAGAGGTCATATTTGTGTCCCAAATGATGAGGAGATTAAGGAGAAGATTTTGACAGAGGGACATATATCTAAGTATGCAGTGCACCCAGGAAGTACGAAAATGTATAATAACCTTAAGGAAATCTACTGGTGGTCAGGAATGAAGAGGGAGATTGCAGAATATGTGGCCAAGTGTTTGACATGTCAGCAAGTGAAGGCTGAGCACTGTAAGCCACCTGGGCTATTTCAGTCACTTCCTATTCCAGAGTGGAAGTGGGAGCATGTGACTATGGATTTTGTTTCTGGATTGCCCTTGACAGCGAAGGAGGATGCTATTTGGGTTATTGTGGATAGATCGACGAAGTCGGTGCATTTATTACCCATCAGCACCACACAACAGTTGAAGTCTCTAGCTGAGTTGTATGTCATGGAGATAGTGAGACTTCATGGAGTGCAAGTTTCTATAGTGTCTGATAGAGATGCGAGATTCACGTCACACTTTTGGTCAACATTAATTTCAGGCAGCCATGGGCATGAAGCTTAGTTTTAGCACCAGCTATCATCCTCAGATAGATGGACAGTTTGGGTGTACCATTTAGACGTTGGAGGATATTCTGAGGTGTTTTTGTTAGCACCTAATTTTTGCACCCTCAAAAATGAAGAAATGAAAACTCAATTTGAAAAAGTCAAACCCAGAGAGGTCAAAAAGTTGACTTTTGGACCCAATGAGAATTGACCACCAAACTTCTTCCCATGGAAAAGAGAATTCCGACACGATTCCAACGTAACTGAGTTTGCTGGAATCAAAGTCCCGAAGGAGGAGATATGAGCAAAATTATCTATCGGGGAGCAGTTTTGCACATTTGCTAAAAGTTTGAACCTACTGCCAAACCTTAGCTCAGTGGATAGAGAATATTGACCTGATTCTAATGCCACTAAGTTTGCTAAAATCGGACGTCGAATGAAAATGTTATGGCTAGTCAAAGTTTTCAGAAAAACTGCCCACGTGGTGAAAAAGCAGAAAAGGTCAAAACAAACAAAAATCTTGAATAAAATAATAATTTTTGTTAAAAATATCTCTTTTTTACATTTAAAATAAATCAAAAATAAAAAGAAAATAGGATAAAAAATCTAAAAATGAGCCAAATTAGATAAAATTTGGAATCCAAAAGCATTTAACACGTGCAAACTGCACTATAAGTGCGGACAGGCCTCGTTCGCACTTATAGTATGGATCCGATCTTATCCAATCGGACAGTTGTCGCCAGCTGTACGATTCATGCAGATTCGCACGTATTAAATGCCGTCCGCACTTCAAGTGCGTATCAAGAGGAATCGCACTTGAAGTGCGGTTCAGACCAAACCGCACTTGAAGTGCAGTTCCGGAATTTTTGTCTATAAATAGGGGCCTAGCCCCATTGTTTAGAGAGAGCTCCTTCACCTTGTTGTTATTCAGCCTCTCTACAGCCAGGGAACCTCCCATGACTACTCCCTACTCACCTAAGCCCCACCTAATTACAAAAATACCCTCCAAACCTTCTTTTCATCTCTTTCTTCATTGCTACCCTTCTGAAAATAAGAAAGAGGTCTTCTTTGGAGTAAAAGAAGACGCCGAAGTGCTGTTTGCATCCTCAGGAGGGCCATCACACTTCAAAAGGAGAAGGTAATACCTAGGTAATTTTTCTATCATCGTTGTATTCCACATATGTGAAGATCCGGTTAATACAAGTGCATGTTCCTTCCAGTTCTTTTGATCATCATTCTTTACTGTATTATCTCATCGTTTTATCTCTCTTGTGCATGCCATGAGATCGCCTTGGTAAGAAGGGGATCTCCATACAAAAGTATGGGAGGAGGAGGGCACTTGTTCAATATAGCAAGTCCTACGTAGATCATTTTAGATCACTCTTTTTTATTGCAGATTCATTTTCTATTTAAAAGAGGGGTCTGTCCTCTTTTGGATCTATTGTACCCCTATAGCCTCACCTTCTCTCCCTTCTTTTAGTTACTATTATTTGTTACCTCTTTGTATGCATGATCATGTCACAAGCACCCTATTTCTCTAGTTTTCTTTAGGATATAACCTCACTTATATCTAAGTTTTGTACTAACCTTTGTTAAGGCACACACAAACACCATACGTATGGTATATGATTCCATGTAGATAGGCTTTGCGTTCATTTTTAGTACACATACAAGCAGCATTTATGCATGCTCTCATGTAGGTGTTAATAGGAAGCACTCTATGGTTACTTTAACACTTTTGCTTCGTCCTTAGCATATATTGAAAGCCTCATTCAGGCATATTCCCACAAATCAGTTGAATCATGTCACCTGTACACCTTTATTCACTTGTTGTCATTAGGTATATTACATCATCATTCTGTGCATGATTATTCCTGTGTGTTCATTTCTTGTATTTACTCATCGATCGGCTAAGTAAGTATGTGAATGGTTTAAGGGAGAATAGGCTATTTGAGCCAAAGAAGAGCATTTACACCACTGAGAGTTCAGCATGGAACTCACAGCAGGTTGCAAAGGCCACTGGAGGAGGGATTGACTGAAACCCAGTGAGATTCTGGCGTTTTTGGGATTTCAGGTCGGATCTGCATTCCATATGTGGATTAGATCCGACTGAACTTTATGTGCGGATTAGCCCTGATCACACAGTATGTGCGGTCAGGCCTGATCCACATATGATATGCAGTCAGGCCCAGTAAGCTTTAAGAATGTGATTTCTTGACTCGGATCCATCCGACCTGACTCGACCCGATTTCGATTAATTCAAACCAGCTTGGGTCTTTGGGTCATCCCAAACCCATTTTGAGGCTAGGACCCGCCTGAGTCCAATCAGGCTTTGTGGGTCTTCCAATGGGGCCCATACCAAGGTCCATTTCAATAATGGACCCCAGGCCACTTGATTAATTGCCCGTGGGTCACACTCAAGCCCAATGGGCCTTAAAAGCCTTAACCCACTTCATCAGATAATAAAAAGATAAAATCAATTAAAATAAAGGGGACCCATACCTTCAGTGGCCCCAATTCAGAACAAATAAAAATTCATGCTGGATTAGGAATAGGGTGAGACTGAGTTGACTCAAACTAGGGAGACCCGACAGACCCGTCAGACCGACGGGGCGGGCCGGGGTGTCTTCGGACTTCCCCGGACGTAACCAAGAACGTACCCGAATCTCTAAAAAGCCACAGACCAGCAAAATTAGACCCAGTTAGGCACCATTGTGTCTACCTGCACCGATTATCCCAAGGCATGCATCCCGCATGGGCCTCGCCCGTGCGAACTCATGTGCACATAGTTGTGTTATGGATTGGCGAGGCAGTTGGAGTCAGCACTTACTATTGGTAGAGTTTGCCTATAATAACAACTATCAGGAGAGTATTCAGATGGCACCATTTGAGGCACTTTATGGTAAAGCTTGTAGATCCCCAGTGTGTTGGGTAGAAGTTGGAGAAAGACAGCTTATTGGGCCACAGATCGTACAGGATAGTGTGGAGAAGATAAATCAAATTAAGCAGAGTATGCTTATAGCGCAGAGTCATTAGAAGAGCTATGCTAACACCAGAAGGAGAGATTTGCAGTTTGGGATTGGAGATTTTGTATTTCTAAAGGTGTCTCCATCTCGAGGAATCAAGAGATTTGGCAAGAAAGACAAGTTGGCTCCTAGATACATAGGTCCATTTGAGATTGTGGATACAATGGGACCAGTGGCATACAAATTGGCATTACCTGCAATGCTGGAGGGAGTTCATGAAGTATTTCATGTTTCTATGTTGAGGAAGTACGTGCATGATCCCACACACATCATCCAGCATGAGCCACTGGTAGTGCGAGGGCACTTGACATATGAGGAGCACCCAGTTGAGATCTTAGACAGACGAGAGCAAGTCCTACGTACTAAGGTGATCCCACTAGTGAAAGTGCTTTGGTAGAATCCTACAGTTAAGGAGGCCACTTGGGAGTTGGAGTCGGAGATGCAGAGGAAGTATCCTCAACTATTTCCAGAGTTGCAAGGTAAATTTTGAGGACGAAAATTTTCTTTTAGGAGGGGAGGATGTAAGACCCTGACTTTTTCTTAAATATTAAAAATAAATTAATAATTAATATTCTTGGGGATTTTTATTGATGGAATTAATTAATAATTGTAGGTGATATTATTATTAATGGAGATCCAGAGTTTGGCGCAGATCAGGCCGTTCGATCGTGAGTTACCGAGGTAAAAGTTGATATTTTAATGTTGCTGTATTCTCATTGAACGAATTACATTGTGATTGATGCATGTGCATCACATGGAATAATAGGTATATAAGTGTAGAATATTAGCCCTAGGAGAATAAGCTAGTATTCTCTTCGTATTATTGTATTTGCCAGGTATTCAATGGCCACAAAAGACAGAAGTCACATGACAGAAAGAAGGAAGAAGAAGAGAAGAAGAACAAGAAGAAGGGAGAGAGACTTGCTTTGGTTTTCATCTCCTGAGCGTTGTCTTGTGTCTGTGAAGAGAATTGATCGCTGCTGTTCAGAGGAGGAGTGGAAGAAGCGTAACAGGTAGGTAGCACTCGTTTTTGCCGTTCGTTTTGTGTTCTTGGTTATTCAAACCGTTTTGCATGTTTTTATGATGTAAAAGTATGTATTTAGTTTGATTTTGATCGAATATACTTGTTAGAAACATTCAGAAAAGATGAAAATTTGATTTACAGTCGCTATTTGCCTTTTTCCTTTGGGCGCTTACCTCAACTACCTGAGTGTCCGAAGGCACCTGTGTAAAATTTTTGGCCGCTCACCTCCACTTAGAGGAGGAGGGTAGGTGTTGATAATTAGAACAGGCGCCTACCTAGAACGCCTAAGCATCTCTTGCCTAGGCACCCTATCCCGAGCACCCATACACAAAAAATGCAAATTTTTGGAATTTGATACCTAATTCAATACTAAATGATTTTTAATAAATGTTATCAATTAAATAAGATGTTTTAGGTAAAAATAAATTACCAAAACACCATGTTTTACAGAAAAATAATTAGGGAGTTATTTTAAATTATTAGTTGCCTAAATTTGAACTTAATAAGAAATTCGAAGTTTTTATACAAATAAACTTTATAAGTGGGGATAATTAACCAAGGGGCATTATTATACATACTATAAGACAGATTTCTACAGATAGAACTATAGGATCAGAATTTCAACCAAGATAACCCCAAATTTTGATAAAATGACAGAATTAACCTTTATATGCCGCTAAGCACTATTGTTTACTTAAAGATGAGTACTTTGGGATTTTTGGTGTCTAGTGGGCATAGCTGAGTATAGATCCATAGAATAAGCTAGATAGCTAAGGAATATTTCATTTGGGTTGAGTTACTCCCTTGTGCGAGCACGCTTCCTTTGCAAGTTGGTTTGCACTGGAGGGTCCCGTGTCTGTAGGGTCATTTCGAGCCTCGCTGGTGATTCCTGTATATGTGGATCAGTGGCCATTTTCAAGTATTGATTCTGGTGCTGCATGCTGGTGGTTCATGCCAACTTTGTTGAGTTGTGCGCAATAAATCGATGGCTACAGCTCTTATCAAGGAGATGTCTCGGGTTTGAGTGTCACAGTAGCATTGCCCTTAAGCCGCACGGTGGTATAGCATTTGGTCGAAATTCATCTCAAAGGTTTATCTTTCTTTGTCAGTCCTACAATGACATTGATATCATAAATCATTTGTTACTATTATTTTGACATACAGAAGGCCTATATGTGATACGTTATGGTTGGATGTGACTACTTAGTACATCCCAGTTTTAATGGACACGGAGTTGTCTGCATTGGTTGGATTATGTTGTAAAATTCTGAATCTTGGTTCTTATTATAAATTCTTCTATTGTCTGATACTTAGAAATGTTTTAAATGCTGATTTGTGTTTCAAGTTCACTATGACTGTTTAATCGAGCCTGCTTATCCATGTTTGCTTAATCGTGCATGAATGATTATTTTCATATATAAACTGCTTGTATCATGCATGTGTTACTTACTGGGATATTCGTATCTAAACCTACGTTTTTATCTTGTTTTTCAGCTGATATGCGAAAGGGGGATCATAGTGGTGATTTCTGGAGTGTTTTTATCTACGGTTTTTTTTTTAAAATCTCAGGAAGATTTCACCCTTGATGGCAAGTTGTAATCTTTGCTGTGGTCCAACACCAGAAGCAGATGAAAGAACGGATGAAAGAATGCTGATCGGGACTCGGATGTGCTTCCATACACAAGTATGTCTAGGAGTCATGCCTTGATGGGCACCAACCCTTCTAGGACTATGCACACACTTTTGGGTGTTTTTGATAGTTGTTTGTTAGCATAGGCTTTCAGGATGATAATAGCACTTAACCTTCACTTTGCTTGTGTACATACCTGTCCATGCATTAAGTGCATGCACTCCAAGATCATTTACACTAACAGTTTGCTCAAACCGTTTTAAAAAATGCACAAAAGAATTTTCAAAACCAAAATCTCCTCCGCGTGTACATCAAATCGCCTCAGGGCATACATCAAGCCATCTTCCAGGGCACACATCAATGTTGCTTTTCAAAGCACACAATAAATTGGCCTTAGGGCCTACATTGAATCGTCTTCCATGACGTACATTAACATCGTCTTTGAAGACGCTCAACAAATCGTCATTTGTGGTAATATTGAGCTAGCCATATAAGACAAAAACCAAATCGCCTGTCTTGTGGCGTACATTCTCCATGCCATTCATGGCACGATGTAGGCTTTTCAGGATGCGTTTCCTGATTTTTTATAATTCTCTCACCATTGTATGATTTCAAAGGAATTTGCAATCGCTGCCAATCAACGCATTGGATTTTGAGATTTATTCTTCGCAACATGATTTCCAGTCATAAAACATGGCATGGTCTCCAGAGCTGCCGATCTCTGAAAGATCAAATTGCAAGTGCACAATTCTCGGAAGGAGTTTTTTCTAGTTAACCAGGGCACTGTCACACTGTTTGTTTTGACAAGCCGTTATTTTCATGAACTGCCTTGTCTTTGTTTTTGCAAATCATAGCACAAGAACATCACTCACAGTGCAATGATCTCGTCACACATGACACCTCATTCATAGTTAGAGAAGGAACTAATCAAGATTCCTGAGAAACAGGTACAATTCATATTGTGAGCACCATTCGTAACGCTGCATTCACATTAGGACTGCAATGAATTCTTCTGAGGCCCCTACTCCATCATCATCACAGCAAAGGGCCGAAGAGTAGCCAGTCATAATGGATCAAGGTCAACAAGTGACCATGATACATGACACAAGGATTCAAATACCAGAAATCCAGCAGGAGCAACCCCCTCCGCCAGCACTGATGGCAGCACATTTGCCACCGCAGGACACTCCATTCCCGTATCCGATGGCAGTACCAATCCACCCCCCACCACATGAACGGCCCGCGCCTGTCCAACTGGGACAGGACGAAGAAGACTGGTATAGAACTCAGGAAGCACAGTTTGAGGAGAGAATAACGGCAATTAAGGCAGCGGTGAATGAGGAAAGTAGGGTAGAGATAGCAGCCATGCATGAAGATCTGCTGAAGCAGCTGCAACCGAGTACAGTTTAGAGTGAGGCAACCCTGGAGAGCCTTTGCTTTTTCTCAAACATACTGCTCCTTCCTAATTTCAAATGCCCAGCATTGCACCAGTTTGATGGCACCGACTGCCCATTGAACCACCTGAGATCTTACTCAGCCGACATGTGCCAGTATGCAAATGATGAGAGGATTATGGTCCAATTCTTCCAGAAATCTCTAACTGGGGCAGTATACTCTTGGCTCTTAGGTCTGGATAAGCAGAAGGTTAAGTCATGGAACGACCTCGCCACTGTGTTCATCCAACAGTACCATTTGAATAGCCAAGTGTTTCAAACCCGAGCAGAATTGTAGAGATTGTCAAAGAGGAATAGCGAGTCTATAAGAGACTATGCTAAAAGGTGGATGGAACTAACAAACATGGTGCAACCCCCTCTTCTTGAACAAAAGTAGACATCCTTGTTCATATCCTCACTGGGACAACCATACTTCACAATGCTGTTGGGACAGTGCATTGCAAGTTTCATCGACTTAATCATGGTAGTAGATAGAATTGAGGATGCGATTGAAATGGAGAAGCTCGGAGGTTCCATGATGAGCATGTTGCATGGGACAATCTCAAATGGCAAGAAGCAAGAGAAAGATGACGGCACAAGTACAGTTCATCTTGTACAACCTTCTGTGCCATTTCATATCCCTTCCTCAAGAAGCGTGAGCCTTCCCTCCGCTAACAATACCATATCTCGCCTCAAGAGGCGCCTTACCAAGGAGGAACGAAAGAATCAGGAGTTCACTCCGCTTCCATACATGTTGGCTGAATTGTTACCGATGCTCGTGAGAGAAGGACACCTGCAACTGGCAATGCCAAATCCTAAGGCGTAAAAAATGAAGGGCTATGATCCAAGCAAGAGCTGTGAGTACCACATGGGGGCACAAGGCCACGATACTGATGGATGTTGGGGCCTTCGTCATGCAGTCCAAGATCTTTTGGAAGTTGGGAACTTAAAATCGATCCTCCGCCAAATTAAAAAAAAAAGAGAAAAAAAGAAAAAAAATCATCATCATCATCATGCATGTTGGTATTTCATGTATTTTGCTTTCTAATGTTTGTTTCTCCTGGTAGGAACCCCATCAACGACCAACATGGACCGTACCTCAGGGACAAATCATGATGCAGCCCAGAAAATAACCAACATAGTGGCCTCTTTACAAAGTCTACTACAGACAATAACAATCAGGGAAGAAACGTGGAAAAAATGCTGGGAAGCATTAGGAAAAGAAAATTTCGAACTACGATCCCGAGTAGGGGTCCTTGAAGAAGAGATCAAAAGAATGAAGCGAAAGATACCCTTGAGCAGCCAAGAAGTGAGCCATCCACCAACCGTAGTAGATGGTCGAGCGCAAAGAGATAAAGGAAAAGCTATAGCAGCAGATGTTCCCCAACTGATGAAGAAGCTGAACGTCTATTATGGCAAAGGGGAGCATGACAGATTGATGAATGGTTTGAAGGGTCCCCTGAGGAGAACGAAAGAAGAAATGGAGGCCAGAATGAGGAGGGTTTTTACCCCCTTATCATATGCATCGGCAGAGTTGTTGCCAACACTGTTGAAGAAGGGGTATGTGTAGATTAAGCCCCCAAACCCCCGGTTGGTTAATGCTAGAAGCTACAACGCTGTGGAACGATGCGAGTACCTTTCTGGTGCTCCAGGGCACCACACAAGCCGATGTTGGGATTTATAGCATGACATTCGAGATCTGATTGATCAAGGATTCTTGAAGGAGCTGCTTGAGGAGCCGAGGTCCATTGAAGGACGAGACATTTTTTACATGCTAGCACAAATTTGAACATCTGAACCAGCCGTCTTCCCGCAGGAAGGAGAAGATGATGTGGAAAAGGATGACAAGGAGAGCACTTAAAGGCTTCCTCCCATGGCATGCAACTGAGTTCCAAGGACGCCAACCTACATCGGCCCCTCCTTGCATAGTTTGCTGCTTTGTTTTGTTTATCTTTTCTCTTCTTTTAAATTCAAAACTTGATAGCATGTTTCTTTTGCGAACTTATGAAATCTTTTGGGAAATCACTAGAGTGTTGGACCACCCCAAGGCATGACAGTGATCTCAAAACAAACCTGAACAATTGAATTTGAAGATGGAATGTGCCAAACAGCACAAACTGTGCGGGTCTCGATATAGCCAAGGGATCCCCCGCCAGCATCACATTTGAAACCTACCTTGCCAAACACAGGGGCAAGTTGTTATATGAGAGAAAAAAAGAGGGGGCAAGGTGCCCATACCAGTCAAGGGTCACTGACATGATCCAGGATCAATAATCCCGATGAAATGATGAGAGGCCATTTTTGGTTGAAATACTTCAAACAAATTCCATTAGTCAAACGCGTTGAGCTTGATTGTCTCATTTCTAACCCACGTTATGTCTAGCCACCCCAAACTGGGGCAAAGTCAAAAAGAAAAAAAAAGAGAAGAAAAGAAAATGAATAAATATGAAAATGGTTCTTGAGCCAATTAATTGTACAAGGATAAGTAAGTGCTACATTCTCTGTGAAAGGATGAAAGGCCATCCTTAATTTCTTCCAAAAATCATCTGACACAAGATGAAACCCTAGCAAAATACTTTGAACCTAACAATTTCTTTCTCAACCCTACCATGCTCTGTCCTCCAACTAGGGGCATGAAGCTTCATGAAATTGGAGACGCAAGGGAGACAAAGGTGAAGATAAGGCAAAGTGAAAAGCACCTAAGAACAAAGGAGCAGAAAGGAGGAATGGGGAAAACCCCAAAGGAAAAAAATGGGAAGAAAGAACTAGGGCAATTCCTTGAAAAGAAAAAAAAAAGAAGAAGAAAAAAAGAGAAGAGCCAGGTCGAACCCCGAAAGCAAGAGTCAAAAATTGGGACAAATGACCCAAAAAATAAGGTAGAAGAAGAAAAGAACAAAAATAAAAAGAAAAGAAAAAAGGGAGAGGAAGCTACAATCCAAGTTGGATACAAAACTGGAAGAGCAAAAGATGAACCAAACCCTAACAAGAAAAGTAGAAAGAACATGGCCCTCACCACATTCATTAATTTTTAGTCTTCATATCATTTCTTCTGGACCTTTAAACCCAGCCTACGTTTCATCCTATTGTGAAGCCCATTCTGATTACCGAGAATGTAACACCAAATCTTGGATAAACTGGCAATGACAGAACCAAAAAGACAGAGAAGAACTTTAGCTAGACATAATGGTCACCCATAGAATGAAGCTATATAGGGTTTGAGCCTGTTTATCCTTCATTTCTGAACATTGGAACCAAGGCCTACATTTTGTCCTACTGATAAGTCCTCTCTGATTGTTGGATCATGATCCGTAGAAATTGACAGGGCCTTCAGACTGGGTCAAGGCACCGAACCTGAGAGGGAAGACCAATCAGAGAAAAACCATTTCACAACCCTGAGACAGGGGTAAAGAAAGAAAAGACAAGAGAAAAAAAAGTCAAAAGAACTGGGGAAGGGCAGTGCCAAAGAAAACCCTTGAACCAATACAATTCCCTTCATTTCAACCCGGGGCCTGCTATTGAAGGCGAAAAAATGTTGAGACCCTTGCAGGGAGTGCTGGGAGGCACCATTTCATAAGTCTAAGTGAGATTGTTGGGTAACTCACCCAAAGATTATTAATCTTGTCATGGACCCACTTTAAAGAGAAAATCTCCAAACATTTGGTGAATTCCCAAAATATTTTGATCAAAGAGAAATTGATTGAACTTGCATGTACTTTTGATAATAAACAGATGAATTCAAGTTGACTGAACTCCACATGAACTTTTACAGGTACTGACTAAAATTTGAAACAGACAGACAAAGCCATCACAGCGCATCTCACATATTGGGTGCAAAATAGAATCGTCGCAATGTAGTCACACATTGGACGCAGAAGAAATTTATCACAGTGTATTCACACATCAGATGCAAGACAAAGATATCCTCAGCACATCTCACGTGTTGGAGGATAGAGATTAAAGGAGCAAGATGTCTCCCGACCCTAAGGAGCAAGGTGCCTTCCAAAAAATCCAGACACAAGGAGCAAGGTGTCTCCCAATCCCAAGGAGCAAAGTGTCTCCCAAGATTGAAGAACCCTGGAGCAAGGCGACTCCAAAACCAAGAGAGCAAGGCGTCTCTCAACACTGAAAGGGCAAGGCATCCCTGGAGCAAGGCGACTCTGAAACCAAAAGGGCAAGGTGTCCCTGGAGCAAGGTGACTCCAAAACCAAGAGAGCAAGGAATCTTTCAATATTGAAAGGGCAAGACGTCCTTGGAGCAAGGTGACTCTGAAACCAAAAGGGCAAGGCATCCCTGGAGCAAGGAGACTCCGAAACCAAGAGAGCAAGGCGTCTCTCAACACTGAAAGGGCAAGGCATCGCTGGAGCAAGGCGACTCCGAAACCAAGAGAGCAAGGCGTCTCTCAACACTGAAAGGGCAAGGCGTCTTTGGAGCAAGGCAACTCCGAAACCAAGAGAGCAAGGTGTCTCTCAACACTGAAAGGGCAAGGCATCCCTGGAGCAAGGCGAATCCAAAACCAAGAGAGCAAGGCATCTCTCAACACTGAAAGGGCAAGGTGTCTTTGGAGCAAGGCGACTCCGAAACCAAGAGCGCAAGGCGTCTCTCAACACTGAAAGGGCAAGGCATCCCTGGAGCAAGGCGAATCCAAAACCAAGAGAGCAAGGCGTCTCTCAACACTGAAAGGGCAAGGCGTCTTTGGAGCAAGGCGACTCCGAAACCAAGAGAGCAAGGCATCTCTCAACACTGAAAGGGCAAGGCATCCCTGGAGCAAGGCGAATCCAAAACCAAGAGAGCAAGGTGCCTCTCAACCCTGAAAGAGCAAAGCGTCTTTCAACACCGAAAGGGCAAGGCATCCTTGGAGCAAGGCGACTCCGAAACCAAAAGGGCAAAGCGTCCCTGGAGCAAGGCGACTCCAAAATCAAGAGAGCAAGGCATCTCCCAACACTGAAAGGGCAAGGCGTCTCTGGAGCAAGGCGACTCCGAAACCAAGAGAGCAAGGCGTCCCTGGAGCAAGGCGACTCCAAAACCAAGAGAGCAAGGTCCCTCTCAACACTGAAAGGGCAAGGCATCTCTAGAGCAAGGCGACTCCAAAACCAAGAGAGCAAGGTGCCGCTCAACACTGAAAGGGCAAGGCGTCCCTAGAGCAAGGCGACTCCGAAACCAAAAGGGCAAGACGTCCCTGGAGCAAGGCGACTCCGAAACCAAGAGGGCAAGGCGTCTCTCAATACTGATAGGGCAATGCGTCTCCGGAGCAAGGCGACTCCGAAACTGATGGAGCAAGGCGTCTCTTAAGATTGAAGAACCCTGGTGTAAGGCGACTCTGAAACTAATGGAGCAAGGCAACTCTCAAATTTGAAAGGACAAGGTGTTCGAAAGGAGCAAGGTGACTCCAAAACTGATGGAGTAAGGCGTCTCCCAAGATTGAAAAACTCTGGAGCAAGACGACTTCGAAATTGATGGAGCAAAGTGTCTCCCAAGATTAAAGAACTCTGGAGCAAGGCATCTCCCACAACTCAATGGCACGGAATTGTGTCCCTAAGGAGTAAGGCATCTCCCACATTTGAATAACTTGAAAATGTATGCTTAAGGAGTAGAGCTTCTCCTAAGACTGAGGACAAGGTGTCCGTAAGGAGCAATGCGACTCCGAAACTGATGGAGCAAGGCGTCTCCCACAACTCAGTGGCACGGAAATGTGTCCCTAAGGAGCAAGGTGTCTCCCACATTTGAATAACATGAAAATGTATGCTTATGGAGCAAAGCATCTCCCAAGACTGAAGGACAAGGTGTCCGTAAGGAGAAAGGCCACTCCAAAACTGATGGTGCAAGGCGTCTCCCAAGATTGGAGAACTCTGGAGCGAGGCGTCTCCCATAATTCAATGGCATGGAAATGTGTCCCTAAGGAGCAAGGCGTCTCCCACATTTGAATGACACAGAAATGTGTCCCTAAGGAGCCCACATTTGAATGACACAGAAATGTATCCTTAAGGAGCAAGGCGTCTCCCACATCTAAATAACATGTAAATGTATGCTTAAGGAGTAGAGCATCTCCCAAGACTAAAGGACAAGATGTCTGTAAGGAGCAAGGCGTCTCCGCAAAGTTGAACAAGATGTTCCCATTCCTGAAAATGACAGAGAATCAAGACATGAAGAAGAAGACAAAATAAAGAACTGCTAGGCGAATTGGCCCTACTTTGTAATTTTGATTTCCCACTTTGGTAAATAGAATAGAGTAGGTGTGCGTGGTCCCCTAGGATGATGGACAGCATCGAAAGAGCCTCCTCCCCTCCTCTTACTCCCAATCATAACCTTAGCTTGGCCAAATTCCAAAAAGAAAAAAAAAAAGATCTAATAAAGTCCCAAATATAAAAGTGCAGAAGAAACCAAAAATGAAATCACCAAAAAGCTTTAATGGAACAAATGAGAAGAAAGAACATTATTGAGTGTCTTACATCAACTCCGAAACAGGCTGATGAGCTCAAATCCAATCTTATCTTTCTTTCAAAACATAAACCAAAAGCAGCGGAGCTGACCTACTGAAACCCAGGAAGGGTAAGGAGGCTCCAAAGCCAGGAAGTGTCACTCAATCATTGGGCACTTCCCTTTCACTGAAAACAATTCAAGGATTGAGCTCGCCAACCGTGTCGACAGAAATGTAAGGCGCAAAAATAAGATTCTTTTTCTTCTTTGCCGTTCATCCCCAAGGTGATTCCGGCAAAGAGGGGCAGCTGTTAGCACCTAATTTTTGCACCTTCAAAAATGAAGAAATGAAAACTCAAATTGAAAAAGTCAAAAATTACAAGTGCATTTTCCTTTCAGTTCTTTTGATCAACATTCTTTACAGTATTATCTAATCTTTTTATCTCTCTTCTGCATGCCATGAGATCCCCTTGGTAAGAAGGGGATCTCCATACGAAAGTATGGGTGGAGGAGGGCCCTTGTTCAATATAGCAAGTCCTACGTAGATCATTTTAGATCACTCTTTTTTATTACTGATTCATTTTCTATTTAAAAGAGGGGTCTGTCCTTTTTTGGATCTGTTCTACACCTATAACCTCCCCTTCTCTCCCGTCTGTTAGTTACTATTATTTGTTACCTCTTTGTATGCATGATCATGTCACAAGCACCCTATTTCAATAGTTTTCTTTAGGATATAACCTCACTTATAACTAAGTTTTGTACTAACCTTTGTTAAGGCACACACAAACACCATACGTATGGTATATGCTTCCATGTAGATAGGCTTTGTGCTCATTCTTATTACACATACAAGCACAATTTATGCATGCTCCCATGTAGGTGTGAATAGGAAGCACTCTACGGTTACTTGAACACTTTTGCTTCGTCCTTAGCATATATTCAAAGCCTCATTTTAGGCATATTCCCACACATCAATTGAATCATGTCACCTGTACACCTTTGTTCACTTGTTGTCATTAGGTATTTTACATCATCATTCCATGCATGATTATTCCTGTGTGTTCATTTCTTGTATTTACTCATCGATTAGCTAAGTAAGTATGTGAATGGTTTAAGGGAGAATAGGCTATTTGAGCCAAAGAAGAGCATTTACACCACTGAGAGTTCAGCATGGAACTCACAGCAGGTTGCAAAGGCCACTGGAGGAGGGACCGACTGAAACCCAGAGAGATTTTGGCATTTTTCGGATTTCGGGTCGGATCCGCATTCCATATGCGGATCAAACCCGATTGCACTTTATGTGCGGATCAGCCCCGATCAAACAGTATGTGCGGTCAGGCCTGATCCGCATATGATATGCAGTCAGGACCAGTAAGCTTTAAGAATCTGATTTCTTGACCCGGATCCATCCGATCTGACCTGACCCGATTAATTCAAACAAGCTTGGGTCTTTGGGTCATCCCAAACCCATTTTTGAGACCGGGACCCACTTGGGTCCAATCAGGCTTTGTGGGTCTTCAACGGGGTCCAAACCCAGTTGTAAGACCCTGAATTTTGTGAGTATTTATTTATTTATTTAGTTATTTATTCTGATATATAAACTGTGTTTATCAGGTTATTTTGTGGTTTGAGGGCTTAGCCCATACTCATATGTACAGGCGTTATATAGCCATTTTTCCGAAAAATCGTAGTATTATCATTGGTATTATTAAGGTGTAGTTATGTGATTATTAACGCGAATAGATGCTGAACATGTAGTATCTTCGGTGGGCGAGCATGCATAGGATCAAGGGGTTAAAAGAGTTGATCCACCGGCGTATACATCTCGCAAGGTAAGTGTTAAATGAGCAAATAAGGGAAAGTAGGGTTTTTAGTTTTAAACGAAATACGCGTATACTTACGGAAACATTTTCGTTAAGTCTGGAGATCAGGCGAACTCGCGATTTCGGCTGGAGTGGCGACTAGGGCTTCTGTTCGTGAAGAACCATAAATCGCAAGTGCTGGAAGAAGGAGTTCGGAGCTGAAATTCATTGGGTTATTTCTCTCTGCTCGAGAAGATTAGTTTCGGTAGACTTTTCATTCGCGTGCGTGGCCGGAGAAGTGATCGGCCGAGGTTTTACCATTCGAGAATAAGCACACTCAGGTGAGTAGCACTGTTTTACAACTGGGATTGTGTTTTTCTGTTTCTCTCGAGATTATTCTGATGCATGGGTTATATATAAAGTGATTGTGTGAGTTTTCTGGGTTTTTCTGGTTTTCGGAAAGTTACATGAACAGAGTCTCCGGATTGAAATTATAATTGAAAATGAAAGTGTTTAGATTAATTTCAAATATGGTTGGGAAGTCTTCTGGGAGTATTAGGAGTGTATTGGAGTAGTTACAGACCTTCACAAACCGGCCAGTCATGTAGATCTCAAAATAACAGAGAAATGAAAACCACAGGGGGTATCCGCTCACCTCGCGCTCACCGGCGTTCACCTCGGAGGTAGGCGCCCCATTAATAACGACCTACCGCCGATCCCGCGCCCACCTCGCGCTCATCTCGCGCGAAGTAGAAAACGAGGCGCCCATCTCGCGCGAATCTCGCGCCCACCTCACGCCCATCTCGCGCTCATCTCGCGCTCACCTAGCGTCGGGTGAGCGGCAGGTCGATTTTGCCCTTTTTCTTCACCGCCGACTGGCGCTCACCTCGCGCCCACCTCAATAGGTGAGCGGCAGACCTATTTTGCTTACCGAAATGGAATTTCTGATTTGACCAAGAGTATTTGCATTACTTAGGGGTTAAACCACTTCACTATTCACTTGGTTAGGAACCTGGGAAACCATTTTGCCTATGAAATTAATAGAGGAAAAATTTGTGAACATCTTATGAGTTTTAAGTTGAGTTTAGGTTGCTTATGAGTATTGTGCCGGACACCAAACTAGTAAGAGTTACCAGTTACTTTTCCTTGTTCTATACACTGTTTTGATTGAGAAGTTCTTGTATTTCTGGTTTCACTTGTTGGAAACTTTATACGTATTGAAAGGTTTTCTTTGGTATGAATGGATTGAGTTTTACTTTCATATGACTTGCGTTATGGAAATGAGAAAATACTGAATGTACTTGAGGTACTGCTTGGTCCAGAGGGACAGGTGATGAATTGTGATGAGTTCTTACATGATGTGGAATGAATGGTTTTGTTTTGATATTGAAATCGAGATTATACGATGTTTACTGTTTTGGTCTAGCTTGTCCTGGATCCAGATGTTTAAGCTTAGTAATGTGATGTTATTGTTGGTTGTTGGAATTGCATGGCCTTGTGTGTTGCCACGACCGGTGTAGAGCAGTCAGAAACCCTGAGTAGGCCTGGTTGTCAATGCAGAAACCCGGGGAGTAGGCCTGCATTGGATGACGAAACCCTGAGTAGGCCGTCATTTCAGAGTATCCGAAACCCTGAGTAGGCCGGAACTGTGTACATGGAGGTGTGGAGTGTCTACTTGGCATGTTTAATTTATCAACCAAACGATAGTCATGACATTGACCAATCGATGTATTATTGTATTTAACTGAGATGTGATTTGTTTGATTTGAACTTGGGAAATTGATGTTGGTTGTTTAAACGTATTGTAGTGTTGTCGATGCATAGTTTGAAAATGTGATTCAACTATTTCTGCATGCATGTGCTACTCGCTGAGATATTCGTATCTCACTCTGTTGTTGTTCTATTTTTTTCAGATACTCGTGGTGAGGCGATTACTGGGGTAGATCCTGCTGAGGCATATAGGGAGGAAGACTACTATTACCTTCCTTAGACTTGTAGGTTATCTGTTCCGAATTTGAGAACTTGAATTAATTGAGATGTATTAAAGTAATTGGGGATGAACCATATGATTTCAGTTCAGTTTAAATGTTACAATTTTGCATAAATGGAAATGTGCACTCTGTTAGGTTATAGATGTATGATTATCCAGCGATCATAAATTGATTAACGATCCTTGCCTAACCTCCGTGAGACGTGTTATATCTTTAATGAACAACACGGATCCGGGGCGTTACACCAGTCCAGCCCATACCAAGGTCCATTTCAATAATGGACCCCTAGGCCACTTGATTAATTGCCTGTGGGTCACACTCGAGCCCAATGGGGTCTTAAAAGCCTTAACCCACTGATTATTGTAAATATAATTACATCCAAAATCAAACAATCAAATCCAAAAAGGGTTACCCAATAACCCTAATGGGCCATGGGCCTAACTTAAGCCCAACCAGATGACCAATGGGCCTTCCAAAAGGGCCCATACCCGACCCACTTCATTAGATAATAAAAAGATAAAATCAATTAAAATAAAGGGGACCCACACCTTCAGTGGCCCCCATTTAGAACAAATAAAAATTCATGCTGGATTAGGAATAGGGTGAGACTAAGTTGACTCAAACCAGGGAGACCCGAGGGACCCGTCAGACCGATGGGGTGGGCCGGGTGTCTTCGACTTTCTCGGACGTAACTAAGAACTTACCCAAATCTCTAAAAAGCCGCAGACCAGCAAAATTAGACCCGGTTAGGCACCATTGTGTCTTCCTGCACCTCTCAGGCAGTGGTGACTCCGATTATCCCGAGGCACGCATCCTGCATGCGCCTCGCCCGTGCGAACTCACGTGCGTACAGTTGTGTTAAGGAATGGGGAGGCAGTTGGAGTTAGCACTTTCCATTGGTAGAGTTTGCCTATAATAACAGATATCAAGCGAGTATTCAGATGGCTCCTTTTGAGGCACTCTATGGCAGAGCTTGTAGATCCCCAGTGTGCTGGGTGGAAGTTGGAGAAAGACAGCTTATTGGGCCACAGATTGTACAGGATAGTGAGTAGAAGATAAATCAGATTAAGCAGAGTATGCTTATAGCGCAGAGTCATCAGAAGAGCTATGTTGACAGCAGAAGGAGATTGGAGATTTTGTATTTTTGAAGGTGTCTCCATCTCGAGGAATCAAGAGATTTGGCAAGAAAGACAAGTTGGCTCCAAGAGACGTAGGTCCATTTGAGATTGTGGATACAATGGGACCAGTGGCATACAAATTGGCATTACCTGCACAGCTGGACGGAGTTCATGATGTATTCTATGTTGAGGAAGTACGAGCATTATCCCACACACATCATCCAGCATGAGCCACTGCCAGTGCGAGGGCACTTGACATATGAGGAGCACCCAGTCGAGATCTTAGACAGACGAGAGCAAGTCCTACGTACTAAGGTGATCCCACTAGTGAAAGTGTTATGGTAGAATCCTACAGTTAAGGAGGCCACTTGGGAGTTGGAGTTGGAGATGCAGAGGAAGTATCCTCAACTATTTCCAGAGTTGCAAGGTAAATTTTGAGGACGAAAATTTTCTTTTAGGAGGGGAGGATGTAAGACCCCGAATTTTTCTTAAATATTAAAAATAAATTAATAATTAATATTCTTGGGGCTTTTTATTGATGGAATTAATTAATAATTGTTGGTGAAATTGTTTTTAATGGAGATCCGGAGTTTGGTGCAAATCAGGCCGTTCGATCGTGAGTTATCGAGGTAAAAGTTGATATTTTAATGTTGCTGTATTTTGATTGAACGAATTACATTGTGATTGATGCATATGCATCGGATGGAATAATAGGTATATAAGTGTAGAGTATTAACCCTAGGAGAATACGCTAGTATTCTCTTCGTATTATTGTATTTGCCGGGTATTCGACGGCCGCAAAAGACAAAAGTCCCACGATAGAAAGAAGGTAGAAGAAGAGAAGAAGAACAAGAAGAAGGGAGAGAGAGTTGCTTTGGTTTTCATCTCCTGAGCGTTGTCTTGTGTCTGTGAAGAGAATTTATCGCTGTTGTTCAGAGAAGAAGGAGTGGAACGAGTGTAACAGGTAGGTAGCACTCATTTTTGCCGTTCGTTTTGTGTTCTTGGTTATTTGAATCGTGTTGCATGTTTTTATGATGTAAAAGTATGTATTTAGTTTGATTTTTATCGAATATACTTGTTAGAAATGTTCAGAACAAATGAAAATTTGATTTACAGTCGCTATTTGCCTTTTTCCTCTGGGCTCCTACCTTGACTACCCGAGCGTCCAAAGGCGCCCGTGTAAAATTTTTGGCTTGAGCAATGATAATTAGAACAGGTGCCTACCTAGAATGCCTAAGCGTCCCTGAGCACCTGTTGAAAATTAAAATCGATTGAAATTGAACTGGCACCAACCCTGAGCGCCTAGGCGCCCTGTCCTGAGTGCCCATACATAGAAAATGCAGATTTTTAGAATTTGATATCTAATTCAATACTAAAGGATTTTTAATAAATGTTATCAATTAAATAAGATGTTTCAGGTAAAAATAAATTACCAAAGCACCCTGTTTTAAAGAAAAATAATTATGGAGTTATTTTAGATTATTAGTTGCCTAAATTTGTACTTAATAAGAAATTCTAAGTTTTTATACAAATAAACTTTATAAGTGGGGATAATTAACCAAGAGGCATTATTATACATACTATAAACTAGATTTCTACAAATAGAACTATATGATCAGAATTTCATCCCAGATAACCCCAAAATTTGATAAAATGACAGAATTAACCTTTATATGCCCGCTAGGCACTATTGTTTACTTAAAGATGAGTCCTTAGGGATTTTTGTTGTCTAGTGGGCATAGCTGAGTATGGATCCATAGAATAAGCTAGATAGCTAAGGAATATTTCATTTGGGTTGAGTTACTCCCTTGTGCCAGCGCGCTTCCTTTGCAAGTTTGTTTGCACTGGAGGTCCCGTGTCTGTAGGGTCATTTCGAGCGTCGCTGGTGATTCTTGTACATGTGGATATGTGGCCATCTCCATGCATTGATTCTGGTGTTGCACGCTGGTGGTTCATGCCAACTCTGTTGAGTCATGCGCATCAATGACTACGGCTCTTGTCTAAGGAGATGTCTCGGGTTTGAGTGCCATAGTAATATTGCCCTTAAGCCGCACGGTGGTATAGCATTTGGTCGAGAGTCATCTCAAAGGTTTATCTTTCTTTGTGAGTCCTACAATGGCATTGATGTCATGAATCATTTGTTACTATTATTTTGACAGGCGGAAGGCATGTATGTGATACGTTATGGTTGGATGTGACTGATTAGTACATCCCAGTTTTAATGGACACGGAGTTGTCTGCATTGGTTTGATTATACTGTAAAATTTTGAATCATGGTTCTTACTATAAATTCTTCTATTCTTTGATACTTAGAAATGTTTTAAATGCTGATTTGTGTTTCAAGTTCGCTATGACTGTTTAATCGAGCCTGCTTATTCGTGTTTGCTTAATCGTGTATGAATGATTATTTTCATATATAAACTGCTTGTATCATGCATGTGTTACCTACTGAGATATTAGTATCTAACCCTATGTTTTTATCTTGTTTTTCAGCTAATACGCGAAAGGGGGACCATAGTGGTGATTTCTAGAGTGATTTTGCTGAATTCTTACCGGAGGATTACTACTATCTGGAGTGAGCTGAGGTTGATGAGCGTGATATTTAGACTTGAGGATTATTTTATTTATTTGGCTTTGATGTATCTTGAGACAGAGGGAGATTGAGAGTTTTTAGCACCCATTGATTTTACTAGACTTGATTCATTTGAACTTGATGATCATTCATTTAATTTAGATTTATGGCGATGTTAGGTTTATACTTCCGCACATTATGTTTCCGCACTCTAATAGTAATAAAATAGATTACTTATTTAATGTTTAGTCTAGTTAATTTGTTAATGATATATTCATATGGGCCCAATAGCACCTTGGGTTCGGTTGTTGAACTGGATTCGGGTTGTTACAGTAGCGAACCGGATTCGGGTCAGGTGCCGATTTGCATTGACCCGGGTTTGGCGCGTTACAACAGTTCTAGTGTGAAATCCCAGATTTCTATACCATTAGCACACCCTAAACAGTGTAATTTATTCTGTAGGTGAAGTTGGAGAAGCCCAGACTTGAAGCCAGCCAAGTGGCTAAGTCCCGGCTTATCAGAAACGGATTAAGGTAAGCAATCCCGAGATTGTTAAATCAATTTAATTGTTGAGATGAAAAAAAAAATAGCTAAGTGGTGATGTGTTGTTGTGTGCACCTAGGAGAAGAATGTAAAAGCTGAAATAATCTTGGTGTTTGATGGGAGAAGGGCAAAACTGAAAGTTTGCCTCAGAGAATTTGGGAGAAATTTGCCTAAGTAGGAGAAAGCCCACAATGCCCCAATTGTATGAACCTAACCCCACTCCCATTCACTTCTCTTCATTACCCCTCTTCTCCTCTTCCCCGCTCCCACTCTCTTCATTTCTTCACTTCCTTTCCATCTATTGTTAGGCCACTTAAAGGAAGAACATTTGATAAAGAAGAAGAGGAACACAAAGAAGGATTTTCGTTTGGAGGTTTGGGGTTGGAGATTTGTGAAGGAACCAACCAATGAAGCAAGGGTGCTATTCGTGGGTTACAATAGGAGCTAGAAGACTTGTTAGCTTGATTGGAAGAGGTAAGCAACACCACCATCACCTAGTTTTCTCATTTTCCCCATTTTCGTATGAAACATGAATGTTTTGGGGTTTGAGTACAAATCTGTTTATCCTTGCAAATAGGAGAGATTTTTGTTGGGCGTTTAGTATGAAATAGGTAACCACATATGTTAGAGACAAATTAGAGACCAAAAATTGTAGAAAAGAGTGAGATTTGAAAAACCATAAGAGTTTGCATAAATTGGATTTTTCACGAACCTGTGAAGTTTCCAGGGTGCCTGAAGTATCGCTCGAGCGTGACTTCGAGCGCCCATGTTAAATTTTAGTGGTTGGCTGGCCACTCGCTGCCGCTCGAGCACGAATGCGAGCGACCCGTCTATGTTTTCTAAAAATTCAAAACCCGAGAGTTAGTTTCTCAAGTAAGCCGAGCGCCTGAAGCACCGCTTGAGCGCCCCTTCGAGCAACCTGAACAGTTTTTCTAAAATTTCGGATTTTAGCCCAAATTAAACTACGGATTGTTTTTATTGGAATCCAACCAATGTACAAGTAGGATTTAGGTGTCTAGGAAGTGTACCAACTGTAATTATCTCAAAATTCCAAATAACAAAGATTTTGGGTACGTTTTCATGAAATAGGATTCTTAGAGAGTTTAGGTTCCAGATTCCTAAAGAAGTGAGCGAAATTGATTCTACCACTTGGAACACCTTCTAAATGACACTTAGAAGTAGAAAACAAGAACCAAAACCAATTTAAATCTATTTCCAAGAAATTGGGGCCTGGGTTGCCCAAGTAAGGCATGAAATGCCCATTGAATACTATGAACATGTATTGTTGTATTTGATTTTTGTTTTAAGCATGTGATTTATTTAGGGCATTGGCTCATTTGTTTAACATGCCATATATTGATAGCATGATATGAAAGGGGCAGTGGCCCGTTATTGATATGAGTTGTATGGAGGGCAACGGCCCGGAATTCCATGAGAAATGAAAAAGGGCTTGGCCCAAGATTGACTCGGGTAAGGCCATGGGCTACCCTTAAGAATTTTACCTGCATGAGTGCATGATACACTTGATGTGGTATTGATGAAATGAATATTTACATAATGAATCCTTAAGTTATGGATCCATAAACTTAAACTGGAATGTTTGTTTATAAACGCCATAACCAAGTTACTGTTGTTCTTGTTCTCTATTGTTATATCATCCCGGCACTAGTAACATTAGTGGTCGATGCCTATTTGCTATGGGGAATCGGCAATGGATGCCTGTACGTCAAGGGTAATCGACGTATGGATGCCTACGTCAAGAGTAATCGGCGTGGATACCTAGCCACCATGTGGAATCGGTGAAGCTAGATGAGGTCGTGTGCAATATATATTAAACATCCTAGTTAACAAGTGATAAGAATTGAATGAATGATTGCTTATTAAATGGATTATCTTGTACACCTACGCACAGATTTGCACCTATTGGATGGCATTGATTTGTAATGATTTCTTATACTTTCAACTAACCACATGTCATGGTTTTACCGAATAATATCAGTATAAACTATGTTTTCACCGAGCATGCATGTGTTGCTTACTGAGACATTCGTCTCATAAGTTATTTTATATTGTTTTTTAGAGCCGTTGATGTCTGGTGTGAAGGACCGGACTGGGGACAGAGGAAAAGAAAAGGCAATAGGGTACAGAGAGGAAGATTACTACAGACCTACTTAGGATTTGATCTCTATTGTACATGTTAGTTGTATTTTGGACATGTAACCTTTATAACCGAGACGAGTGATAGAAGCCCATCCTTTTGTATCATCCACTATAGATTGTATTTATTTTGAAGTCCACCACAACATTGTTTCTTGAACACTTTTATTTTGCACATGTATGAACTGTTCAACACTTTCACTCACAATAGGAAAAGTTTTAATTTATCTGCATTTCAATTAGGTCAAAAGACCAACCTGTGACGACCAGGGACAGGGGATGCCTTGGTGAGGCATACCTGGTTCAGGGTTGTGACATCTAGTGTCTTATCTTTTATTCCTAACACATCTTTTCCATGTCTTTGTTGTTTAATTTATTAAAATTATCAATGATGAAAGCCTCAGCGCTTCCATATTGGCAAATGATATTGGCTATGATGAATTGTATCATGTGATACTTCCTCACCTCCACGTAATCAATCGCTTTTTCCCACATTTTAAAATAATTAATTTAACCAAGATAGACCGGTGTCAATTTGAAGCCTTTGGATTGATCGAGCCCATCAATAACCTAGATTACAAATGGACATGAAGTAACAAAGTGCAACTTATTTAGTGGCATAGGGATATTATCAATAGAAATTTGGCACAGATAGCACTTCGAGACATAGGTGTAGTAGTCTACCTCAATTGTTTTATCTTTAATTCCTTACACATCTTTTCCATATCTTTGTTGTTCAATTTGTTAGAATTATCATTGATGAAAACCTCAAGAATTTCAATTGGCATACGATATTGGCTATGATGAATTAAAGCATATGAGACTTCTTCAAGACATGGGTGTAGTAGTCTACCTTTAATTGTTTTATCTTTAATTCCTTACACATCTTTTCCATATCTTATTGTTTAATTTCTTAGAATTAGCAGTGATAAAAGCCTCAAGAATTCTATATTGGCATACGATATTGATTATGATGAATTATGACACGTGAGACTTCTTCACCTCCACATAATAAATGGCTTCTACACACTTTTTAAAATAATTAATAGAACCAAGCTAGTGTCAATTTGAATCCTATGGATTGATCGAGCCCATTGATAACCTTGATTACAAATGGACATGAAGTAATAAAGTGCAACTTACTTAGTGGCACGTGGATGTTATCAATAGAAATTTGGCCGCACTTCGAGATGTGGGCGTAGTAGTCTACCTCAATTGTCATAAAGTATTACCCCATCCATAGAATCTTTCATGCTAGTGTATGGCCATTTTTAAGAACATTGCATAAAACTCCATGTACTTATTTATTAAGCATGATACTGATGATATAAACAGTTCCAATGCTCAGCTACAAAGCTCATCCAAAGATCAATTTAGGTTAGGATAAAATCTTTGTAACTTCTTTGAGTTTATCCTTTAGATATGTATTCTCTTGTTTCTGTTTTGTAACAAACTTGTTGGTTTATAAATATACAGCCGTTCTTGTGAACGGTAAGCAGAAAAATAATTACTATCATCTATTCTCTTTTTATATGCTATTAGAGCATCCTTGACAAATGTCCTTCCATTTTTTTTCCAATGGATTCTACCTCTAGTATCAATGTTACCAATGATGAAAACTGTAAGACCCCGAATTTTCCTAAATATAAAAATAAATTAATAATTAATGTTCTTGAGGGTTTTAATTGATAGAAATATTTTATTAATGTAGGTGATATCGTAATTAGTGGAGATCCAGAGTTGGGCGCAGATCCGACCGTCTGATAATGGAATATCACGGTAAGATCGATATTTTAACCCTATTGTATTTTGATTTGGCGATATGTATAGGGATTGATACACGTGTTGCGTGAGATACGAGGGTATATAAATAAGTTTAATACCCTAGAGAAATACGGTTGACATACTTTTGTTCGTATTCAATAGCCGCAAGAGAGAACTCATGACCGTGAGCGATTGGGAACGACCAAAGAAGAAGGAGAAGAGAAGAAGAAGAGAGGGAGAGTGTTGTGTTGATTTCTGGGTCTTCTGAACATTGCTTGGGATCGTGTTCATCGCTGTTCAGAAGAGAAGGAGAGGAAAACGCTCGCAGGAGGTAGGAAGCACTGTTTTTAACGTTCGTTTTGTATTCACGATTGGTTTAATCCCTATTGCATGTTTTTGTGTTGTATATTTATGTATTTAGTTTGATAACAACCGTATAAGCATGATAATATCGATTTGAGCATGAAAAATCAAGTTTTTGAAACACTATATGTTTGTTTTTGGGAGACCTCCGAGCTTACTGTGCTCAGTGATCCTCGGTGCTCCCAGGCACTCGTTGAAATAAGTAGACCACCCGAGACCGCCTACTGACTTATCATCGGCGATTGATTTTGAACTACCGCCTACCTTAGACCGCCTAAACGATCCTAGGCGATCCTGAGCGCTCTGTGCCGAAAATGCAGATTTTCGTATTTTGAACCCCTGATTTAATTCTAAACTATTTTTAATCAATTTTAACCTTTAAATAAGATGTTTTAAGACCAAAATAAATTACCAATTCCCTGTTTTACAAAAGGATAAAAATAGGAAGGTATTTAGGGTAATTAGTGGCCAAGCTTTGTAAATAGCAAGAAACCTAAGTTTTGGAAGAACTGAATTTGTAAACTTGAGTTAATTAATTAAGTGACATGTAAATTTATACTGTTAACCAGAATGTAATATACAAGATTTCCATATCAGATTTTGAAACCAGTTAACCCAATAAGGAAGGAAATTACATATATAAATAACCATTATATGCCGCTATGCACTATTACATACAGAAATATTAGTCCTTAGGGATTGTTGGTGTCTAGTGGGCATAGCTGGTTATGGATCCATAGTTTTGGCTAGATAGCTAAGGGATATTTCATTTGGGTTGAGTTACTCCCTGTTGCGAACGTGCTTCCTTTGCAAGTTGGTTTGCTCTAGAAGATCTTATGTCTGGACAGACACCCCGGTGCTCCGCTGGTAATTCCCTGTACACGTGGATAAGCCACCATCTCCATGTATTGATTTCAGTGCTGCATGCTGGTGGTACTTGCCAACTCGGTTGAGTTCGTGTGCAATAAGTCGATGACTACGGCTCTTATCTAAGGTGATCTTCACGGGTTTGAGTATCATTAGTAGCGTCACCCATAAGCCGCACGGTGGTATAGCATATGGTTATGAGTCATCTCAAACGTGTATCTTTCTTTGTGAGTCCTACAATGATACTGAGATCACAAACATTTACTTCTGATGTTGTTCACATGCTGGATGCATGCATTGGATGCTATGGTTGGATGTGACTGTTTAGTACATCCCGGATTTTATATTGGATTCTATTATTGATTTCTGAATCATGATCTTGATATACTTTATATTGTTTGTAAAACCCCGAATTTTCTCAAATATTAAAATAAAATAATAATTAATATTCTTGAGGATTATTATGGATGGAAATAATTTATTATTGTAGAGAATATCGTTATTAGTGGAGATCAGGAGTTTGGTGCAGATCCGACCGTCCGATCATGAGATATCAAGGTATGATTAACACTTTAATTTTAAGAGCTATGATTGGGCGTGTGTATGGAGTCTTTTGTAAGTGAGATACATGGAATCGGAGAGTATAAATACCAATTAAATAACCTAATTCTATAGGTGGGAATACCAATCGCATTTTGCTCGTATTGAACAACCGCAAACGACAAACACGACCAGACCGGAAGAGAAGAAGAAGAAGGGAAAAGGGAGAGGGTGTTGCTTGATTTCTTTCTTCTAGATAGTGTCTCACATTTTTCTAGTCATTGTTTAGAGAAGAGGAAAAGAAACGATCATCAATAGAGGTAGGTGACACTGTTTTATGTTCGTTTTTGTATTTACGTTCGTTTAATCTTCAAACCATGTTTTTATGATGTAGATATATGTATAATGCATGATATAATCATTATAAGTATTATGGGATTGCTTAGAATAGGAAAAATCACGTTTTTAAACTGGTTCTGTTCGTTTTTGGGGGACCGTCGACCTCGACTGTGCTCAACGATCATCGGCGATCCTCGGCGCTCGTTGAAAAATTGAGACCGCCCAAGACCATGAGAAGAGTTATCGTCGGCGCTCTGTTTTACACTACCGTCGACCTTTGACCGCCCAGGTGATCCTGAGCGATCCTAGGCGCTTTAACAAAAAAAATGCAATTTTGACAGTTTTTCACCCCCTTTTCTTCTCCAACCCTTTTCCAAATAACCTGAGCCTCCTACACAGCACCCTTAAAGTAAATGTCCTGTGTATTTATTACTCCATTTACTTAAGTCTTTACATGTAAAGAAGGTTTTACCCTCCATTTGGAACCAATAAAAATACTTCCAAGGTCCAATTCCCAGCCAATAAAAAGTCAACTTTCCAGTTTATGCCTAAATTTCCAATTTTCCCGATTTTTATTAAAAAACCCGTTTTGGGTTTGATACCCAGATGAGTGATTCAGAAGCCTATAAAATTCTAGGAGATGTGTTTACCCTTCAATAGACTACAACCAAAATTGGAGCCTGAAACTCCTTGTAGATTTATCTAGAAAAATTATATACCCAAAAGTCAACGTTTTTAACCAGACTTGGAATATTTTTGGGGTCCGAAACTTTTTGTCTCGGAATCGATTGATTTTTGGTATGGTGACCTTATTGGGAATCCTAAGACTATTCCACTCATCCAAAATGTATTTTGAGAACTTTACGACATTCTTAGTCCCAAATCATTATAAAATAGGTTATTTGGATTTCCACCACTTGTAACACTTCTCTAAGATTATTCTTAAGGTGTCTCTGAAGGCCAATTATACTAAAAGGTTCATATTAGATATTTAACCACTTGAGTCTTCCATTATTAAGATAATCCCATAATCAATATGAGTACACACTAATGAACTGGTTATGGAACAAGACTTTGGATTACCGATTGAACATGAAAGAACTATGATTATAAACAATATTGGAATGTAAATGATTGTACAATGGCTTGGTGGCCAATTTTATAAATAACTTGCTTGGTGTTAGAGATGTATTGTATATAACCTGCTTGGTGGCAGAGATTACCTGCTTGGTGGCGGAGACATTACCTCCTACGGGAGAGATTCATTACCTCCTGTGTGGCAGATGTATTTCCGATGGATTGCATCCTACAGGAGAGACACCTCATGTGGGGGAGATGTGATTATGCGTGATTGCATCCCACATAGAGGATGGGTGTGTGAGTTACCACTGGAAGGTGAGGAAGCTATCTCCTGCGGTAGAGGTAGATGCTTGGTGTTCACATCCTGCATTAGAGTTATGCTGGCTCCTGCAGGGGGCCTGTAGTCTTAGAGATGTGCATTCTCCTGCGGAGCTTGTGTGGATACTATGTGTTTGCGTCCTATGGTAGAGATAGGCTACTACCTGAAGGTTGGCTTTTATTACTGATATATTGATTTATTCTCAAATTGATGGATTGATTTTGACGTATTTGATAAGATTGTTTATTTAAAAGGAAATATTGAAATGTCATAATTGAATAAGAATTGCTATGATTTAAGGAGAACTGTTAAAATGGAATATTATGGAATCATGAGTAAAATGTAGAACTGTTCTTGGGAGGAAACTAATTGAAATAAACCAGACACCATGGGAATGTGGATTATAATACATGGTCCTTTAAATTGAAATGAAATGTACATGATTAACTTCCTTTAATTCGAGCATCGATTCAATGTTTGTTTTGTATCGTGATTATTCGTTTATCTTATTGACTGTAATTACTCGCCTATTTTACCGTGCATGAAACCACTGTTATTTTCTATATATAAACTGTTTTTCCTCATGCATGTGTTACCTACTGAGATATTCATATCTCACCCCTATTTCATATTCTATTTTTCAGGTCATCTTGGAGAGGACGCCATGGGTTAGACGGATAGTGGGTTGAAGTCTAGAAACTCCATATGAAAAGAGTAGGATGATTTTATATAGTTGTATTTATTTTATTGGAATCATAATAGATGATTTGGTAGGATATTAAGAGTTAGTTAATTTGTAGTTGCCTTTCATTTGAGTAATTGATGTAATAGGGAGATTCAGTTTCTAATAAATGATTTAAGCTTCCTAGTACTCTGATAAATCTTAGTTATTTATTTCCTTATATTTGAACTGATTGTAATGTACCACAAGTTAATGCCTTGATCCGAGTTAAAATGACAAAAAAAATGACCCGGATTTGGGGCGTTACACTGTTCACAAATACTTAAACTGTTTTACATGTTGATTTGTATTCCATGATCGATATGAATGTTTATACGAGCCTGTTTACTCGAGACTGCTTATCCGAGCATAAAAATCTAGTTTATTGATTATGAATTGTTTATAGCATGCATGTGTTGTCTACTGAGAGATTCGTATCTCACCCTACTTCCTTATGTTATTTTTCAGCTGGTATGCGAGAGGAGGATCATAGTGGTGATTACCAGAGTAATCTTGTGGACTATTCACCGGAGGATTATTATCCCGACTTGATCTGAGGTCGAGGAGAGAGGGTTTATATTAGAACTTTAGACAGTTTGATTTTATTAATTAATTGGTTTTGATGTATTAGAGAGATTGAGAGTTTAGTAACCCTTTTGATTATTACCAAACTTAAATGATGATTTGGATTGGATGGTTTATTGGATTTCTTTTATGAAGATATTAGGCTACACTTCCGCACATTGATGTTTCCGCACTCTGATAGTTTATTAATAAATGATTTATTTAATTCTTTAGTCTGGTTAATTATTGATGATTATTTGATATGGGCTAGTAGCATCTCGAATTTGGTTGTTGAACTGGATTCGGGTCAGGTGCCGGTTTGCATTGACCCGGGTTTGGAGCGTTACAGAGGTGGTATCGGAGCAATGGTCCTAACCTTAGATAGCTAGCCTTAGGGGGATGGGATTGTGAGTATGCTAGCTAGAACCCCTAGAAGTATTGGATTCTAACAAATGGAATTTGTATTTTGTTAATGGCTGGTAGAGGGAGACGCGCACGAGCTAATACTACTAATGAGACAGTTGAGGCTAGGGAGCAGCAGTAGGGCGCTTCATTGCCACCACCTCCACCTGGAGGAGATGTGTGGGCTGCTGTTCTTACTTTGGTAGAATTTCTTGGCAAGGAACGGGAGGAAAGGATGAGTCAGAACCTGAATGGAAATGGCGGTAATGGACACAGGAATGTTCCTTGACAGGAGGGAGAGATTCAGACAGCTCGAGACCTAGAGCAGTTCAGGAAGTTGGATCTGCCTATTTTCAGTGGATGACCAGATCCGATGGAGGTAGAGAGATGGCTGATGCGAGTTGAGTGGATTTTCGAGGCCATGGGATGCCCATTGGATAGGAGGGTGAGATTGGCAGCATTCTTGTTTGAGGGTGAGGCAGTTCACTGGTGGATAGCTAGGAAGAGGCAAGACCCTCAGGCTACTTTTATGACATGGGATAGATTCCGCGAGGTATTTTATGAGTAGTATTTCTCTGAGGAGGTTCGACTTAAGAAATAGCGGGAATTCAAGGACATCACCCAGGGGAGCTAGACAGTGGCACAGTATGAGGCTAGATTTGCAGCTTTTTCTCGTTTTGCACCCCATATGACTCAGGATGAGAGGAGACTGACGTCGCACTTTGAGCGAGGTCTGAAGTCTGAGATTTGGAGTATCCTGACGGTATTCATGTGCACCGAGCTCAAGGATATTGTACGTTGAGCCACCAGGGCTGAGAGTGATCTTGAGACTAGAGTCAGCCAGAGCAGGGCTAGACCATAGATGAGGCTAGTTGAGCAGCGAGGTTTCTTTAGTGGAGGCAAGAGGCCTAGAGATTGGACTAGAGGAGAGTCTTTTGGAGGTCAGTACAGGCCAGCTCAGAAGGGATGTGTCAGATGTGGCAGGTATCATGTACCGAGTCTATGTGTTGTAGCTCCGGGTACTTGTTACAGGTGTGGTCAGATAGGCCATATGATGAAAGACTGTAGGTTTCCTTCGAGCTATCAGCCGTTGGTAGTGACACGGCCGGATGGACTATTGCCAGCACCTACACCCGCCACACCACAGAGGCCGCAGTTTCAGCAGCCGGCTCAGAGAGCACCCATGGGACAGAGACCCCAGGGCCGAGGAGCAGCTCATAGAGGAGGACAGAGGCAGTCAGTACCTGTTCCGCAACTGCAGCAGGCTAGAGCATTTGCTGTATAGGAATATGAGGAGGAGCGTGAGCCTGAGCATGTAGAGGAGATCGAGGCTGATCATGAGGCACCTGAGTTGATCGGAGGTATTCTTTTCATCTGTGGTAGAACATCATGTGTTTTATTTGATTCTGGTGCTTTGCATTCCTTTATTTCGCCTGTTTGTGCACGACGGATTGGATTATTACCTGTTGATTTGGATGCTGTATTGACTGTGCACACACCATTGGGAGAGTCCACTAGAGTTGAGTTTGTTTATAGAGACTGTATTATTAGATTGGGGAGATTGGAATTGCCTGGTGATTTGATTGCTTTGGAGATTGGAGGATTTGATGTGATATTGGGGATTGATTGGTTATTCAGATATCACGTCACACTAGATTGTTATGCTAGGACTATTACAATCTGAGGGCCAGATCAGACCACCTATTGTTTCAGATGTAAGGGGTTGAAGTCACGTATTGGTCTGGTAGCATCCGTAATGGTAGAGGAGTTTGGGAGTGACACTCCTGTCATCTCCGATGTACCTGTAGTTCAGGATTTTGCTGATGTATTTCTAGAGGAGTTGCCTGGACTACCACCTACTCGAGATATTGAGTTCAGGATTCAGTTGATGCCTGGTACAGCTCCAGTTTCGAAGCCACCCTATAGACTTGCGAAACCTGAATAGGAGGAATTGAAGAAGTGGACAGATGAACTACTAGAGAAGGGATTTATTAGGCCAAGTTTGTCGCCATGGGGCGCACCAGTTCTGTTTGTGCAGAAGAAGGATGGTAGTATGAGAATGTGTATTGATTATAGGCAGCTGAATCAAGTGATAGTGAAGAACAAGTATCCGTTGCCTAGGATTGATGACTTGTTTGACCAGTTAGGAGGTGCATCTTGGTTTTCCAAGATTGATTTAAGGTCGGGCTACCATCATTTGAGAGTAACAGAGGAGGATGTTGAGAAGACAGCTCTCCGTACACACTATGGGCATTATGAGTTCCTGGTTATGCCTTTTGGGTTGACCAATGCCCCAGCTATTTTCATGGATCTCATGAACAGGACTTTTCATACATACTTGGACAGTTTTGTAGTGGTGTTTATTGATGACATCTTGGTATATTCTAAGACCAGAGAGGCACATGTTGGGCATTTGAAGTCAGTATTACATACTTTGAGAGACCACAGGCTATATGGAAAATTTAGCAAGTGTCAGTTCTGGCTGAGGCAGATTTCATTCTTAGGTCATATTATCTCAGGTGAGGGTATATTTGTGGACCCTGAGAAGGTTAAGGCAGTGGCAGATTGGCCTAGACTCACTACAGTGACAAAGGTCAGGAGTTTCCTTGGTATGGCAGGGTACTATAGGATATTCATCGCGGGATTTTCTCGTATAGCTGCACCCTTGTCTAACTTAACCAAGAAGTCAGTGAAATTCCAGTGGGATGAGAAGTGTGAGCAGAGCTTCTAGGAGTTGAAGTAGAGGTTGAATACTGCCCCAGTGTTGATTGTGCCATCCATGGATGAAGCGTTTGTAGCATATTGTGATGTTTCTAGGATTGGTTTGGGATGTGTTTTGATGCAGCAAGGCAGAGTTGTAACTTATGCCTCGAGATTGTTGAGACTACATGAGAAGAACTACCCTACTCATGATTTGGAGTTGGCAGCCATAGTTTTTGCACTGAAGCTATGGAGGCATTACCTTTATGGAGTAGAGTTTGAGATTTTCTCTAATCATAAGAGCTTGAGATACTTGTTTTCTCAGAGAGACTTGAACATGAGGCAGCGTAGGTGGATGGATCTGCTTAAGGACTTTAAGTTTAGTTTGCAATACCATCAAGGTAAAGCAAACGTAGTGGCAGATGCCTTGAGTAGAAAGAATGTAGTTAATGATCAGGTAGCCACTTTAGCAGCCTTTATGATGAATCAGTGTAGATTGGTGGATTCATTCAGAGATTGGCAGGGAGAGTTCAGCTTACCACAGGACGGAGTGATTAGAGTTTCTTGTGTTCAGATAGAGCCAGATTTGGTACAGTTGATTTGGAAGAGACAGTTGACTGACCCTCAGTTGAATCGGACCATAGAGTTGATTAGCAGAGGATCTAAGGTTGCTGTAGAATTTTCAGATAGAGATGGGCTATTGAGGTTTAGAGGTCATATTTGTGTTCCGGCTGATGAGGAAATTAAGGAGAAGATATTAACTGAGGGACACAGATCAAAATATGCAGTGCATCCAGGAAGTACAAAGATGTATAAGAACCTGAAGGAGATCTATTAGTGGTCAGGAATGAAGAGGGAGATTGCAGACTATGTGGCTAAGTGTTTGACATATCAGCAGGTGAAGGCTGAACATCATAAGCCACCTGGGCTACTTCAGTCACTTCCTATTCCAGAATGGAAGTGGAAACATGTGACTATGGATTTTGTGTCTGGATTGCCTTTGACAGCGAAGAAAGAGGATGTTATTTGGGTTATTGTTGATAGACTAACTAAGTCAGCACATTTCTTATCTATCAGCACTACACAGCAGTTGAAGTCTTTAGCTGAGTTGTATGTCAAGGAGATAGTAAAACTTCATTTAGTGCCAATTTCTATAGTGTCTGACAGAGATGCACGATTCACTTCACACTTTTGGTCTGCATTTCAGGCAGCAATGGGCACGAAGCTTAGTTTCAGCACCAGCTATCATCCTCAGACAGATGGATAGTCTGAGCGTACCATTCAGACGTTGGAAGATATGTTGAGATGTTGTGTTATGGATTGGGGAGGCAGTTGGAATCAGCACCTACCATTGGTGGAGTTTGCCTATAATAATAGCTATCAGGTGAGTATTCAGATGGCACCATTTGAGGTGCTTTATGGCAGAGCGTGTAGATCCCCAGTGTGCTGGGCGGAAGTTGGAGAAAGACAACTTATTGGGCCGTAGATTCTATAGGACAGTATTGAAAAGATAAATTAGATTAGTCAGAATATGCTTACAGCCCAGAGTCGTCAGAAGAGCTATGTAGACACTAGAAGGAGAGATTTGCATTTCGAGATTGGTGATTCGGTATTTCTGAAGATATCTCCATCTTGTGGGATTAAGCGATTTGGCAAGAAATGCAAGTTGGCTTCGAGATATATAGGTCCATTTGAGATTAAGTATACAGTGGGACCAGTGGCATAAAAATTGCATTGCCTGCACAGCTGGAGGGAGTTCATGATGTATTCCATGTTTCTATGTTGAGGAAGTACATGCATGACCCTACTCATATCATCCAGCATGAGCCACTGGTAGTGTGTGTGTGAGGTCGTATTGCGGGGCGCACGGATTTGCGTGCCTCCGGGAGGGTAAAATGGGAAAGTTGGAGTCGCCACCGCCTGATGAAGTGCATGCGGACACCTAGGTGCCTAAGTTTGTCTATTGGGCTAGTTTGCGGCTTGAGATTCTAAGTAAGGCCTCGGTTACGGTCCGGGGAAGTCTGTAGACACCCCGGTCCGTCCTGTTGGTTGACGGGTCCCATAGGTTTCTTGGTTTGAGTCATCTCAGTCTTTCACTCACCCATTTCCTAATCTAACATGTAATTTAGTTAAGTCTGGCGGGACCACCTAAGTGGTGTGGGTCCCTTTAATTGATTTTATCTTGCTTAATTAAGTGGTCTGAGTCTGATTTGGTGTGTAACGCCCCGGATCCGTGTTGTTTACTAAAGGTATAACATGTCTCACGGAGTGTTAGGTAAGGATCTTAATTATTTGTGATTGCTGGAAAATCACCTAAACTAAACCATATCAGAGTGCACAATCATACTTTATCTAAGAATTTAATATTCAACTTAACTAAGATCAAATGGTTCAACTTCAAAATACTTTATTACACCTCAAAAATTCAATTAATTCAAAAGTTCAATTCAAAATAACCTACAGGTCTAAGGAATGTAATAGTAATCTTCCTCCCTATATGTCTCAATCGGATCTACCCCAGTAGTTGCCTCACCTCGAGTATCTGAAAAACAAAACAAAAACAAAAGATTGAGATACAAATATCTCAGCGAGTAGCATATGCATGCAGAAATAGTTAACAACAGTTCAAATTATGCATCGATAAATAACCAGTACGATTAAGCGACCAATACAATCTCCAAGTTTAAATCCAAAACCAATAATCGTTTCCAATCACATTTCAATTCAATACCGACAACACATCGATTTGGTCAATGTCATGACTATTGTTAAGTTGATAAATTAACATGCCAAGCAGACACTCCACACCTCCATGTACACAGTTCCAGCCTACTTAGCATTTTGGAAACTCTGAAATGACGGCATACTTAGGGTTTCTTCATCCAATGCCGGCCTACTCCCCGGGTTTCGGCATTGACAACGAGGCCTACTCAAGGTTTCTTGCTGCTCTACACCGGTCGTGGCAACACACAAGGCCATGCAATTACAACAACCAACAATACCATTACATTACTAAGCTTAAGCATGGATCCAGGACAAGCTAAACCAAAACAGTAAACCAACGTATAAACTCAACTCTGACATCATATTAAATCCACAATACTCATCATTATGCACAACACAACACAGCTCAACACATGTCCCTCTGGACCTGAACAGTATTTACTCTGACCTCATGTACCTTCAGTATTTACTCAAATCTCATAACACAAGACCATTGATAATAAAACCCATTTACTCACACCAAGAGTAACTTTACAAATGCAGTTCGGAACTTTTGAATCAAGTAAAAGCCAGATTAAACAATTCTCATTCAAGAAACAGGTGTATAACAAAAAGGAAATAATTCATGAACTCCTAGTGTTTTGGAACAATAACATCACCTACCGATAGCCCTAAAATTCACTTCGGAAACTCCTAAGGATTCCCAATAATTCCACTTAATAATCTCAGAGAGTTTGAACAGGTAATAATATTTCTAAGGTCCTAAACAAGTCAATAGCAAAGTGATTGAACCCTCAAAATATCAACTCTAGCTTGATTTGGTCAAATTTCACATTTCGACAAAGTATTGGGGCTTGCGCTGACCTCTGGCGCTGGGCGTGAGGTCGGCGATAACTCATTAGTAGAAACTACACGTCGCGCTAACTCAAATTAATCTAAGCGAGAGCTAGGCGCGAGATTGGCGGTAAGGAAAATAAAACTCGCGCTTAACTAAAACGCTCGGCGCGAGATGAGCACGAGCTCGGCAGTAAGGAGAATCGGTCTCGCGCCGACTAAAACTTGTTGGCGCTAGGTAGGCGCCAACTCGGCGGATACCCCCTATGATTTTCAACTCGCTGTTAATTCAAAATCTCCATGACTTACTGAATTTTTAATGTTTGTAACAATTTCCTAGCCTCCTACTATCCCCAGAAGACGTTTAAACCAGTTTGAAAATTATTCTAAACACATTATAATTTATCTCTAGAAATCCTTCCAAAAACCTCATGGTCGACATTGTATTTTCCAGAACTTATGCAATATGGCTAAACTCAACGACCCAAACCAAAAAACCAGATTAAAACGATGCTACTCACCTCTTGCACGCTTAAATCCCTGCAACAGCAACCACTCGAACAGTAAAGCTCACAGTCGAGCCCAGTTGCTCGTCTGCTTGCAATCGTCGCCCACTTGCTCCTCTGTTCGTAAGAGGAAATCTCTTCTGAATACCTTGATTTCGAACGTTCCGATCGACAGGTAAAACTCACAATCTTCTTTTCTCTGAAAAACCTAGATCAATCGCCGCAATCGCCTTCAACACAAGTATACGAGTATTGCGAACCCTACGAAACTATTTGCCTTAAGTATTTATACTTACCATACTTACATTGCCGCTGGACGAATTTTGAAAACCTATGATTCTGTACATGCTCTCCCACCGAAGTTCCTACATACACACAGGTTATTAAGTTTATTCATCCAAATAAATAATAAAAAATCGTGTAGAAAATATCGGGGTTTTACAGGGTGGGCCCCTTTGGAAGGTCCACGGATTCCTTGGGGGGCTTGGTCAAGCCCACATGTCCCCTGGTGGGCTTCCGTCTAAGCCTGGGAGGCCCTTTGGGCTTGGTTTAAATGAATTGATTTTTATTTAATTGTTCAATTTAGAGATTTAAGTGATTTTCATGCAAAAAGTGTGCCTACATTGGTTTGCGGGCCCCTGGGTGGGCCCCCCATGAAGGTTACCGAGTATTTTAATTTATCTTTGATTTAATTTTCAACATGGGCTAGACATTGGGCTTGGGGTCCGTTAGTCCAGACTTGGGCTGGAAAGCCCAAGGTTCTCTTGAAGTTAGGGTTTGAACCCTTACTTGTTTGGTTAGTGGGCTTGGCGGGCCCGATAGGCCCTAGCCCGTGGTCTCGGCCAAACCATGATAGATTACACACTATGCCACAAATCGGGTTTTTTGGGTGGGCCGCATTGGGTTTGGCCCACTCGGTTTGGTTAACTTGCTTAAATTGCATGCTTTTATCCCATTACGTTTTTCGGGCTTGGTGGGCCTCGTTGGAAGGCCCACAGTGTATCCGAGTTGGACTGGTGGTCCATGTCCTATGTTGGGTTTCTGGGTGACCCGGAAACCCTAGTGGTTTGCTTGGTTCGATTGTAGGATCCTAAAAAAAGCCATGAAATCACAAAAGGGCACAAAAGACATGAAATGGCATTTACTGCCATGTAGCCGACCTGGCTGGTTGGCTACACACAAAACCTAATGTGGCCGGCCCTAGAGGTCGGCCACATACACTAGACAGTGTAGCAGACCTTCAAGGTCGGCTACACACAAGTTTTAGGTGATCCGACTTGAGTTGTCTGATCAACTTGAAACTACACTTTTTCGGGGTTTCGCAATTGGGGTGGCTTTCATGGGCTCCCTAGTGGGCTACTGAGGTTGTGTGGACCCCTATGTGGGCCCACAATGGTGCTGGAGATGGGGGGAATACCCCAACTTGATCCCCTTTGGATTTAGAGAAGCAAAGGGGGAGTAAGATAGGGGCTTGGGTTGCTGTCCTCTCTCTTCTTTTCAAATAACCCACAGCAGCAACAAAGGGGTGTTGGCACCCCTGTCTTGGGCATTTCCAATCACTAACCACTAAATAATTAAAGCCCAGCAGCAAAGCACATCATACCATACAAACTAATCACAAAACAATGCATGCTGTAGACACTTGGGACAGCAGCCTCTAAGGAGAGTTCAGACCAGATTTAGTCATGCTAAAGGGGTGGGAAGTGCTTAGGGATTTGTGGGGAGGGGTTGCATTTGTACATGGCACTATGAGGGTTACCCTGGAGGTGCAGGTGAGGGAGTGAACCTGCTGGGACGGCAAGGGGAGCAAGAGGGAGGGGATCATGCTCTTATGTAAAAAAAGACAAGTTAACATATGTATTATGAACCATGAAGCACAGGCATGTTAAAAGGGGGGGGGGGGGGGTGCCATGCAGCAAAGAGTGAATAGGGGTGCTGCTGCTGCCCCCCACAGGAGCCCTAAAGATACCATGCCGGCACACTAGTTTCACATAAAAAAACCTGCTGCAGGTGTTAAGGACAGTAGCCCTTAAAGGAGGTTATGCATGCTATTGAGGGTGTGGGGATTGGGGGAAGGAACATGCAACCAAGGGAAGGAAGTGGGGGGGGGGGGGGGGGGGGGGTGGTCGGCTGCTGTCATGGATGGCATTTGAAGGGTTAATTTAGGTGTATAAATAGGTGGGTGAACTTGTTGGGTACAGCAGCTACAGAAGGGGACTAGGGGGGGCTCATGAACAATCCAAACAGCAGGTCCTGGGTGGTGTGACTATAGCTAGTCGGGAGGCACTTTAATACATACAAAATGACAGAAGTTTAAAGGGGCAAGGGGGAGCTGCTGGTGGTCAATACAGCAACATGCTAAGGGGGAGGGGGGGGGGGGGGGGGGGGGGGGGGGGTAAGGGGAGCATGCAAGTGGCTCATAACAGTGGTGGAGCAGGGACCAAAAGGAATCCTTGCTCTGGTCTCTTCCTTACTCTAAAAATCAGTGACCGAACAATCATGAATGAGAATCATTAAGGTGTTTAAAGAACAAACTTCATGTTGAAGTGTGTGTGTGAAACCCCGTCCCAATATCCCTAGCATACCCTAATTAGTAAGCTTGATGTGTAGGTGAAGCTGGAGCAGCTCAAGCCTAAAGCCAGCCAAAGTGCCTAAGCCCCGGGCTGTCAGCAGCCTATTGAGGTGAGTATCTGTCATTTGGTTAAATAAGGTTTTTTTATGGAGATAAAATATGCTAAGTGTTGATTGGCATTGTGCAATGTAGGAAAAAATGGCAAAACTGTAAATTTTAGTGTCTTGTGGAGAGCTACTTAAGTAAAGAAACCCAAGGGAAAAGCCCATACACGACCTAACCCCATTCTAAACCCTTTTATTCTTCTCCTCTTCTCCCACACTCCCATTCCTTCATCTTCTTCTCTTCCTTCCTCCCCCATTTTCGTCCTCCATCCTATTCCAACCCATTGGAGGAGTTGTTAGCAAGAAAAAGAAAGAAAGAAACCCGAAGGGAAGTGATTCTCGTTTGGGTTTGCTTGGAGATTTGGTGAGGAATCAACCAAGAGGCAAGCAAAGAGCTGTTCGTGAGTTGCATTGGAGGCTAAACAACTTGCTTAGTTGATTGCAAGAGGTAAGCAACACCACCCCAACCCTTATTTCACGATTTCGGCCATTTTCGTATGTTTAGATAAATGTTAGGGTTGAGATGTGAAAACGAGTTCTAGGGCCAATAGGAGAGTTTTATTTGAGGGGTTTTGTAGGTAGTAAGTTTCTACACATGCTAGGAGAGATTTCGAGCCCAAAACACCTAGAATAAGTGAGATTTGAGAAAACCCTAAATCCCTAAAAATCAGATTTTGTGAGCTGCTGAGAAAACTCAGCTGCTCGAGTGGTCATCAGGCGGTAGTTTTAAGTGGCCTTAGATAGAGTTTTTAAGTCATGGACGCTCGGGCATCGCTCGAGCGACCTATCGAGCTCCCCTACCAGAATTTCCAAAATTTACACTTTTAGCCCAGATTGAACCACCCTTTGTTTTTGTCCAAATCCAACCTATGGATAAGTGAGAGTTAGGTGTTTAGGAGGTGTTACAACTGGAAGTAACTCAAAATTCCAAATATCAAAGATTTTGGGCACGTTTTCCCAAAGAGGATCTTACTGAGAGTTCCTGTCCTAGAATACTATAGAATTAGGATAACTTGATCCTACTACTTCAAACACTTTACAATTAACCATTAGAAGTATAAATCAAGAACCGAGACTGAGATATACAAGTATCAAAAGAGTTGAGGCGTAGGTTGCCAAAATGAGTCTTGAAGGGTAGAAATTCGGATAACCCAACCCTTACCATTGACCATCAATGTAAGTATACCACCATGACCAAACATGCTTTGGCCTGGTATTTTACATCTAGAGTGAAAGGCATTGGCCCGTACAACATTTGTACCACCTCAAGGGCTTTGGCCCATTATTCAAAACATGAGACAAAAAGGGCAGTGGCCCCAGGGACATTGAGTATTAATGACCAGATGGGCTTCGGCCCTACATTTAACATTAAATATATGAGAGGAAATAACCTAGAAGTTCATGAGTTGTATTTAGGGCATTGGCCTATTTGTGTGGCATTTTATACGTGCAGTTCACCTCAATTGGGGGTAATGAACCATTGTTCACCTCAATCTGGAGGTAGTGAACTGGCTCCTTGACAAGAGTAAATATTAGTAAGTAACATGTGTAGTTCACCTCAATTGGGGGTAGTGAACTATTGTTCACCTCAATTTGGGGGTAGTGAACTAGTCTCTTCACAAAGTGAATATTGGTAAGCAGTATATGCCGTTCACCTCAATTGGGGGTAGTGAACCGTTTTTCACCTCAATTTGGGGGTAGTGAACTGGCTTCCTCATGACAGAGAATATTGATTGGTAATGTGTACTGTTCACCTCAATTGAGGGTAGTGAACCAGGGTTCACCTCAATTTGGGGGTAGTGAACAAGCTCTTCTACAGCAGTAAGACTTGGTGGGTAGATGGATTAGTTCATCTCGGTTGGGGGTAGTGGAATTGTGTTAAACTTGGCCTGGAGATAGAGAACTTGTATCCTCTACGCAAGCTTGGGATCCATTACATCTATTATAATGTTTATTGATTGCAATTAATATAAATTGATGAACTGTACACCGAAGCACATGCATACACGATTGTATGACACGAGTTGTCGTGGATTTTGTCATATTAAAAACTACCCGCATGTCATGGTTTCATCGAGATATATTTGCATAAATTGTGTTTTATCGAATCATGCATGTGTTGCTTACTGAGACATTCGTCTCACAGTTGTTATCTATCTTATTTTTCAGATCCATCGACGTCCGGTGTAAAGGACCGGGCTCGGGATAAAGGAAAGGAAAAGGTCATCGGGTATAGAGAGGAAGACTATTATAGGCCTTAGGATTTTTATTTCGTAATGCTTGTATAGTTTTGGAATATAAAACCTTTAGCTTTGAGAGGAGTGATTAGTCACCCATCTTTTGTAACTAAACTCTCATGTTCTATTTCATCTCAAATGTATATATGATCACACTTTTGATATGCACACGTATAAACTGTTGCACCTGCACTCATTATGAAAAAGTTTTAAATTCCTCAATGTTTTGTTAAGTGAAATGGCACACTTGCCATGGTCTGGAACGGGTTGTGCCTTGGAGGGTCAGGCTTGGTTCAGGGCGTGACAGTGTGTGTGTGCACTTGACATACTTAACTAGAACAAAATGAACGCTATGACATATATGCAAAAACAGCAAACCGAGGATACTTGTATGGTTATAAAACAACGACATATAAGCTCTAAGAGGTGATGAGGGAGGGAGGATCTCATGCATACACAAAACAGCAACAAAGCCATGGGCAAATGAAGTAATAAAGCATGCACTCAACATGATTCTTGCCAAGATGTGGGTGTGTGTGTTTGTTGTGTTAAAGAACTTGAAAACAGATTTTTTATTCATATAAAACTCAGCTAGATGATGCAATGCACAAAAGCATTCAAATACAAACAAGAATAAAGAAACCAACTCTACCTATGCCTCATGAGATTTCCGGCATGCTTATCCTAATCCAACTTAGTTACTTACCTTAAAGACATCTAGAGAAAGGGAAGAGGAGGGGGGTTACATGAGGGTACATGAGATCACCATTCAAGAGGGAACACCCTCCCCCTAGCAATAGCAAGAAATGACTCCCAAAACAACAACATGAATGACCCAAATATGTGTGAGCAATATCTCATCCTCTCCTGGAACCACACGTGTGGTTCCTCTTACCTTGGAGACCTCCAGGTGATGCTAATGAGAAGAACAATGTGAAGATCATCTGGGACAGCAACTTACAACAGAGGAGAGGTTAAATATTTTCTAAACACCACAAAAAAATCATTTTCATATATATTGTACAAAGATCAATGGGGAACAATACCTGGGGTAGTGGGAGTCTTGGAGCAATGTAGGGAACTCCTTTGAAGCAAAATCCGATGCTGGAGGCTCTCCTTCAAGTTCCAATAGCAGGTTCCTCCTTTGGTTTGGGTGAGAAAATGAGAGGAAAAGAAGGGAACAAGGGGTGAGATGGCCTTGAGGTGGTGTGGGGAGGTTGTGGAGGCAAGGGAGGCTGAGAAGGTTAGGGTTCGAGCCAATGGGGAAGGGGAGAAAAGGGGTGAGGCCAGCAACCCTCGGCCAGGGGGGTTGCTGGCCTTTTTATAGCAAAATTTTTGTATCCGAAATTTAATGTCGGATACACTACACTTCCTTTGTATTCGAAATTTAATGTTGGATATACTACACTTCCTTTGTATCTGACATAAAATGTCGGATACAAACACAATTATTTCAAAAATTGAATTTTGTCAATGAATCTATCGGCGAATCCGCGCGAATCTCGAGGATGAATCCTTTATATCCGAAATTCAATTTCGGATATGAAGAAACACATGTGTATTCGACATATATGGTCGGATACAAAAAGGATATTTACAGATTTGCCCCTCGATTTGACCAATTTGACTGATTTGACCAATTTGACACTTAAGATAATTGTAGATTGCCCCTGGATATTTGCAGATTAATCCCTGAGATATTTTGAACATTTTGGATATTTACGGATTAATCCCAGAGATATTTATCTGCGTTTTCGCCACGTGTGCAGTTTCCGGCATTGCTGCCTTAGAGCTTTAACTGCTGATATCTTCTTCATCCGGACTCCGATTTGAGCAAACTCAGTTGCGTTGGAACCGTATCAGAGTCCTCTATTCATTGGGGCAGGGCTAAGTAGCTGATCTGGGGTTTAGAAGAAAGTCAATTTCTGCTCCCCCTCAAGTTTGATCGGCCTGCAGATCCTTCATCCGGACTCTGATTCCAGCAAACTCAGTTGCATTGGAACCGTGTCAGGATTCTCTATCCATTGAGATAAATCAATGTGGTCAATTAGCACTTGATCAAAAAGTCAACTTTTCTCCTTTAGGGTTTGACTTTCCAGCTAGGTTTTGCATTTCTTGCACTTCCGGAGGCGCAAAAATGAGGTGCTTACATAGTGCAAGGGGATTTGACATATGAAGAACATCAAGTTGAGATCTTGGATAGGCAAGAGCAAGTTCTACGTACTAACGTAATTCCATGTGTGGAAGTGCTTTGGCAAAATCACACATTTGAGGAGGCCACTTGGGAGTTGGAGTCGGAAATGCAGAGGAAGTATCCTCATCTATTACCAGGGTTGCAAGGTAAATTTCGAGGACGAAATTTTTTTTAGGAGGGGAGGATGTAAGACCCCGAATTTTCCAAAATATAAAAATAAATTAATAATTAATGTTCTTGAGGGTTTTAATTGATAGAAATATTTTATTAATGTAGGTGATATCGTAATTAGTGGAGATCCAGAGTTGGGCGCAGATCCGACCATCTGATAATGGAATATCACGGTAAGATCGATATTTTAACCCTATTGTATTTTGATTTGGTGATATGTATAGGGATTGATACACATGTGTTGCGTGAGATACGAGGGTATATAAATAAGTTTAATACCCTAGAGAAATACGGTTGACATACTTTCGTTCATATTCAATAGCGACAAGAGAGAACTCACGACCGTGAACGATTGGGAACGACCAAAGAAGAAGGAGAAGAGAAGAAGAAGAGAGGGAGAGTATTGTGTTGATTACTGGGTCTTCTGAACATTGCTTGGGATCGTGTTCGTCGCTATTCAGAAGAGAATGAGAGGAAAACGCTCGCAGGAGGTAAGTAGCACTGTTTTTAACGTTTGTTTTGTATTCACGATTGGTTTAATCCCTATTGCATGTTTTTTTGTTGTATATTTATGTATTTAGTTTGATAACAACCTTATAAGCATGCTAGTATCGATTTGAGCATGAAAAATCAAGTTTCTGAAACATTGTACATTCGTTTTTGGGAGACCGCCGAGCTTACTGTGCTCAACGATCCTTGGTGCTCCCAGGGGCTCGTTGAAATAAGTAGATCGCCCGAGACCACCTACTGACTTATCGTCGGTGATCGATTTTGAACTACCGCTTATCTAGACCGCCTGAGTGATCTTAGGCGGTCCTGAGCGCTCTGTGCAGAAAATGCAAATTTTCGTATTTTGAACCCCTGATTTAATTCTAAACTATTTTTAATCAATTTTAACCTTTAAATAAGATGTTTTAAGACCAAAATAAATTACCAATTCCCTATTTTACAAAAGGATAAAAATAGGAAGGTATTTAGGGTAATTAGTGGCCAAGCTTTGTAAATAGCAAGAAACCTAAGTTTTGGAAGAACTGAATTTGTAAACTTGAGTTAATTAATTAAGTGACATGTAAATTTATACTGTTAACCAGAATGTGATATATAGGATTTCCATATCAGATTTTGAAACCAGTTAACCCAATAAGGAAGGAAATTACATATATAAATAACCATTATATGCCGCTAGGCACTATTACATACAGAAATATTAGTCCTTAGGGATTGTTGGTGTCTAGTGGGCATAGCTGGTTATGGATCCATAGTTTTGGCTAGATAGCTAAGGGATATTTCATTTGGGTTGAGTTACTCCCTGTTGTGAACGCGCTTCCTTTGCAAGTTGGTTTGCTCTAAAGGATCCTATGTCTGGAGGGACACCCCGGTGTTCCGCTGGTGATTCCCTGTACATGTGGATAAGCGACCATCTCCATGTATTGATTTCGGTGCTGCATGCTGGTGGTACTTGCCAACTCGGTTGAGTTCGTGTGCAATAAGTCGATGACTACGGCTCTTATAAGGTGATCTTCACGGGTTTGAGTATCATTAGTAGCGTCGCCCATAAGCCGCATGGTGGTATAGCATATGGTTGAGAGCCATCTCAAACGTGTATCTTTCTTTGTGAGTCCTACAATGATACTGAGATCTCAAACATTTACTTCTGATGTTGTTCACATGCTGGATGCATGTATTGGATGCTATGGTTGGATGTGACTGTTTAGTACATCCCGGATTTTATATTGGATTCTATTATTGATTTCTGAATCATGATCTTGATATACTTTATACTGTTCACAAATTCTTAAACTGTTTTACATACTGATTTGCATATTCCATGATCGATATGAATGTTTATACGAGCCTGTTTACTCGAGACTGCTTATTCGAGCATGAAAATCTATTTTATTGATTATGAACTGTTTATAGCATGCATGTGTTGTCTACTGAGATATTAGTATCTCACCCTACTTCCTTATGTTATTTTTCAGCTGATACGCGAGAGGGGGATCATAGTGGTGATTACCAGAGTAACCTTGTGGACTATTCGCCGAAGGATTATTATCCTGACTTGATCTGAGGTCGAGGAGAGAGGATTCATATTAGTACTTTAGACAGTTTGATTTTATTAATTAATTGGTTTTGATGTATTAGAGAGCTTGAGAGTTTAGTAACCCTTTTGATTATTACCAAACTTAAATGATGATTTGGATTGGAGGGTTTATTGGATTTCTTTTATGAAGATATTTGGCTACACTTCCGCACATTGATGTTTCCGCACTCTGATAGTTTATTAATAAATGATTTATTTAATTCTTTAGTTTGGTTAATTATTGATGATTATTTGATATTGGCCAGTAGCATCTCGAACTCGATTGTTGAGCTGGATTCGGGTTGTTATAGTAGCAAACCGGATTTGGGTCTGGTGCCGGTTTGCATTGATCCGGGTTTGGGGCATTACAAAAACCCACCCCTCAACACCACCCCACCCATAAGCAATATCCATCATTTCATCTCCCTCAAGTTAGATCGCACTAATTATTTACTGTGGGAATCTCAATTTATGCCCATTTTGAGACTCTATGATCTCATTGGCGTGGTACATGGGGAAGATGAATGTCCCCCGAAGTTCCTCTCCACTACAGCTAGCGTTGCTTCCACCAACATTAACCCAGACTATGTTTCTTACCAAAAGAAAGATCAGATACTCCTTAGCTAGATTTTGTCTTCATTGAGCAAAAGTGTTCTCGCTCATGTCGTCGGGTTGTCAAATGCTAAATATGTCTGGAATGCTCTTGCACACATGTTTGCCTCTCATTCCCACGCACGCATCATGCAACTATGGTTCCAGTTATAAACATTAAAGAAGGGTTTCATGACTATACCCAACTATCTCCAGAAGGCTAAAGGAATTGCCGACACCATTGCCGCTGCCGCACAAATGGTGTCCAATGAGGACCTTGTTTTTCACATTCTCGGTGGGCTCAGCTCCAAATATGAGTCCTTTGTGACTTCGATCACTACCCGCTCGGAAGCCATTACTTCTAATGTGTTGCATGATCTCGTCTGTAATCACGAGACCCGATTGTCTCATACCCTTTCCGTCTTAGTTGAAGAACCTACATTCCATGCCAATACTGCAACCTGTGAAGGAGCTCATCCATCCCCACATAAGGACTACTCTCCACGTCCATCATATAACCAGAATCGTCGAGGACGAGGCCTCGGACGCGGTCGTGGCTTTCCAAATCCCAATAACCTATCCTCATATAATGGTCAACATGGTTCCACTTTTGCTCCACAATCTTCATTGTCCAACCAACTTGTTATTTGTCAAATTTGTGACAAACCTGGCCACTCTGCCAACTGCTGTTATAGCTGCTATGATTGTGCCAATCCTACTGATGATCCTTCAGGACTTGCTGTGATACTTGATCCATTCAGTCCTCCTTCTTGTGCCAATTTAACCTAGTATCCTGATTCGAGAGCTACAAATCACATTACATCGAATTTGAATAATCTGACCACTCACTCTAACTATCATGGCCGCGATCAAGTACGGGTCAGAAACGGTTCATGTAACGCCCTGAATCCAAACTGTTCACTAGAGATATAGTCTGTCTTCGGAACGCCATGTAAGGTCCCAGATTCAACAATATCTCACCTGATAGACGCAAATCAATATAAAATCAGAGTGCACAATAAATGAAATGAAACGTGGGTGTGTGAAAATCAGATAAAAAGTCTATCAGATAACAGTCTAACAAAAAGGTATACAAAAGATTGTTTTACAGGCCCACTAATATTTGCAGTACAAAAGTCCTAAATGAATATACAGCATGTACAAGGATGGCTGCCCAAAAAGATCACCAATATAGATCACTAGATCACTTCACTAAGCCTAGCAATAATATGCCTCAGGCTGATAATCATCAATACAATCTTCCTGCCTTTGAACCTTTGCTCTCTCTTCCATAGCAGTAATTGAAAATAAATCCAATAAAACGAGGAAAAAACAAAATACACGTGAGACTAAGGTCTCAGTAAGCAACAATATGAAAAATCAAATAGTCATGCTTGAAATAGTTAATGCATATATAAAACAAGATGCATTTATCAAAACTGCTAGTAAATCGGTAGTCAAGTACATAAACAAAATCTACAATATGTATAACTATACAACGCTGAATAAGGAGAACACTCGATCATATGCATCAAATCTCACTGCCAAAACAATCAAACACAGCAGACCATCAACCTCAATAAACTCATATCACATAGAATGCAGTGTCTGTGCAGGACTCATGGACTAGAATATCTTATATAAGGTAACATCATAATCTAGCTGCTACCTCACGAACTTACAGGATGAAAGAACAGGCCAATGTCAAACCCCAAGCGGAGAACCTAACTATAGGCTGGCATGAAGCAACCCCCAATGAAACAATATAACCAAGGTCTGAGGTGAGAGGATCAAACTCATAACCTCAGCCTACAATACCATAACTGCAACCTAGGGTGGGAGGATTAGACCCACAACCCGCAGTCTGAAATACAATAACCACGTGAGGTCTCACGACGGGATGGGTGCTGCAACCAATTCCGCTCCTCAGAATGGCCTCACCAGACTCACCTGGTGCAACGCTTGCTGGATAGCTGATATTACACCTATAAAGCTATTCTAATGCACTACCTAGCTCACATATGGATTCATATGCGACTATACCCACTAGACAACTGTGAAGTGCAACTCAAACTCCTAGTGTGCCCCTGACGCGTGTAAACACTTACCAATTGTGGTGAATATTGTTCACTCCCCACAATGCCAAAACATGGCTAAACTCATATCCATAGTCCTAGGTGAACGCCTTGTTCACAACCCTCGATGGATTCGATGTTCACAACCCCACAGTTATCATCACTTGTGGTGAACTTATATTTACAACCCACAGTATCGACTTGTCTATGGTGAACATTGGTTCACAATCCATAGATTCAATGCAAAACCAAAACACATTTTCCAATATCAATACAAACCCCTTGGCACTACTGCCATCAATGCATTTCTTTTCAAATAACAAATACATGATTTTCCAAAGCCAATATTCAACACAAGTTAGGATTAAAGCAATTTCATGTTCAGAGAACACCAATACAAAATACCCACATTGAAACCATAGTTCAACTTAACATTACCTAAATTCTAGATATCTGGTTAAACAGCCCAAGGTATACCACCATGTTTCCCAAAAATCATTTCACAATCATTTATAATAGTGTGGTCATTCCATACAATGATTTCAAAGCCAATCTTATATTAGTCTGTTGCAGATCAGTTCGTTTGACTCTCAAAATGGGTTAAACTTGATCTAATATGTAAGAAATTGGCATGCATACCATACATCGTTAGAAAGCTCTATAAGTCTAGTTTCCAACACATCAAATGGTATATAATTTGAAGTTTCCTAGAGGAAGTTATAGCCATTTTACCACAATTGGTTCGTAGTTACTGTTTACTCTGCAGATCTGGTTTTGACTCGTTAATAAAATGCTAAATCAGACACAACAAACAATGCGAAATTTGAAGTTTCCTACAGATAGTTACAGCCATTTTACTATAGGTGGTTACAAACAGTCGCAAAACCCAAGGTCGTAAACTATCTATTTGTAAAACCCCAATTTTTCTACATGATTTTATTGGAAAAATAAAATTAATAAGCTGTGTGTATGTAGGGAAACTCGGTGGGAGAGCATGCACCGAATCATGGGTTTTCAAAACTCGTCGAGCGGCAAAGTATGTATAGTAAGTATAAATACTTAAGGAAGTAAATTCGTAGGTTTCGTTTTTGCATCCATTGAGACTGAAGGAGATTACAGCTATTGTTCTAGGGTTTTGGAGAGGAGCCGACTGTGTAAAATCCCAAAATTTTAATGAAATTAAAATTTATTAGTTTGGTAATTAATTTAAGGCTAATTAAAATTTCATAAAGGAAGGAGACCAAGGATTTAAACCGGGGACTCTTGGTCAAACCGGATGGGATAACTATAAATAAATAGATATGAGAAATTGCTGGAAATTATTGTTGGATTGTCAAGCAAGGTTGGTAATTTGGGAACTTTGGAAAATTCGGTTTATATGAATTAAGGGTAAGTGATGTTGTATTTTAGTTTCAATATTAAATAAATATTATGAAAAAAAAAAGTAATCCTTAATGTGCACATTAAGGACTATTAAAATTCCTTTTAATACCATTCTTATTGTGCACATTAAAGATTTCTCTTGGATTGAAATCTCCATTGTTCTTGAGAATGAAGGTTATGGAGGATATGTTAGGTGATGGATATAAGAGTAATTTCCAGGAAATGAAACTACATTTGTCTACCACCTCAGTTTTGGTAGTGCTTATGGTAGTGAGGATTTCTATATTTAAATGGAATATCTTGTGAGAAAGTTTAGACCATGTGGAATAGTAATTCATGTTCTATGATTTTTTTCATTTCAAGAGGGGAATTATTCAATATTAATTTGAACCAGCGTATTTGGGAAAGGCAAGTATCAAGTTCAGATCGAAGGCACATCAAAAGGTTAGTGAAGAAAGGAGAAGGTTAATTGGGACCTAGAGGCAAGATTCAGGTGTCTTAAATTTCGAGGACGAAATTTTTTGAAGGAGGGGAGTATGTAAAATCCCAAAATTTTAATGAAATTAAAATTTATTAGTTTGGTAATTAATTTAAGGCTAATTAAAATTTCATAAAGGAAGGAGACCAAGGATTTAAACCGGGGACTCTTGGTCGAACCGGATGGGATAACTATAAATAAATAGATATGAGAAATTGCTGGAAATTATTGTTGGATTGTCAAGCAAGGGTAATTTGGGAACTTTGGAAAATTCGGTTTATATGAATTAAGGGTAAGTGATGTTATATTTTAGTTTCAATATTAAATAAATATTATGAAAAAAAAAAAATATATATATATATATATATATATATAGAGTTGGAAACAAATAATAATATAAGTGTGTTGTTGGTTAGGATTGTAAATCAAATGATCAATGGTCAAAAAAAGGGTGTTGGTGTAGGCATTTGGTGGAGTTGTGCAACAGCAAATCATGAAGAAGTTGAAGGGTTAGGTTGCTAGAGAGTTAGACCTTTGGGTTTCTAAAAATTGCTGGAGAGTTAGAGTTAGACCCTTGGGATTCTAAAACTGCTGGAGAATTAAACTCTTAGGTCTAGACTCTTGGGTTGCTGAAATTAAACCTTTAGATTGTTGAAAACGTAGAGGAGAAAGAAAGTTAGACTTTTGGGATTGCTGAAAACGTGGTAGAGCTGAAGAAGAAGAAAGAAGAAGAGGAAAGGGGGGGATGGATTTCTCAAAACAAGTAAGTTAGCCCTTCAACTTGCATAAATATCTGTTTTCAGATTATTCGATCGACATAACTTGATGGATAGAATTCATGAGCCATATGAATTATGAATTATGTTTCACAATTACTTTTAAGATGATTTGAAATTGATTTTGATAAATTTTATCATTAATTTGAAGTTGAACACGTTAGAACTTTGAAAGGATAGGAAAATACTTAAAACCCAGATTCTGCAGAAAATTTCAGAAAGATGGAATTTTTAGACTGATTTAGAGATATATTTAGGTTTCGGTTTCTGAATGAAAGTTGTTCCATTATTTCTCTATTTTCACTAAAAAATATATTCTAGGATAAAAACCTATGATTTAGTAATGTTAATTGAATTATTACAGCTGTTGGTCTGTACAGGATTTTCAATTAAAGTAGATTTTGAAAACTTATAATTAATTAACCAAGAGGAATTTTCCAAAACTGCTATAGGTTATTTTAGTGTATTGAGTTAGAAGTCTAACAAACCAGATTTCATGTTATGTTGTTAAGAAATGAATGAGTTATGGGGATTTGTTTCTTACTAGGTCAGAAAACTCAGAATTGATATAGATATGATTAAAATTCAATAGAAAATAAATAGATTATAAGTTATGATGGATTTAGGTTTGTTTTATATTCTGATAATTCCCAGATTAATAAGAGGGTAGATTTTAAGGTATTTTTACATCCTGGAGAGTTTAAGTTTAGAGGTTGTTGAAATGTTTGTTTTGGGCTAAACTGGAGAGTATATTTCATATAAATTGTTTGAGCAATTCAATTAAATCCAAACCTGTGCAAAAACACTATTTAGAGGATTAGAATTAAGCTAGAAAAAGTTTGAATAAGAAATTTTAGATCAGTCCATGTGAATTTTGAATTCTAAGTTTAGAGGTTGCTGAAATGTCTGTTTTGGGACTGCACCCACTTTTTCACAAAAGTGAATTTTTGTAGGTAACAAACGATGGATTTGGGTAAGATGGTCTTCATGAGAATTGTAGTTTTTTGGGTCTAGATTCATTTAAAAATATATATTTAATATAAGTTCACTATTTGGTAATTTAAAATACATTTTTATTGTGCACCTGTCTGCACAGATTTTTCTGGAAAGTCTAATTTGTTTGGACATAATTTTCTAACCATAGTAGTTTTGTAGAAACTGTTTTTAGGTGACGTAATAGGGTGAGTGAGGAAACTAACTAATAATATTTTAGAGGATTTGGTCTAAAATTGATTCAGTTTTGGGGATTGAATAGTACTAATGCATATGTGGCAGATCTAGAATTTAAGTAAACCTTTATACTTTTTAATATTTCAGATTATGTCCATTCTCTTAGTTGCTTAAATTGATTTGTTCAAGTTCTAAACAAGGTTTCCAAAACTAATAGAACCCTACGAAAAGTAAATTTGACCATAAATTTGAAGGAGAGATTATGTTGGAAATATGTAAAAGAAATTTTGCTAATCGGAGAGTTCTTGACCTGATTATAATATTATTAAATTTGCTGTTCTCTATTTGTGACCTGATTAGAAATTGGTTTTGTTTTCTTCGAAAGATTTCTGGTTTCTAATTTTGGTTAATTTATAAAGTACTTTTACCGGTTGTGTCAAATTATGGAGATTTCCATTGTTGAGAATTCTAGTGGATTGTTGAGCTGAATTTGGTAGTGTTAATGACTCCATTTGCTTGAGCAATATTTTGGTTTGAATCGAAGTCCTTGCTTTAATGGTTGGTTTAATCATTTAAACTATTTAGGGCATAGCACGTTATGGATCCATAATTTAGCTAGTAAGTGAAGTCTGTCTAATTTGTTTGGCTAAAGTCTAGCTTCCTTCATGCGTTTCCTTTATGTAGAGAGGCCTTCCATGAGGGAAGTGCTGCGAACTAAGAGGGATTTATTTTACGCGTTTCCTCAATATAAAGAGGCCTTCCATGAGGGATGTGCTGCAGCAGCTTCGTTTCCACCCCATGAGGGGGTGAGGTCTATTATTGGCAGCAGTTATGACAGTGGTTCTCAGACTGGATTGATATCCGTTTCCACCCTTGAGGAGGGTGAGGTCTTGTGATTTCCACCAAGAGACGATATATTGGAATCAGTTTACAGAGGTATCAGATTTGGCAGAGGTTCTCGGACTAGAACTGTTTGGAGCTAGAACTTAACCTTACAAAGTGGTCAAATTTCACGAGTCCCATCTTATTATGTGATTTGATATTGTTTTGCCGGATTAGTCGGATTAATCGATTTATTTGTGGTTAGTCGTTGAGTATATTTTATTCGTGCATGTTTTAGAAATTAAATTAAATTAAATATGTTTGAGCATGCATTGCTACTTGCTGAAATAGTCGTATCTCATTCCTTTTGTTTTGTTTTGTTTTCAGATCTCAGAGAGGACGATACAGGCGGGTTTATGATTGGTTCAGGTGAGTTGGGGAAACTTTTAGTTGACTCTGATTTTGTGATTGCCATTTCATGTTTTCCTTACTCTGATGTAGCAATCCTGTGTATAAAAGTAACCCTTGGGGAACGAGTTACGGTTTTTACTGCGTAACCCGGTTCCGGGGCGTTACATACTGGTGGGGTTCTTTGCGAAGAGAGTTCAGAGGATCGACTATTGGACTTGTGAACAGGAGGATCGATTGTGGATTTTGCTGTTCGAGTAGTTGCTGTTGCAAGGATTTGAGCGTGCAAGAGGTGAGTAGCATCGTTTTAATCTGAGGTTTTTGGGTTTCGTCTATATGATTTAGCCATATGCATGATCTCGGAGAAAATAACATTTTGCGTATGTTCTTGGTATAATTTTAGAGGCGAAGATTTTAGGTTGTTATATTAAATTCGAATCGTGTCTAATAGTCTCTGGAAGATGGTAGGAGTGTAGAAAAGTCATTACAGAGGTGAGAAAATGGGTCAGTCATGGAGATCTAGACTTAACAGAGAGCCGCGAGTCAGAAGGGGTTTCCGCCGACTTTGCGCCTACCTAGCGCCAAGCGGTAGAGTCAGCGCGAGATAAGATTTCTATTCTCGCCGAGTTTGCGCTCGTCTCGCGCCAACTGTTTTTGGGTTCGCGCGAAGTGTATTTTTGTATCGCCGAGCTCGCGCCAAGCACCTTTAGTCCACGTGATATAGTGTTTTGGGTATACGCCAAGTTCTGCTGACCTCGCGCCAAGTGCCAGAGGTCAGCGCACCCCTAAAAATTTGCTGAAATGTGTGTCTGACCAAATAAAGCCAGATTTTGATATTTTGAGGGTTTAATCACTTAGCCAATGACTTGTTTAGGATCTTAGAAATACTTTTACCTATTCAAAACACCCTGAGATTATTAAGTTGAATTATTGGTAATTCTTAGGAGTTTTCGAAGTAAATTTTAAGGGCTATCGGTAGGTTATGTTACTGTTCCTGACACTATGGGTTCATGATTTAGTTCTCTGCTTTGTTATACACTGTTCTTGATTGAGAATTTATTTAACCTGATTTTACTTGATTGAAAGTTCTGAAATGTATTTGTAAAGTTTATCTTGGTGTGAGTAAATGGGTTTTATTACCAATGGTCTTGTGTTATGAGATTGGAGTAATTACTGAAAGTACATGAGGTACTGTTCTGGTCCGGAGTGACCTGTGTTGAGCTGTGTTGTGTTATACATGATGATGAACATGTTTATTTAATGTGATGACAGAGTTGAGTTTATACGATGGTTTTCTGTTTTGGTTTAGCTTGTCCTAGATCCATTCTTAAGCTTAGTAATGTTATGGTATTGTTGGTTGGTGTAATTGCATGGCCTTGTGTGTTGCCACGACCAGTGTAGAGCAGCCAGAAACCCTGAGTAGGCCTGGTTGTCAATGCCGAAACCCGGGGAGTAGGCCGGCATTGGATGACGAAACCTTGAGTAGACCGTTATTTCAGAGTTCCGAAACCCTGAGTAGGCCAGAACTGTGTACATGGAGGTGTGGAGTGTCTACTTTGCATGTTAATTAATCAACTTAACAATAGTCATGACATTGACCATTCGATGTGTTGTCAGTATTGTATTGAAATATGATTGGATAATAATGTGGGTTTTGGATTCAAACTTGTAAATTGTCTTAGTTGCTTTAATCGTACTGGTTATTTATCGATGCATAAATTGAACTTTTGTTAACTATTTTCTGCATGCATATGCTACTCGCTGAGATATTCGTATCTCACTCTTTTGTTTTTGTTTTGTTTTCAGATACTCAAGGTGAGGCGACTACTAGGGTAGATCTGACTGAGACATATAGGGAGGAAGATTACTATTACATTCCATAGACTTGTAGGTTATTTTGAATTAGACTTTTGATTTATTTGAATGTTGGAAGTGTAATAAATTAGTTCGAGGTTGAATCATTTGATTTTAATAAAGCTAAATATTGAATTCTTAGATAATAAACGTTTGTGCACTTTGATATGGTTTAGTTTAGGTGATTATCCAGTGATCAAAATTAATTAAGATCCTTACCTAACACTCCATGAGACATGTTATACCTTTATTGAACAACACGGATCCGGGGCGTTACACTATTTTCCTTGATTTTCTTGCAATACCCTAAGTTCCAATCGGTCCTAAATCACTTCCATTCAATTATAAACACATTAAACTAAATTTTAAGCTATAAACTTGAATTTTTACACATCATTTTTATGTCTTCGCATGTTACCGAAATATTACATGGTTTTGAAACAGTTAATAGGACTGTTTCCATTCGTAAACTTCCAAAGCTCATTTCCTACACCATCTTTTGTTTTTATACTTCCCATCACCATCTTAGCATCACTAATTATCCTCGAGAACTCTCCAATTACAACCCAATACAAAACAAAAACATTTACACTACAAAACCAATCTGAACCTATTTCAGAGGTTAAAACTCCAATATCTAAACCATAAATTAGAAATCTACTTCCCATACCAATAATCCATATCATACTCTCAATTTACACAAGTTTCCATCAATTTGAACATGTATAAACAACAATTACAATATTTACACCAAATCTGAAATCAAAAACCCATAAAAATCTCAAAGACAAGAACACCAAAAGATTAACTCTTTCACAACATAGAAAGGTATACGAGCTAAGAAAAGGAGAGAATGGTGTAGTTTGGGTTTTTCTTCAATGAACCAAGATCACTTAAACTATGAACCAGTGAATCATGTACCATCTGAAATTAAACCACTTTAGTTCATAATTACATTAAACCTAACAAATTTGGTCATTGATCTAGTTTATACACAATGTAATTATACAACATTCGAATTTAGTCCATTATATAATGAATTACCATTTGTTTTGCTGTGCCATCTATTGAATTGACATCTTCAACTCTCTAGTTCCATCTCACCTACAAATCAAGGGGAATGGTTCAATACACGCAAAAGATATAGGGTTTCACAATTCAGGTTTGGATGCCACTCACATCAGCTCTTCTTTGCTCCATAACAGATTCTTTATGAATAATATTCTTCATGTGCCGTCTATTACTTAGAATCTCTTATCTGTACATATGTTTACCTCGGATAATGACGTTATTTTTGAGTTAACTAACTCACATTGCTTGGTTAAGGATCGTCAGTCGGGGCGGGTCCTTCCGCAAGGTCAAGTTAAGAATGGTTTATACTGTCTTCCTTCATCTGTCTCATTCGGTGATGAGCAAGCACTAGTTGGTGAGAAGACTTCCTTCAATACTTGGAATCGGCATCTAGGTCATCCTGTAGTTAGCACGGTTTCGTATATTTTATCCAAAAATAAATTACCTGTGTGTAGACACCTAATTTTTGCACCCCTAAAAAAAATAAAATAAAAATTCAAACTAAAAGGTCAAACCCTAAGGAGGTCAAAAATTGACTTTTTAATCCAAGTAGAATTGGCCATCAAACTTTATCTCATTAAAAAGAGCACTTCGATACGATTCTAACGCAATTGAGTTTGCTGGAATCGGAGTTCGGAGGAGGAAGTTATGAGTCGGTCAAACTTTTGGGAAGCGAAAATTTGACTTTTTGCTCGACCCCAATTCAGCTGCCCAAATTGATCTCAATGGATAGGTGGTTCCAAGCTGATTCCAACGACACTAAGTTTGCTGAAATTGGACACCAGACGAAGAAGTTATGGGTAGTTGAAGCTTCAAGAAAACTGCCCGTTTGGCAAAACAGCAACAAAAAAGCAGAATAAATGAATAAAATAAATAAAACATTTATTAAAAAATATCTTAATATTTTAATAATATTTTAATAAAAATCTAAGATTAATAATATTTTAATAAAAATCTAAGATTTTTTAATTAAATAATCGGAAAAATCGGATGAGAATCTTCAAATGAATCAAATTTAATAAAGCATTTGAAATCCAGCATTTTAAAAATGTGCTCATCCGCATTTGTAATGCGGACAAGGCATGTTCGTACTTCAAATGCGGGCAAACCTTCTAGAAGCAGGACGCGTGTCTCGTACGGCGACAGCTGGCTGATTTGCATGAGGATTTAAGCACATGGGTGGCTCGCCTGCATTTGAAATGCGGGCACGTAAAAAATGCCTCTATAAAAGGGGGCCCAGCCCCCCATTTCAACAAGCTGGTCCCCCTCTCCCCTTCTGTGTTTTCCATGTCCAGAGCTCTGCCAAAACCCTCCGTCACTTTCAACTTCAATGTTATACCCAAATTACCCCTAGACTACACCCTTTTCCCTCACATTCAATCCTTTTCAACCCAAAAGAAAGGAGACCCTTTTTAAAATCATAGGGAGTGCAGAAGCGCTGCCCAAATCTCTCGGAGAACCCGAATTCATCAAAATCAAAAGACAAGAGCAAGGTAATACTCCCGGTAAGATTGTATTCAGCATACTCTAAGTTCAAACATTTTTGCTGAGATTTTATTTTACATTCCTTATATTGATATTCCTTTCTCACCAATTACTTGTATTGTGCATGGTTTTGGGTTCCCCACGGGGAGGGAGAGGCCCCATGTGAAGTATGAGAGAAGAGTCACTTTTAATGCTAAAATAAGTTATTTTAATTTTTCACACTTAACATTTTTATGGAGGGGTCCTGTCCTCCTCGATTTCTGTTGTAACCTATAATTCTTCCCTGTTCCCTTTCTAGTGCTCACCAGCATGCACACTCTTAGTTGATGCAAACAAGAGACAAAAAAAAAGTGGGAGATTTCCATATGAAATGCCGCAAAGGAAGGGTGTTTGTAATCAAACAAAGGAGATGAAATACTGTAAAAGTGTCAGAAGATCCCAACAAGAGCTGCCGAACACCCCAAGAAGACCACCAAAGTGGTTCCCACCGTTTTCGGCACAAAATTGCAAAATCGGACAAAAACCGCATTTACAGTGCAGTTCGGTCTTGACCGCATTTTATATGTGGTCAGGCCTGAACCGCATTATATCTACGGTTCAGCCCAAACTGCATAGTAAATGTAACACCCCGAACCCGGGTCTATGCAAACCAAGCACCAAACCCGAATTCGAAGTGATACTGGCCCAAAGCTACTAATTACCAGAACATTTAAATTCAACTAATCGCATTAATTATCAGAGTGCGGAGAATTAAAGACATTAATTTCATCAATATGCGTGGCTAAATATAACCATCAAACTAACTCATCAATGTAAATTCATAAATCTGGTAAATGGGTTTTCTAACACTTTCTCTCATATTCAATTAAATCATAAACTATCTATCAAGGTACATCTATATCAACCTCAAATAGAAAGATCTAAACTAAATAAGAAAGATCCTCAGCTCAGTAATCTGCAACTTCCCCTCGAGTCAACCCCAAGGACGCTCTCACGTGGAACAGTTGAAAAATAAGATAAAGAAGTAGGGTGAGATACAACTATCTCAGTAGGTAACACATGCATGCTAGAAACAGTTTATATATATAAAAGTAATCATTCATGCACGATAAAATAATCGAGTAGTCACGGTCGATAAGAAGAACGAGTAATCACCATACGAAACCAACATCTAATCAATGTTTGGAATAAAGAGAGTTTATCATGTAACCTTCGTTTCAATTAGAAAGGCAATGTAATATAAATCACATCTAAAGGATTTTCCAATTCACTGCCAGTATTGTTTTCCTAAAATAATTCTATAATTAATTCGTGGCTCATTTATATTCTATTTTAGAGTCATTCAAATCAAGTCACAGCTAAACCGTTTAATCAAACTCTTCTTATTCAAATGTAAATCATGCCATTCATAATTAATAGTGAATCTCAATCTGATAACAACATTCTCCCATGTAGGATGCAATCACATAGTAATCACATCTACCTTATATGAGGTCTCTCCCGTAGGAGTCATCATATCTCACGCGCAGGTGGTCACATCTCACCCGCAGGTGGTAATCACATATATCTCCCTTTGTGGGATGCAATCACATCATGATTACATCTCCCCCACAAGAGGTCACATCTCTCCCGCAGGAGGTCACATATCTCCCCTTTGGGATGCAATCCAATTAGGATCACATCCCCCCCAACAGGAGGTCTCATCTCACCCGTAGGTGGTCACATATCTCCCTTGTGGGATGCAATCCAATCAGGATCACATCTCCTCCAACAGGAGATCTCATCTCCTTATATCCACTACGCTTCTGCTGCGCTTATATATTTACTCTTGTTGGGGGAGATGTGATCCTGATTGGATTGCATCCCACAAGGGAGATATGTGACCACCTGCGAGTGAGATGAGACCTCCTGTTGGGGGAGATGTGATCCTGATTGGATTGCACCCCACAGGGGAGATATGTGACCACCTGCGGGTGAGATGAGACCTCCTGTTGGGGGAGATGTGATTGCATCCCACAAGGGAGATATATGTGATTACCACCTGCGGGTGAGATATGATGACTCCTGCGGGAGAGACCTCATATAAGGTAGATGTGATTACTATGTGATTGCATCCTACATGGGAGAATGTTGTTATCAGATTGAGATTCACTATTAATTATGAATGGCATGATTTACATTTGAATAAGAAGAGTTTGATTAAACGGTTTAGCTGTGACTTGATTTGAATGACTCTAATTGAAACAAAGGTTACATGATAAACTCTATTTATTCCAAACACTGATTAGATGTTGGTTTCGTATGGTGATTACTCGTTCTTCTTATCGACCGTGACTACTCGATTATTTTATCGTGCATGAATGATTACTTTTATATATATAAATTTTTTCTAGCATGCATGTGTTACCTACTGAGATAGTTGTATCTCACCCTACTTCTTTATCTTATTTTTCAACTGTTCCACGTGAGAGCGTCCTTGGGGTTGACTCGAGGGGAAGTTGCAGATTACTGAGCTGAGGATCTTTCTTATTTAGTTTAGATCTTTCTATTTGAGGTTGATATAGATGTACCTTGATAGATAGTTTATGATTTAATTGAATATGAGAGAAAGTGTTAGAAAACCCATTTACCAGATTTATGAATTTACATTGATGAGTTAGTTTGATGGTTATATTTAGCCACGCATATTGATGAAATTAATGTCTTTAATTCTCCGCATTCTGATAATTAATGCGATTAGTTGAATTTAAATGATCCGGTAATTAGTAGCTTTGGGCCAGTATCACTTCGGATTTGGGTTTGGTGCTTGGTTTGCATAGACCCGGGTTCGGGGTGTTACAGTAAATGCGGTCATTTCATAAAAAACTTAAAAAATATGATTTTTGGACCCGGTTGGACTCAATTCGACCCGAATCGACTTGACCCGGACCATTAAGGTGTTTGGGCTACTCCAAGCCCATTTATAGACTGTGGACCTGTATCGGTCCACCAAGGCCTCCTGGGCCCACCTATGTGGCCCATGTCCAGCCCGGCTTAACCCAGGCCCGTTTTCCACAAACGAGCCCAAGGCCACTTGCTTAATCGCCCTTGGGCCAAGACCAAGCCCATTGGGCCCATAAAAGCCTTAATCAATATAACCTGTATGTTTTAATCTTAAATAAAAATAAACCACAAACCAAAAAGGATTACCCAATAACCCTACTGGGCCTTGGGCTCAAGCTCACCTGGCTACCCTCGTGTAAGTGTGAAAACTCACACTCCTTATATGACAAATGTTTGACAAATTATATCTTCTAATAATCTTCAAGATGTGCAGAATCACAATATAAGTTCAGTGAATTTAATAAAGAGGAAGGTAATGCTGCCACACAGCTACCACGCCGCTGGTAGCTCAAGGAAATGAACGGTTTTCTAAATAAAGCATTTCTTGTAAAGGCACTTGCGAGGAACAACGCCGCTGTCACTCCGCTGGCAGCGCATAAGTGAAACAGTGCTTTGAAAGTAAAGAACGTGCACTTGCGTCGTAAGGCGACGCCGACACGCCGCTGGTAGCGCAGAGCAAGATTGAAGAATCTACAAATCAGCTGTGCACATGCCGCGTTCCCTCTCGCTAGCAGCGCGTTGGCAGCGCGCCCTTAACTAAGTCTTTTGGATTTGAGCAGGACTTGAGGTCGCTTCCAGCCGTCTACCCCGATCGCAAGGCGACGCTACCAGCGCTAGATGCGATATGAGTTTTCTTCTTTAAATAGACGAGCTGTATTTGTTTTTGAGTGACTTTTTTTCTTTTGATTAATTTGATTTGGATCTTGAGGTGTTTGAGATTCAATCAATTCATCTTTAGAGAGTCGGTGATCGAGTGAGGGGGAGATCTGAGAGAGATCACCTGGAATTGAAGTTTGAGGATTCTTCTTCAGTTCGGAACTTCACTTGATCGTATGATCTCCTGGATTGGTGATCGAGATTGTTGGATGCATCGGTGGATTCCTATTGCATTGGATCATCTCAGTGGACTCTGAGGTGATTGTCACGATCTGGATTGATCGTGAATTGCAGCTTGTGGATTCAAGTTGTATTGCAGTTCGTGGATTCGAGCTGTGGATCTGGATAGATCGTGAATTGCAGCTTGTGGATTCAAGTTGTGTTGCAGTTCGTGGATTCGAGCTGTGGATCTGGATTGATCGTGAATTGCAGCTTGTGGATTCAAGTTGTGCTACAGTTTGTGGATTCGAGCTGTAGATTGCTGTTGAGTGAGTTCAATTGTAAAGGTTAAGTGTGTCTTCCTTTGTAATTGCTTTTCATTCAATAGTGGAGATTCTAAGGGTTAGTCGCCTCATATAGACTCGAGGTTTTTCCTGGATCTGGATTTAGGTTTCCTCGTATAAATTTTGTGTGTATGTTTCCGCATTGTTAAGATCATAATTGTTGTAGATCGAGGACCTGCAGAGTAGTCTCCTACTCTTTCACCTCGGGCCTTCCAACGGGGCCCGTATCTGACCCACGTAACTCAAGTAAAAAGATAAAAAATGAAATAAAAAAGGGGCCCACACCTCCAGAGGACCCCACCAGACCCAAAAAGATACATGCTGGTCTAAAAAGGGTGAAAAATGACTCAAAACCAAGGAGACCCGAGGGACCCGTCAGACTGACGGGGCGGGTCGGGTGCCTTCGAACTTCCCCGGACATAACCGAAGACTTAGCTAGATCTCTAATAAGCCGCAGACCAAACTTAGACCCGGATAGATAATTCCTATGTCTACCTGCACCTCTCAGGCAGTGGCGACTCCGAAAGTCCTGAGGCACGCACGATCCCACGTGCGCCGCGTGTGCGATCTAGGTTTTTTAGGTGCGCACACTATGCATAGGCCCAATAAAGAGTTTGTTTTTTGCTCTTCTTGTCAGTTAGGAAAGTGTCATAAGTTTCCTTTCTTTAGATCATTATCTAGGTCCATTGGACCCTTAGATTTAATCTATTCCGATGTTTGGGGTCCTGCTCCCATGTTATCATCTAATGGTAGCCCTTTTTATGTTCACTTTCTTGATGACTACAGTAAGTTTACATGGATCTTTTTCCTTGAAAAAAAATCAGATGTTTTCTCAATATTTCTCCAGTTTCAAAAACATGTGGAAAGATGGTTTGACCGACTTATTAAGGCCTTACAGTCAGATTCGGGAGGCGAGTACAGATCTGTTAGTTCTTATTTATCCAAACATGGTATTCAACATCGCCTTGCGTGTCCACATGTACATGAGCAGAACGGCTCTGTTGAATGCAAACATCGGCATATAGTGTATACTGGACTCACTCTGCTTGTTGAGGCATCCTTGCCACTTCGATACTAGTCCGATGCATTTCAAATAGTAGTGTACCTCATCAATCGGCTTCCCACACCGGTCCTTGGTCATAAGAGTCCTTATGAAAAACTCTTTCACAAGCTACCTGACTATAACTTGTTACGTAGTTTTGGGTGCACTTGTTTTCCTTATCTCCGGCCCAATCACAATCGGAAGTTTGAGTTCCAATCTACACCGTGTATATTCCTTGGCTACAGTGCGTCTCATCTTGGGTACTGCTGTTTTGATCACAAATCTTGACGGTTATATATTTCTTTGCATGTTGTCTTTAAGGACAAGGATTTTTATTTTGGAAAGCAATAGTCAGATTCTGCTTCCTGGTCCTCTTCTTGTGCAGAAGTCGATCTTGTGCTTCTGTCTCCTCTTATGGATCAATGGGTTTCTCCTGTTCCAATACCCAATAAGGTTTTACCAACCTCCTCTACATCAATAGTGGTTTAACCAACCTCCTTTACATCAACAGAAACCTCTCTACCTGTTGTGCGCCCGTCGGAAACGCCGCACGGGAAAATTTCGAAGTCACCACCGCCTGATGGGGTGCAGGCAGACACCTGGGTGCCTAATTTTGTCTATTAAGGCTTTGGTCCGCGGCTTGAGATTCTAAGAAGGGTCACAGTTGTGGTCTGGGGAAGTCCATAGACACCCCAAACCACCCCGTCGGATGACGGGTCCCGTGGGTTCCCTGGTTTGAGTCAACTTTGGTTTCTCACCCGATTCCTAATCCAGCATGCAACTTAAGTCTGTCGGGACCACCTGAGTGGTGTGGGTCCCTTTAATTGCTTTTATCTTGCTTAATTCAGATGATCTGAGTTTGGCTGGGTGGGCCCTGTTGGAGGGCCCACGGTGTCCTTGGTGGGCTTGGTTAAGCCCACATGCCGCTGGTGGGCCTCCATCTAAGCCTGGGAGGCCCTTTGGGCTTTGGTGAGTGTAAGCACCTTATTTTTGCACCCCCTGAAGTGCCGGAATTGCAAACCAAAGCAGAAAAGTCAAAACCCTGAGGGGACAAAAAGTTGACTTTTGATCAAGTGATAATTTACCATCTTGCTTTATCTCATTGGATAGAGAATCCTGACACGGTTCTAACGCAACTGAGTTTGCTGGAATCGGAGTCCGGATAAAGGATCTGCGGGCCGGTAAAACTTGAAGGGGAGCCGAAGTTGACTTTCTGCTAAACCCCGATCCAGGTGCTTACCCCCATGCCATTGGATAGAGGGTTCCGATACGATTCTAACGCAACTGAGTTTGCCCAGATCGGAGCCCGGATGAAGAAAATATAAGCTGTCAAAGTTTCCGAGCAGCAAAACTGGAAAACTGCACACGTGGCAGAGAGCTGCACACGTGGCAAGTGGCGCAGGAAAATGTCTCGGGGTTCAAATCCGTAAATATCAAAACATTCAAAAGATCCCAGGGACAAATCTGAAAATGTCTGAAAATATCTAAATAAAATAATATTTTCTCAAAATATCGCAGGGACTAAATCTTAATTTTCTGATTTTTCGAACAAATTTGCGGCCGAATTAATTATTTGTAATCATGGTGTCTTGCTCGGCGCAAGCTTGGCGCCAACCCGCCGGACACCCATTTCTTCTCCTATAAAAGCCACAGCAACCCTCTTGCAAAGGGTTCGGCTTTCTTTTTTCGGAGGCTCTTGTAGGGTTCGGCATTTTTTGGCTGGCTTTCTTCTCTTCCGAAGTTCTTTCCTGGGCAGAGAGTTCTCACTCTCTTCGTTGGTGTTCTCCGGGGTTGGCTCTTCCCACAGAGAATTGGTCCTCCCCGCTTTGCCTGAGTTAAAAACCCTCCTTTCTTCCTCTCCGTTGCCTCACAACCAAGAGGACGACAAGCTGGTGAGGAGAGGTGTTGCTCCGGCAGTCGTTCATGCTCAAGGAGGCTCAACACATCGTTAACCCAAGGTAATGTTTCCCACAACTCGTCCTCCAGCATGAATAAAAATAGGCCAAAGCATGGTATTTTGAGCATGATTTAATTGCTTTTTTTAGTCGTTTGCTGTTATTGGTTTTGATTCGAAGGTGGGAGCATGTTCCCCATGATCTCTACATTTCTTGTACCCCGATGTAAACCCCCTCTCCCCTTCATTGGTCATAACCTGTCTGTTTTCGGATTTGGGATGTTTTCGGTGAACTTTGGAGTCGGGATGTTGAAGTAGCTTAATTTAATTTCAAGTTGTGTTCAAAGGTCTTCTGGGAGTCTAAGGATCCCCAGAAAGTTGTTACAGAGCTTAAAAACCAGACGTTCATGGAGTTTGAGTAAGAAAACAGAGAGTCGGGGTTCATATATCAGGGGTATACGCTGAGCTCGCGCGGAGCTCACGCCGAGCTCGCGTCTAGCGCGCGCCTGGAGATTTTGCGTCCCCCAAGCTCGCGCCGAGTTTGCGCTGAGCTCGCGCCGAGCGTGTGCATTTTTTTGCTGTTTTCGGTCCGCCGGGCTTGCGCTGACCTCGCGCCCAGCACCCGGAGGTCAGCGCACACCCTTTTAAGGCCGAGTTGCTTATATTTTTTGGAAAACCCGAAATTACCCTTGGACCCAGATTATGTGATTTTTGTATGTTTTGTGTATTTCGTGATTTCTGAATATTTTGTGATTTTGCTGGATGTGGGTGACCTCTTCAAACCAAACCAAACGGACCAATAGGGTTTCCGGATCACCCGGAAACCCAACATGGGACTTAGACCACCCGGTCTAATTTGATCTCCAATGGGCCTTCCAACGGGGCCCACCTAGCCCAAACCATCCAATTATGCTTAAATAAGATAATTAAAAGAATTGAGTGGGCCAAACCCACTGGAGGCCCACCAAAGCCCTATGTGGGGCATGCATGTGTAGTTAAAATTGTGGTTTGGCTGAGACCACGGGCAGGGCCTGTCAGGCCCACTAAGCCCACAAAACCAAGCAGGAAGTCTTGGGCTTTCAAGCCCAAGCCCAGGTAAAGGGCCCCAAGCCCAAGGCCTGGCCCATTTTCGAAACTTAATCAAGATAAATCCAATAAATCACTTAGCTACCATGTGTGGCCCACCCAATGGGCCCACAAACCAAACCGGCCCACTTTGGCATGGAAATCACTTAATAACCCAACTTGAACTCCAAAATAAAATCAATTCAAATTGAACCAACACTACAAAAAACGGGGCTTTAGCGGCGGGTTTTTTGCGGCGGTAACCAATTACCGCCGCTAAAAGCCCGTAAATACATTTAACCGGCGGGGGATAGTATATCGCCGTTGAAATAAGTCTTTAGCGGCGGTAAATTTCTACCGCCGCTAAAAAGAATGGCGCCAACTCGAATTCTCGAGCGTATGTTTGGCGTGTCTTTGTACCGGCGGTAGAGCCGCCGGTAATATTGAAAACTACCGCTAGGGAAAATAATATTAGTTAAGTTTTTCATAAGTAAAATAAATATTTTGAGCGGCGGTAATTACCGCCGCGAAAACTGTTTGTAGCGGTGGGAACTACTTGCCGCCGCAAAAAAGATTATATTGGCATCGTGCGAAGTTTGGTTTTAGCGGCGGTATCTTATTACCGCCGCTATCGCTAAAAGGTCATAATGGCATCGCGCGAACTTGGGTTTTAGTGGCGGTACCTTAGTACCACCGCTAAAAGGTCATAATGGCATCGCGCGAACTTGGGTTTTAGCGGCGGTAACTTATTACCGCCGCTAAAAGGTCATAATGGCATCGCGCGAACTTGGGTTTTAGCGGTGGTAACTTATTACCGCCGCTAAAAGGGTATAAATCCCCAAATCGCGCGAAATGGGGTTTTCTTCTTTGCGCGAAAACCTTGGTTTTTCCTTTGTTGCTCGCCGTCGCCGACCTTCCTGCCGTCGCCAAGCTGCCTGCCGTCGCCGTTCGTCTTCTCCATCGCCAAGCCGCCGCCGGCCATCTTCTCCGTCGCCCTTCGCCGTTCACAGTTCATAGGTAAGTTGTCGCCCTTCGCCCTTCGCCGTTTGCTTCTATACTTTTCTCCATAGGTTCTCTCTTTCATTTCCATATATACTTGAGTCATATTTGTTAAGTTTATAATTGGTTTAGGATTTCCAGCATACCATTATTGCTGCCTTCGAAATTATGTCCACATAATGTTTTGATAGAGAAAAAGATATGGCTTGTATAAAAACAACATTTGTACCGTATTTTATGCTTATAAGAATATGAAATAACCTTTCAGCTATCAAAATGAAATAAATATTGAGATGATTTTGTGATTAGAGCTCTAGATTAATCTAACAATAAACGCAATATCAGCTATTATAATTGTCAAGGACAAGGTTTTCAAAAGCAGTGCTGGTTTTGATGCTGTTTTGCCATGGGTTTGTCGTGCCATTTCGCCAAAATTTTGCCAGCACACCTCTCATGCCTCTGTCCAAAGAAATTTCAAATAGTAAATACATTAATATCCTTTGATATTAGCAGAACATCTGCTAATATAACTAAATACAGTTCTATTTTATATCAGCATGTTGGTCTAGTCCATTATGAAACATCAGTTACCAAAAAACCAATGGTCTAATTGTAGCAGCCAGTTAAACTGTTAAATCATTGGCCAGCTAATAAACAGTTAAATCAGCCAATTTAAGGTTCGATCAAATCAATTAAGCCCATTGAATTTTTAATTACTCCAAATACTTAACATTTTGGGATATTGGATTAAGGCAAGAATGGGGAAAAGAAGAAACATTTATACCTAGAAATGAATTTAATTAGACTAGTTCCTTTGTTTGAAAAAATTCCATTCCCTTTTATTAAAAATTTAACGTTTGTTGATTTAGGCTTATGGAGAGGGATAAGAGCTCGAACAAGTAATCTTTCCCATCCACTTTCATTTCTCAATCAGTTTCTCGAAAATAACATGGGAAGACATCTTAGCAAACAATCCAAGCCCATAAATATATTTGAAATTGTGTATTTCATTACCTTTGAAGATTGATGATTCTATACATTAGCTTTATGGGTTTAGTTCTTCCTTTTAGAATTGGTATTATGCTGAAATATGGTGATCCACATTTGGAATGTCTAACATGTCATGCCATATAAATCTAATCTAGGAAAAAAGGGAAAAGCAATCAAAGGGCTCTAGACTTTGCCAGAATCACATCTTGGCTCTAGACTTGGGTTCTTCCTTTAATTGTAGAGGCCAAGTTCTTCAATTTTCAGCACTGTATAATATTTTTGTCTCCCTAGTCTTATCAAAGCTAAGGATACTAATGCTAGTCAGAAACAAAGCTGAGGATACTAATGCTAGTCAGAAACATTAAGAACTAACCGTTTTTTTCCATTTTTTTGGTATCCATTTTGCCTTCTTCATATTCATTGGCTTGCAATACATTGCTTTTGCTAGAAAGCCAGTTTGCTAGCTAGTTAAAGTTCAATGGCTTATAATGTTTTTGTTTCCACTTGTTTTAGAGTCTTATAGCTCAAATCTGTAAAATTTAGGCTAATATGCCTTCATATACTTTAATTTGTTAGATCAATATAACATGTGGATGCTCTTTTTGGGTGATGAACAATTTATGGGTGATTAAGTTAGGCTCATGGTTAAAGAAGCTTATGGGGTGCAGGATGAAATGGACATATCTGCGAGTTCTTCACATAGGCCATCAGATGATACCCCAAAAGAGGATAATCCACAGTTTGAGAAACTGTTCCATGATGCTGGAGATGAGTTATACCCGGGGTGTAAAAGCCACACGAAATTGTCGTTCATTGTTAAACTATTTCATATAAAGTGCCTAAGTGGATGGAGCAATAAGTCATTGACTTTGACGCTTGAGTTGTTGAGAGAGACATTTCCATTTGTGTCAAAATTGCCAGAAACAAGTTCACAGGTCAAGACGATGATATCGGACCTGGGTCTTAATTATAACAAAATAGATGCGTGCCCAAATGACTGTATGCTATATTGGAATGAAACTAGTGAAAAACAAAAGTGTGATATTTGCGGTACTTCTAGATGGAAATCCGAAGACAGTCATTCCAATAAAAAGGGAAAGAAAAAGGCAGCAAAGATATTAAGGCACTTTCCTTTGAAGCCGCGTCTTCAAAGATTGTATATGTCTTCCAAGATTGCCGATGATATGAGATGGCATGTGGATGGTCATACTAATGATGATAAGTTAAGGCATCATGCGGATTCTATGACTTGGAAATATTTTGATGTTATGAATAGCGAGTTCAGTTCTAATCCTCGTAATGTTAGACTGGGCTTAGCATCTGACGGCTTCAATCCATTTAGATCAATGAGTATCACCCACAACACGTGGCCAGTCATTTTGATTCCATATAACTTGCCATCGTGGTTGTGCATGAAACAACCAAACATGACCCTTTCTTTACTCATACCAGGGCCGAAGGGGCCGGGAAATGATATTGATGTGTACTTGCGCCCTCTTATAGAAGAGTTAAAAGACCTATGGGGTTCTGGGGTTGAGACATATGATGCGTCAAGAAAGGAGGTCTTCACTCTGCGTGCAGGGTTAATTTGGACGATTAGTGATTTCCTTGGGTATGCTATGCTTTCGGGTTGGAGCACTAAAGGGAAACTTGCATGCCCTTCTTGTCATAAAGACACGTGTTCTAAGTATTTGCGTCATAGCCGGAAGCACTGTTATATGGGTCATCGTCAATTCCTACCTCTTGATCATAAGTTTCGAAAGCAGAAACAATCCTTTGATGGTACCACAGAGACAAGGGAAGCTTCAACAGGATTAATCGGGTGGGATATTGTTGATCACTTAAGGGGCAGTTTACATGTATTCAGGAAGCATACCAGTAAGAAGTGCTCTAAAAACACTGGTAAAGGAGCAATGCCCTTTAATTGGAAGAAAAAGAGCATATTTTTTGAATTGCCATATTGGAGGGATATTATGTTGAAACATAATTTGGACGTGATGCATATTGAGAAGAATGTTTGTGATAGTATACTTGGTACATTGTTAAATATTGATGGAAAAACGAAGGACAACTTTAAGGCGCGCTTGGATTTTGTTGACATGGGTATTAGACACGCACTTCATCTACAGATGTTACCAGATAGAAAGAAAGCATGTTTGCCGGCTGCATGCTTCTCACTAGACAAACGGGAACAAGATATATTTTGCAAAGTGCTGAAAAGTATAAAGGTTCCAGATGGTTATTCGTCCAACATTGCTAAACGGGTGAGTAGTAAAGAACGGAAGACATTTGGTCTTAAAAGTCATGATTTCCATGTGTTGCTACATCAACTATTGCCTCTTGCTATTCGGAAAGTGTTGCCGAAGAATGTAGCATCCGTATTGATAGAGTTCAGCAACTTTTTTCATCAATTGTGCTCCAAAGTTTGTGAAGTTGATGACTTGAAGCGCCTTCAAGATAGTATTGCCCAAGTATTATGCCAGATGGAGAGGATTTTCCCCCCATCGTTCTTTGATATTATGGTGCATTTGCCAATTAACTTAGCAAATGAAGCTATGGAAGGGGGGCCTGTCCAATATCGTTGGATGTATCCAATTGAAAGGTACGTATTACAACAGTCTTATTAAATGTGTTTCCTTGTATTTTGCCATCGAATCATCTTGATTATCAATATTTTTTGTTTTTCATAATAGGTACTTGTACACCCTAAAGTCATATGTGCGCAATCGAGCACAACCGGAGGGGTCAATTGCAGAAGGGTATATTGCGGAAGAATGTATGATATCCTGTTCCCGATACTTACCTAATGTAGAATCAAAAACTAATCGGCCGCAAAGAAACTATGATGAAACTGCAATTGGAAGTGGCCAACCATATAAATTATCCAATATTGAGTGGGCACAAGCGCATCGTTATGTGCTTTTCAACGACGATAGGGTTGTAAGTTTTCGAATGTAAGAAGTTACTTGCTTACCTCATCAATTTGTTTCTATATTACAATATTTTCATATTCTTTGAATTAATCATTGTATTTTACATTACAAGCGCCATCTAAGCCTTCTTAAGATGTTAACTCCAAGGGTAAGGGAACATGACATACAAAAGAAACATAATAATGAATTCATGCAGTGGTTTAAAGAACATGTAAGAAACCTTATTTCATTGATAGAGTTATAGCTCCACATGTGTTGTTTAATATTGCATTTCTTAACCTATTTGGCCCCTTATTTATAGGCCGAGACACTAAAAGCATCAACTAGTGCCGTCTCCGAGGACATTATGTTGTTGTCACAGGGGCCACAATCAATGGCAAAAAAATTCAAGGGATACATAAGTAATGGATATCGTTTTTGCACGATGGAGAAAGAGAAATCCTCAAAGAGTCAGAATAGCGGTGTTGTGGTAAAAGCAAGCACTACTAGCTACGCTAGTACGAAAGATAAAAATCCAATAACAAGTTATATGTCTTTTTACGGGCGTCTGACTGATGTGGTTGAATTGGCATATTCAGAGCAACTTAGACATGTACTGTTTAAGTGTGATTGGGTTGATATCATGACACAAGGAAGAGGCATTAAGACAGATGAGTTAGGATTTACACTTGTGAACTTCAAACGGTTATTATATATTGGTCAACATGTCATGGATGATCCGTTTGTGTTCGCATCTCAAGCTGAACAAGTTTTCTTTGTGGTGGATCCAATCGATGAAGAGTGGAATGTTGTTGTGAAGACTAAGCCAAGGGACTTGTTTGAATTGATCGCGAATGATGATCAACCCATTGATTGCGAGCCATATGCTACCCAACTTGTAACAAATAATGAAGAAGAGGTTGATGGGTTGAGTTGGCCAAGGGAAGACGTACCTGGCACAACAATTGATGCTCATTCTCATACGAGTAGAGAACAGCTCGCATCTTCTAGTGATCCTGTTCATGACGAAGAGGGATCGGATTCTGATGATGACCATGAATGAATTGTAGTGATCCTGTTCATTCTCATTTTTTGTCTTGAATACGACACACTATTTTCTTCTATTAAACTAACTAACAAACAATAGCCCTTTATGATGAATCAGATTGTTATTGACTTGTATGATTTTATTTTCTACAGCATATAGTGTATTTTATTAGATGGCAGAGGGTGGGCCAGCTAGGAGGGGTAGAGGCCCTACTAGATGCCTTGATATACTAAAACTTAGACCTGGAGAAAAGTTCAACATCGATGTAGATGAATTGGGGCAGCCAATTGGACCAAATGCCTCCAAATTGGCTAGTTTTTGTGGGACACTGGCACACGATGGATGTGTTATACCCCTGAATCGCTTTGGATGGCGAGAAGTCACAGATAGGGAGAAGGACCGAGCGTGGTCGCTTGTAAAGGTAAATAATCTAAATTTTAATGTAGTTCATTGCTCAAAATGTCCACATATTTAGCTAATTGGTATTAACTTTTAAATTTCAATTTTTTATGCACCGTAGGAAAAGTTTGAGGTTGAAGAGAGGTTACGTGATGTTATCATGCAATAAATTAATAAAAAATGGAGGGACTATAAGTCCGATTTGAAGCAGAACCATTACGATCCATACGAAACAAATGCTGAACGTATAAATCATCGCCCACCAGATGTGGTAGAGGAGCAATGGTCAATTATAGTAGAGTACTGGAACTCACAAAGCGCCCAGGTAATTTGTTAATTAGTTAATATGTCTTCTAAAGCTACTGCATCCTTGTTTATTGACTTTGTATGATTATATGTTGCAGAACGCGTTAGCAAGGAATAAAACTAATCGTGCCAACCAGACCCTTAATCATACGGCTGGGACAAAGAGCTTTGCCAGGGTCAGAAACGAACAAGTATAACAAATGGCCACTTATGAATGTCTTGATATACTATTATAAATCTAGTCACCTCATCAACTTGATGATCGGTTTTCATAGTGTACAATCTTATTTTATTGCTTTCTTATCTCTTCTAAGTTGTATAGTAGCTTTTCTATTTTCTTGTATGATAAGATTAAATATTTATGTGAATGAGGATTGTATATGAATGCTACGTTTTGCATTCTTTTTTGTTTTTCAGGTTGAATGGCATTATTTTAGACCAATTCGGTCTGGACAACCCTCTATTTTTAGGGGAGATGCCGTCGAAATTTTTATTATTTTTTCTTTATTTATCTCTACATGTGTTCTTTGTTTTTATATTTCTTCATCTTTTTAATCGGGTCAATTGTATTAATTTCTGCTTGTGGGTGTTTAAATGATTTATGATGAATTAACACCATATTTTTTCCTTAGGGATTGGCGGGCCGTGTTGAGACTTTTATAAGAACGCATACTCTAAAAGATGGCATGCCAATCAATGATGAAGCAGCTGACAAGATAGTAAGTTATTTCCTCTTATTGTAGGTATAATTGTAGCATACGATTAACTTTATTAGCATCTATATTTATAACTCAATGATTGCATAAATATTTTTTTCAGGATCAAATGCGAACTATCATGGAACAAGGCACGCCAGATTCGACAACCCGAGATGATGTATATACTCAAGTCATGGGGCATGACACACATGGCAGGGAGCGGTGTTGTGGGTTTGGCCACATGCCCACTAGGCTGTGGGGTAGTGCATCCTCGAGTAAATCATCTCGGTATGTCGATATGGATGAGTTTAATAGGATGCGAGAACAATTGCAACGTACAGAAGAGCGGCTAGAAGAAGAGATGCGACAACGACAAACAATTGAAGCAACTATTGCACAGCATACCAGAGAATTTGCAGAATTTAGAAACTTAATGATGAGTAACCATCAAACACAGGTATTATATAAATGCCTTACAAAAATACATATAGCACAAATTCATATCATCTTTATATTTAAATACCACACTTAATGATCTTTGTTACAATTTATAGTCTCCTGGCGAAACTTCTGCAAATGATAGTCCTCCTTGGGATTTTAGCTAGACATGCATTCTTATTATTTGAGGTGAGTAACACAAGATAGCTTCGGTTCTATATATATATATTTTTTGGCTAAATTGATTTGTCTATTTATAATTTTACTGACGCATGATTCATTGCTATTTTCATGCAGGGCTATTAAATTGATACGAGTTGCAATATCACTTGTTAATGGAAACCATCAATTTACTGTTATTTAGTTTAATTTATATGACATGAATGTTTGGAGTACTTTAATTTTATTAGAATCTATTTTAATTCACTTTCTTTTTTATAATTCTTTTGCTCTATTTGTTATAAAATTTGCTACGAAATGAGGTATTTTACAGGATTTTTATGGCACTAATTATAATTTTTGTATATGCAGGTAAAGGCTTTTAGCGGCGGTAATTACCGCCGCTAAAAGCCAAAAGCTTTAAGCGGCGGTAATTACCGCCGCTAAAACCTCAATCGTATTTTACTTATACAAATTATTGGCGGCGGTACTTACCGCCGCTAAAGGCATATGGAAGCATGTGAGGATATTAGCGGCGGTAATTACCGCCGCTAATATAAGGTATTAGCGGCGGTAAATGTTTCCGCCGTTAAAAATTTCTTATTAAGCGGCGGAAAAACCCGCTGGTAAAATTTGTTTTAACGGCGGTAATTCCCGCCGCTAAATTACCGTCGGCTATTTCTCCGAAATAGCGGCGGTAATTTTGCTACCGCCGTTGTCGGCGTCGCCGATTAGTTTAGCAGCTCGGTATTAAGCGGCGGTAGAATTTACCGCCGTTAAATATTTAACGGCGGTAATTTGACTTTTACCAGCGGGAGTCTACCGCCGGTAAAAGTCGACTTTTTTGTAGTGCAAAGTCCAAAGGGCCACACTTGGCCCACCAAGGGATACCGTGGGCCTTCCAACGGGGTCCGCCCCACCAGACCCAGATCATTCTAACTAAAGAAGATAAAATCAAGTAAAGGGACCCACACCACTTTGGCGATCCCGCCAGACTTAACCAAATGTGCATGCTGGATTAGGAATCAGGTGAGTGAGAGACCAAAGTTGACTCAAACCAGGGAAACCTATGGGACCCGTCATTTGACGGGGTGGACTGGGGTGTCTACGGACTTCCCCAGACCGCAACCGAGAACTTACTTAGAATCTCTAAGCCACAGACTAGTCTAATAGAAAATCTAGGCACCCAGGTGTCCCCTGCACCCCATCAGGTGGTGGCGACTCCAATTTCCCATTTTTACCCAGTGCGACACCCCGAAGTCAGGCGCGCACAGTGAGTTCAATTGATTTTACTTTCAGGGTTCAAGTTAGAATTTAAGCAGTTTCCATGCAAAGGTGGGCTGGGTGGATTGGCGGGCCCATTGGGTGGGCCACACCTGGATACCAATGATTTATTGGAATTTATCTTTTTTTTAAATTCTCAAAGGGGGGGGGGGGGGGGGGGGCTAGACCATGGGCTTGTGGCCTGTTGGTCTAGACTTGGACCGGATGGTTCGTGGTTCAGTGGGTCAGGGTATTGGACCCTGCCTTGTTGGGTTGATGGGCTTAGTGGGCCCGATAGGCCCATGCCCGCAGTCACGGCCAAACCATTCCTACATTTGCCAGCATGCTTTCTTTTTGGGCTTTGGTGGGCCTCATTAGGGTTCGGCCCACTTAGTTTATTTCGATTATCTTGTTTACTTTTAAACTTGATCTTGGACTGGGTGGGCCCCGTTGGAAGGCCCACAAAGGAATCAAGCTGGGCTTGAAAGCCCGTGTGCCACTTTGGGTTTCCGATTGACCCGGAAACCCTGCTGGTTCGACCGGTTTAGCTCACATGGCATAGCAAATCAACATACATGCAAGAATCAAGTTTTTATTAAAATTTGAAGGTAACCGAAATTAAATTTCGGTTAACTTTAAAATGTGGTATAACCGAAATTGGATTTCGGTTATACTAGGATTTTAGGTTTAACCGAAATTCAATTTCGGTTAACCCAAGGACTGCCCAGAACCGAACTGAGATTTCGGGTAAACAGCAGAAACTTATTTTTTCACTTTTTTAGCAAAGAACTGGTTCTTGGGGTTTGTGAGCATGCATGGGGTCTCTGTAGGCCCCTGTGTGGGCCCACAGTGGTTCGAATGGAGCAATTAGGCTCACTTTTTGGGGCCTTTCAAAACCAAACAATGAGGGAATGGGTGGGGGTTCCCCTCCCTCCTTCCAATCCACATAAAGACTAACCAGGGATCTAGGTATCCCTAGTTTAGTTTCTTTTCTTCCAAGACAAGTTAGCATGCTTGCATATGGACAAAGATCCAAGAAAAATGACTAACCTAGGTGTAAGCACCTTATTTTTGCACCCCTGGAAGTGCTGAAAATGCAAAACCCGGCTAAAAAGTCAAACCCTGAGGGGTCGAAATTTGACTTTTTGATCAAGTGATAATTGGCTGCCTTGCTTTATCTCAATGGATAGAGAATCCCGACACGAGTCCAACGCAACTGAGTTTGCTGGAATCGGAGTCCGGATGAAGGTTCTGTAGGCCGGTCAAACTTGAGGATGAGCCGAAAGTTGACTTTTCCTCGAACCCCGTGCCAGGTGCTTAGCCCTATGTCATTGGACAGAGGGCTTCGATACGAGTCTAACACAATTGAGTTTGCTCAATGTGCGCGCGTGGGAAACGCGGCACGGGGTAATTCGGAGTCGCCACCGCCTGATGGGGTGCAGGCGGACACCTGGGTGCCTAATCTTGCCTATTAGGGCCTTTTGGTCTGCGGCTTGAGATTCTAAGTCTGTTCTCGGTTGTGGTTCGGGGAAGTCCGTAGACACCCCGGTCCACCCCGTCAGATGACGGGTCCCGTGGGTTCCCTGGTTTGAGTCAGCTTACATTGGTCTCACCTGATTCCTAATCCGATATGCAATTTGGTTAAGTCTGGCGGGACCACCTGAGTGGTGTGGGTCCCTTTAGTTGCTTTTATCTTGATTACTTAGGTGATCTGAGTCTGGTTGGGTGGGCCCCGTTGGAAGGCCCACGGTATCCTTGGTGGGCTTAGTCAAGCCCGTGTGCCCTTGTGGGCCTTGGCCTATCCTAGGAGGCCTTTTGGGCTTTGGTTAGTTCAACAGATTTTACTTTAAGTTCAGATTTGAAGGTTAAGTGTTTTTTATGCACAAGTGGGCCGGACTGGTTTGTGGGCCCCTTAGGTGGGCCCACATGGTGGCCGAGTATTTTTTATTGGATTTATCTTTTTAATTTTGCCAAAGTGATTCGGACACTGGGCTTGGGGCCCGCAGTCCAAATCTGGGCTTGTAAGCCCAAGTTACCGGAAGTTAGGGTTTGCACCCTTCCTTAGTTCGGTTGGTGGGCTTTGGCGGGCCCGGTAGGCCCTTGCCCTTGGTCTCGGCCAAACCACGCAATTCATGCATCAATTTCACATAACAAGGCTCGGGTGGGCCGCATTGGGTTTGGCCCGCCGGTTCAAATTGTTCATTTTACTTAAGTTATTTTAATGGCATGCCTTGGTGTTTACTGGGCTGGGTGGGCCCCGTTGGAAGGCCCACTGGAAGTCAAGTTGGACCGGGAGTCCAAGTCCCATGTCGGGTTTCCGGGTGACCTAGAAACCCTTTTGGTTTATCCGGTTTGGTTCGGAAATATCATTCACATTTAGCAATAATCACAGAAAAACACAAAAAAAAGAGGTGAGCGCGAGCCTCGCGCGAAGGTACGCGCGAGCCTCGCGCGAGCTCAGTGGATACTCGATGCTCTGGGTTTTCTTTCAAATTCCATTTCTGAGCTTATTTTTGAGCTCTGTACTCCCTCCCAGGTGTTCCCCAGACTCCCATGAGACCTTCGAACACAACTTGACTTCAACATCCGGACTCAAATCTCTTTGGAACCCCAAATCCGGAACAAAACACTAACAGAGCATAATAAAATCCGGAAACAGACACTAACAACACCATGAATTAACAGAACCCGAATAAGGAAGAAGGGAACGGGGGGCTTTATCGGGATACATTAGATCTTCGCAGGAACATACTCCTTTAAAATAAAACCAATAACAAAAGCAAGCAGGCAAAAATGAATCTGAAGCAGGCAAAGGACCAGATCTGGTCCCGGGAGAGACTTATCTTTCTAAATATGGCCAAATGAATCTAATCTTAGATATGCTGTGTAAAAAATACAAGAGAGAACATTACCTTGAATGTTTCGAGACCCTAGAGGGGGGGAAGCATCTCCTTGAAGCACAAATGGTTGCCGGAGCAGTTACTCTCCACACCCACAGCGAGTTCTCCTTCGGGTTTGATGAGGAAGAAGAGGAAGAGAGGAACGGGGTCTTCAAAAGCCGAACAAAGAATGCCGAAAAAAGAAACAGGCAACCTTAAAAAATGCCCGGTCAAAAAAGTCTCCAACCACAAGAAGGTCGAACCAAAAATGAATGCCAAACCCTTTTGCGCGCACTTCGCGCGGCCTTATATAGGCAAGAAAAAGGGGGTGCCGCTCACCTTGGCGCCCAGCTCAAGGTGGGCGCAAGCCCGCTCGCCACGTCCGCGCGAGCGGCATAATGATGAAAATTCATTAAATGCCGCCGCTCGCCGGTCGAAAAAATCTTGAAAATTCGGATTTGGTCCCTGGCCAATTTCAATTCAATCCGATATTCTCGGATTTTTACAGATTTAGTCCCTGGGATATTTTGAATGTTTGGATATTTACGGATTTGATCCCCGAGATATTTTCCTGCGCAACTCGCCACGTGTGCAGCTTTTTGCCACGTGCGCAGATTGCCGGTTTTGCTGCTCAGGAATTTCGTCAGCTCATATTTCCTTCATCCGGACTCCGATCTGGGCAAACTTAGTTTCATTAGAATCGTATCGGAGCCTTCCATCCCATGACCTAGGGGTAGGCCTCCGGATCGGATTTTAGCAGAAAGTCAACTTTTGGCTCTGCTCAAGTTTGACCGCCCGCAGAACCTTCATCCGAACCCCGATTCCTGAAAACCCAGTTTCGTTGGAACCGTGTCGAGATTCTCTATCCAATGGTATAAAGCTAGGTACTTGGCACGGAATTCGAGGAAAAGTCAACTCTCGGCTCTTCCTCAAGTTTGACCGCCCGCAGAACCTTCATCCGGACCCCGATTCCTGCAAACTCAATTGCATTGGAATCGTGTCGAGATTCTCTATCCAATGACCTAGGGGTAGGCCTCTGGATCGGATTTTAGCAGAAAGTCAACTTTTGGCTCTGCTCAGGTTTGACCGCCCGCAGAACCTTTATCCGGACCCCGATTCCTGCAAACTCAGTTGCGTTGAAACCGTGTCGAGATTTTCTACCCAATGGTATAAAGCGAGGGGGCCAATTTTCACTTGATCAAAAAGTCAACTTTTCACCCCTTAGGGTTTGACTTCCTGTCCAGGGTTTGCATTTTTGGTTTTTCTGGGAGCGCAAAAATGAGGTGCTTACACTCAAATCAGAGTTCAGATGAGGGAGATATAAGCTGTCGAAGTTTCCGCGCAGCAAAACCGGAAACTGCACACGTGGCGAAGAAACTGCGAACGTGGCGATGAATGCAGCAAAATATCTCAGGGACTAAACCAAAATTCGCAGGGGGCAATCCGTAGATATCCAAAAGTGTCAAATCGGTCGAATCGGTCAAGTCGAAGGGCAAATCCGTAATTTTTTTGATTTGTATCCGGTCAAATATGCCGGATACACATACCCTTGTGTGTATCCGGACTCAAGTATCGGATACAAAGATTTGCTCGGCGAGATTCGCGCTGATTGCCCGACAAATTCGTGGCGGCATTTAATTTTTGAATGATTATGTTTTGTATCTGGCATTGAATTCCAGATACAAAGGGACCTGTGTGTAGCCGGCCATGGAGGCCAGTTATGAAGAGGACTTAGTGTATCCGGCCTGAGTTGCCGGATACATTAAGTTGGCCTATAAAAGGCCAACAGCAGCCCAGTTCCGAGGTTGGCTCCTTTTGGGTTGATTCCACCCTTTCTCCCTCAGACCACCTACTCCGAAACCCCTTCCTTTTGGCCTCCTTTGGCTCCCCAAACCCTCCAAGCCTTACTTCAAGGATCTCCCACTCTCTCTTCCCTTATTCTTCTCCATTTCCTCACAAGCAAGAAGAAGGCCTGCTGCTCTTGGTGGCACAAGGAGAGGTTCTAGCCACTGGTGAGCTTCAAAGAAGAATCTCTACACCACACAAAGGCTTCAAAGCCCCAAGGTATTGTTCCCCATTACTATTTACACCATATATATGAAAATGAGCCTCTAGCATGGTTCTTAGAAAAAGTATGCTCTCTCTTTTTTTGTTGAGTTATTTTCTTGCATAATCCCCATGTATTTCCTTTCCATTGGTATCCCATGGAGTTCTCCAAGGTTAGAGGATTCATGGGTGTGGTTCCACCGGAGAGGGTGAGAGGTTTTCATCACCCTATCAAGTCACTTGAGCTGCTGGAATCTCTGTTTGACCATGATTATCCTCTTATTTGATAGGGAGCATGTTCCCTCTCCCAACAATCTAATGTACCCCATGTTAAACCCCCCTCAATCCCTTCTTTAAATGGTTTTATTTGAATGATTTTGCATGTGCGCTGAGCATGAAGTTAGTGATTTAATGCATGAGCTTAGGTTAGATAATCTAGGTCATGTATTTCATGCATATTCCTTGGAAAGTATGCTCCCCATCCCCTTTTGCTATATCCCCTAGCTAATGTTATGGACAGCATGATATTGTCCTCTCTCTAGCACATGCACACATGCATGCCTTCACACACCATTGGAACCATGCATCTCCCTTCCTGGCTTTGTTGTAAAAAATCTCAAAAGAGATTGAAATGAGGTGATTCCTCATCTCTAGAACCATTGTGGGCTCACACAGGAGCCCACACCACCCCTGGAACACCCCAGGGAGCCTAAGAATCCAAGCCCATAGCAAAAATCCGAAAAAATAGCTTATGTAGGTTGATCCGGCAACTCAGGCCGGATCAACAGAAGCCCACTTGTAGCTGGCAAAAGATGCCGGATACACTGAGACTTGTGTGTAACCGGCATCTCAGGCCGGCTACACTGCCAGAATGTTGTTTTTACTATTTTGTGATTTTGTGCTATTTTGTTGGTTTGATTGATCAATCCGGACGAACCAGAAGGGTTTTTGGGTCACCTGGAAACCCAAGATGGGCCAGGGACCGACCCGGTCCAAATTGATTCCCGGTGGGCCTTCCAACGGGGCCCACCAAGCTCGACAAACTCATTTTGTTAAATAAAGATAAAATCAATCTAGTTGAGTGGGCCACACCATTGGAGGCCCGCCAAAGCCCACTTGTGAAGCATGTTGATCATATTTATGCATGGTTTGGCCGAGGCAAAGGGCAGGGCCTATCGGGCCCACCAAGCCCATTAACCAACTAAGGTTAGGGTTTCAAAACCCTAACTCAAGAAGTCTTGGGCTTTCAAGCCCAAGCCTAGGTAAAGGGCCCCAAGCCCAAGGCCTGGCCCATTTTGGCACGGATAATCAAAGATAAACTAAATCATTTCAACCAATAGTGTGGCCCACTCAAGGGCCCACAAACCAACCCGGCCCGCTTTGGCATGAAATCCACTTAAATAATCATACTTAAACTTCAAATAAAAATCAATTCATTTGAACCAAAGCCCAAGGGCCTCTCAGGCTAGACTGAGGCCCATCAAGGGACGCGTGGGCTCAAACAAGCCCACCAAGGAATCCGCGGGCCTTCCAACGGGGCCCGCCCAATCCAACTCAGATCATCTTTAACTAAAAAGATAAAATCAAGTAAAGGGACCCACACCACTTTGGCGGTCCCGCCAGACTTAAACCAAATTTGAATGCTGGATTAGGAATCGGGTGAGTGAGAGACCGGAGTTAACTCAAACCAAGGAAACCTATGGGACCCGTCACGGACTTCCCTAGACCGCAACCGAGAACCTACTTAGAATCTCAAATCGTAGACCAAGCCTTAATAGAAGAACTTAGGCACCCAGGTGTCTGCCTGCAACCCATCAGGCAGTGGCGACTCCAAACAAACCCCGAGGCACGCATCGTTTTGCGTGCACCTCGTCGTGCGACCGGAATCGGGTGCGCACACTAGGCTGGCTTCAAGTTGGAACGAGATTGAACTAGAGGATGCATGATTAAACACTACCAATGCTGGGAAAACACCCTCTTGGCACTCATAACTTAATGAACACAGCCCTTCCTAGCATACATTTCTAATGAGTGGGAATAGCATGCATGCATATGGGTACATATTAGAGTTGGAAACGGGTCGGGTCATAATCGGGTTGGGGGTTAATCAGGTCATAATCGGGTTGGACTAAATTATGGCGGGTTGGAAAACCCCCAACCCAAACCCAACCCGCCAATAAACGGGTTCAACCCGCCAACCCGTTTATTATTATTTTTTATTTTTCAAAAAATATTATTAAAATAGGGTTGGGGGGTTAATTGGATCGGGTTGTGCCGGGTTCGGGTCGGGTTTTGGGGTTAATCGGGTCAAAACATGACACTTTTGCCATATTTTTTTTTAATCGGGTTGCCCGTCGGGTTTGCGGGTCATAATCGGGTTGACCTGATTATTGGTGGGTTGGGGAAACCCCAACCTGCACCCAACCCCAATTAATAAACGGGTCAACCCAACCCGTTTATAATCGGGTTGACCCGTCGGGTTGGGTGGCATTTTGCCGGCTCTAGTACATATGTGCAAAGGGGACTGCTTCATATGGTCACAAACAGTAGTTAAAAAGGTTACAACAATCTCACTAAAGTGCATGAAAAACAGTTGGAAAAGCATGCAATCATACAAGACTAAAATCATGGCATGCATGCTTTAAATCCTAATGACTAACAAAGGGATTTCATGCATTCAAATGACAGCAACTAAGCATGCATCTCACACATTTAATCATATCAAGATTGTCTCCAAAGCCTAACCAAATAACATTTAAAGAAGGGACGAGGAGGGGGCTTATGCCAAGGTTACATTTGGATTTAGGTGAGAGGAACATGCTCCTCATATTGACATGGAACCAGCAACAACCATGACCACAAAACAGTGGCCGAAATAAGGATTGCATGACCACTTTAAGCCAACCAAACCACTATATATTCTCTCTTTATACTACCGGTAACTCACCTCTCTTGCCTTGGAAGGGCAACAATCCGTCGAACACCCATGGGGAGATGAGAAAACAGTAAAAGAACATATGCATGGTGAATAAACATGGCCTTATAGCATACTCGAAGATTGACATGCTCCAAATGGCCTTAAATTTATATATGTTAAACAAAGTTTAAGGAGAAACCATACCTTAAGGTTGGAATCTTCTTTGGATGGTGATGGAGTCCACTTGAAGCCTCCACAGCACTGAGGTACCTCCTCCAAGCTCCAGCAAGTCCTCCAAGGCCTCTTCCAAGTAGTGGGAGTGAAGAAGGAGGGGGTGGGAAAAGGGTTTAGAATGGTTAGGGTAGGGTTTTGGGTGTTGGAGAGGGGTGGAGAGGGTAGGGAGGAAGGTCACGCACAGGGTGGGGTGGGGGAAAATTTCGGCAAGCAGCAACCCCAAACCAAATGGCTGGGGTTGCTATTTATAGCAAAAAAAAGAAGAACCGAAATTTGTTTTCGGTTATGATGGTTTTGTAGCATAACCGAAAACTAATTTCGGTTATGCCATTGGTTGTTTGTAACCGAAATTTAATTTCAATTACTTTTGCACTCAATTAGCAATTAATTTCTGTCAGGTACGAAATCAGAGAATCTGTCGGGCGATTTTTGATTCACTTTATGAACCGAAAATATATTTCGGTTATACACAATTTGTGCATAACCGAAATTTATTTTCGGTTATTCTGCTAATATTTTTGATATTTGCAGATTGCCCCCTGGATTTGACCGATTTGACCTGATTTGACACTAAGATATTCGCAGATAGCCCCCTGCGTAATTTTGGATTAAACCTTGAGATATTTTGTGGATTTTGGATATTTACGGATTGTCCCTTGAGATATTTTCCTGCATTTCTCACCACGTGTACAGTTTCTTTGCCACGTGTGCAGTTTCGGCATTGCTGTCCGGAAACTTCAACATCTTATATCTTCTTTATCCAGATCCGATTCGAGCAAACTCAGTTGTGTTAGAACCGTATCGAAGTCCTCTATCCAATGACATAGGGCTAAGCACCTGGCTTGGGGTTTAGTAGAAAGTCAACTTTCGCCTCCCCCCAAGTTTGACCGGCCTATAAATCCTTCAACCGGGCTCCGATTCCTGCAAACTCAGTTGCGTTGGAACCGTGTCGGGATTCTCTATTCATTGAGATACAGAAAATTGGCCAATTATCACTTGATCAAAAAGTCAACTTTTCACCCTTAGGATTTGACTTCCCATCCAGGGTTTGCATTTCCGGCTCTTCCGAGAGCGCAAAAATGAGGTGCTTACACCTGTATCATCATCTCCTATGCCACCACCATCCAACAACGTTACTGCTGCTGCACCTCTTACTTCTCCACAACATTACTCGGCTCCTACTAGCAACAACTTGATTGTGGATCTTAATGATTCGTCACCATCATCACCACATATTCTCTCTCATCATCCTGTAAGCACCTTATTTTTGCACCCCTGGAAGTGCTAAAAATGAAAACCCTAGCAGAAAAGTCAAACCCTTAGGGGTCGAAATTTGACCTTTTGATCAAGTGATAATTGGCCGCCTTGCTTTATCTCAATGGATAGAGAATCCTGACACGAGTCCAACGCAACTGAGTTTGCTGGAATCAGAGTCCAGATGAAGCTTCTGTGGGCCAGTCAAACTTGAGGGTGAGCCGGAAGTTGACTTTTTTTCGAACCCCGAACCAGGTGCTTAGCCCTATATCATTGGATATAGGGCTCCGATACGAGTCCAACGAAACTGAGTTTGCTAAAATCGGAGTCCGGATGAAGGAGATATGAGCTGTCAAAGTTTCCGACCAAAACCCAGAAAGCTGCACACGTGGCAAAAAGCCGCACACGTGGCTAGTGGCGCAAGAAAATATCTCGAGGGGCAATCCGTAAATATCCAAACATGCAAAATATCCCAGGGTTTAAACCAAAATTCACAGGGGGCAATCTGCAGATATCCAAAAGTGTCAAATTGATCGAATCAATCAAATCGGTCAAGTCGAGGGGCAAATCCGTAATTTTTTGATTTGTATCCGGTCAAATATATCGGATACACATAGGTTTGTATATAACCGACATCAAATGTCGGATACAAAGATTTGCTCGGCGAGATTCGCGCCGATTCGCCGACAAATTCGTGGCGGCATTTAATTTTCGAAATTATTATGTCTTGTATCCGATATAATATGCCGAATACAAAGGAAGTGCAGTGTATCTGACATAATATGCCAGATACAAAGGAAGTATAGTGTATCCGACATTAAATGCCGGATACAAAAATGTTTCTATAAAAAGGCAACAGCAGCCCCATTTCCGGGGTTGGCTTCTTTTTGGCTGCTTCCACCTCTTCCTCCCCCTTCGTCCTTGCTCCGAAAACCTCCCATTCAACCCCTCATTGCCCCCATATAACCCAAGACACCACTAAACATTACCCAACCCCTTTTCTCCTTCTTTTTCTCCATTTCCTCACAACCAAGAGAAGAAGTTGCTGTTGGTGGGGGAGAGGTGCTGCTCCAGCAGTTGCTTGTGCATCTCAAGGAGTTCCACACACTCAAAAAGGGGTCTAAACCCCCAAGGTGAGCACTTTGTTTATCTTGTTTCACATATATACAGATGACATGATTTGAAGCATGTTGGATTTTGTGCATGTCATGTGTTTGCTGCTAGGATAGATTCATGCTTGTTCCTTTGTTTTCACTATTTTTGTTTTGATATATACCATCACAAAGATTTTGCTTTCATGAGGTAAGATGGGTATTTTAGAAGAAGGAGAGTTCCTTAAGCATGGTTTTAAGTGGCATAGGATTGCTGTTCCATAGGGATATTAATATTGCTATCGTTTTACTTTTAATGGAGGAGCATGTTCCTTCCATTTATTCCAATGTATCCCAATTTAATCGCCCCTATTCCCTTCTTTAGACACTTTTTAGTTAGATGTGTGAGTTGGGTGCATATGGTTATAATAGGAGGGATGGGTGATATATGTTCCTTTACTCATTTGGATAGGATCATAGCTTTGAGCATGCTTGTTTTTCTTTACTTTTGCATGTGTTCACTTAGGATCATAACTCATGTTTAGTTGCTGTTTTGGCCATGAAAAGTCAGTCCCCCCTTTGCACATGTTCCATGGGGCTGGATTGGGTTTGTGTTTACTTGAAGCATGTTTGTGGATGCTCCACTTCGCTTGTTGTTTTATGTAGGATAATGGGGGATCGCTTAGAAGAAAAAGGAACCCAAGACAGGGACACTTGAGTCCCTGTTTGTACGTCAAGTGGGTCCAGAAAAGAGGAGGAGGCAAGCCCCGGCCACCATCTCCTCCCTTTAATTTTCAAAACATTAAGAAGAGAGCCAGGTGGCTCTCACCTGAACCAACGTGGGCTCACACAGTAGCCCCCACAATCCCTGGAACACCCCAAGAGGCCTAAGAATCCAAGCCCATAGCAAAAATCCAAAAAAGCAGCTTCTGTAGGTTGATCCGGCAACTCAGGTCGGATCAACAGAGTCATGTTCGTAGCCGGCTAAAGATGCCGGATACACTGACCCTTATGTGTAACCAGCATCTTAGGCCGGCTACACTGCCAGATTGTTTTTTCTTGCCATTTCTAATCTTGTGCTGTTTTTTGGTTTGTTTGATCACATCCGGATGAACCAGAAGGGTTTCTGGGTCACCCGGAAACCCAAGATGGGCCATGGACCGACCCGGTCAAATTGATTCCCGGTGGGCCTTCCAACGGGGCCCAGCAAGCCCGACAAACCTATTGTGCTTAAATAAGATGATTAAGAGAGTTGAGTGGGCCAGACCCCTTGAGGCCCACCAAAGCCCAACTGGGGCAACATGCATGTTTAGATCTAGGTTTGGTTTGGCCGAGACTGCGGGTAGGGCCGATTGGGCCCGCTAAAGCCCATTAAATCGAACCAATTTTAGGGTTTCCAAACCCTAACTCATGAAGACTTAGGCTTTCAAGCCCAAGCCCAGGTAAAGGGCCCCAAGCCCAAATCCTTGCCCACTTTGGCCCAGATTAAGAAAGATAATCAAAACTACTTGGCAACCAACTGTGTGGCCCACTCAAGGGCCCACAAAGCAATCCCCGCCCACTTTGGCATGGAAATCCACTTAAATAATCAAACTTGAAATCCAAATAAAATTAATTCATTTGAACCAAGCCCAAAGGGCCTCTCAGGCTAGACTGAGGCCCACCAGGGGACACGTGGGCTTAACCAAGCCCACCAAGGAATCCGCGGGCCTTCCAACGGGGCCTGCCCAATCCGACTCACACCATTTTAAGCTAAGAAAGATAAAACCAAGTAAAGGGACCCACACCACTTTGGCGGTCCCGCCAGACTTAACCAAATTGAAAGCTGGAATAGGAATCGGATGAGTGAGAGACCAAAGTTGACTCAAACCGGGGAAACCCATGGGACCCGTCATTCGATGGGGTGGACTGGGGTGTCTACGGACTTCCCCAGACCGCGACCGAGAACTTGCTCAGAATCTCTAGCCACAGACCAAGCCTTAATAGACAAAAATAGGCACCCAGGTGTCTGCCTGCACCCCATCAGGCAGTGGCGACTCCAAACAAGTCCCGAGGCACGCATCATCTCGCGTGCGCCTCGTCGTGTGACTGAAATCAGGTGCGCACACATCCTATGGTTACCCGTACCTGTGACGGTACTAGACGGCCCAAGTTATTATGTGCTACTCGGCACCCCTTGCCTTAAGCTTTTCTTGCACACTCATCCTCTGTTGTTCAAGAGCCTACTTGCTTCTCTCAAGCAAGTAAAGATCTTGACTAGCATGGTGCTATGAATGCCGAATACAATGCTCTTCTAGCAAATCATACTTGGTCACTTGTACCTTATTCCTCTCAGATGAATCTTGTGGGCTGTAAATGGGTGTTTAAACTCAAGCAAAAGTATGATGGCAGCATTCATAGATACAAAACACGACTCATTGCCAAGGGATTTCATCTGCAACCAGGTATTGATTATGATGAGACTTTTAGCCTAGTTGTTAAACTTGTTATGATCCGTACTGTTCTCTCCATTGCTATATCCAAGGCTTGGTCTATTCAACAGTTAGATGTGTCCAATGCCTTTCTTCATGGCACTCTAAAGGAGAATATTTTTATGACTCAACCACCTGGGTTTGTTGACCCACTACAACCTACTAACATATGAGAACTTCACAAAGCACTGTATGGCCTTAAACAAGCCCCTCGTGGTTGGTTTCATCGGTTGAGTAAATTCCTTTCGACACTTGGTTTTGTTGGGTCTAAATCTGATTCCTCCCTTTTTATACAGCACATGGCTCAAGCTACAACATATATTTGCTCATTTCTTCCTTCATCCAGCAACTTGGTATTGAATTCACTTTAAAAGATTTTGGTGAACTTTCATACTTCTTGGGTGTTTGTGCTACACGATCTTCTACTGGCTTGTTTTTTTCCCAATCCCAATACATTGTTGATTTATTGAAACGCACAAATATGGATGGCGCCAAACCATGTTGTCCTCCAATGAAGACTGGTAAAATTCTATCTCGGCTTGATGGTATTATACTCCCCAATCCTGCCGAATATCAAAGTGTTATAGGAGCCTTGCAGTATTTGTCCTTTACTATGCCGGATATTGTGTTTTCGGTAAACAAGGAATGTTAGTTTATGCACTCGCCTAATGATATTCATTGGAGTGCAGTCAAACGTATCCTTCGTTACCTAAAGCACACGGTCAACGCTAGACTTTTTATCAAGAAATTGGATGATCTTTCTCTTAACTGTCTTTCAGATGTTGATTGGGCTGGATGCCTTGATGATCGTAGGTCTACAAGTGGCTATTGTGCTTTCCTCAGTCCAAATCCTATTTCATGGACATCCAACAAACATCCCACTATTGCTCATTCCAACATTGAGTCGGAATACCGAGGTCTTGCACTCGCCACATCCAAATTAATCTGGCTTGAGTCACTTCTTTATGAACTTTGTCTCTCTCTCCCACAAGCTCCAACGCTTTGGTGTGATAATATTGGAGCCACTTACCTTGATGTTAATCCCGTGTTTCGCGCTCGGACGAAGCATATAGAAATCGATCAACATTTTATTCGAGACAGAATTGCTCAGAAAAAGCTTCATGTTCGGTTTTTATTTTCCGTTGATCAGTTGGCCGATGTTCTAACCAAGCCACTCTCTGGTCCACAGTTCGGTTTATTGCGTTCCAAGCTTGCTGTTCTTGATGATACACTATGCTTGCCGGGCGGGGGGGGGGGGGGGATTAAGCATGATACTGATGATATACATAGTTCCAATGTTCAGCTACAAAGCTCATCCAAAGATCAATTTAGATTAGGATAAACTCTTTGTAACTTCTTTGAGTTTATCCTTTAGATATGTATTCTCTTGTTTCTGTTTTGTACCAAACTTGTTGTTTCTGTTTGTAACAAACTTGTTGGTTTATAAATATATGGCCGTTCTTGTGAACAGTATAGTAGCAGTTGTATGTCATTGTACATTCAACTTGTTATACGTCTTGCCTATGCTTGTAAAGAATTGCCTTACTAATCTTTGTATGGTTCACTTCTTAACACCAATACCATTTGCTTCGTCCTTTAGATAACTCATGATTTCTAAGTACCATGGATGTAACTACCTGGAACCAGGTCTGCCCATCCAAGGCACTCACTTGTCCCCGGTCGTCACGGGTAGGTCTTTTGACCTAATGGAAATACAGATAATTTAAAACTTTTCTTAAACAAGTGAAAGTGATAGAACAATTTATACATGTACATATCAAAAGTGTATCTATAGAAGTAACAAGTCCCATGGTAGACTTACAAGTGAATTACATAACTACTTGGTTATTACAAAATGATGGGTAACTAATCACTCATCTCAGTTATCAAGTTCTACAATCCAAAATAACTAACTACCAAGTACAAGAAATACAACTCTAGGTAGGACGGTAGTAATCCTCTTCTCTATACCCTGGTGCTTTCTCCTTTCCTTTGTCTCCAATCCAGTCCTTCCCACTGGACGTTGACGGTTCTGAAAACAAAATCAATAAAACAACTTATGAGATGAATGTCTCAGTAAGCAACACATGCATGATTGAGAAAACGTAGTTCATGCCAATATTATTCGGAATAAATCATGACATGCGGGTAGTTGAAATAATAGTTAAATCGTCGTCAAGTCAATATAGTACAAGTGGTGTAGTCCTATGCTTTACGTGTACAAGTCAAACAATAAATAAATAATCACACATCAAGTCTTATCAGTTTGTTATCTAGGTGGTTTAATACATATTGCACATGACCCCATCTAACTCTACCGATTTCTCATGATGGGCTAGACATCCAACACTGATTCCCCTTAGTGTTAGGCATCCATATGCTGATTCCCCTTAGCGTAGGGCATCCATGCCTATTCCCCGTAGCTATGGGCATCGGCCACCAATGTTCCTTGGTGTCGAGATGATACAGTACAACAATAGTAACTTGGTCATGGCATTATATACAAATACACCTACTTAAGATTTATGGATCCATAACTTAAGGTTGTTCATTATGCAATTGTCCTTTAGTTCATTTCATATAACAACTCATGCCATTCACGCATATAGAATCTCAATGGTAGCCTCATAGCCTTACCCACATCAACTTGGTCCAATGCCCTTTTTCAACATCTCATGGAACCGGGCCACTGCCCTCCATATAAATATAACAAGTAATGGGCCAATGCCCTTCATATCATGTTAATCAATTTGGGCCAATGCCCTTCACAGTATATATCACATGCTATAACAATAATCAATAGCATCAAGACATGTTCATGGTGTTAAATCATGCATTTTCACACATTACTTGGGCAACCTAGGCCCCAACTCATTAGAAACATTCGCAACTATATTTTGGCTTTGGTTTTCTACTTCTAAGGATCATTTGGAAGATGCTTCAAGTAGTAGAATTAAAATATACCATTCCTATAGAAATCTGGAACATAAACTCTATATGAAACCTAGTTCAGTAGAACGTACCCAAACTCTTGGTTAATTGCAATTTTGAGGTAATTCCAGTGGGAACACTTCCTAGACACCTAAATCCTATTTTTACATGGGTTGGATTCAAACAAAAACAATCTGTAGTTGGAAACTCTCACAATTCCCAAAATATCCAAAACTGCCCAGGGCGCTTGCAATTGCGCTCGAGCGTTGGGTCGGGCGCTCGGCTTAGCCAAAAACTCAACTCTCGGGTTTTGAGTTTTAAATAAACACAGGCGGGGCGCTCACGATCACACTCGAGCGGCCATGCCTACGATCAGTAAATAAAATGGGTGCTCGACATAGCACTCGAGCGCTATGTCAGGCGCCCTGGCGATTTCCAAGTCGCGAAAATCCAAATTGCGAGATTTTTGGGGTTTTTCTCAAATCTAACTTGTTTTCTATGGTTTTTGTGTCTTAAACCTCTCTAGGATGAGCTATCACCTAGTACTCATCTAGCCATGAACACATGCACTTCTTATTCGTAAAGGAAACAAGAATATTCAAAACCCTAGGTCTCAAATCCTTTCAAATCAAAGAATAAGAAGGTTTTAGGTTGGAAGGGTGTTGCTTACCTGATCTAAGCAAGCAAGCATGACCTCTTGCTCCTAAGGCAAGCCATGAACAGCTCTCCCTTGAGCTCCTTGAATGCTTCTTCACAAATCCTTCAACCTTTAACCAAACGAAAATCCACTAAGCCTTTGAGTTTTTCCCTCTTCTTTAGCAAGAGTTCTCTCAACCTTGCCCAACAACTTAGAAGAGAATGGAGTGAAGACTGTGGTAGGAGAATGAGGGTATGGAAGAGAAGAGAAGAAAAGAGAAGAAGAGGGTTTTGGGTTTCAATCGTATGGGTGGAACCCCTCCTTGTACTTAGTAAATTTTCTCCCCAAATGCTCTTTGACAATCTTCCAAGTTTGCCCTTCTCCCATCAAGGCACCAATATTTACCACCTTGCCACTCCTTCCACTTTGCACATTTTTGACAACCCTTGACTTAGCCACTTGGTTGGCTTCATGTTTGGGCTTCTCCCACTTCACCTTCACAACAAAATAGAGAATTTTAGAATTCACCAAATGTCACTTGCTTAATCACTTAAGCAAATGATCTAAGAATCTGGGGTCTCACAATGGATCCTTGTCTTGTGTACTGCCCTCTATTCTCATGTAATACATTGATTGATGGAGAACTTTTATTCCAAGTAGGTGCACTAGTACATTCTCAATGATGTTAAGTATGGTGGTCACTATAGCTAAGGCATCAAAACTAATTCTTTGGTACAAGACATATGAATGAATATAATGCTCTCAAATCTCAATCTACTCTTTCGGTTCTTGAATTAGCTCATTGTAAGGTAACAACTTTGAGTCTTTCATCCTCCAATCTCAAGTTACTTGATAAATGATCAGACTCGAGTCACTAGATACCTCTAAGTCTTGTTTCCCCATATCATTTGTTACTTGTAAACAAAAAACATTGGCTTCGTACTCAACCATATCGTGCATGCAGTCAAACAAGAGTTTTACTACTCCTAGGTGAAGAACATCATGAGGAGAAACTAGCTTTACCCCAATTAATTTTCCATTCACATTAACTATCCTATCAAAATACATGCTCTATATATATGTGTGTTCTTCTTCTGCCTCCTCCATCTATGATAACATTATGTCTTCATTCAGGAAATGTTTCTACAAAGGTTGATAGCCTGGTAAGGGATTTATTGCTAGATGATCTATGACTGCTTGTCCTTTCGTCACCTTTTGTTAGGTATAGACTATCAACCCGTATTGATGGAACCCGCTTCTTCAAAGTATACTTCAATGACTCCAAATTAGACATTAGTCAGAATGTATGGTTGAATAAATTGTTGATTCCCGTCTATGTTGCTCGGACTAAGCTACAACATTTCCTTTCAAGAGACGAATAACAAGTCTTATAATGAATGAACTTCTTGTTAAAGTAATATATTGCTTACTCCTTGCAACCTAACTCAATATGCTGCCCTAATACATAATCAATTGATATATTTGAAATGATAAATACATTATCAAGGGACGTCCTGGAACTGATGAGCCAAGGTTGGTGTGTAAGCGCTCTAATTTTTCATGAAGAACAGTGTTGAAAGTGCAAACACTAGTTTAGAAGAAAATGGGTAAAAGTGAGAATTATTTCTATTTCGTTGCTACCAAACCTGTTATTGGTTGGACCATCACTTAAGCTGAAGCGAGCTGAAGACTCAATTTGACAGCCTTGAGGCTGTCAATTGAAATGAATGGGACAATCAACAGGTTCAGCAAGATCCTGTCTGATTGGTAAATAAAATTTTCCTTTCTCAAGAACAACATTTATCACGTTAACCAAATTGACTTTTGTGAAGACACCATTTAACAAGCTCAATTTTTGTCTAATTTTCTAAGTACTTAGCTGAGTAAATAACTTACTAGTGATGGGCCAATATTCGAAATAAAAGCAGCCACAAAGAAGTGGTTTTACATTTTCACACAACAAAAAATGAAATCTCATAAAGGAAATTGACCAAACGAAAAAACAATAATAAGGAATTATTGAGAAAGCAATTTCATTACCATTAAACAGAATCTTTACTTATCTCTACATGAATTAAACAAGGTATTGTGTTCCCAAGTTCATATGGTTTGCTCATACCTACTCTAACAGACAATGAATTGATTTATAACTTGTCACATGGTCTTGCATTCAACAAGTGTTTCTGCATTTCATGTGATTATCGCATACAACACATGCACTTTCACTAGTGAAATGACAACCACAATCTTTCCTCTTATGATCCATCACATTCTTCTAGAGAAAGGATATAAACATTTGACAAGTAGAAGTACCAAATATATGTGAAATCTAAGAGGACACAAAACTAGATATACAATTCATAGAAAAAGATGTATCAAGTAATTGTAGACACCCCAAATTGCACTACAAAATGAGAAAATAATTGAAAACATGTAATTGGGATTTGAAACAGGTCAAAAAAGTATAAAATCTGGCCAAACTGGTCATGCCCGTATTTTGTTTACGGTCTAGTCATGCCCGCAGTTGATATACGGGCACGGCGTGCCTGTATTAATAATACAGGCAGAGCGCGCCCGTAATATATATACGGGCACAGGGGTTTTTGTGCGAATTTATCCTTTCTCGATTTCTGAGCCTTATCTGCATCCAAATATATCTCTGGGATATGCGAATCCTCTTATTTATCCATTCGAATCTCTTATTATCCTATTTGGCAATGGATTGGCATTATCCCTGTTTTTAATTCAATCTAGAGGATCATGGCATATCCCTTTGGACCAACCATGCCCCTGGGTTTGCCTATAAATAGAGGTCAGATCCTCAAGCAAAGGGCCACGAAATTTGAAGTCTAAGGAGCTCCAAGTGAAAAGAGGAATCCCTGCTTCTCTACTTGCTCAATCCAGGTAAGTCCCTTTTCCCTTTTATTTTCTGTCTTCAATTCTAGGTGTAAGCACCTTATTTTTGCACCCCTGGAAGTGCTGAAAATGGAAACCCTAGCAGAAAGTCAAACCCCAAGGGGACAAAAAGTTGACTTTTTGATTAGGTGATAGTTGACCACCTTGCTTTATCTCATTAGATAGAAAATCCCGACACGGTTCCAACGCAACTGAGTTTGTAGGAATCGGAGTCCGGATGAAGGTTTTGCGGGCGGTCAAACTTGACGGGGAGCAGAAATTGACTTTCTGTTAAACCCCGGATCAGGTGCCCAAACTTGTCCCAGTGAACAGGTCATCCTGACACGATTCTAATGCAACTAAGTTTGCTCGAATCGGAGTCCCGGATAATAAGTTATGGGCAAAACAAGAAACACTAAAAACTGCCCACGTGGCAAAAACAGTAGAGAAAACAGGAGAAAAAGGTGTCTGGGGGCAAAACCGTAAAATATCAGGACAGTCAAAAATATCTGATGGCATGTCTGTAATTACCTGGGGACGAATCTGTGAATATCAAGTTGATGTGAAAATAGATCAGGGACTAATATGCAATTACCAAGAAAATCATCCCCACATGCTTAATTCCCCACCACATCTTTCTTTCTCTCTTTCTCCTCCATAACTCATCCCCCACATGCTTAATTCACCACCACATCTTCTTTCCCTCTCTCTCTCCTTCATAAAGGCATGTTCCCCATGTGCACCCCCATTCACCATGCATGCAAGCACCTCTCTCTCTCTCTCTCTCTCTCTCTCTCTCTCTCTCTTTCTCTCTCTCCACCTCATGAATATCCATGCATACATCATGCATAACCTCTCTTTCTCTCTCTCTCTTCCCCCCATGATCACCCATGCATGCATCTTGCATGCACCTCTCTCTCTCCCTCATGATTAGTGTTCCCCATGTGCATCCCCTATGCATCATCCATGCATGCACCACCTCATGCATCCTTCTCTCTCTCTCTCTCTCCTCCAAACACCTTTTCCCCATGCATGCATCATATGCATACACATCACACACACATCACATTATAAAAATTCCAAGCCCCCATACGTATGGGGGGTGGAGCACATTTTTGTCTCTCCATTTTCTTCTCTAATCTCTCTCCCATCTCTCCCAAGCTCTCTTCATCTCTCCCACTCTCTTGAACCTCTTATCCCAAGCCATTTCTCTACCACTTTTCTTCACTTCCATCACTTGGAGGAGGTCTTGGAGATCATTTGGAGAGGAGGAGGTGCTGCCCAAGGACTGTGGTGTCACAAAGTAGCTCAAGCACATCTCCAAAGGGGTCTTACACTTCAAGGTATGATTCCCCACTAAGTTTTATGTAACATATGTTAAAATAAGTATGATCAAGGCATGTTGCTTCACTTTTTCATTGTGTATGTGCTGTATCCCCTTTCACCAAGCATGTTTTCCCCTTCTACTAGTCTCTTTAGGCTCATTTAAGGGTTGGTATTCTCTCACGGTAAGAGGAGAATCCCCGGTAGCCTAAAGAGAAGGAGAAAAGTTTTCTTTGGTTGATTAAGAAGGTCCACTCGACCACTGTCTTGATGGTTTCTGTTTTGGGTTATTTTTATCAAAAAAAAAGAGAGGAGTATGTTCCTCTTGTGCATGCCATCTCATGTACCCCCAAGTAACCCCCCTTCTATTCCCTTCTTTAGGTTTTAGATTGATATTATCACATGGAAATCCATGTGTGATGCATGCTGAAGTTCACTCATTATTGTTTATGCATGGTCTAGTTGTCATCTTATGTGTGCATGAATTGGTCACTATGTGAAGCATGCGTAGGGTTACTGGAGGACCATGTAAATACCTGACTTTTCTTATTGTTTTGTCTGTTTTCATAATGATTTTTATCCCTTTTTAGCTACTATTTAGGTTGGTGTAGGGTGCATGCAAAGTGTGTCTAGCATAACATGTCTCATTGGTTTACTTTGTGTATCATGGTTGTTTCCTTTTAAATATGAGATACCCAAAACAGGGACACTTGATCCCTGTTTAGGTGCTGGTTTTAGCACAAGAGAAAGAAGAAGGAGGGGGGGGGGGGGGGGGGAACCCCCACCCATTTCCTTTGGTATTTGGTCTTGAAACCCCAAGAAAAAGAGATGCCATTTGGTTCTATTTGAACCACTGTGGGCCCACACAGGGGCCCACACAATCATTAGAACACCCTAGAAGACCCAAGAACCCAAGCCCAATGCAAAAATCTGAAAGAAGCATGTTTTTAGGTTGATTTGACAACTCAGGTCGGATCAACAGGGCCCTGTTTGTAGCCGGCTAGAGATGCCGGATACATTGGTCTTTATGTATATCCGGCATCTCAGGCCGGCTACACATGTTCCATTGAGTAGCCGACATTTTAGGTCGGCTACGCTGCTGAAATGCCCATTGCTGCTGTTTTGCGATCTTTTGCTATTTTTGTGCCTTGTTGATCAATCCGAACGAACCAGAAGGGTTTCTGGGTCACCCGGAAACCCAAGGTGGACCTTGGACCGACCCGGTCCAAATTGATTTCTGGTGGGCCTTTCAACGGGGCCCACCAAGCCCGACAAACCCATTTTTGCTAAATTAAGACTATCAAATTAATTGAGTGGGCTGGACCATTGGAGGCCCACCCAAGCCTAGTTTCAGTAGCATGTTGCTTAGATTTAGGCATGGTTTGGCCGAGACCAAGGGTAGGGCCGATCGGGCCTGCTAAAGCCCATTAAATCGAACCAATTTTAGGGTTTCCAAACCCTAACTCAATAAGCCTTGGGCTTTCAAGCCCAAGCCTAGGTAAAGGGCCCCAAGCCCGATGCCTGGCCCGCTTTGGTATAATTAATCAAGATAACACAAAATCACTTGGCAACCAGTTGTGTGGCCCACTCAAGGGCCCACAAACCAACCCGGCCCACTTGTGCATAGAAATCACTTAAACCTTTCAATTTGAATCATTAAATAAAATCAATTCATTTGAACCAAGCCCAAAGGGCCTCTTAGGCTAGACCGAGGCACACCAGGGGACACGTGGGCTCAACCAAGCCCACCAAGGAATCCGCGGGCCTTCCAATGGGGCCTGCCCGATCAGACTCAGATCATTTTTAACCAAAAGAAGATAAAATCAAGTAAAGGGATCCACACCACTTTGGCGGTCCCGCCGGACTTAACCAAATTGAATGCTGGAATAGGAATCGGGTGAGTGAGAGACCAAAGTTGACCCAAACCAGGGAAACCTATGGGACTCGTCACTTGACGGGGTGGACTGCATGGGGTGTCTACGGACTTCCCCAGACCGCAACCGAGAACCTACTTAGAATCTCAAGCCGCAGACCAAGCCATAATAAATAAATTTAGGCACCCAGGTGTCTGCCTGCACCCCATCAGGCAGTGGCGACTCCAAACAATCCCGAGGCACGCATCATTTTGCATGCGCCTCGTCGTGCGACCGAAATCAGGTGCGCACACTAGGAGTAATCAGATCTTCTCCATTACTGTAGAATAAGGCCTGGCTTATACTTGTATTCCTAAACCTGCCTCCAAGTACCTCAAGAATACTCTTGTAGAAACCCGATAATTTTCTCTCTGTAAGAATTATTTTGTTGTTATTTATGTGGGGAATTAAAGTTAAGGAGTTTTGTGTAAATATGTAGGAGTTTTCGGTGGGTGAGCGCGCATCAAAAAAGAGGTTTCAAAAGTTCGTCGAGCAGCAAATTATTTATGGAAGGTATATATATATACTTTAGGAAAATTAGGTTTGGGTTTTAATACGCGTATACTCATACTGAGATCGATTGGCGATTGCGGCTGCAGCGATTTTCCTAGGTTACTTTGGGAGAGAAGAAGAACTGGGGAGTCCTACCGTTTGGAGTTTGTGATCAAGCAGTTCAAAAGGGCTTTTCCTCTTGTGATCAAAAGAGTATCTGGGCGATTAGACGAACTGTTGGTTGGGGTTTGCTCTACGAGGGGTTGCTGTTGCCAAGACTTGGAAGCGTATAAGGTGAGTGGCACCGTTTTAAAACCTGGGTTTTCGTATTATTCGTAGGTTTAATCTGAATGCATATGTTTTCCTGGAAGAAGATATTCATGTGTTTTCTGGACGGAGATAGTCCGAGTGTGGTTTCTTTACGATTGAATGAGATAAATAAAAACGTGTTTAGATTAATTTCAAAAGTGGTTTAAATGTGTTTTGGGAATGTTTGGAGACTAGGAAAATTGTTACAGAGGGAAAAAGTTCGGCCAGTCGTATAGATCTTGAACTAACAGAGAGTCAATGAAACAGAAGGGTATTCGCCGAGTGGCGCTGACCCAGCGCCAACTGACCTGGTCGGCGAAACCAAAATTTGGTTTTACCGCCGAGCCCGTGCTCAACGCGCGCCTAGCTCGTGCGGCTTCCTTTTTCTCCGTGCCTAAGTCACCCGAGTCTCGCGCATATCGTGTGCTCAACTCGCGCGTAGTAAATTGTGAAGTGAGCGCGACCTGTATTGTTTATAAATGTCTTACCGCCAACCTCGCGCCTAGCGCTAGAGGTCAGTGCAAGGTCGATCCTTTGCCGAATGTTGAGATTTGAGAAAAATAAGATACAGAGAACACTTTGAGGGTTTTAAGCACTTACTTATTGACTAGTTGGAATGTTAGAAAATAATATATTAGTCAAACCAAAATCTGAGATTATTGAATCACCTTCTGAACATTAGTACGAACTATTCGAAAGGAGAGTTTAAGGAAGTTAGGCAGAATTGTTGCTATTTATGATCCTATACTTAAATGAGCTAGGTTTGGTATATACTTCATCTGTTTTTGAAATTGTATAAATTGGTTTTGTTCACTATCAAATGCCTGAAAAGTATTGAATGGTTTTGTGTGAGTAAGAGAAATTTGATTTCATAAGAGTGTTGTTGTGAGGTTGGGAACTTTAAATTGTGTGAGTTGAGGTTCTGGTTGGAACAATTTGTGATGAGTGTATTAAGATACACAGGTTTGAAATAATTGTGGGTTTACTGAAATGCGGAGTTTATTTGATCCTTGTTAACCTTAGTAATGTGATGGTATGTGTTTATTGGTATAATTGCATGGCCTTGTGTGTTGCCACGACCAGTGTAGAGCAGCCAGATACCCTGAGTAAGCCTGGTTGTCAGTGCCGATACCCGGAGTAGGCCGGCATTGGATGACGATACCCTGAGTAGGCCGTCATTTCAGAGTGTCCGATACCCTGAGTAGGCCGGAACTGTGTACATGGAGGTGTGGAGTGTCTACTTGGCATGTAAATTAATCAATGTAAGAATATGCATGACATTGACCTTTTTGTGGTGTTATCGGAAATCTGTTGTTTAAATTGTTGGTTATTATCGAAGCATGTTTTATAACTATGTTTAACTATTTCTGCATGCATGTGTCACTCGCTGTGATATTCGTATCTCATCCTTCGTTGTTGCTTTGTTTTTCAGATCTTCGTGGTGAGGTGCCTACTGGGGTAGATCCGACTAACACCTATAGGGAGGAGGATTATTACTACAATCCTTAGACTAGTAGGTCATTTTAGATGTAAACTTTGTTTCAATTGATTTTGTGGGAAATGTAATAAGGTAGTAAATTGGAACCATTTGATGTTATTTGAAGATTTTATAGACTTATTAGATGAGAATTTTAATTGTGCACTCTGATATGGTATAAATAGAGTGATTATCTAGCAATCACTGTTATTGAGATCCTTACCTAACCCTCTGTGAGACGTGTTATACCTTTAATGAACAACACGGATCCGGGGCGTTACAACTCTCTAGCTGTAAAAGGTGAAGAGAGAGCTAGGGGAAAGGGGAACAGGTGGATCCCTAGAATAGAACCCCATAATCTGTTTTTCTTTTTTCTTTTTGTAGAATAAGGCCATTGATTGTGTTTGTATACCTAAACCTATCTCTAAGTACCTCAAGAATCCTCTCTAGCAGTAAAACGTGAAGAGAGAGCTAGGGGAAAAGAGAATAGGTGGATCCGTAGGGTAGATCCCCCATGTGCTCTAATCTGTGAGATATGGCTGCTTTGAATATCCTGTTCATGTTTTAATGGTTTTATTTTGAATCTGAATGAATCATATGAATCTATGATGTTTATGCATGAGATCCCCACTTTTTCCTAAAATTTGGATTTTCACCACTTTTGCACCTACAGCACTGTTTTCGTGATTTTAGGCTAAGATCCTGGATCTATCATGATCTATATGATAGATCTGGATTCAGAAGCCTGAAAGTAACTTCTTGGATTTCATGAAGTGGTTTTTGAGTCGTTTTTCATGTTTGAGAGAAGACCCTACGGTCTAAGTTCTCCCGTTTTGATGTTCTTCATCAATGTGGGTATTTTTTGTTTTGATTTTTTGATCTAATGTGAAATTTGGGCTATATCTATGTCCTAGACTGTTCAAGTTCAATTCTGCAATATTTTATAAAAATCATATTTTTCTAGATTTCTAGAATTTAACTTGAAGCCAGGTTTTTGAAGTTTTCAGTTTAGATTGGTTTTATTTGATTTAATCTCAATTTTATTTTAATCATGAAACCCTAGGAATGGTATGATCATATTTGAAAGTTCTGAATCAATCAGGCTATTCGTATGAAAAAAAGCATACACTTTTATCTTTTTTGTGATTTTTCATGATTTTTGTAGCAAGCCCTTTTTCCTTTATTTTAACATAAACAATGCCTGGCAACCACCTTGTGTGGATGAATAGGGGTGTCTAACACCGTCCCCTATTCATAACCTAATCCCCTTACCCATCTTTGGTTTTTTTTAATAGGGTTATTTTTACCCTAAATTTGCGTTTTTTGTGCTTATTTGATATTTTGGTGTCCATTCACACTTAAACAGAATGGTGGCGACTCTTTGTTTTTAACCAATCCCATGTGATGATTAGGAAGTCATTGAATTGATTTTTCCATGTCTCACCACTGGCGACTCTGCTGGGGACTTGTGGATTTCAGCCTTTTGGTTTTTGTTCATGTTTTGGGTGTTTTTGCTTGCTTGCTATTTTTAGCATGTTTGATATGTTCTAGGGTTTTGCTTGCTATTTTGTGTTCTTAAGCATGTTGGGTATGTTTTAAATCTGATTTATTGCCTAAAAGCATGGGTTATTGCCTAAAAGCATGGGGGGTAGAAACATGTTCAATTCTGATTTATAAGATTGTTTCTAGATGCATGCGTAGAGGGGGTTCTTTTGATAAACCATGCTTATTTCTTGCTGTATTTTTATAATAGCATGTTTTAAATTTCAGCATGATCTCCATGATGTATTTTGGTTGTATAACATGATCATATGTTTACATGTTTTGGTGATTTTTGTGAGCATGTTTTAGGTGCTATAGGGTTGCTTTGTTTCCTTGTATTTGTTTACTTTGAATGTGCTTTCATATTATGCCTTGGTTTGTATATGCATGGCTACGAAAAGAGTGGTAAGGGTTTGGGACGTTGTGAATGTACCCAAATTTTACATATGCACTGTGCACATTTTATTTTTTTACACACCCTACCCATAACCTATAGGAAGTTGAACCCCAATGTATGTAGCTTGGCGCAACGAGGTCGATACTTCGGAAAGCGAAAGTGAAAACATTCACCTTAGAACTTTGGGCCAATGATGTGATGATAATGTGGATCTGTGATTTGATTCTGGTAATCACTAGGCTTGAGTTCTAAGTTGCCATTAAGCCAAAACCCAAAAACCCCTATTCTTGAAGGTGGAGTTACACGTTTTTGCTAAAGTACACAATTACGTGGGGATATGGGTTTGTAATTGTGGGAAGGCCGTTTGTATGGTTCCAAGCCAAGGCATAATGCGGATGCCATATTGAAGGTAAACAAGGTAACCTTAACTTTTGCATTATTTTCATGTCATAGGGTTGTCATGGTGTCCATCGGGTTGGGATAAAATTGGTCCCAAATAGGCATGTATCCTAAAATTGGTGTAGCCCATAGGAAGAGTTTTTAACTCTGTTCAGAATCAATCCTACCCAATGTTCATACAAGAGGCAACCAAAGGGTACCATACCCCTGAATATGGTGTCAATTTGGAGGGAACATGTGCCCTCCTAAACGTGTATTTTTGCAAATAGGTCAAAGTCCACTTTGGGACAGTTTAGAAGCCTTGCAAGGGTGAACTGCATGTTTGGATGAACAATCAAAGTGATCAAATCATGTAAAAATTGGAAAAAACAAAAAAGGCTCCGTAAACTGCATTTATTAAACGGGTTGGGCTTGCCCGTATTGGTTATACGGGCTGGTCTCATCCGTGTTGGCTATACGGTCATGGCTTGCTCGCAATTTAAATGCGGGCAAGGCCGGACCGTACTGTATATGCGGTTTTCTCGGAAAATTCAAATCTAAACAGTTTTTTCCACTAAATCATGTTCCTTCAACCTTCAAATGATGATAAAGGGAAATGAGTTTGAATAAAATGTTTCAAAAAAATTTTTTTAATACAAATGTGAAACAAAAAAAAATCTAAAAAAGAATAAATAAATAAAAAATAAAATCTTTGGGCCTCTGAAAGCCTTTGAATTTTATACCTTTTTCAAAAAATCTTTGGGCCTCTGAATGTAACGCCCCGGATCTGAGTCACGAAATAACACCGTAACTCATCCCCGGAGGTTAATTTAAAACACAGGATCGCAATATCAGAATGAAGGAAAAACATGAATACAACAATAGCTATATAACAGAGTGCGCTAAAATATTCCTAAACTAAAATAAAACTCACATGTCCTAGTAACTACCCGCAAGTATCGAGCTCTCCAAGAGTATCTGAAAACAAAACAAAAGCAACGGGGTGAGATACGAATATCCCAGTGAGCAGCACATGCATGCACAAATACATTTAGTTCAGTTCTAAAACATGCCACGATTACAAACCATATACAACGATGATAACACGTATAACCCAACAAAACTTCAACGATCCAATTTACATCCATGAGGAAAACCATCGTATAAACCAAGCAGTAAAGACGGTATCAAATCATGCATATAGCCGTAAAGTCATGTATAACCAGGTAACAACATATCGAATAAATCATAGTTCAGCAACTCAAAAGATATAACTCGGGTCCCAACCTGTATCAACAATAAAGTCACATCATAGCCATGCCCACGCCTCTCAATGTATATCCGGCCTACTCAGGGTTTCGGATATTGAAATGACAGCGTCATCCAATGCCGGCCTACTCCGGGTATCGGAATTGACAACACCCTACCACTCAGGGTCACGATGCTGCTCTACACTGGCGGAAAAACTACTAACACCAGATAAGCGATAAACCACATTCAGTGAACCATAAATACCAATAAACAAGCGGATAAAACATATTGTGCCAAATAAACAAATCCCCACAGTAGTCAATGTCATGTAGTTGCTTAGTTTGGTTAATCAACATGCCAGAGCGACATCCACACCTCCATGTACACAGTTCCGGCCTACTCAGGGTATCGGACACTCTGAAATGACGGCCTACTCAGGGTATCGTTATCCAATGCCGGCCTACTCCTGGTATCAGCATTGACAACCAGGCCTACTCAGGGTTTCTGGCTGCTCTACACCGGTCGTGGCAACACTCCATGGCCATGCCATTACACCAATAAAACAAAATACATCACATTACTAAGCTTAGACTCTGGATCCAGGACAAGCTAAACGAAAACCGATAAATAACCAAATAAACTCCGCATTCAGTAAACCCACATTTATTTCGAACCTGTGTATCCCAATACACTCATCACAAATTGTTCCAACCAGAATAGTAACTCCTCACAAGTGTTCCAACCAGAACTTCCACTCACACAAGAAAATAGTCTTTACAATTCATTTCAAAACTTGCCAATAAGTAAAGCCAGGATTTAATAAATTCTCAACCAAGTACAGTGTTTAACCAAAGAGAACTAAAATAGGAACTCCTAGTGTTTGGTATCCAAAACATCACCTACAGATAGCCCTAAATTTGCCTTGGAAGCTCCTAAGAATTTCCAGAATTTATCTTTAATATTCTCATAGGTAATATTGTTTCTAGAGTCTTAAACATGTGATTTGTCGAGTGCTTGAAACCTCTTATCATCAAAATCCAACTTGGTTTACTCAAACATGCAATTTGGCAAAGAAAATGGACCATGCGCTGACCTCCTGCACTAGGCGCGAGGTCGGCGGGAGGTCGATGGTCGAAATTTTGGGTATGCGCCCACTTCAAGTCGAGTGAGCCCGAGCTAGGCGTGAAGTGGGCGGGAGGTTCGCGCGAGATGCGCGTATCGGGTTTAATTGCGCGCGAACTGAGTGCCAAGTGGGTGCAAGCTCGGTGGATAGTATAATTTGACCTTGCGCCTACTACCCGAAGTGGGCGCCAGTGAGCGCCAAGTGGGCGGATAGTCGACTGAGTTTTCGAGTCTCTGTTATTTCCAGATCTACAACTCTGGCCGAACTTTTTCGGTCTGTAACTACTTCTTTAGTCTCCTAATATCCCCAGCACACATTCAAACTAGTTTTGGAATTAATCTAACACAAATTTTATTTACCCTCGTCCAGTTTTAAAGAAACAATCCTCGGACTATCTCCGTCCAGAAAACCAATGAATATCTCATTCCACAAACATATGCATTCAGATTAAACTTACGAATAATACGAAACCCAGGTTTTAAAACAGTGCCACTCACCTTACACGCGCTTCCAAGTCTTTGCAATAGCATCCTTCGTGAAGCAAAAACCAACCAAGATCCACGACACACAGTCGATCGCCGCCCAGTCGATCGGCACCCAAACTCCTTCGTTTCGCGAGAGTCTTTCCTGGATACCCTTACCACGGAACAACTGGATCGGCAGGAAAACCCAGACTTCTTCTCCTCTCCAAACCCTATATCACCAGCCGCAATTGCCTTCAACTCAAAGTATCCGTAAACGAAAAGAAAACCCTACGAGTCCAAATACGCTAGGTATTTATACTTACCTTACATACACTTTGCCGCTCGACAAGTTTTGAAACACTTGATTTGGTGCAACGCTCGCCCACCAAGATTCCTACCTATTCAACTCATTTAAGTGTGCGATCAGGTACCTGCCACTCCACAAAAAACCTACACCAGCATCTTCCCCAAATAAATAAAATTTTCCCATTTTAAATAATTCATCCTATTTAGATTTTAAATTTAGCTCAAATTAATTTCCTCTTCTCAATTATTAAAATTTTTCATTAATTAAACTAATTAACAACAAAATCTAAAATATTTTTATGTTATTAAAATTCGGGATTTTACACTGAAAGCCTTTGAATTTCAGACCTTTTTCAAAAAAATCTCTGGGCCTCTGAAAGCCTTTGAATTTCAGACCTTTCTCAAAAATCTTTGGGCCTCTGGAAGCCTTTGAATTTCAGATCTTTTTCTTTGGGCCTCTGAAAGACTCTGAATTTTAGATCTTTTTCTGTGGGCCTCTGAAAGCCTTTGAATTTCAGATCTTTTTCTTTGAGCGTCTGAAAGCCTTTGAATTTCAGATCCATGGGCCTCTGAAAGCCTTTGAATTTCAGATCTTTTTCTTTGGGCCTCTGAAAGACTCTGAATTTTAGATCTTTTTCTGTGGGCCTTTGAAAGCCTTTGAATTTAAGATCTTTTTCTTTGAGCGTCTGAAAGCCTTTGAATTTCAGATCCATGGGCCTCTGAAAGCCTTTGAATTTCAGACCTTTCTAAAAAATCTTTGGGCCTCTGAAAGCCTTTGAATTTCAGATCTTTTTCTTTGGGCCTCTGAAAGCCTTTGAATTTCAGAAATATCCTTGGGCCTCTGAAAGCCTTTGAATTTCAGATATTTTTCCAAAATACCTTTGGGCTTTTGAAAGCCTTCGAATTTCAGACTTTACCCTTGGGCCTCTGAAAGCCTTTGAATTTTAGATCTTTGGCCCCCTAAAAGCCTTTGAATTTTAGACTTTTCCCCTGGGCTTCTGAAAGCTTTTGAATTTCAGACCTCTTTCAAAAAATCTTTGGGCCTTTGAAAGCCTTTGAATTTCAGACATTTCTCAAAAATCTTTGGGCCTCTGAAAGCCTTTGAATTTTAGACCTTTTTCAAAAAATCTTTGGGCCTCTGAAAGCCTTTGAATTTCAGACATTTTTCAAAAATATTCCTGGGCCTCTGAAAGTTTTTGAATTTCAGACCTTTTTCAAAATATCCCTGGGCCATCTAAAAGCTTCTGAATTTTAGGCAAATCATTTCTTTGGGCTGTCTAAAAGCCTCTGAATTTTCGACAAATCATTTCTTTGGGCTGTCTAAAAGCCTCTGAATTTTAGACAAATCATCTCTTTGGGCCGTCTATAAGCCTCTGAATTATAGACACATATTCTTTGGGCCGTCCATAAGCCTCTGAATTATAGACACATATTCTTTGGGCTGTCTATAAGCCTCTGAATTATAGACACATATTCTTTGGGCCATTTAAAAGCCTCTGAATTTTAGACAAATCATTCCTTTGGGCTGTCTAAAAGCCTCTGAATTTTAGACACAATCTTTTTGGGCCATTTGAAAGCCTCTGAATTTCAAACATCCATCTCTTTGGGCCGTCTAAAAGCCTTTGAATTTTAGACACAACCTTTTTTTGGGCCGTCTAAAAGCCTCTGAATTTTAGACACAATCGTTTTGGGCCATTTGGAAGCCTCTGAATTTCAAGCATCCATCTCTTTGGGCCGTATATAAGCCTCTAAATTATAAACACATATCCATTTTGGGCCGTCTAAAAGCCTCTGAATTTTAGATATTTCTCATTCTTTGTGGGACCTGTTGGAAGCCCTAAAATATTCCAACAACTCTTTGGTTGGTCTTTTTCGTACCAATCATTTCATACCTTGTGGGATATGTTGGAAGCCCTAGAATATTCCAACAACTCAAAAAAAAAAAAAAAAGATAAAAAGGGGGGAAAAAATCCAAGCTCGTGTTCACCTAACCTGCATACATGCATTTATAGGTAGGTAACTGAAATTGAATTGGTACTGATATTTCTTTTTTATTATTTTTCCAAGTATCAAGATATTTGCAACCATAGCTCCTGTGACCAGATCAAGAGCTTGCACCATGAATCCCACTGAGAATCAAGCCGATGTTCGTATTCAAGACTTTGCCCAGCTGCAAGAGCAAGTGGCAGGACTTGCCCAAATGCTAGAAAACTTACTGGCGGTGCAAGCTCAAGTCCAAGCCCAGAACCAAGCCTCCACTTCCAACGTACCACCTCCACCTCAAGTCAATATTCCACCTCCGATTCAACTTATTCCTGAACCCATTTCTGAACCCACCTCGGAACCTATACTAACCAGGGAGGAGACGGTTGAATCAGAAAAAGAAAAAGAGAGGATGAGGGATGAGATGGAAAAGAAGTTCATGGATAGGCTGGAGATTATTCAGGATGAACTGAGGGAGGTGAAAGGGGTGAATAACTTTGGAGGCACCAATTTCGAAGATTTTTGTCTATGCCCTGACGTATGTTTACCGGCTGTGCGCGCGTGGGAAACGCGGCACGGGGTAATTCGGAGTCGCCACCGCCTGATGGGGTGCAGGCGGACACCTGGGTGCCTAATCTTGTCTATTTAGGGCTTTGGGTCTGCGGCTTTGAGATTCTAAGGTTGGTTCTCAGTTGTGGGCTAGGGAAGTCCGTAGACACCCCAATCCACCCCGTCGGATGACGGGTCCCGTGGGTTCCCTGATTTGAGTCAGCTTTCATATTTGGTTCTCACCCGATTCCTAGTCCAGCATGCTTTTTGTTAGGTCTTGGTGGGACCACCTGAGTGGTGTGGGTCCCTTTTAGTTGATTTTATCTTTTCTTGACTTAAGTGACCTGGCTCTGATTGGGTGGGCCCCGTTGGAAGGCCCTACTGGTGTCCTGGATGGGCTTGAGTTGGCCTGTGTGCCCTTGGTGGGCCCCAGTCTAAGCCTAGGAGGCCCTGTGGGCTTTGGTTAATGAGTTGGTTTTTTATTAAGGTTCAAGTTTGAAGCTTAAATGGTTTTCATGCGAGTGGTGGGCCGGATTGGTTTGTGGGCCCCTTAGGTGGGCCCACATGGTGGCCAATTGACTTTGCATCTTTTATCTTCGTTGGTTTGCCAAAGTGGGCTGGTCATTGGGCTTGGGGCCCGTGATCCAGGCTTTGGGCTTTGAAAGCCCAGCTCCTTAGAGTTTGGGGCTTGCACCCTAACTCGGTTCGGTTGGCGGGCTTTGGCGGGCCCGAAAGGCCCTAGCCCAAGGTCTCGGCCAAACCACACAATTTATGCATTCGTTCACCTTACAAGGCGCGGGTGGGCCGCATTGGGTTTGGCCCGCCCGGTTCACATGGTTATTTTAGCTTAGGTTATTTAATTGCATGCCTTCAGGTTCATTGGGCTTGGTGGGCCCCGTTGGAAGGCCCACTAGTGTGCCAAGTTGGACCGGTTGGTCCAAGTCCCATCTTGGGTTTCCGGATGGCCCGGAAACCCTGCTGGTTCAATGATTTTGATGCAAATCACCATAGAATTCGGCAATACAACAGAATATACAAAAAAAAGCATGCTTCTGTGTGTATCCGGTAACTCAGGCCGGACACACAAGTTCCACAGGTGATCCGGTCAGAGTGACCGGATACACAGGGCCTGTGGGTTATCCGGCCTTGGTGGCCGGATACGCTAAGGCCTCAGGTGATCCGGCCTGAGTTGCCGGATCACTCTGGAATGGCCTTTTTTGGGCTTTGGCCTTTCGGGATGGATTCCAGGGGGTTCCTGGGACATTTTAAGAGTCTTGTGGGCCCCTATGAGGGCCCACGTTGGCTCAGGTTTGAGAGAAGCCTCATTTGGCTTCTTTCCTTGGGTCTCTTAGCAAAAGCAAGGGAATGTAAAACAAAAGGGGGGGGGGGGGGGGGAAGGGGATCATGCTTACACAAGATGGTAATGAAAATAGGACACACACATGGTCCTAATGATGAAGAAGAAATCTGCTTCCAGGGAGGGTTGGTCCCCGCATGCTTGGATCCAAGGCTAACTACTTTCATGCAAAGAAAACAGGAACCTATACTAACACATGGTGCATGGGATTCACAGCAAAGCCTCACTGGCTATACACATGCATTTTACTTGAAGAAATAAAGAAAGGAAGAAAGGGGGGGTTACACATGGGGGTACAAAAGATCACATTCCAAGGAGGAACATGCTCCTCCAGAGAATGCCTATAATCCAACCTCAAAATAGAAAATACAGAACATTAGAAAGCATGTAAGACTGGACTTTTGTGCCTCTTAAACGATCCCTACGTGGGTATCATGCATGCGGTGGCTCCATGCCATAAAAAAGGAAGCAAACACATGCTCAAAGTGATAGGAGCATGACTCCATGCAAAGAAGGAAGTCATACCAAAAATATTTTTAGAAAAATGCAAGTTTAATATATGATGAACACAACATGCTAGGGAGCCTTACCTGAAGGTTTTTGCACCCTTGAGCGAGGTAGAGACCCCTCCTTGAGGCCAAAAAGTGTAGCTGGAGATCCTCCTCCTTGAGCACAGCAGTGGTTCCCCCTTTGGCTTCAACAAGAACAAGAAAGAGAGAAGAAGGCCAAGTCTAGGGTGGCTTTGATTTGTATTTGGAGGTGAAAGAGGGTTGAGAGAGGTGAAAGAGGTGGGATTCGGGGTGAGCAAGTGGGGGAGAAGGGCTGGGAAGCAACCAAAAATAATGCCAACCCCGGATATGAGCTGCTGTTGGCTATTTATAGGCAACTTAATGTATCCGGCAACTCAAGCCAGATACACTAAGGCCTCTTCGTATCCGGACTTCAAGTCCGGATACACTGGCTTCCCTTTGTATCCGGTAACTCAGGCCGGATACATGACTTAATCATTTCAAAATTTAATGCCGCCGCGAATCTGTCGGCCAAGTGGCATGAATTTCGCGCGAATATCTTTATGTATCCGGCCTTCAAGTCCGGATATGAAGGAGAGGCAGTGTATCCGGTATATATGACCGGATACAAATCAAAAAATTACGGATTTGCCCTCGGACTTGACCGATTTGACCCTTTTTGATATCTACGGATCGCCCGTACGAATTTTTTATATTTAAGATTTAGTCCCTGAGATATTTTGCTGCGTTGGCCGCCACGTGTGCAGCTTCTGCGCCATGTGTGCAGTTTCCGGCTTTGCTGCCCGGGAACTTTGACAGTTCATATCTCACTCATCTGAACTCCGATTTGAGCCAGCTCAATTGCGTTAAACTCGTATCGGAGCCCTCTATTTAATGACATGGGGCTAAGCACTTGCACGGATTCCGAGAAAAAGTCAACTTTTGGCCTTCCCTTAAGTTTGACTGCCCTTAGAACCTTCATCCGGGCCCCGATTCCTGCAAACCCAGTTGCGTTGGAACCGTGTCGGGATTCTCTATCCATTGGGATAAAGTAAGGCATTTGGCACGGAATTCGAGGAAAAGTCAACTCTCGGCTTTCCCTTAAGTTTGACTGCCCTTAGAACCTTCATCCGAGCCCCGATTCCTGCAAACCCAGTTGCGTTGGAACCGTGTCGGGATTCTCTATTCATTGGGATAAAGTAAGGTGGCCAAATTTTATCTGATTAAAAGGTCAACTTTTCACCCCTCAGGGTTTGACTTTTTATCCGGGCTTTGCATTTCTGGCTTTTTTTGGAGCGCAAAAATGAGATGCTTACAGCTGCCCCTCTTTGCCGAAGTCACCTCGCGGATGAATGGCAAAGAGAAAAAGAATCTTGTTTTTTCGCCTGGTATTTCTGTCGACATGGTCGACGAGCTTAGTCCTTTGAAATTTTCACTTTGAGAGGGGAGCGGCCAAATCATGTGGCGTCACTCCCTGGCTTCAGAGTTTCCTTACCCTTTGCTTTTCGGGTTTTTGTAGGGCAACTCTTCAGCAATTGATTCAAGTTTTGAAAGAGATTAGATTGGACTTGAGCTCGCCAACCTGTTTCGGCGTTGATGCCAGACACTTGACAATATTCTTTTCTTCTTGTTTGTTCCTTTAAAGCTTTTAGGTGATTCCATTTGGTGTCTTTTACTTGTGGCTTTTAATAGTTGTTTTTTTTTTTTTGGATTTGGTGGCCAAGGGTTGGGTTAAGATGTGGACCGAATGGAGAAAGGAGGAAGGAAGAGTGGAGGAGGAGCTGCTGTTGGTGAGGAGGTGCTTCCAGCGCTGTCCAGTGCCTCAAGGGAGTCCACACACCTGCTCTACTCTATTTACAAAAGTGTGAAATCAAAATTACAAAAGGGGCCATCTTGCCCGATGATATCTTCATTTATGCTCATTCTTCTTCATGTCTTGTCATTCCTTCTTTGGCAGTGCTTTCTGGTTGGCTTTCCCTTTGGTAGAGGCTCCCTAGCTTGGAGTGACTGTTGCTGGGGATTGGGCAGGAATTTTTTTTTCTTATCGCCTCTTCTTTCGGGTCGAGCCTTGTTAGTGACAAGCGTGGGAGCTCCCCGGGGAAGGATGCTCCGCTGGGGATAAGTGGGGATTCCTCACGCTGTCATTTTCCTTCATAAGGCCTCCTCCCTCTGCTTGGGTGCGAATTCTTCATGTTTGTTCAAGCTCTTGTTGAGTGCGAGAGGTTCCACCAGGGATTGATGCGAGCTTGCTTGTCTTCTTTCCGCTCTTCTTCGCAAAGCCGGCCTCTTCAGACTGGGCGAGGCTTGATAAGTCTACGTCATCCGGTATCATTCTCTTATTGCTTGAGAGGACTCTACTGGGGATGTAAGGGTGTCGTCCCTTGTTTGCTGAAGGCCTTCCACTGGGGATTTTTGGAGGTTGTTATTCTCCGTTTACTGAAGGAATTCCGCTGGGGATTTTGGAGAAGACGTTCGTTATCCCACTTTTGCTGTACCTGTGAAGGCAGGAAAAGACAATATGTTAGCCGTGGAATAGCTGGGGAATGCAAAACACTTCTTTTTTTTTTTTTCGAGCCTTTTGCCCATCGCAGATAGAAGCGGCCTTTGCCAAGGTTAGGAGACTATCAACTTAGGTTAGTAGCCCAACGTGGAGCTCAAAACAGTTAAGTAGAACAATTATAGAGAAAACAGGTGTGTCAGTGTGTGCCTGTGTTTCCAATATCAAAGAAATTTTTCCAATGTCATACGGGACTTGGAGCGCTTGGTATTTTCCGTAGCATTGTCATCACAGGCCACTGTGAAGTCTTTGACTCGGGCGCAACCTGCCAGTCTGGACCTCTCAAATCTGTTCAATTTTCTCAGTTTACTATCTGCCACTGCTCTCCTCTATATCTTGCTCTCCTCAAACCAGATGTGACCAGTTCTCTCTTCTCCTTGTTTTTTTTAACTAACCACGCAACGCCCTTTTTTCGGGTTTTCGCTGTGTTCATCCTTTCGAAGAAACTCTGAATTCCGTCATTGCTGATGAACGCAGACCTAACTGTTTGCCCTGATCATTCCTTTTGGGATCTGAGAGGTCTTAGAGATAGGACGAAACGTAGGCTTGGTCTTGGTTATGAAAGAAAGGATAAGCGGCTCAAAAAGCTTTAATTTTTGGGTTTGCAAAGTGTGCTACTTTTATTGTTGGTGGGACTTACATCCTGGCTTATTTGTATCTCTGTTTTTGTTGGGTAAACATTTCCCCATTTTTTTGTGTTTCTTTCTTTTTCTTTTCTTTTCCTATTGCATTTTCTCTTCTTTTTGAGGTTTTTTTTTTCTGGGCGAGAGTGCCCTGTTGCTTTTTGCTTTGCCAGGAATGCCCGATTTGATGTGTAGAACACTTGCAATGGGTTGAAAGAATTTTAAGGCTCAAAATTGTCTAACTAGGGGAGAATTTAAGGTATTTTGGAAGGATTTACAGTCTAAAGGAGAGTCAAGGATGGCCTCTCTTCATTTCCCAATCAGAATGATCCTAGGCATAGTACAGTTTGACGGCGTCCGCATTTATCGGCTTGGGAAAAATTGCCCCGTCCATCTCTTGCAGGATAAGTGCTCCTCTGGACATAACCTTGTGGACTACGAATGGCCCTTCGTAGTTTGGCTTGAATTTCCCACGGTTGTCCTCTTGCTGGGGAAAGATTCTCTTCAGTACTAGGTCTCCCACTTTGAACTGTCGTGGCTTCACTTTCTTGTTGTAGGCTCGCGCCACTCTCTGTTGATAGAGCTGGCCATGGCACAAAGCCTTGATCCTTTTTTCATCCAATAACTGTAACTGGTCAAATCTGGATTCTTCCCATTCGACGTCACTGATTTCAGCTTCCTTCAGAATCCTGAGTGAAGGAATTTGTGCTTCCACGGGGAGGACTGCTTCCATTCCATATACCAGGGAGAAAGGGGTTGCCCCGGTCGATGTCCTAATCGACGTCCGATAGGCGTGCAGTGCATAGGGCAGCTTCTCATGCCAATCTCTGTAAGTGACTAACATTTTCACAAGTATCTTCTTCAGATTCTTGTTGGCAGCTTCTACTGTCCCGTTCATCTTGGGCCGGTATGCCATGGAGTTTAGATGTCTGATCTTCAGATCTTCACACATCTTTTCCATGCCCTTATTATTCAGATTCTTTGCATTATCAGTGATGATCGCTTCTGGAACTCCGTAGCGACAGACTATATTGTTTCTGATAAACTTGAGCACATGAGATTTCTTTACGTCCACGAAGGACATGGCCTTTACCCACTTGGTAAAATAGTCAATTGCCACTAAGATGAACCGATGCCCGTTTGAAGCCATTGGATGAACCTGCCCTATCATGTCGATTCCCCCAGATGGCAAATGGCCAAGGTGATGTCATGGAGTATAACGTATTCGGTGGTGCATGGATGTTGTCGGCATAAATCTGGCATAACTGGCATTTTCTAACATGAGCGTAGCAGTCGGCCTCCATGGTCATCCAGTAATAGCCCATCCTTAGAATCTTCCTTGCTAGCATATGCCCATTCATGTGTGCGCCACACAAACCTCCATGGACTTCCTCGATTAATCTCCGCGCCTCAGCTTCTTTGACACATAGCAGTAGGGAATCGTTGTATGACTTTTTGTACAGTCTGCCCCCACTGTAGAAGTACTGCCCGGCCAATCTCTGTATAGTTCGCTTCTCTGCAGCTGAGGCACCCTCTGGCAGAATTCTGTCTCTTATATACCTCTCTATATCTGTATACCAAGGCTCCTCTTCGGGTGTGCTTTTATCGACACTGAAGCAGTAAACAGGGTAACGCCGAATTTCTATTTCCAGTGGTTGCACCCAAGCATTATTCGTGATGGTGGCCATTGATGCCAGTGTAGCTAGTGCATCTGCAAATCGGTTCCCGTCTCGTGGCATGTAGTCAAATGTCACGCTCTCAAATTCCTCTTCTAATTCCTTGACCAGTTCTTGGTATGGTACCAACTTCACATCTCTGGTCTTCCAGTCTCCCATCACTTGATAGATGATAAGACTTGAGTCACCAAACACTTTCAGCTCTTGTATACGCATCTCAATTGCTGCTCGCAAGCCTAACACACATGCTTCATATTCGGCCATGTTGCTAGTGCAATCAAACAGAAGTTTCGCTGCTATCGGGTGATGGACACCGTCTGGGGAGATTAGCACTGCTCCGATCCCTTTTCCATTTACATTCACTGCCCCGTCAAAGAACATTTGCCACTTCGTTTCTTCTGTATCATCTGCAGACTCTGTACACATCACATCTTCGTCCGGGAAGTGAGTCAGAAGTGGTTGGTAGTCAGGTAGTGGATGCTCTGCCAAGTGATCTGCCACAGCTTGCCCTTTTATCGCCCTTCTAGTTGTGTAGACAATGTCGTACTCAGACAAAAGGACTTGCCACCTGGCAACCCTATCAGTGGAGATCGGCTTCTCAAAGATATATTTCAACGGATCCAGATTGGAGATCAGTAAGACTGTGTGACTAAGCAAATAATGCCGAAGTTTCTGAGCTGCCCAGACTAGGGCACAACACGTCTTTTCAAGCACTGTGTATCTGACTTCGATGTCGGTAAACTTCTTGCTCAGGTAGTAGATTGCTTGTTCTTTCTGCCCTTTCTCATCGTGTTGTCCTAGCACACATCCTACAGCCGTCTCAGAGACTGTCAGATACATAATCAAGGGTCGTCCTGGAACCGGCGGGACCAACGTTGGCGGACTCATCAGATATGCTTTGATCTTATCAAACGCTACTTGACAGTCGTCATTCCAAACCACAGGGTTGTCTTTCTTTAGCAGCTTGAACATAGGTTCACACACAGGAGTCATCTGCGCAATGAACCTACTGATATACTGCAATCTGCCCAGGAATCCTCTCACTTCCTTTTCTGTCGACAGAGGAGGCATCTCCAGAATTGCCTTTACTTTGACAGGATCAACCTCAATGCCTCGCTTGCCCACTATGAAGCCGAGCAGCTTTCCTGAAGTCACTCCAAACACACACTTGTTTGGGTTGAGCCGAAGTTTTTGCTCTTTGAGTCTGTCGAACATCTTTCCAAGGTTCACCAAGTGGTCTTCTTCTTCCTTAGACTTCGCTATCATGTCATCCACATACACTTCCATCTCTTTGTGTATCATGTCGTGGAACAACAGAGTCATCGCACGCTGATATGTAGCGCCCGCATTTTTCAGTCCAAACGGCATCACGCGGTAGCAGTAAGTGCCCCAATGCGTGATAAAGGATGTCTTCTCCATATCTTTAGGTGCCATCCTTATCTGGTTGTAACCAGAGAAGCCGTCCATGAAAGAGAACATCAAATGCGTTGCTGTGTTGTCTACCAGTACATCAATGTGCGGTAATGGGAAGTCGTCCTTCGGACTTGCTCTATTCAGGTCTCTATAGTCGACACACATCCTGACTTTCCCATCTTTCTTGGGAACTGGCACAATGTTGGCTAACCACTCTGGATAGTGAGTTACTTGCAGGAATCCGGCATCCAACTGCTTGGTGACCTCTTCCTTGATCTTCAGGGCCCATTCCGGCTTCGTGCGCCTGAGCTTCTGTTTCACAGGTATGGCCTCAGACTTTGTTGGTAACCGATGCACAACCAAGTCCGTGTCTAACCCGGGCATATCCTCGTATGACCATGCAAACACGTCAGAATAAGACTTAAGAAAATCGAATATCTGTTTTCTCAATAATGGTGACAGCTTTTTACCAATTTGGAGGATCCTTGGTTGTGCTATTTCACCTATGTCAATTGACTCTGTTTCCTCAATGTTTGCCTGGGGACCCTTTTCATGCCTTTCCAATGCAAGCTGGAATTCAAGCGGGGTCTCCCACAATTCATCATCGTCCTCATGCTCGAAAGACTCACAGGGGACGATGTTTGAATCTCCTTGCTGCGATGGGCGAGTGCCCCAATCTGATTTGCCGAGTTCTTGCTCGTTTTCAGGATTGGACACTGGCTCATGCATTTCATTTATTATTGCCATCTGCACTGGCTTCTCAATTTCTTTTTGTTCTTTTTGTTTTATTATGGCGATCTCATTACCTATCCCGTGCCCCAGATCTTCCAGGTGTGCGTCGGGATTGATACTAAGATTGCGATGCTCAAGTTGTTCATTTTTGTTATTTTCTTTTCCAAATAAATGCAAGTAGTAAGAAGAGTTCAGGTATTCATTAAAAATATGAGCAGTAGCTACAACAGAAACTTCAGAGGTGATAGAAACCCCCTTTGGAATGGTAGCTTTGCTAATGGCAAAAGGCGTAGCGCTCCAGTTTTTGAGTGGTGCCCGATCTTCCTTGTTGATGACGATTGCCGCTTCCGGTTCTTCAGCTAGTACCATGTTGGCGCTGTCGTCAGAAAATAGGCAGATCGGATCATGTACTGCGCCTCCCACTGGCTTGTTCTGGCTCCTTTCTGACTGGGGGCCAGATTCTGATGATATCCCCATCCATGCTCCACTGATGGGGATGGCCCACGGTATCTCGTCCCTGGGTGGCGCATACGCGATGGTGACTTCGTTGGCCGGGTCAATTCTGGGGGGGGCAAACATTATGGGTATCCCAGTTGGTATCCCAGGAACTGTAGATGAGTAAGCTGGTGGTGCCCATTTGCCGTAAGCTGCATGGTATACCTCTTCCGGTACCAGCCCTAGCACTTGGGGCATGCTACGGAACATGCGGTTCAAACCATCGCGAGTTCCAGGGTGCGGGATATAAGGGCGCGGAGGAGGCGACCTTGGCCTGCGGGTTGGTGCTCCTGAGCTGTCTCGCCCTTCCATCATGCAGACATACATGACCGGACCTTCTTCTTTGGATTCCTCAATGGGGGCAGGTGGTGGCACTTCTATCACAGTCGGAGGGTTGACCGGGATCCCGTCAGGGATGAAATGTTCGTCTGGTGGGGCGAAGGCCATGGTGACTTCGTCAACTGAATCCAGGGCGACCAGTGCTGGCAGGCCCTCTGGCAACCCCTCAAGAGCTGATGGGTCTACTTCTACTGCATCTCCAATCCTTTCCATAGGGGGTGGCTCCTCCCAGAGCATCTGAGCCAAACCTTGCAGGTAGTCTTCTTTTGCAGCAGGGGTTTCCAAAAACTCATCTCCCCATCCCTGGGGGACTATGTTCTCGATAGCCTGGGCCGCTTCACGCTCCATGTTAGCGAAGCGGTGGTACAAGTTCTCGTGTGTGCATATGGGCCAGTGGGGGTCTCTTCCTTCAGTTCTTGCCCTTTTCCTCTCGGCATGGTTCCCAAGGAGTCGGGAGTAGTCTTCTGGCTGCGGTCTGAACCCCAGTCCAAAACCAGTAGTCTGCTCATAAGGTCGGATGGCTGCCTTAATTCCCTGCTTATACTTGCCCAATCCATCGCCGGCTCTGAGACCCCAGTCTGCACAGTCAGCAGCGCTGAACATGTACTTTCTCCTCTTTTTCGAGAGTCGTCGCCCCCTTTCAGATTCAGGGATACGGTTCACCTGCACCATCTCCAGTGCTTGGAAATTGAGTGTGGAGGGCAACTCATAATCCACATAAGGTACTCCGACCCTTTCGAACTCTCGATGATCCTCAGCATGTACTGTTATAAGTTCGTTGCCTGACACGAACTGGACCATTCTGTGCAGTGTGGAAGATACTGCTCCTGCCTGATGCAGCCACGGCCTCCCAATCAGCAAGTTGAATGAGGCGTTGATATCCATGAGTTCTAACTCCATGGTAAAGGGCCTACCTGCGATCATGATCACCAAATTGACCTCTCCCAGTGAGTCCCTTCGGGCGTTGTCAAAGCCTCTGACATTGTGCCCACTTGGTTTGATCATGGTAGGGCTCAATTGTAAACTATGGAATGTCCTCATCGAACATATATTCAACGCTGACCCATTGTTGATCATGGCTCGCTTTACAATGAGATCTACACACTTCACAGTTATATAAAGTGGCTCAGCATGGTCATAACCCTCTGGTGGCAGATCTGCTGCAGAGAAAGAGATAGACTGGGGTGCCATGATCACTGACACCACTGCCCCTAGTTGCTCAGGATCGATATTCGTTGGTACGTGTGCGTCACCCAGGACCTTCATCAGTACTGCCCGGTGCTTCTCTGAGTCAATCAGAAGTCTCATTATGGAAATCTGGGCGGGTACCTTGTTCAACTGCTGGAGGAGATCGTATTCGGGAGTGTAGATGCTGTGGTGCAAATTTGTGACCTCCTCTTCTGTGGCCCTTCCCTTTCTCTTGAGGGTCGGTGGCAATTCTGTGACCACGTCCTTCCCTTTTTCTTTCCTTTTTGCTTCTGCTTCTGCTCCCTCCTCTGGTGCGAGCGGGGGGTCAGTGTTTATGTATCGATCGGATCGGGTGATCCGATCGATTTTTGCTTCAATGGTGGTTGCGGAGGTGGCTTGATGGTGGAAAGGTTGGGTGGGGTAAGGTGGGGGTGCGGCCTTGTACGAAGGTGGCTCCAGGTTGAGTTTCGAAAGATTCAGTGTGGGTGGTTCGAACGAAAGGTGGAAGGGGTCTTGTGGAGGTGAGTCCATGATGTCATGGATGTTGAGGGCGGAGGGGTTGGCGAGAGGGGTGGGGTAGAAAAACCCTTGGTCTGTGTGTGGGTGGAAATGCACCAGAGGGAGATCAGTAGGGAAGTCACTGCCATCTTCTTCAATGACGTTTACCGTCCTGCTTTCTTCGGCTGATGTGTCTTCGGAGTCCGTATCAGGGGACTCGTCCGAACTCTCATACGGATCAAGCAGGGTTGCAAGTTCAGGAGTGGATGGTGGTTCCTCTTCTTCCGTGGCATAAGGGGGGGTGTACCACTCAGACGTGCCGTGGGAAGAGGATTCTAAACTCGGTTCCGCTGATAGGGGATCGGTGAGGGATAGCAGGTCCGGCTCTGAAGTCGCAGACATATACTCAGGTGGCCATCTGGTAGACATCTACGGGGGTACCCTTGAACTGCCCACGGACGCGTCTGTGTCCGGTGGCCCATTTCGGAACCAGGGTCCCTCAGAACTGCCGATTCCTTCTCTGCGTGGAGGGGATGGGGAGTCACTGATCCATCCGCATTGCACTGGGTTCCATGGCCCCGTGACCTCCTCACTGCTCTGCGGTTCATCCTCTATAACACAGACGTAGACGCCTGTATCCTCCTTAATTGTAATTGCTGTAGGGGGGGTTTCTGCTCGAAGCTGCACCTTCACTGTCTGCCCTGGCCGGCCAATAAGTGCAAAAGGGTCGAACTGCCTGATGCCCTGATCACTGCTCACCTGATTCGCCGTTCTACTAGTGGAGGCTTTTGAGTGATCTGGGAGCGGATTGGTGGTCACGCCAGCTGCTGGAGTCTGGGCAGGGGGTGCCGGGGGATCGACAGTGATGCGTTTACTGTCAATCAGGTCTTGGATATCATGCCTCAGATCCCAACACCGATTGGTGTGGTACCCTGGAGCACCAGAGTGGTACTCGCACTGCTCTGCTGCGTTATAGCTTCTAGCATTGACCAGGCGGGGATTTGGGGGTTTGACCTGCACGTACCCCTTCTTCAGCAAAGTAGGCAGCAACTCTGCTGGCGCATACGGGAGTGGAGTGAAAACCCGTTTCATTCTGGCCTCCATCTCTTCCCTTGTTCTTCTTACCCCTTGGTAAGCAGCCTGCGCGGTCCCTTGAGGTGCCACGGCTTCTGGTCTTTGGGAGAAATGATGGGGTTGTGCAGGGTGTACATAGTTGACCGCCTGCTGTTCTTGTCTCCTGGGCTCTTGCCCCTGGTTTCTGCTGGCTTGCCCTGACACTGGCCTCCTTGGTGCGGCACTTTGCCCACTACTATCTATCTTTCCGGCCCTTACTGCGTCTTCAATCCGATCCGCAGTCAAGATCAGGTCATTGAAGTTTGACGTACTCTGCCCCAGCAGCAGAGTGAAGAAAGGTTGGCCCAATGATGCGATAAACAATGACGTCATCTCTTGTTCCAACAGTGGCGGCTGTACAAGTGTTGCCAACTCCTTCCAGCGTTTGGCGTATTCCCTTACTGACTCCTGACTCTTCTTAGCCAGCCTCTGCAATTCTGCCCTTGTCTGCACTATCTGACTGTTTAGGCGATATTGCTGGATGAAGACCGCTGCCAGGTCATTCCATGTTTTAATCTTAGCCTTGTCCAGACTCAGGAACCAAGAGTAAGCGGCCCCAGTCAATGATTTTTGGAAGAACTGCACCATGATCCTCTCTTCCTTGGCGTATTGGCACATGTCGCCTGAGTACGACCTTAGATGGTTCAGTGGGCACCCGGTGCCGTCAAACTGGTGCAACTCAGGGCATTTGAACTTAGCCGGGAGCTAGATATCTGAAAAGAAACAGAGGCTTTCCAGGGTAGCCTCACTTTGCACCGTGCTAGGTTGGAGCTGTTTGAGCTGCTCCTTCAAGGCGGCCATCTCTGTTCTGTTCTCCTCCCTTACCGCTGTCAGCTTCTCCTCAAACTGTATTTCCTGGGTTCTGTACCAGTCCTCATCACCCTGTCCCAGATGGATAGGCAGAAACTGATCCTGTTGTGCCACGTGAAATGGTGCTGCCGGTGGTGGTGGTGGTGGTGGTGCTAGGGGAGGGGGATTTACTGGGCGTGGCGGTGGCGCCACTTCCGCTTGTGGCGGGAACTGCGGCTGCGGCTGCTGGGCAACTGGTGCCACTGGCGGGGCCTGCCTCAACTCTCGCAGCTCTGTCATTAGTTTTTGGATGATGGAGCTCATGCTATCCATTTTCTGCTACATCTCATTAACCACTTGGGCATGACTGGACTCTGCCGGATGCTGCCCTGGCGGCGTCTGTTCCCCTTGCTGTTTCATGTCGAGCCTTCTCCTCGATCTTAACAGGAACGGGCTTCTGAAAGCAATTTTTGGTACCTGAAGGGACAATTCGCAGGCATTAGGGTATTTTTACACAAATTTCTTTACACAATTTTATCTGATTGAATTTATTTATTTATATTATTTTTTTTGTTTTATGATATGATTTGACTAACTGATCTATTTTAGCTACCCTAAGGCAACAAGGGAAGAGAACCTGAATTTTGAATCAACCGATCTATTTTAGTTACCTGGAAGTGACCGAGAAAGAGAACCCTAGTAACCGGATCTATTTTAGCTACCCGTGGGTAACTGGGAAAGAGAACCCTAAATGAATTAGCTGATCTATTTTAGCTACCCGCAGGTAACAAGGGAAGAGAACCTTAATGAATTTGGAGACTGATCTATTTCGGCTGTCCTAGGACGACCGGGGAAGAGAACCCTAATAAGTTTGAAGACTGATCTATTTTAGCTACCCGTAGGTAACAAAGGAAGAGAACCTTAGTGACCGAGTCTATTTTAGTCACCCGCAGGCAACTGGGAGAGAGAACCCTATTTTTTTCTGAAAGCTGATCTATTTTAGTCGCTTGGAAGCGACTGGGACAGAGAACCCGGTTGAACTAATCTATTTTAGCTGTTTAGGCAAGGAAAGAGAACCTTTAATTTAAGGGGCTTTGTTTGAGCTCAGAATCACAGGGTTGGACCAATGCGGGTCTTCGCAGGGGGTGAACTGAAAAGCAGCACCCAGGCGCACCTCGACTGATCTCCAGTTCATTCACTGGCGGCGTCGGCGCCAAACTTCGGCTAGTAGTTCCCGGGCGTGCCTTAGCTAGTCGTTAGTTTAATCACCATTGACTTCGGCGCCTCACAAAGGGGAAGGCTATACCAGGACGCTCATCCACCAAACGGTTCAATCACCGGCAGCTTCAGTGCCCCAAAGGTTTCGGCTAGTAGTACCCGGACGCTCCGCAGCCAATATCCGATTCAATCACCGGCGGCTTTGGTGTCACTAAAAGGGGTAGGCTATGCCAGGACGATCCTCCACCAATATCCGACTCATCCGTCCGTGGTTTCGGTGCCCTACAGGTTAGACCGCATGATCTTGAAAAGATGCAGACGGGTGTGATCTGAGCTCAAAGTCTCGGGTGTTTTTTAACACTTGCTGGGTTTTGCGATCTCAATGAGAGAGATGCAATCAAAGGAAACTAGGTGGTCGCAGCGACCAGGGAGATTGAAATTATCTGAGAATAGGTGGTCTGTCGGAGACCGAGTTGCCCTATTGGAGGGGATTAATTCCTTCATTTCAAGCTCTTGTTTTGTTAAATTTAAACAACATAGTAGGGTGAAAATAAATTCATGCTTTAATCAAAAAGTGCCGCCGCGGCACGAAGTACATCATCATGCTTATCAAAATACAACGAAGCCAAAGTCTAGCTAGGTTGGTCATCATCATAGTGGGAGGACACGTCTTGCCTCCTCAAGGCTCGCAGAAGCTTGTTCCGCAGACGTCGGTCCTCCTCAGCGCGTTTGCGCACCAATTCCATTTCGTGTTGCAAGGCCATATTGGCCTGCCTACTCTCCCGTTCCAAATCCACATAAGCTGAATGGATACGTGAGTGGGTCTCCCGCAGTTCGGCCACCCTGTCCCTATATGTGTTAGGGGGCGGAACTGGAATGTCGCCTGATGCGACAGGCTGAAGAGGTGGGGGGCCGTCATGGCCAAATTCCCGAGCTATCCATTGCTCATAGTCTCGAAAGTGTGATTCGGTGAAGACGTCTTCCCGATACACACACACCGTCTTCCACTCCATCAGCAGTTGGGTCCTTAGTCCCTTGGTGAGTGGACCAATCAAATTGCCCAAGTCGTCCTTGACCGGGATTCCCTGCGGTTTCCCAAACTGTCTCAAAACCCGAATCGGATAGTACGGCACGGCATGGGTAAGGCCTATCAAGGCAAGCCCCTCTCTTTTCTTGAAAGCTATAATGGGGTTGTAGGGGATGTTGTATGTACCCCACCATCTAACGTCCGTTTCTCCCTTTAAGTGGAGAAAGTGGTTGAACCAATCCTCACGGGTGGGTAGGTCTGGTTTGATCTCTCTCTGAGCCAACCAATGGATGTTGTCGCCGGTTGCCTTGTAGTATGCACTGACTGGTGATGACACCATCAGGTGGTCTTGCAGCCAAAGGTGGAGAAGGGGGGCGCACCCTTGAAACCTCCGGGTTTCGTTTTTGGACAAGGTCAGGGAATGGAATAATTGAGCTAGGATCAGTGGCATGATTCGGTACCCCGTCCTGAGTTGATCCACAACTTCCATGAGGGCCAAATTAATGGTGTCTCCTCCAAGTGGAAAGAAGATTTGCGATAGAACCACAAGGGTGAAGGCGTCAAACCAAGCCCGGGGTCTTTCCTGCTTTTTGTTTCTTATCTTTTCAGCCAGGAATGTTTTGGGGACCCGAGTGAATGATTTGTCACCTCCTAAGGTCTGGAATTCTCCCCTTGAAAGGCCAAAGAAAGCGCAAGCTTCATTCTTGTAGCTTTCTTTGAGGCTTGGCCTAGCGGGTTCTCCTAAGTCGCGAAATCGGAGGAACAGGTCAAGCTCCTCAATTGTGGGAGTCAACTCATTGATCCCGAATCGAAACACTGAAAGCTGGGGATCCTAGAAAAGCAATGACACTTGGATCATATCCCAGTTGATCAGCACGTTTAACAGGGACAAAGTCTGTCCCATGCGGTATTTGTGCTCCCATTCAATCTGCTCACTCCCTTGGAGCTGCCTTGTCCAAGAACGGATCCAGGGGGTATCCCAGGCGCACTTCTCTATCCTAGGGAAACGGGTTCTCTCAGATGAGGATGAGGATGCCATGCCAACTATCCGGTCGAAATTCCGAATCAATTTAAGGTTCCACACCAAGACTCTAAGTTAGTCCTAAGACATGCATAATTTTAAGCAAAAGAGATAACCATTAGCAGTTCTAACATGCTTCACCAAATGAAGAAAGAACAAAGCAATGCGGAATTTAACTCAGGCACACGGGGTGTGTGGTCCTAGGGGCAATGAAGGCGCGACTCCTAGACATACTTGTGTAGAGGAGCACATTCAAGTCCCGATCAGTCTTTCTGTCTTTCATCTATTCTTTCATCTGCTTTCGGTGTCGGACCATAGCGAAATTACAACTTGCCACCGAGGGCAAATCTTTACAAGATATTCACAAAAGCTGCAAAGAATTCATCCTTGAGGCTGTCGGGAGCCAAAAGGGAGGATACAAATTGCTTTCAAAGTGGGTAGGCTAAAAATCTCTAGATCTAGGGTTTAGTGCCTATGCTCTGATCTGGCATGCTTTCATCTGTTTGGCTGATCTGGCCGGCTTTCGTCTGCTCTAAAAGACCAATCTGGACTTAAAGTGCTCCCAGCGGACTCTAATGGGTCAAAACCCATAGCATACAGGACTCTATGCATGGATCTGGGGTGGTTCCCCTGATCAGGGTTAGGTGAGTTTCCTAAGCTAGGGCCGAGGTAGCCCAGCATCTAGGGTTTACTTCATTGGATGCAAAAAGCGGGGGTTGCTGCCCCTGATGGACTCTGAATTTTATTCCAATTTTATTCATCATTCACATCCTACTCACCCTCTCATGCTCAACGCAAGGTTCATTCAGAAACGTTAGGTGGGGAAGGATACCCAGCCCGAGACATAAGCCTACAAGGGGCTGGACCAGTACTGGATCCTCGCGTGCCACGGCAAGAAACCAGTGGTGCTAACGGACTCCAGTAAACTGGGGGGATGGGTTTACCCTGCTTTCCCCGGCAAGCCACGGGAGCGTAGGTGCTAATACCATCCCAAATATTAGTTCATAGTTGTGCGCGCGTGGGAAACGCGGCACGGGGTAAATTCGGAGTCGCCACCGCCTGATGGGGTGCAGGCGGACACCTGGGTGCCTAACCTTGTCTATTAGGGCTTTTGGTCTGCGGCTTTGAGATTCTAAGTAGGGTCTCGGTTGCGGTCCGGGGAAGTCCGTAGACACCCCGGTCCACCCCGTCGGGTGACGGGTCCCTTAGGTTTGTCCTGGTTTGAGTCAGCTTACTTTGGTCTCGCCCGATTCCTAAACCGATATGCAGCTTGGTTAAGTCTGGCGGGACCACCTGAGTGGTGTGGGTCCCTTTAGTTGCTTTTATCTTGATTAATTAGGTAGTCTGAGTCTGGTTGGGTGGGCCCGTTGGAAGGCCCACGGTGTCCTTGGTGGGCTTAGTCAAGTCCGTGTACCCTTGTGGGCCTCGGCCTATCCTAGGAGGCCCTTTGGGCTTTGGTTAAGTGTTTTGATTTTACTTTAGGTTCAGATTTAAAGTTTAAGTGTTTTCCATGAAAAGGTGGGCCGGACTGGTTTGTGGGCCCCTAAGGTGGGCCCACATGGCGGCCAAGTATTTTTATTGGATTTATCTTTTTAATTTTACCAAAATGAGTTGGACACTGGGCTTGGGGCCCACAGTCCAAATCTGGGCTTGTAAGCCCAAGTTATCGGAAGTTAGGGTTTGCACCCTTCCTTGGTTCGGTTGGCGGGCTTTGGCGGGCCCGGTAGGCCCTCGCCCTTGGTCTCGGCCAAACCACGCATTTCATGCATCAATTTCACTAATCTAGTTCGGGTGGACCGCCTTAGGTTTGGCCCGCCCGGTTTAATCGGTTAATTTCGCTTATCTTGATTAAGTTGCATGCATACATGTTTTATTGGGCCGGGTGGGCCCCGTTGTAAGGCCCACTGGAAATCAAGTTGGACCGAGGGTCCAAGTCCCATGTTGGGTTTCCGGGTGACCCGGAAACCCTATTGGTTCATTTGGCTCGACTTAGGAACGCCACCCATAAAAGTTACAGGATATAGGCCACATAAACATATCAAAATCAACACTTAGCAAGGAGAGATTTAGCTCATTACGCTGGGTCCAAGGGGAGGTACCTGGGGCCCCTGTGGGCGAAGCGAAGCGGAGCCCACGGGGCGGGGTACCTCCTCGTACCAAGGAGCTAGTTGGATGCGTAGCGAACAAAAGGGTTGGGGGTGCGGGGGGCTTCGCCCCCCGCAGTACGGTAAAGGGTGATTTCGAAATTTCTCAAAAATATAGCAATCCGGCATGTTTTAGGGGTGGGCGCCGACCTCAGGCACTAGGCGCAAGGTCGGCGCGGGCTGGGCGGACCGAAAACCCGCGAAGCGTGAAAAGTGCTCGCGCGAGGTTCACGCGAACTGAGCGCGAGCTTCGCGCGAGGTTCACACGAAGTGTTCGCGCTCACTTCGCGCGAAGCTTCGCGCGAGCTTCGCGCGAACTCGGCGGACACTCGATGCTCTCGGTTTTTTTTCGAACTCCATTGTTTAGCTGATTTTTAAGCTCTGTAACTGGTTTTTTAGGCTCTGTAAGCCCTCCCAGGGCTTCGACCACCCCCCAGAAGATACTCACACATGCATTGGAATTAATCTAACTGATTAAAGACAACTTCATATCACTAAAAAAGAAACCAAACCCGATTATCACAAAACAACACAGTCCTAACTACAGACAGTTAATGGAGTGATGGGAGCATGCTTACAGGGGCACAACAAGGAGCAAACAGCATACGGCAGGGGGTTGGGGGGCATGTTAGCAAGTCCAGCAATATAAAATAAGAAAACAACATGCAAACACTGGATGCACTTTCCCCCACCCGGCTGGACCTCCGAGTGTGTACACTAATCACTACACACTAATCACCCGAAGAAGGGAATGAGGAGGGGGGTTTACAGGGATACATTAGATGAGTTAAATGAGGAGCCAGTTCTTCACAGGAGTGCCGGGTACCCCATGAGCACTCAGTGGAGCAATAAAACCCTTGTCTTCTTCACGGGGTCGTGCATGAGGTCTCCCTTACCCTGGAGACCTCCATGTCACCCAAAATGGAGGAGCAAAAGGAAAAATGCATGACAATGAAAGGAACAGAAAAACAGTAGTGATAACATGCTTATATGAATCCCATTTTTATTTATATAAACGAGTGAGGATCAGTACCCGAGGTTCCTACACTCTTGTGCAAGGTGGCGGCTTCTTCTTGAGGTAGCACGATCCCTGGAGCTCTCCTCTCTTGCACCTCCAGCAGCAACCGGCCTCCGCTTGTTTGCATGAGGATGAAGAAGAAGCAAGACTAGGGGGGGGGGGGGGTGTTGAATCAAGGTGGGGAGCTTGGGGAGGCCGAAGCCACTGAGACAGGTAGGGTTCGGGTGGGGAAGGAGCTTGGGCACTGCACCAAAAATCCTCCAAACCAAATTTTTTCCAAACCTTTGCGTGAACTTCGCGCGGCCTTATATAGGCGAGAAAAAAGGGGTATGCGCCCACTTTGGCGCCCAGCTCCAGGTGAGCGCATGCCGCTCGCCACGTCCGCGCGAGCGGCATAATGATGAAAATCCATTAAATGCCGCCGCACGTTTGGTCGGAAAATCCGAATTTTCGGATTTAGTCCCTGGAAAATTTCAATTTAATCCGATATTCTCGTATTTTTACAGATTTAGTCCCTGGGATATTTCGAATGTTTGGATATTTACGGATTTGATCCCTGAGATATTTTCCTGCGCAACTCGCCACGTGTGCAGCTTTTTGCCACGTGCGCAGATTGCCGGTTTTGCTGCTCGGAAACTTCGTCAGCTCATATTTTTTTCATCCGGACTCCGATCTGGGCAAACTTAGTTTCATTAGAATCGTATCGGAGCCCTCCATCCCATGACCTAGGGGTAGGCCTCCTGATCGGATTTCAGCAGAAAGTCAACTTTTGGCTCTGCTCAGGTTTGACTGCCCGCAGAACCCTCATCCGGATCCCGATTTCTGCAAACTCAGTTGCGTTGGAACCGTGTCGAGATTCTCTATCCAATGACCTAGGGGTAGGCCTCTGGATCGGATTTTAGCAGAAAGTCAACTTTTGGCTCTGCTCAGGTTTGACCGCCCGCAGAACCGTCATTCGGACCCCGATTCCTGCAAACTCAGTTGTGTTGGAACCGTGTCGAGATTCTCTATCCAATGACCTAGGGGTAGGTCTCTGGATAGGATTTTAGCAGAAAGTCAACTTTTGGCTCTGCTCAGGTTTGACCGCCCGCAGAACCCTCATCCGGACCCCGATTCCTGCAAACTCAGTTGCGTTGGAACCGTGTCGAGATTCTCTATCCAATGACCTAGGGGTAGGTCTCTGGATCGGATTTTAGCAGAAAGTCATCTTTTGGCTCTGCTCAGGTTTGACTGCCCGCAGAACCCTCATCCGGACCCCGATTCCTGCAAACTCAGTTGCGTTGGAACCGTGTCGAGATTCTCTATCCAATGACCTAGGGGTAGGCCTCTGGATCGGATTTTAGCAGAAAGTCAACTTTTGGCTCTGCTCAGGTTTGACCGCCTGCAGAACCCTCATCCGGACCCCGATTCCTGCAAACTCAGTTGCGTTGGAATCGTGTCGAGATTCTCTATCCAATGTCATAAAGCGAGGTGGCCAATTTTCACTTGATCAAAAAGTCAACTTTTCACCCCTTAGGGTTTGACTTTCTGTCCAGGGTTTGCATTTTTGGTTTTTTTCTGGGAGCCAAAAATGAGGTACTTACAATAGTAAGAAGAAGGGTAGGCTGCTAGAGAGGTCTAAGTTTTGGTAAAGAAATAGCAGTATCCGATTCACTCATCTATCAAAGGTCGGATCATTCACGCATCCTCCCTCGTGCGTGTCACCCCACGCAGTTCCATTACATCAATGCGGGAATTTAAATTCACACAAACATCCATCCACGGTGTGGTGGTGTGCCCGTGTGTGCAGTTGGGTTGCGTGCTGCGCCTATACGGGCGAGTTTGGTTTGGATTTAGGTGATAAAGGAATCCCTACCGCCTCGTATAGTAAGGTGCAGAATTGGCACATTTTACGATGTCCTGGGAGAATCCCCAGGTAAGTGGAGGGTCACAGGGGACCACTTAAATTCCACTAGCCTTAGGCAATTATTGTGTCCTTGTGGCAGGACTCCCCAGAACACGTAGTTACATGTATTCCGTGCCTTTGCTATGCGAGGGTAGCAAGTTTTCCTAAATATCCACTAATTCCCCCTTAAGCTGACTCGGTCTAAGCAGGGTCCTACTGGGCTGAGGGTCCCCAGTGGAGTCGCCAGGCTGTGCGCGCATGGGAAACGCGGCACGGGGTAATTCGGAGTCGCCACCGCATGATGGGGTGCAGGCGGACACCTGGGTGCCTAATCTTGTCTATTTAGGGCTTTGGGTCTGCGGCTTTGAGATTCTAAGGTTGGTTCTCGGTTGTGGGCTAAGGAAGTCCGTAGACACCCCAATCCACCCCGTCGGATGACGGGTCCCGTGGGTTCCCTGATTTGAGTCAGCTTTCCTATTTGGTTCTCACCCGATTCCTAGTCCAGCATGCTTTTTGTTAGGTCATGGTGGGACCACCTGAGTGGTGTGGGTCCCTTTTAGTTGATTTTATCTTTCTTGACTTAAGTGACCTGGGTCTGATTGGGTGGGCCCCGTTGGAAGGCCCTACCGGTGTCCTGGATGGGCTTGAGTTGGCCTGTGTGCCCTTGGTGGGCCCCAGTCTAGCCCTAGGAGGCCCTGTGGGCTTTGGTTAATGAGTTGGTTTTTTATTAAGGTTCAAGTTTGAAGCTTAAATGGTTTTCATGCGAGTGGTGGGCCGGATTGGTTTGTGGGCCCCTTAGGTGGGCCCACATGGTGGCCAATTGACTTTGCATCTTTTATCTTCGTTGGTTTGCCAAAGTGGGCTGGTCATTGGGCTTGGGGCCCGTGATCCAGGCTTTGGGCTTTAAAAGCCCAGCTCCTTGGAGTTTGGGGCTTGCACCCTAACTCGGTTCGGTTGGCGGGCTTTGGCGGGCCCGAAAGGCCCTAGCCCAAGGTCTCGGCCAAACCACACAATTTATGCATTCGTTCACCTTACAAGGCGCGGGTGGGCCGCATTGGGTTTGGCCTGCCCGGTTCACATGGTTCTTTTAGCTTAGGTTATTTAATCGCATGCCTTCAGGTTCATTGGGCTTGGTGGGCCCCGTTGGAAGGCCCACTAGTGTGCCAAGTTGGACCGGTTGGTCCAAGTTCCATCTTGGGTTTCCGGATGGCCCGGAAACCCTGCTGGTTCAATGATTTTGATGCAAATCACCATAGAATTCGGCAATACAACAGAATATACAATAAAAAGCATGCTTCTGTGTGTATCCGGTAACTCAGGCCGGACACACAAGTTCCACAGGTGATCCGGTCACAATGACCGGATACACAGGGCCTGTGAGTTATCCGGCCTTGGTGGCCGGATACGCTAAGGCCTCAGGTGATCCGGCCTGAGTTGCCGGATCACTCTGGAATGGCCTTTTTTGGGCTTTGGCCTTTCGGGATGGATTCCAGGGGGTTCCTGGGACATTTTAAGAGTCTTGTGGGCCCCTGTGAGGGCCCACGTTGGCTCAGGTTTGAGAGAAGCCTCATTTGGCTTCTCTCCTTGGGTCTCTTAGCAAAAGCAAGGGAATGTAAAACAAAAGGGGGGGGGGGGGGGGAAGGGGATCATGCTTACACAAGATGGTAATGAAAATAGGACACACACATGGTCCTAATGATGAAGAAGAAATCTGCTTCCAGGGAGGGTTGGTCCCCGCATGCTTGGATCCAAGGCTAACTACTTTCATGCAAAGAAAACAGGAACCTATACTAACACATGGTGCATGGGATTCACAGCAAAGCCTCACTGGCTATACACATGCATTTTACTTGAAGAAATTAAGAAAGGAAGAAAGGGGGGGGTTACACATGGGGGTACAAAAGATCACATTCCAAGGAGGAACATGCTCCTCCAGAGAATGCCTATAATCCAACCTCAAAATAGAAATTACAGAACATTAGAAAGCATGTAAGACTGGACTTTTGTGCCTCTTAAACGATCCCTACGTGGGTATCATGCATGCGGTGGCTCCATGCCATAAAAAAGGAAGCAAACACATGCTCAAAGTGATAGGAGCATGACTCCATGCAAAGAAGGAAGTCATACCAAAAATATTTTTAGAAAAATGCAAGTTTAATATATGATGAACACAACATGCTAGGGAGCCTTACCTGAAGGTTTTTGCACCCTTGAGCGAGGTAGAGACCCCTCCTTGAGGCCAAAAAGTGCAGCTGGAGATCCTCCTCCTTGAGCACAGCAGTGGTTCCCCCTTTGGCTTCAACAAGAACAAGAAAGAGAGAAGAAGGCCAAGTCTAGGGTGGCTTTGATTTGTATTTGGAGGTGAAAGAGGGTTGAGAGAGGTGGGATTCGGGGTGAGCAAGTGGGGGAGAAGGGCTGGGAAGCAACGAAAAATAATGCCAACCCCGGATATGAGCTGCTGTTGGCTATTTATAGGCAACTTAATGTATCCGGCAACTCAGGCCGGATACACTAAGGCCTCTTCGTATCTGGACTTCAAGTCCGAATACACTGGCTTCCCCTTGTATCCGGTAACTCAGGCCGGATACATGACTTAATCATTTCAAAATTTAATGCCGCCGCGAATCTGTCGGCCAAGTGGCGCGAATTTCGCGCGAATATCTTTATGTATCCGGCCTTCAAGTCCGGATATGAAGGAGAGGCAGTGTATCCGGTATATATGACCGGATACAAATCGAAAAATTACGGATTTGCCCTCCGACTTGACCGATTTGACCGATTCGACCGATTTGACCCTTTTTAATATCTACGGATCACCCATACGAATTTTTTATATTTAAGATTTAGTCCCTGAGATATTTTGCTGCGTTGGCCGCCACGTGTGCAGCTTCTGCGCCATGTGTGCAGTTTCCGGCTTTGCTGCCCGGGAACTTTGACAGTTCATATCTCACTCATCTGAACTCCGATTTGAGCCAGCTCAATTGCGTTAAACTCGTATCGGAGCCCTCTATTTAATGACATGGGGCTAAGCACTTGGCACGGATTCCGAGAAAAAGTCAACTTTTGGCCTTCCCTTAAGTTTGATTGCCCTTAGAACCTTCATCCGGGCCCCGATTCCTGCAAACCCAGTTGCGTTGGAACCGTGTCGGGATTCTCTATCCATTGGGATAAAGTAAGGCATTTGGCACGGAATTCGAGGAAAAGTCAACTCTCGGCTTTCCCTTAAGTTTGACTGCCCTTAGAACCTTCATCCGGGCCCCGATTCCTGCAAACCCAATTGCGTTGGAACCGTGTCGGGATTCTCTATTCATTGGGATAAAGTAAGGTGGCCAAATTTTATCTGATTAAAAGGTCAACTTTTCACCCCTCAGGGTTTGACTTTTTAGCCGGGCTTTGCATTTCTGGCTTTTCTGGAGCGCAAAAATGAGATGCTTACACCGGCCAAGTTCAAGTGCCCAGACCTAGACAAATACTATGGCACTGGCTGCCCCATGAGCCACTTGAAGTTGTACTGCGGGGCCCTATGCCAGTTCGGTCGGGATGATGGCATATTGATTCAGCTCTTCCAAAGGAGCTTGACTGGAACTGCTTTGAGGTGGTTTGCCACATTAGACCATGGAAAGATCAGAAGATGGAAAGACCTAGCAGATGCCCTTTTAGCTCAATACAAGTTCAATTCGGAGATCATGCCAGATAGATACGATGTGATGAGGATGGGAAAAAGTAAGGACGAATCTGTAAGGTAATATGCCAAAAGATGGAGGGAGACTGCCTCTCAGGTCAGGCCACTTATGCTGGAGCCAGAAATGATCTCCACTTTCATCAGCACACTGGGGCAACCGTTTTACAGTCACTTGGTGGGTCAAACTATCACCAACTTTGCTGCCCTAGTGCAAGTGGCAGACAGAATTGAAGATGGGATCAAGTCTGGGAAAATAGCTAATTACTCTGCAGTATTGAACTAGGAAGCTTCCACCACTTTCTCTACACAGAAAAAGGAGAATGGTAATGGAAGAATAAAGAATGAAGAAAGGAGAGAAGCAGAAGTGAATATGGTGCAACTTCCTAGGGAACCCTTTCAAATCAATGCCCATCCACCTCCTATCAAGCCAACCCATCAAGTTCCTTTGTTGCTTATCCAAATTATTGTCCCTTCCTCACAGCCTGTCAATGAGGAAATAGAAGTAAGGAAGAGAAGGGAGTTTTCAAAACTGCTTATGAGACCATCTGAAATTTTGCCTACCTTACTTCAAAAGGGTTATGTGACTTTGAGGTTGCCAAATTGTAAGACCCTGAATTTTGTGAGTATTTATTTATTTATTTAGTTATTTATTCTGATGTATAAACTGTGTTTATCAGGTTATTTTGTGGTTTGAGGGCTTAGCCCATACTCATATGTACAGGCGTTATATAGCCATTTTTCCGAATAATAGTAGTATTATCATTGGTATTCTTAAGGTGTAGTTATGTGATTTCAAACGCGAATAGATGCTGAACAGGTAGTGTCTTCCGTAGGCGAGCATGCATAGGATCAAGAAATGGGAGAGTATTCGAGCGAGCATGTAATAGGTAAGTAGACGAAAATGGAAAGTAGGGTTCGGGTTTATGAGAATGCGCTTAGCATAATTTCGGCAATATTTTCGTTAACTCTGGACATAAGGAGCATTGGCGATTTCGGCTGGAGGGCGACTAGGGCTTTCGTTCGTGAAGAACCCTCTATCGCAAGTGCGGGAAGAAGGAGTTCGGAGCTAAATTTACTTGGGTTATTTCCCTCTGCTCGAGAAGTTTAGTTCGAGAGGTTTTTCATTCGCGCGCGTGGCCGAGAAGTGATCGGCCGGAGGTTTTCTCGTTCGGGAATAAGCACAGGTGAGTAGCACTGTTTTATCACTGGGTTTGTGTTTTGGGTTTTTCTCGAGCTTATTCGGATGCATGTTTTGAATATTTAGTGATAGTATGAGGTTTTCTGTTTTCTGGGTTTTCGGAAAGTTGCATGAACAGAGTATCCGGATTGAAGTTTTAATTGAAAATGAAAGTGTTTAGATTAATTTCAAATATGGTTGGGATGTGTTCTGGGAGTATTAGGAGGGTATTGGAGCAATTACAGACCTAAACCAACCGGCCAGACTTGTAGATCTTGGAATAACAAAGAAACAAAAATCACAGGGGGTATCCGCCTACCTCGCGCTCACCAGCGTTCACCTCGGAGGTAGGCGCCCTGTTAAAAATGACCTACCGCCGATCTCGCGCCCACCTCGCGCTCATCTCGCGCGAAGTAGAAAACAAGGCGCCCATCTCACGCGAATCTCACGCCCACCTCACGCCCACCTCACGCCCATCTCGCGCTCACCTAGTGTCGGGTGAGCGGCAGGTCGAATTTGCCCGTTTTCTTCACCGCCGACCGGCGCTCACCTCGCGCCCACCTCAATAGGTGAGCGGCAGACCTATTTTGCTTACCGAAATGGAATTTCTGACTTGACCAAGAGTATTTGCACTTCTTAGGGGTTAAACCACTTCACTATTCACTTGGTTAGGAACCTGGAAAACCATTTTGCCTATGAAATTAATAGAGGAAAATTTTGTGGACATCCTATGAGTTTCAAGTTAGGTTTAGGTTACTTATGAGTATTGTGCCGGACACCGAACTAGTAAGAGTTACCAGTTACTTTTCCTTGTTCTATACACTGTTTTGATTGAGAAGTTCTTGTATTTCTGGTTTCACTTGTTGGAAACTTTATACGTATTGAATGGTTTTCTTTGGTATGAATGGATTGAGTTTTACTTTCATATGACTTGTGTTATGGAAATGAGAAAGTACTGAATGTACTTGGGGTATTGCGTGGTCCAGAGGGACAGGTGATGAATTGTGATGAGAAATTTACATGATGTGGAAATGAATGGTTTGTTTTGATATTGAAATCGAGATTATACGATGTTTACTGTTTTGGTCTAGCTTGTCCTGGATCCAGATGTTTAAGCTTAGTAATGTGATGTTATTGTTGGTTGTTGGAATTGCATGGCCTTGTGTGTTGCCACGACCGGTGTAGAGCAGCCAGAAACCCTGAGTAGGCCTGGTTGTCAATGCAGAAACCCGGGGAGTAGGCCTGCATTGGATGACGAAACCCTGAGTAGGCCGTCATTTCAGAGTATCCGAAACCCTGAGTAGGCCGGAACTGTGTACATGGAGGTGTGGAGTGTCTACTTGGCATGTTTAATTTATCAACCAAACGATAGTCATGACATTGACCAATCGATGCGTTATTGTATTTAACTGAGATGTGATTTGTTTGGATTGAACTTGGGAAATTGATGTTGGCTGTTTAAACGTATTGTAGTGTTGTCGATGCATAGTTTTAAAATGTGATTCAACTATTTCTGCATGCATGTGCTACTCGCTGAGATATTCGTATCTCACTATGTTGTTGTTCTATTTTTTCAGATACTCGTGGTGAGGCGATTACTGGGGTAGATCCTGCTGAGGCATATAGGGAGGAAGACTACTATTACCTTCCTTAGACTTGTAGGTTATCTGTTCCGAATTTGAGAACTTGAATTAATTGAGATGTATTAAAGTAATTGAGAATGAACCATATGATTTCCGTTCAGTTTAAATGTTGAAATTTTGCATAAATGGGAATGTGCACTCTGTTAGGTTATAGATGTATGATTATCCAGCGATCATAAATTGATTAACGATCCTTGCCTAACCTCCGTGAGACGTGTTATATCTTTAATGAACAACACGGATCCGGGGCGTTACACAAATCCTCATGCTAGCAAGGGGAAGAATTATGATTCATCTGCAATCTGTGATTATCATATGAGCACTCCAGGGCATACCACAGATCGTTGCTTGGCCCTAAAGCATGCAATTCAGGATTTGTTGGATAATAATTCTTTATCATTCAATTCAGTCATACCAATCCCACCTACCGATAAAAATGGGGCAGGTAGTTCAAATGCAGTAGGGGCAATTTTTCCAGGAAAAAAAGGATTTGACCCTTCTCAACTTATTGCTCCGGTTGGTACCACAATCTGAGTTTACTTTGAAAAAGAAGATGAATGGGGCCATGTAGAGAAAAAGACTCACACAAGGGTAGATTTTAAGCTGAAGTTGAAAGAAAATGAAATGACAGGTGAAAGGGCAGAGGAGGTGCAAACAATTCCCTTTGAGCAGTTTGAGCAAACAAATGGCCTAGCACTGGATGTTGAACAGGAATTCAGTATGGATGATAATGATGGACCAAAGGGTATGGAATCACTCTTCATACAAGAAGAAAATGAAGCAGAGGTAATTGAAAAAGGAAAATCTCAAGAAAAGAAAAAAGAAGATTCAAATGAAAAGATTGAGGCTAGGTTTAAGCTTCCATTGATTGACTGGGCTGCAATCCAGATTCCATATCAAGGAATGTCACTTCTTTCAGAGACTGAGCATAATGCCCCGGGGAAGGAGATCATCCCAAATCATGAAGGTTTGCCTCAATCAGTAGGAGAAAGATATTTTCTAAAAAAGAAAGAAAAGTCAGCTTTTGCCTTTGAGAACAGGGGCAGTTTTCGAATTCCCATGTTCTTTGAAAAGAAACCCCCATAAAAGGAATGCACATTTCCTAAGGATCCTAAGGAGCCTTGTCCTCAGGAAGTGATTTTAATAAAGGCTCTTAAAAAAAACAAAAAAAAAAGATTTTTCCCTTTAACATTTTTCTAGAAAAAAGGAAAAAATTTTCTACAAGGTCCTTTTTACTTATGAGTCATATCTCCCATTGAATTTCATTACGTTGAATATGACTTCGAAATTGGGGTCAATTTTTTGAGACCAAAATCGAAGAAAAAAACATTTTATATGAAAATTCAAATCTTTTTAAGTGTCACGAGAAGAATATTCTGCAAAATTATGAAATGACTAATTTTATGGCCTTTGGAACCAAAGATGACCCACAGTCTTCAACAGAAAAGATACAAGAAGATTTGAAGTTTCTTCATTAGAATATAGAAAGGATCGCACCACTTGCTGATTTGCTCAAAGGGAAGTTGATAATATTGTTTGAAGAAATTTTGGGGCTTTGCACTTGAAAATATGGGAGAAGATTTGACCTTTTTGTTGGAAATCGAATTGAGCATCATTTGATGGAAAGAATCCAAATCCACAAGACTGATCAAAAGGTGAAGAACTTGTTTATAACAGAGGTTCTATTTGAAAAGGCTTTTATCTTGATAGAAGGTGATTAAAAGAAGAAAAGAAAAAAAAAAGAGAAGAAAAAAAATTCCTGAACTAGTCACGTGGTACAACTCTTCCATGTCTGAAAATTCAATTTTTTCTTAAAATGATAAGAGGCCTTTTTTTGTTATATCCCCAAAATTTTTGAAATCTCTAGTTAGACCCTTTGAGCTTGATAAATTTTTCCAAGTAACCTAAACTGAGAATTGTAATCCCACACTGGGGCAAATTTATTAAGGCATAAAAAAGGGAATGAAGGGACAATTGTTGAAGTTCAAAAGGGATTTCAAAGATGTTTTCAAAAAAGGGGCAAAGAAATGAAAAAAAAAAAGAAAAAGAAAAAAGGAAGAAGGAAGAAAAAGAAATCATCAAATGCTATGGGATATTTGGAGAATGTCTTCAAAATTGTGAAAAGAAGAATGGAAAAAGAAGTTCAATACTAGAGAATAAGTTTCAAATGAAGAAATGAAAGTGGGGGAAGAACTTCATTACTGGGGACAATTTTGTATTCATTCAAAGGGAAGAAATGCCTTAAAAAATTACAATTTCAGTTAACCCATTTGATCATATGGTATTCGAGCATTTTATTCCTTTTCTTTCTAAACTAACACCAAGCCTTCGTTTCGTCCCATTCATAAGTCCTCTTTGATTAAGAAATTTTGAATTAAGATAGCTTTGACTACATAGTTGCTGGTGATGAAGGATAAAAAAAAAAAAAAAAAAGAAAAAAGAAGAAAAAAAAAAGAAAAAGGAAAAAAATGAAGGAAATGTAGTGAAAACTAGGAAGGGCTCTACATGGCAAATAATCAGCTATCTACAAGAAGGAAATCGTCAGAGAGGAAAGCCCAGAATTGGTAGAGATCCAAGTGAAGTCTTCATGTTGGTGGTTATTTTAAGATACATCCACTCTTTAAATGATTGAGGGAAATTCTCTTTAAAAGACTGAAGCAGCATAATCAGAACTATCATATGAAGCATCGGTGAACAAGTCGATGGCCATCAAAATTGCCATTAGGAAATTGTTGCTGAAGTTGAAGTCATAAATTCTCATACCATGGATACAATGGAGAAACAATTGTTCTTCAATTGGATGAAGGAATATGTCTTTCCAAGACTGGGGCAAAATAGTCCGATTGAAAGAGCTGTCATATCTGGAGCATCAATTGACAAGCTGATGGTCATGGGGATTACTCTAAAGGTTCTAAAGGTTGATTTTGGTCTTTCTTTATTTTCTGAAATAATCTTTTCATTATTCAACTTGATTTTAATTCTTTTGGACTATATGCTAATAAGTGATTGGATCATTTTTCAAAAAAATAAAAAATAAAAACACAAAAAAAAGCAAGAACTATATTTTTGGCCTATGATGAGCATCTATATCTTTTCATAAAACATTGGTTTTGCAAGCATTAGAGGATTCTGAGGCCACTAGTATAAAACCTATTTTCTTATTTTTGTATTTGCATTCTTTTATTAGGGTTTCTTTTTGGCAAAGGTTAAAAAACAAGAGAAGTACAAAAGAAAAAAAACAAGAGAAAAAGAAAAAAGAAAAAAAAAAGAAAAAAAGAAAAAAAGGAGAAAAAGGAAAAAAGAGGATCATCTCTGCTGAGGGGCAAATACTTCTTCAAGTAACCAAAACCGGGGCATGCTCAGCGTCTTTCCCTCTGGGTTTTCATTGGAATGAATTACAACATCTGGAAGAAGCAGTCAAGCTTTAGTCTTCGGATTTGAAAAAAAAAAGAGAAAAAGAAAAGGCTTCGAAGCAGTGGCATGTTTTCTCTGTTAAACAAGGGTTCCCAATTCTTCAATCATGAAGAAGGATTTTACTGGGGCAGCAAGAAGGCATGAAGAAGGGATCATGGGTAGTAAGGGCATGAGATTAGATCATCAGATTATGATTCTCAAATCCATCAATCAAGAAGAGGGCATTCACTTGGGCAATTAAAAAGCATGAAGACAGGTTATGGACAGTAAGGGCACATACATCGTTATTGAGAGAGCAAGAAGATAAAGAAGCAAAAGCAAGTTGCAGAATATTCAAGCACAGGATCGGGCATCAAATGGCACCCAGGTATATCAAATAAGAAAATCAATCAGGAAAATTCAATAAAATATTTCCTTTCTTATCGTTGAGTTGAAAAGTGAAAAACATCAAAAGCAATTGAGTTTTTAGAGGTCAATTTTAAATCCACCTTCTTTTCAAAATTTGCTTGTCTCAGATTTCTTTTCATAGTCACGAGAGCTCCAAGAAATTTGAGATAAGGAAGAGACGCCACCCCATCAAACTTCAAGTAGGGGTTTCATTGGCTATCTTCGAATCCATGTTTTTATCATTTCTTTGTTTGACCAAAGCAAGTTCAATTAATGAGATGTCTTTCAAATGTGCAATTTTGAGTTGTGTCTGTTCTTTGCTGTTCATTGTGCTACAACTGCAGGCCACCCAGAAAAATTCATTTTTCATGATTTTACCCATACTTTTCAGGAGATTAATGTCCATATTAATTGTAAATTGCAAGGATTGCCACTTTACCCACTTTTGTTTTAAAATTTGTCTCAAATCTCACTTCATAGCCACGAGTGCTCAATGAGACTAAAGAGGAGGATTTGCCCCTTAAGGTTAGGGACTTTTCAGCAAATCCTCCACACAAATTATTTTTCCAAAATCATCCTTTTAATCCTTGAAAATTGCAATTATTTAGACAAAATCTAAAAAAGTGCAATTTGTGGGTCTTTTTACTCTCTGCTGGTAATTGGTTCCAATCACCAGCAAAGAGGGGGCAGTTGCAGACACCCCAAATTGCACTACAAAATGAGAAAATAATTGAAAACATGTAATTGGGATTTGAAACAGGTCAAAAAAGTATAAAATCTTGCCAAACTGGTCATGCCCGTATTTTGTTTATGGTCTGGTCATGCCCGCAGTTGATATACGGGCACGGCGTGCCCGTATTAATAATACGGGTAGGGCGCGCCCGTAATATATATATACGGGCACGGGGGTTTTTGTGCGAATTTATCCTTTCTCGATTTCTGAGCCTTATTTACATCCAAATATATCTCTGGGATATGCAAATCCTCTTTTTTGTCCATTCGAATCTCTTATTATCCTATTTGGAAATGGATTGGCATTATCCCTGTTTTTAATTCAATCTAGAGGATCATGGCATATCCCTTTGGACCAACCATGCCCCTGGGTTTGCCTATAAATAGAGGGCAGATCCTCAAGCAAAGGGCCACAAAATTTGAAGTCTAAGGAGCTCCAAGTGAAGAGAGGAATCCTTGATGCTCTGCTTGCTCAATCCAGGTAAGTCCCTTTTCCCTTTTATTTTCTGTCTTCAATTCTAGGAGTAATAAGATCTTCTCCATTGCTGTAGAATAAGGCCTGGCTTATACTTGTATTTCTAAACCTACCTCCAAGTACCTCAAGAATACTCTCTAGCCGTAAAAGGTGAAGAGAGAGCTAGGGGAAAGGAGAACAGGTGGATCCCTAGAATAGAACCCCATAATCTGTTTTTCTCTTTTTTTTTGTAGAATAAGGCCTTTGATTGTGTTTGTATACCTAAACCTATCTCTAAGTACCTCAAGAATCCTCTCTAGCCGTAAAACGTGAAGAGAGAGCTAGGGGAAAAGAGAACAGGTGGATCCGTAGGGTAGACCCCCATGTGCTCTAATCTGTGAGATATGGCTGCTTTGAATATCCTGTTCATGTTTTAATGGTTTTATTTTGAATCTGAATGAATCATATGAATCTATGATGTTTATAGCATGAGATCCCCACTTTTTCCTAAAATTTGGATTTCCAACACTTTTGCACTTACAACACTGTTTTCGTAATTTTTGTGATTTTAGGCTAAGATCCTGGATCTATCATGATCTATATGATAGATCTGGATTCAGAAGCCTGAAAGTAACTTCTAGGGTTTCATGAAGTGGTTTTTGAGTCGTTTTTCATGTTTGAGAGAAGACCCTACGGTCTACGTTCTCCCCTTTTGATGTTCTTCATCAACGTGGGTATTTTTGGTTTTGATTTCTTGATCTAATGTGAAATTTGGGCTATATCTATGTCCTGGACTGTTCAAAGTCAATTCTGCAATATTTTATAAAAATCATATTTTTCTAGAATTTAACTTGAAGCTAGATTTTTGAAGTTTTCACTTTAGATTGGTTTTATTTGATTTAATCTTAATTTTATTTTAATCATGAAACCCTAGGAATGGTATGAACATATTTGAAAGTTCTGAATCAATCAGGCTATTCGTATGAAAAAACCATACACTTTTGTCTTTTTTGTGATTTTTCATGATTTTTGTAGCAAGCCCTTTTTCGTTTATTTTAACATGAACAATTCCTGGCAACCACCTTGTGTGGATGAATAGGGGTGCCTAACACCTTCCCCTATTCATAACCTAATCCCCTTACCCATCTCTGGTTTTTTTTGAATAGGGTTATTTTTACCCTAAATTTGCCTTTTTGTGCTTATTCGATATTTTGGTGTCCATTCACACCTAAACAGAATGGTGGCGACTCTTTGTTTTTAACCAATCCCGTGTAATGATTAGGAAGTCATTGAATTGATTTTTCCATGTCTCACAGTAATGTCTAGTAGACTTTAATGTTGGAAATTTTTTGTTGAAAATATTATTATTTCTTCTTGTTCTCTCCCCTTCTTGCTTCTTAGCAAGTTTTTTGGATATGTTTTTCGATCTTTATCTTTTCAGAGTAGTACAAAAATAAAGATGCAGAGGAAGCTTTTAGGTTTAAGAACTTCTGAGAGAGTCCAGTTAGCATCTGGCATTGGTTTAGTACTTTACACTGCTTTGAGCAGTTGATACCAATTGTAAAAGCAGAAAAAAGCCCTTCATAAACCTGAAAAACCGGCGTTGATATGCTTAGATAGCTGTTTAGCTACATAAAATCCAAATCGTCAAAATGGTCACCTCATGAGAGATCAGCATTATACCAGGACATCAAGTGCAATCACGTGATGTAGAACAGTTATAGGTAACAACATCTCTTTGATTTCATTCATGAGCTGAAGAACTTGCACATTTCCATTTGTACGTACCTGGCATGCCAGAAAGTTTATGGGAAAATTATGGAAAAGGGTCACTTTACACAAATATTTATAAAACATGTCATTAAGATCCGAATTTGCATAAACATGCCACTTTTGAAAAATATTTGCTTTAAAGGGTCATTGTAATATTGGGCTTTTCCAAATGACAAAATTGGCCTTGTTTAAAAGAGGGCTCCTTCTTCCCCAAAATCCATTTTTTCCCATTTCATTTCGACGATCATGAACCAGTTGCCCAGGCCATTGTCATTTTCACTCATACCATCTCCCTCTCCCTCTTTCATTCTCGTAACATTTAAACAAACATCGAACCAGTCACTCAGTCCAAACCCTTCCATCTCAACAAACATCGAACCATTCATACCATCTCAACGAACACGAACCAGCTGCTGCTATTCTGGGCAACCTCGGCGCTGCTGAGCTTGGGCACACTTGAGGGCAGCCATGAGAGCATTGGAAATCGGGGTTTCGTGTCCAGGGGAGAGGTTTTGGGCGGTTGGGAGGGGCTCTAGAGTGACACTGAAGCAGAGCTCGAGAGCTTGACATTGAAGGGGATGCGAGGAGTTGGGGTGAGATCGGATACAAGCTTGGCGAAGTTGGGGGATCTACCTTTTCTACTTTGTGGCTCGGTGTCACACAAGAGCTGCTAAGAATTCCACGCGAAAAGGAAAGATCAGATCCTCACCTTCACAAAAACCCCTCATTTCTTACCTTTTCTCGTCTCTCTCTCTTTTTCTCAACTTGAATACAATACAAAGAGAAGAACACTGTCTCTTTCTCACTCATTAATCTAAACACCCCAGATAAAGTAAAACTGAAAATAAATCCCACCACAACTAGAGGTGGAAACGGGTCGGGTTGGGCGGGTCATAATTGGGTTGAGATATAATCGGGTTGGGTTGGGTTGAACCCGATTAGTAGCGGGGGGAAAACCCCAAACCGAACCCAACCCGCCACTAATCGGGTTCAACCCGCCAACCCAATTATCTTTTTTTTTTTTTTTTTTAAAACGAGTTTTACACTTTTAAAAACCAGTTTTACATCTTCGGATTTGGCCGATTTGCCACCATTCGTCAACAAAACTTGGCTGATGTACCAGTTTTACATCTTTGACGCCTATGGGCCATGGCAATTGGCCATACAGATACAATCATACAAATACATCAAGTTGAACTTTGACGCCCAAAGTACACGATTACAATTAACCTTCTACCTGTTCAACCACAGGTGATTCCACCCCCCACCCCACCCCAACAAAAACCAAAGAAAAACACAAAACAAAATAGATCACGCTGGGGACACCTCCTGCTACTTGATGTAGGCTATGCAGCTTCATACTTTGCCTGCATATCCCCAGAGCATTAGTATAAGCACTCCACGAACTAATGTTAAAATTAGCTCTGCATACACAGAAATTTAACATAGACCCGATAGGTTATTCCATGCAAGCTTGTGTACAATGGTAAGTAAAATAAAGAAACATTGAGCAGGAAGAATGAGCTTGGGTACCTTAAAAGAGTTCCAAGCTTGTAGAGGTTCTACCAATCCATTGATAGTGCGACCCTGATTCATTGCGGGCAAATATTCTGCATGTAAATAGCACTAATCACTTTAAAGGTACTCTGTTGTATGCAATGGTAAGTAAATTTTTAAAAATTTACAAATAAGCAATAATTTAGTTTGCCCAGCTTTTGTTTTGTTTCATTCCTTAACCATCAATTTAGTGCTAGAAAAGTAGGCGTGTATGGCATGTATACGATATCAGCAATTCAGCATTCAACTTTTCATATCACAATTCACAAGTATAAAATATACTGTGTTATTCAATGCTTCTTATCTTGATCATCCTCTACAGCAATAAAAATGCATAGCTACAGGAATAAATAACTCATTTCCTTACTCTTCTTGTTACATTCAAAAAGAGTAAGGAAAAAACTGAATTCTCAAATACAGTGAAAACAATTTGAGAATTTAGATAAAAACTGAATTCTCAAATACAGTGAAAACCATTTGAGATCAATACATGTGCTTAAATGACAATGAAAACATGGAAATAATGAGTCAGGGGTGCTCACATATTTGGAACCTGCAAAAAAATAACGATGGAAGATGAGTCAGGGGTAATACCAAAAAAATAACCTCCTGGTTTCAGCAAAGATGACACATTATTCAGAAGGCTCCTTGCTCTCTCTTCAGTTTCGAAGCATAACTGTAAAAGTGCAAATATACATGCTTCTCAAATTTATAGGAATAACAAAAGAAAGGTGTGGAAGGAAAAATCAACAGAAGTTGGAACCTGCAAATGATGCAAGCAGCAAACAAGATCTACTAGGATGCTCTTGTCCTGCAAGTATGATTCTAAGTTTTCCTATCAAAACAATACAGCATTTCAATTCCAAAAGAGGATAAAAAGTTACTGCCATCTAAAATGAGCAGGAAACCCCAATTAAGTGTACAGAAAATTTCAGTTACCACTATTTTTAGGTACCTGTCTACCATGAATCAGATTCTTCTTCCCCATTCTCTTAATTGTTCACATAAAAGAAACAAAATCCCTCACAAAAGAACATGAAAACACATGAATTTCACTGTTCATATTACAATTTAAACAGCTGATCTAAACAAACTACCAAAGCCAAGAAGTATTAATAACGATGGAAGGATAAAAAAAACAAAAAGAGAAAGATGCACACAATGCAATCACAACCAATTCCAGAAAGGAGTAATATTCAGGATAACATAAATTCAACAAAATAGAAAGTCTACAATTCCAGAAAATGGAATGAGAGTCCAGCTGAAAAAAAAAAACTCATTCCAATCCTTTTCCCCACAAGTCCGCAACCAACCTGTAACAAGAGAAACAGACATTCTTTAAGAAAATGGAATGAGAGTCTAGCTGAAAAAAAAACTCATTCTTTCTTAAATTACTTTATCTACCCTCATTACGAAATATTAACAGGGTTAGAAGCCGCCGATGAAGATGTTGGTTCCACAAGATTCACTTTCAATAAATCTTCCATGCCATTATCCACATTATAATCATCTCCACTTATATTTGCTACATTAAAATGCAAGACAAGTTAAGTTTTCTAACAATTATCCACATTCAAATAGTATAACCATTAACCAACAATAAAAAATTGAATTTAGTTACCTGAAGATCCACTTATCCAATCTCGTGTATATATCAAAGCTTCTACATTTTGTGGTGTAAGAGAGCTACGATATTGATCTAAAGTTCTTCCTCCAACACTGAAAGCTGCCTTCGATGCAACTGTTGATATAGGAATCATCAAAACATCACGAGCCATAGCAGAAAGTTCAGGAAATCGGTATTCCACTGACTTCCAATATAGAAAAATGTCCAATGGCAGCTTCCGATCATAAGTTTGTTCTTCTAAGTACATCTCTAACTATGATCTCTTTGTCACAAAAGCACAATTTTGGCTCTCAAATGTATCATAATCCTACAATGTAAAAAATTAGAAATTTTATAACATTAACACAAGTATAAAATAAAATTAAATGAGAATTCCTCATTACCTGCATTTCCTCACCACTATTAATGCCATCATTTACAGGGCCTTGACTAAGAACTGAGCTTGGTAGTGGAGCCCTAGAGGAAGATGAAGACGACTGACTCATGTACTCATTGAACAGTGCATAAAGTGCCTCACGTACAACATTAACTTGATCTTTTCCTTCACTAATATCGTAAAGCTTTGAGTACGAGTAGTCTATCATCATCAATTTATAACGAGGGTCCAAAATTGCTGCAATAGCAAGAATTACACTGTAATCTGCCCAATACTTATCAAACTTTCCTTGCATCCGTTGAGCCATATTTATCATAAATGTATCATTTCCTTCCAACTCCTCTTTCAACTTAAGTTGTATCCTCCAAACCCCTTGAAAGTAAAAATTTGTAGTAGTGTACTTGCTTCCCGAAAATGACTATGTAAGATCATAAAACAGTTTCAAAAATTTAGTAATCTTCTCAATCCTTTTCCATTCCTCTTCTGATGGACAATCTTGATAATTTACATCAGAAAATGCCAAGTGGCGGAATGCATTTCGATAAAACAAAGCACTTTCAAGCATCAAATACATGGAGTTCCACCTTGTAGGAACATCCTGCCTTAAGCCCTTCTTTCCCTCCAAAGACAACTCATTCAAACATGTTTTAAAATTTTCTTTTCTTGCTTGTGAGCCTTTGACAAATTTTACACTTTCACGAACCTTTTGAACCGATTCATCTACTTCTTTCAATCCTTCTTGCACTATAAGATTTAAAATGTGAGCACAACAACGAATGTGAAAGAAGCGACCCTCAAGTACAAGTGGACCCTTAAGCTAAAGCCTCTGTTGGTAAGAATTGGCAAATGTTGTATTCGCACTAGCATTGTCTAAGGTAATTGAAAATAATTTTTTTTCAATGCCCCACTCTTCCATCATACTAGACATTGTAGATACAAGAGCTGCACCTGTGTGTGGAGTAGGCATATACCTAAAGTTGATGATTTTTTTGTGCAATCTCCATTCCTGATCAATAAAATGTGTTGTTACACAAATATAACCATCCGTTGTTATTGAACTCCAAAGGTCTGATGTAAGACAAATCCTACCAGGGATAGACTGAAATATTTCTTACAACTTTTGTTTTTCCCTTTTATAAATCTTTAATACATCAGCCTTTGCTGTATTATGTGAACTTCCTTTCGCATCTTGATTTAACAAACTATGCAGATCTCTAACCCCTTCATGCTCCACAAATTGGAATGGGTAACTATGCTTGATGATTACAGTAGCCAGAGCCTCACGATAGAAGTCTTGACTCAATTGAGAGCTTCTAATTGACACCCCACTACCAGTTTGAGACATAAACAACTGACCTATGTCTTTTGTGTCACGTTTAGGACAACTTAGAATGTGACGTTTCATGTTGGAAGTCCCATGACTACTTTCACCAATATAAATCTTTCCACATCTTTTACACTTTGCCTTCAGTTTTTCATCCCCAACTTTAGGAATTTTTTCAAACTCATCCCACACATAAGAAGTTTCCTTTCTCATACGCTTTAAATTTGTTTGTGATAATTGGGAATCCATTCCTATATTAGATTCTTCCTCCTCAATTCTAATTGGTTCCATAACTTCTTCTTCAACGGTTGCCATACTTAAAGTCTTAATCCCTACTATGATACACAAAAAGAAAATAAAAGACTGGAATTAGAAGATAAAAGACTGAAAAGGAACATCAAGCATACTACAATACCACGAAAATTTACGAATTCACTTCAATAAAAGTGGGCATACGTGTAGACACCCCAAATTGCACAATAAAGATGATAAATAATTGGCAAAAATCATTATTTCCTTTGAAACCAGCACAAAATTTGAGAAAATAGGCATTTTTCCTTGTATCCGACAACTCAGGTCGGATACAAGCATACCTCTTCATATCCGACATAAGTTGTCGAATATAAGCAGCTCTTAATGTATCCGACATCATATGTCGGATACACACAGGCGCTCATGTATCCGACCTGATATGTCAGATACATGATTTTTGCTCAAAATTAGTGTTTTCCGAGAGTTTTCATTTTTTACCATCATATCCTTCATTAAAGGAGTGGAAATCTCGGAAATAGCCTTAGGGTTAAGGTTGGTGGGCTCTAGACATTATGTTGTGTCTACCATCATGCAAAACCCTAACCCTAGCCTTTGCCTATAAATAGGAGGCTCCTCCTCAAGCAAATGGCCATTAACTCTTGCCAAGAACTTTTGCCAAGAAGTTGGTGTAAGCACCTCATTTTTGCGCTCCCAGAAGAGCCGGAAATGCAAAACTCGGCTAAAAAGTCAAACTCTAAGGAGTCGAAAATTGACTTTTGATCAAATGAAAATTGGCCACCTTGCTTTATCTCAATGGATAGAGAATCCCGACACGAGTCCAACGCAACTGAGTTTGCAGGAATCGGAGTCCGGATGAAGGTTCTGTGGGCCGGTCAAACTTGAGGGTGAGTCGAAAGTTGACTTTTTTCGAACCCCGTGCCAGGTGCTTAGCTCTACATCATTGGATAGAGGGCTCCGATACGAGTCCAACGCAACTGAGTTTGCTCAAATCGGAGTCCGGATGAAGGAGATATGAGTTGTCGAAGTTTCTGAGCAGAAAAACCGAAAACTCCACACGTGGCAAAAAGCCGCACACGTGGCGAGTGGCGCAAGAAAATATCTCGAGGGGCAATCCGTAAATATCCAAACATGCAAAATATCCCAGGGTTTAAAGCAAAATTTCGCAGGGGGCAATCCGTAGATATCCAAAAGTGTCAAATCGGTCGAATCAGTCAAGTCGAGGGGCAAATACGTAATTTTTTGATTTGTATCCGGTCAAATATATCGGATACACATAGGTTTGTGTATAACCGGACTCAAATGTCGGATACAAAGATTTGCTCGGTGAGATTCGCGCCGATTCCCCGACAGATTTGCGGCGGCATTAAATTTTTGAAATAATTTTGTTTGTATCCAACATAAAATGTTGGATACAAAGGAGGTTCAGTGTATCCAACATTAAATGCCGGATACAAAGGGCATGTAGTGTATATGACATTTAATGCCGGATACATTAAGTTTGTCTATAAAAGCACAGCAGCCACCTCTGGCCGGGGGTTGGCTTCCTTTGCTGTTTCTCAGCTTTCTTCTAGCACTTGTTCCCACCTGAACCTTGCCTCTTTCAACTCCATTGGCCCTCCACCACCTCTCCACACCACCCAAGCCATTCTTATCCTCCTTTTCCTCCTTCATCTCCACTTACAACCCAACAAGAAGGTGGGTAGTTGCTGTTGGCGCAAGGAGAGGCAAGCTCCAGCTGCTGTCCGGCTTCCAAAAGGGTGTCTCCACCCTACTCCAAAGCACAAGAACCCTCAGGTAAGGTTCCTGGTCATATGTAGTTCAACATATATTAAAAGTAGATTTGTTTGCAACCTTTCCTCCTATTTTCTTCTTGCTCGGCATGAGCACCTCCATGGTGGTGCAACCATGCCTTCACCATCTTTTCATGGCATGAAATCCACCACCATCAAGAAGCCCACGTAGGCCCCTCTTTAGAGAGCATGGGAGTTTTCTTTACATGTCTTTTAGTGGCCTTTGGTGGCTGTCCATGGGTCATCTTAAGCATCGTTTAGAAGGAGCATGTTCCTTCTTAGTGTACCATCCAATGTACCCCAAAGTAACCCCCCATTACCCTTTTTGATTTCTTCATTCTTCTCACCTTTCGTTTGTTATAACTTATATAGTTTGCTTTGATATCTTGCTGCTGTGAAAACCTCCTTGGTTTGCTGCTCTTGCTTATCGTTACAGCATGCATGTAATCTTCGTTAGTTAGTGCCTTTCTCCCTTCACTTTGTTGTTGTTAGAGGGGTGTCAAGCATGTGCCCTCACCCCTTGCACATGCAGGTTAGCTTAGGAAGGAATGTATGTTCATCCCTCCTTCTTGTATCTTGCCTAGTGATACCATGCATGATGTGCCCTTACTTTGTTGGGTTAATATAGATTTGTACACCCCCTTCAACTTGCTGTTTTGTGTGATCAAGCATGATTCTCTCTTTTTCTCTCTTTGGTGATGATAAACCATTGTTGCTCCCTCTTTTTTTTACACATATAACATACGGGGGGCCATTGCCAAGGGCCATTTAGCATGACCCAGGTGAGCTGCTGCTGGGGACAGCAGCAAACCCTCACTGTTTGCTGCTGTCCCAGCAGCCTTGAGCCCACGGCCAAGCCTAGGCCCTCGATCCATGAATGCATGCTTATCCCCCATGTTGTTTGCCAACCCGTGCATGCAAGCCCCAGCCCCCCATGCATGTTGAGTGTTCATTTTTATATAAATCTGCTGTCCTTGTTTTTTTTTGTGTGCATGTCCTTGTTGATTGCATCATGAGTGACCCTTGTCCTTGTAGATTGGTGAGGACCGTGAGACCAAGACAGGGATCTCAGGGTCCCTATTCCAATTGCTGCATGAAGCTTAGATGGGAGAAGGCAAGCTCCCATGCCTTCCCCCTTGCTTTTGCCAAAAAATCCCAAAGAGAAGCCAAATGAGGCTTCTCCCCCACACCTGAACCAATGTGGGCCCATCCAGGGGCCCACATAGCTTATAGAAGACCCCTAGGGAGCCCAGGAACCCACCCCAATGGCCAAAGCCCGAAAAAGGCCATTTTTGGGGTGATCCGGCAACTCAAGCCGGATCACCTATGGCCTGCGTGTATCCGGCAACTAAGGCCGGATACACACAGAAATGCAATTTTTATGTTTTTTGGGGTTCCTTGCCGAATTTTGTGATGGTTTGAACCAAACCAAGTGAACCAATAGGGTTTCCGGGTCACCCGGAAACCCAACGTGGGACCTGGACGCCGGTCCAATTGGAAACACTCGTGGGCCTTCCAACGGGGCCCACCAAGCCCGATAAACCCTAAAGCATGCAAAATGAACAAGTTAAGCAAAATAAATTGATCGAACCGGGCGGGCCAAACCCAATAAGGCCCACTCGAACCTACCTTCTGGAATGATGTTTAAATTGCGTGGTTTGGCCGCGACCCAGGGTTAGGGCCTATCGGGCTCGCCAAAGCCCGCTAATCGAACCAAGGAAGGGTGCAAACCCTAGTCTTCAAAGAACTGGGCTTTCAAGCCCCAAATCTGGATCGCGGGCCCGAAGCCCAATATCCAGCTCACTTTGGCAAAGATAAACAAGATAATCTAAAAATATTCTGGCAACCGCCATGGGGGCCCACCCAGGGGCCCACAAACTAATGCAGGCCCACTTATTGCATGAGAATCACTAAGTCTCCAAATTGAATAAACTAAGTAAAATCAATTCATTACACCTAAGCCCAAAGGGCCTCCTAGGCTTAGGCAGAGGCCCACCAGAGGCACATGGGTTTAATCAAGCTCACCAAGGACATCGTGGGCCTTCCAACGGGGCCCACCCAGTCAGACTCAGATCACCTAAATTAAGCAAGATAAAATCAATTAAAGGGACCCACACCACTCAGGAGGTCCCGACAGACTTAACCCAATTGCATATCGGATTAGGAATCGGGTGAGAAACCAAAGTAAGCTGACTCAAACCAGGGAACCTGCGGGACCCGTCATCCGACGGGATGGTCTGGGGTGTCTACGGACTTCCCCAAACCACAACCGAGAACCTACTTAGAATCTCAAGCCGCAGACCAAAGCCCAAAATAGACAAGATTAGGCACCCAGGTGTCCGCCTGCACCCCATCAGGCGGTAGCGACTCCGAACTTTCCCGTGCCGCGTTTCCGACGCGCGCACAGTTGGAGATCAAAGAGCTCCGAGTGAAGAGGGGAACCGCTGCAATCTTGCTTCCAGAAGCCCAGGTAAGCCTCAAACCTCTCTTTAATTTTCTGTTTTTACATTATAGATCTAGATCTCTTCTTCTACCTTTCTGTAGAATAAGGCCTCTTCTATGTGTATGAAAACCCTTCCCCTACTCAAAGTACCTCGAGACTCCCCCTAGCCGTAAAACGTGAAGGCGGGATCTAGGGGAAACGAGACTGGGGATTGATCCTAGTATTAGAACCTATTTGAATAAGCCTTTTCAATCTATAAAAACCGTTTCATATTCAAAGTATCCCAAGATTATCTTGAAGAACCGTGTTTAACGGGGAGAGAGAACTAAGGGAAATGATAATGGAATGGAACCCTAAGTTGTTCTAGAACCCCATTGGATTGATCTAAATGCATGCTATATGTTATTATGTTGGAATAAGCCTTTTGAATCTATGAAAACCGTTTCATATTCAAAGTACCCCAAGATTATCTTGAACAACCATGTTTAACGGGGAGAGAGAACTAAGGGAAACGATAATGGAACGGAACCCTAGGTTGTTCTAGAACTCCATTGGATTGATCTAAATGCATGCTATATGTTATTATGTTGGAATAAGCCTTGTGATTCTATGAAAACCGTTTCATATTCAAAGTACCCCAAGATTATCTTGAAGAACCGTGTTTAACAGGGAGAGAGAACTAAGGGAAACGATAATGGAACGGAACCCTTGGTTGTTCTAGAACCCCTTTGATTGATATGAATGCATGCCATATGTTGTTATATTGTTCTTGAATGGATTTTTATACACATACACACATAGCACTTGTTTTGTCGGATTTGGCTCATATTTTGGATTCATTGCATTCATTGTGATAAATCTGGAATAAATAGCCTCAAATAATTCTGGAATATTTCTGGTTGGTTTTCAATGTGATTTTAAGCAAGTTTTGTTAAGTATTGAAGGCCTCTAGGTCCAACCTCTCGGTTTTGGGCACTTTTGCTCAATATTGGGTCTTTTTGGCATATTCTCTCCAATCGGAGAGAATGGTGAGCCAATCTTGTACCCTATTATTTCTAGAGGTTCTTCAATACTTTTTCAAGTGATTTTGATTCATCTTGCACGGATTCCACACACTGGATCACTGTTTTAAATTGATTTTACTCAAAAAGGGCTTAACTTGACAGCAACTGTACCCCAACTTCGGACACTCGTAACTTCATCGTCCGGATGAATTTTGGAGTGATTTCAGAGCCATGGGAAAGGTGAGGCTGTTTAGTTTATTCCTATAAAATGTCATTAATTTCTATCAGGCGGAGTTTTGACACCTCTCTGTCGAAGTTGATAGGTCAGTTCAGGTCTGAATACGGAACTTGTCACTTCGACTGAGCGCCATGTGTTCGTTTTAAGTCCGATTCGAATGATTCTTGTTTCTGAGTTTTCATTTGGAAGTCTAGTTTGAAATCCAGTTGGTTTCATAGATGTTTGACTCCATTTGTGTCGTTGGCAACAGATTTACTCAAAACTGCTCAATGGCACTTTTCTGGGTAAATGTGTGATCTTCGGGGCCTGTTCGGGAGACCACCCAAGGCACATCCAAATGAATTTTTGTATGAGGCTAGTTTCATTTGAAAGAGGGTCATACAGACTTCACTCACACCAAATTTCATGGATTTATATGGAGCCGATTTTTCTAAATGATTTTCCAAAGTTGCCCACTTATCCCTTTTAATTATCTCCAGCAGCAGATTTCAAAGGAGAATAACTCCTAGGATTTTAATCGGAATGGATTGAAAATTTGCATGAGTCTTCTATCTATCATAATCTTTCAAATGAATTTGGTTTGATTCAATTTAAATTGGATTTGAATGATTTCAAGACAAATGGTTCTTGCTTTTACCGAATTTTCTGGATTTAACTCAACTTGGTTTTGTGCAACTTTTGCTTTGATTTCCATCTTTTGGTGATATTCCAGAAGTGATATTGACATAAAAGAGGATCTGGAATTCATTTGGATTTTCATGTGAAGATATCATACATTTATCCTTTTCAAGGTTTTTAATGATTTTTTGCAAGCTTTCCTATTTTTTTGGCATGAACAACACTTGGCAACCACCTTGTGTGGGTGAATGGGGGTGCCTAATACCTTCCCCCGTTCATAATCTAATCCCCTTACCCATCTCTGGATTTGATTTTCAAGTAGAGTCATTTTTACTCTAGAATTTGCCTTTTAATTCTTTATGCATATTTTTGAACCTTTTGGTGTCCAGTCACACCCTAACACTACAAAACTGCAAAGAATTAGCGTCGGCGTTTTAGCGGCGGTATCAAAATACCGCCGCTAATACCCACATTAACGGCGGTAATAGTGTCCGTGCCGCTGAAACAGCATGATTAGAGGCGGTAAGCTTTTACCGCCGCTAAAATAAAGTATAGCGGCGGTATATTACCGCCGCTAATAAATGATACTAAATTACGGCGGTATATTGCCGCCGTTGAATCAATAGCGGCGGTAACATGTGACCGCCGCTATAGAATCACGCGTATATTCACCGCCGTTAAAATATGTTATGTGGCGGCGGTAAGAGCTACCGCCGCAAATCTGTTATGTAAACCCCGATCGATTTCACCTTTCCCTTGCCTGCGCGATCCCCATTTTCTCACCTTTCATCTTCCCTGCGCGATCCCCATTTTCTCCTGTCGCTTTCCTGCAATCCCACTTGATTTCGCCAGTTTCCCCACTTTCTCCACTTTCGGTTTCCTTCCATCCCCACTTTCTCCACTTTCGCCACTTTCACCGTTTTGGATTGCTTTAGATAGGGTTCGATTTCGATTTCTTCAGATTTCGATCGAATCACTGCAACGCACGTTTCATTCCTTATCATCGTGCGTTCGTATAAATCCGCCTCAAGCACGATCAACACGAGCAGAACCCTAGCTTGGTTCTTCCCTTTCTTCTTCTGTTTGCAGCTGTTTCCGTTCTGTCACCGGTGACCCTTGGCGCCGTCGATCAAACACGTTTTAATGAGGTTTGTGTGTTTTGTTGGAGCACTTCCATGTTTTTTTTTTGGTTGTTGTTGTGAATAAATTCAATGTTATGTTTGATCGAGTGCTGTTCCACGAATAAATTCAATGTTATGTTTGATCGAGTGCTGTTTCCCCTCTTGCTTGTGGCTCTACTTTACTTTGTGACTCTTGCCATTGCAAGAGTGAATGGTATGCTGGTCCTAGTGTAGGTCTCTTAGAAAGGAGTATGATGACTTGAACTCCAAATCCCAGCAAGCAGAAAAGGAGGTTGATGCATTGCAGAGGAAAATACAAGACACAAGTGATCATCTATCCAAGCTGAGGAAAGATATGGATTGTGAGTCTGACACCCATAAGTTATTACTTATTTTTTTGACACGTGATAAAGTAATTTATTGACCCTTTGTAATTTGTATGTGATGATTTACAAATGTGGATATCCTGTAGCATATAAAGCTTGGGATCCATTTTGAATGTAGACGAAAAAATAACTAAGAGGAACAATTAATACCTTCCTGCTTGCAGTAGCAATCCATCACCTGAACATCAATATTTCAAAAACAGAAACCTATGAAATCAACAAGCCTTTAATATTGGTCTGATAGCTGGATTTGATGATAGATTGGAAATCCTTGCATTTCTGAAATGGCAGAATCCCACCAGTTTCATGAGGAAAGCACTTCCAAGTTATAGATCCTTGACTTTTAAATGGGTTGGATACTTAGTGAGAAAGGTTCCCCAAAGAAATAAACTGGAAGACCTAGATAGTATTGGAGAGGGATAAGAGAAAGCATCATATGTGTTGAGATAGTACAACAGATAAATGGATGGTTGACATTCTCGTGTTTTACAATGACTGTGGTGGCTCAAGGTGAAGTCCGATGAATCAGCTGTTTTATTATCAAGGCTTTGTCCTGTAAGAGAGTCCAAGAAGAAAGCTTACATCTTGGATTGAGATGGATATATTCAACTACAAGCAATGTCCAACATTGATTTGTAGAAATGTCCAAGATCTATCTTTGTGAAATCACCCTAATTATCCTCTTTCATAAGAAATAATGGGTTAGCACCTGAGATATATGAATAATTGTATGTATTCCTTGGTCTCTGTGGTGACCAAAAGGGTTTTTATTTTGGTTTGAATTTGGGGAAGCCTCGGTTTAATGGTCCTGGCTTGGTAAAAAAAGTTGATATATAGTTTTTTTTAATAAGAATCAGCTAATAAAATGGGGGACACAGCTTATGCAGTTTGCCTACTCAACAACAATCATTTTTCTAAAACTGGGCTTGACCATTATTCTCTATAAAATTTAATTCCTTCAAGAAATTAATGTCATGCTTTCGTTATCCTCCTCCAGACCACTACTACACCAGGCGGTCTTATCACCTTTGTGTTATCCTAGTTTCCAGCTGCATAAATTTTATTCTACCTTTCTCATGTATTATAGGTCTAGATTCTAGTTTTTGTAGATGTGAGGTGTCTCAGCCAAAACCAATACTACTCGGTGAATTTGTGTCTCTTCTGAAAGAGGCTGATACAGACCTTGTGGTAATGTATCAGCCATATACTTGTCAAATTGCTTCTTTTTGTAATGGCTTCAGCTGGTAGTTGATATACGTTGGTCAATATGTGCTGACTTGCATTAGTTTTGAAGGGGACCTGTGATGCCCAATCCGATTCTGGTATTCTAAACTTCAACCACATATATGTAAGTTGTATCACAATGATACCATTTGTCATTTGTGGATAAACTTGTTTCCTCATTTTCCCATTTTGTTTGTGGTCAAGGGATGACCTTTTCTGCTAATTTTTAGTCTCAGTAATGCTTTGGGTATCAATATCTGTACTTACTATACTGAAGGAAAATATTACATTATTGCGGAAAAATGTGTATGGTTGAGATTGACCTTTTTATGTTTTTGTACTGAAAGTATGGAAGTCTTTTACTCTCTTGTTTTACATGTGGTCTGGCATGCCACTGTTGTTATTATTATTATTTTTGGCTTATTGGTTTTATGCAACAAAGAAGAGATATACTGACTCAAAACTACAATCTCTGGGGTATCAATCTTTTGATATTGATTCTTTTCCTAAACTCTTGGATGAGTCTAAGGAGAAATGAGACATTCAAAAAAGGTTTCTGACTCGTCTCCCATTTTGATACACATACATGTCTATACACACATATTATTGTAATGGTTCAAGTACTATACTTCAGGATACAAGTGTTTACATTTTTCTCTATGTTTGTTCGTGTGCAACAAGTACAAATCAGGACTCACAAGTACAAATCAGCAAGTACAACCCAGTGTCCCATGCTCATAACTTAATTGAAGATTGTTTTGTAACAAATCAGGACGGAGGAATATGATTCATTTTGCTGACTACAACTAGTAGGGGAAAGGCATTTCTGTATTGTTTTAATTGCATACTGTATGTTCTTTTAGTTGGTGGCTCTCATATATTTATCCAAAAGGAAATTGAGGAGAAAGGAAAAAGTGGAACTTTAAACTATTTAGGTCCTATCTGGAACTATTCCTTTTGTTGATTTTTGCTACTTATGTTTGCTGGTGACACCTTGGATGCAGGAGGCAGAGCTGCTGGTAAACATTAAAGAACATGTTCTCATTCCTTCGCATCAGGTGCTTACCAATGAAGAAAAGAAGACTTTGCTGGAGCGTTCTACTCTAAAAGAAACACAGGTCGGTGTTGCATGCCTACTAGATTTTTTATCTTCTCCTTGTTTCAATAATTACTGCTGTAAAACTAATGCTTATTTCAAGGTTATATGTTGTAGCTTTAGATGAAACTTTTGATTTTGAGAAGTGCTAGTCTGTGTTCCAGCTGTATGCACATTTTTTTTTTTTTGAAAAACAAGTGTAACAAGTGATGGGTAAAATTGTGATTATGGAGTCCGGAATGAGCAAAGAGACTCGAATTGACCATGCAGAAAAATAAAGGAAAATAGAGAACTTAAGGAGGAAACCATGAGGGAAACTGACTAATGATATACATATATATGTGGTTGATAATTCTGCTTCTTTGTTCTTTAATAACTATGGTTTCAGTTAGGTCTGTTTTGTTATTTGTTTTTTCTCATCTCATTTCCATGGATGACCTCCTAAACCGAGCTATAGATATTGCCCTCGTGAAGAATAATGCGATTTTAGGCGCAAAAATAGCTGTTGCTTTTTCTGAACTCCAAAAAATCTGTCATAATGGTGAGTCTTCTGTTCTCCTGTTTGTATATGAAAGAAAATTCTCAAAATTATGTCATAGTATCAAGAAATAGAGCCCAAATAAAACAAAATTTTATGTTTGGCATTCATTATTTTGAACTTCTTTATAGTTGTCTCTGACTACATTAGCTTCTTACAGATTCTAAAATTTCTGTTTAAACAAATACATCTATTCCTATAAGCTTTGCACTTATTGATAACTGAAATTGATGCATCATTTTGATAGGTGGTGCTGTGACAGCATCATAGGCTAGGACAGCAGTCATCTTGCAGCTGACATTCGACTTTTCTAAGATAATTTGATTATTGTTTATTTACTTTGAGAAAAGAGGGTCAATTTGAAAGAATGAGGTATATGTACTGTTCATATTCTTCTATATGACAAATCGAGAAAGATTTACTACATATTGCGCTTAAAATTATACAAGTAATTTTGTGTGTGTGTGTGTCATGTATCCCTTTGCTCATCCGTTATTAGCAATGATATCTGTAAAGCAGGAACTGAGACAGAGATTCAGTTAAAAACCTTAAACAGGTAAAATATTGACTGAGTCATCAATAGAATACCAGGTGTCTCTGTCCTTTTTATGATCCTAGGAGGGTCTGTAAGTCCAAGAAACTGGATGAAAGATTATTAGCTGAATTGCTAGTTGATGAGTATGCACATGTACAGTGAGTTTTTTTTTCACAATTATTTCAATATCTTCATGTATAACCTGCACATTGATCAAGTCCAAACAAATTTTAAGCATATCCTTAAGAATTTTAACTAATCTGTTGTCTTAGTCAATCCTTTTAGAGTATATATACTCATAAGTTAGCAGATATTGCTTTTGACTCAATTAAAATCTAAGTTAATATTTTAATTGAATGGCAGCACTTTAGACCTGATCTTCATGAGGAAATGAAAACAGTTAGAGTAAGTAATATAAGAGAAAACAATCACAATCCAGAACCATCCTAGTACCCTGCTTCTGCAAGAGAGGTTTTTACTTCTTCTTTATGTATTTTTTATTTTTGTCTCTAAATTTAATGAGAGAGATGAAATGTATCCGGAACCCAAAATGTTATCAACGGTTAGGGCTGAGTTTTAAAATGTATATGCTGAGGACAGGATTTCGTATCACTTAGTTATCATTTGCTTAATCTTTTGAAACTTTTAATGCAATCGGTAATTCATTTTCAAATCAATCTGACTCTATTAGAACTCATTTAGTTAGTGGGTAGGGTTAGGTTGAATGAGGTGGTCACTGAGGCTGGTTATGATTCTGACCATTCACAAAAGAATCTCTGTGAAGACAGTTCTTGTTTCTGGCTGTCAAATAATTAATGATTTGTTTAGGTGTATATAGATATTCTTACTGGGTTGATTTTTGTCCTTAAACAAGTAATAAAAGGGGCCAAATGTCATGTCAGGTGGATATGTTGATGATTCAACAGGGTAGCAATGAGAGGATGCTAAAGCTGTCCCAAAATGACTACCTGATCTGAGCTATTCAAGATCACCATGGAAGGCTAAAATGCCTCTCTCTCCTTGCCATATAGGGACCTAAGTAACCCAAAATGGGCTACTTCAGGTTTCCATGTATAACTTGAAATTCTCAGATTTAAAACATGCAAAGAACATTCCATTTTGAGTTGACCCAGGTTCTCCCCAAAATTTTGGATTTGGCTTTGGTTCTTTCCAAAAAAGCAACACCTCATTTATTGCATTACTAGAAATCTTTAATCAAATATAGTAATACTTCTACTCCAATACATAGGCAGAAAAATTCACGTCTTTGAGATATAAAAAATGTGTGGCTTTTTTCCTTTAATTTGCAACACCAAAAGCTTCACTTTATCTCTCTCTCTTTTCATGGTTTGTCCAACAAGCTTTGGGTGCAGTTTTGATATGTTGTTCTCATGAAACCCAACATTGGAAGGATCATTGTGACATATAGGGATATAGGATGTCTTGTTTTGCATCCAATTTCTTCCATTTTTCTTTCACAAAAGGTATTTGACTTGGATTCTGCATCAGTTGTTAGAATATACTGCGTTGGGTCCATTGGTGTTATACATTTGAGTGAGATGTTGAGTCGCTAATAAGGAAGCGAAGTGATGGCATTTTGGAAATAGAACACGTGCTAGAATTTGAGGGAAGATAACGGAGGACATGAACAGTTCTGCTATGAAAATTTATTTAGAAGTGATGAATGTCTTCTAGAAAAGAACCCATCAAACTATTATGTTGCTAAAATGGGCAAGTTTTTTATTTTCTTTTTTTTTTTAAAAGAATATGAGTAACAAAGAAGTACCAGTGAACACAGTACAGAATATTTACAATTTCTCAACCCCCTAAAACAATCATATTTAAGTATAATTTTTCAATAGACAAATGTGAGATCTTTATGGTTTGTGCATCCGAGTTTCCATTCGAATGTGCTTCGCCTTCTACTCTTTTCAACTTTGCTCTAAGTTCTATCACTTTGTCTTCTGCTTCCTGGGGCTGTGCTTCAAGCTCCTCAATCATATTTCAAGATGACAGCACCAGTGAACACAGTACAGAATATTTACTAAGAGTCACGTGTTGGATTCTTAGTTTGTTTTTCTCTTTGTCATGTAGTTTAAAAACTCCCTTGGCAACTACTTCATTATAGCCATTTGGATTTATATTTTGAAATTTAATGTGTGTTTTAAATTCCTTGAAAATAAATTAGCATATTGTCATTGCAATTGCAATGCCTGGAGTAACTACTTCAATTATATTTAGATAAATTATATTGGTACATAGGCCAACCACGTGCGAAGCACGTGGAGGGCAAAACTAGTCAATAACAAAATACGAGGGCTATGATACAAAGTGTATTGTAGTTCACGTCATCTCATAAACTATCATATATAGAAATTGCAGAATACATGTTTTGTGCATTTGGAGGTAAATAAGGATGGACTGCCCTGCATGTCTATCATGTGCAAAACGCATTTCATATCAGCGTTATCACATAATGATAGCTTCTAGGGAGAAGTCCTTTGGTGTTTAAGCAATTTTTTTTATCATTCTTCACCGATGTTGTGTTGGTAATTTATTATACTTCCTGTGCATGCACATGTTCTTTCCTGTGTACTTCATGCATCAAGATAAATGGACTTGTTCAGAAAGGAGCTTTGTGTGGTTGTACAAAGAAATAAGATAGAGAAAAAACATACAGTTTTTAGATGCCTCTAATTATAGCAAAACAAAGTATGTTACTTTTGTTTAAACCTCCTTTGAGGAACATCTCTAAATTATGGCACAAAGAGCTTGATTCAGGAATTTTTGTTAGATTAGAATACAAATTTCCAATCTTTATTTCTTTGTACTTGGTGTAAGCTGCTTGCTACACCATTCTCAAGCATTCCATGTATTATGTACTTATATTTAATCGTCAAAGCTAGTAAGGATATTTGAGTCTTTTCCTTTTGTATGTCAACAGAATAAGACACCTGAGAATGGTAGTAAATGGCCTAGAGATGCTTATTGTGTTGCCAAAAATTTCCAGATTTATAAGACACTTGTCATAGAAATCCTTCTTCATGATAAAAACATGAATTTCTAATCCTTCATGTACGTGCTGCGGTTTGGTAAAGTCTTGGTTGCTATTTAGGTTTTCTTTTTTTGTTTCTACATTTTTCTCTTCTGTTTTTACAGGCTGCATTAGGAACTAAAGGAGGGTCAAGTGGTTCCCCAGTCATTGATTGGCAAGGAAGAGCTGTGGCTCTGAAAGCAGGAAGCAAATCATCAAGTGCTTTTGCATTTTTGTTGCCTCTAGAACGGGTAAGTATTTATTCTCTAGTATCTATAATGTGTCATGCTGTAAGTATTTAGGCCATGGCATATGATATGCATTGTAATTTTTGGTATTCGTTTTACTGTCTTCAATTTCTTTCAAAAATCAAAAGATTAGATCAATAAGTTCAATGTATCAAGATCAATTCTTTTAGGGACTCTAGAAGTACCGAGACAGATCAACAGACGCCCCCTGGCTTGAGATCTGTACCTATGTTCAACAAATACCGCCTACCGGGCTCTGCCGAGGAATAGCTTTCGGATTATCATCCGACTGCGATTGAAGGCAACCTAGGGGAACTAACTGGTATTTGGAAAGTCCCTTCAATTGATCTGATTTATTGATCTATTTGATCTAATCAGATGTTCAAATAGATTTGCCTTTTAGTTAATAGTTTCAATATTCAATTTGCTAATTTTCTATCTGCTTAGATTATTTCTTCGTGTGTTTAAGTTAACGATCCTAGACATAGCGGTATCGAGCCACCATCTAATAATTTATGATTTTAAGACATAGGATGAAATTATAAATGTAAAGGTTGCAAATCATGATATATGGTGTTATTGGCATGCGAATAATTATGTAGTCTCAATATTATTGCACCATCAAGGTTTTGTAGAAGGTACTTATACATGCTTTCTTTTCGTGGTTTAAAAACCTTATATCTTCTACCTCTTATTTTAAATGTTTATAGTTTTTAGATCTAGTGGCATGTATATGGAATGAATGAAGAATGTATAATGTAATTTAATTTTGAGTACTTAAAGGTGATTGGGGTCAGTGGTATGGTCTTGGGGTAATCCCATAGACCTGGGGTTTTCGCCTTCAATCGTCGTGTTTTAATTCTCTTAGCAATCCATGCGATCCTATGCTATTATGAGGAATGTATTATTCCATCTCTTATTCAAACTGAACTTATTGTTGTGATGCTAGGCCTTTTTTGAACCTTACCCTTGCCGTATACCATATTGATTTTGCCTATGAACTTCTAACAAGAAGAAGGCCGCAATATGTTGTGATCAACTTGCCAGTTGCCACACTGTAACCCAAATCTTTCTGGTGGTTCTCCTATAAGTTATTGTAAGACTCTGAGTTTTATTGACCTTTCTAACTCGTATTGCTTCTTGGAAGGAGACATGATTCCTTTAGAATCAATTCTTGTGAAACATTTAATACGATGTGGTTAAAAAAAAAGAAAAATGTTTGGTGAAGACAGTAAAAAGCACTTTCATGTGAAGTATAAAATGTGAACGAGAGGGAGAGATAAATCTGGGTTGAGTAAGAGACATCAATAAGAGAGAGATTAGGGGGATTTTGTTTTTGGGTTTTTTCTGCATTGCTTATTTGTATGGATCTTGTGTGAGAGATCTATGCTAGATAGAAAATGTTAATGGGAGTTTTACAGAAAGCCCTATGTTTAAAATAGGTATTGAAGGGTTTATATTGAGGGCAAATGAGACCTTAAGATAAGTTCCATTTAAACTCTAAACTGATTCCTGAATAAACATGAATTGAAAAGTAAGAAATTTATAGCTTGTAAAGATTGAGATGCGATGATTCTTTTGGAATTGCTTCTAGCATGGGTTTACCAAATGTTTATTTATAAATTCGAAGCACCTTTTCAACCTAGGAATCACTTTCATCAGAAAGGCAAAGCCAAAAATACCCCTAATGTGTTAAGATCTGTGTATGAGTTATTGAAATGATAGTCACCTATATTGCCCTTCAATACTTGTTAAATGGAAAGTTAGTTGTTCCTCAAATAGAAATCTTGTTTTTAGTTTGTTAAGGTAGTGGTGGACTGTGTTATGATTCAGTACTAGGATTTGTTATGAAATTCTCTTTATTTCTGATTGATGTAGAATTACGAATGGTTGTCTTGGGGTTTAGTACAATCTTGGCTTTGGGAAAGTGCTGGCTTTTATTTCCTGTTGTGGAAATTACCTTGAACCTAAATTTCATACAAAATTTTCCTTTAATGTTGCTTGCAAAGGAAAAAATTTATGAGTTGCTAGTTACTTTAGACTGCAAAATGGAAGGAGAAATCACAATATTGAGAAGATGTAATTAATTGTCATATTAATAAAATCAAGAGAAAAATCACATTACCATTCGATGCTAAAATGAGAGTATTATTTTCAACCACTGAAAAGGGAGAACATGATAAGATTTTGGACTAACACATGCCAACTCATAAATACATGGAGCTAGACAAACCCAAAAAACCCCTGACAAAATCCTAATAAAAGCTTGATTGCACCAGCCTAAATGGGTTCCAGTACAGTTTTTCTTTGCTGTAGGCCCAAAGTAAGCCTGCCTCAGACCACCTTAATTAAAAATATACAATAAATATTATATAGATATTATCTGATACTAACCTCAAACATATGCACTGTTAAATGATTTATACAGCCAATAAATCATGTCATAATAACTTAAAAGAACAGATAACCCAAACCTAAGCTCTAATGGACCAAACTACTGTTTTATAAAGAACGGATATACAGTTAAGCGGAAATAAATACATAATAATTTTATCTGGCAGTAGAGAATGCTGATATGAAGCCATAAAAAAATGAATAATTTTGTGATGTAACAAAAACATGCCCTTTAGTGTATGGAGCTCCAAGCATATCTTTAGCTTGCATCAATCTGAAATGAAGCCAGCTTGAATTAAAAAGATAAATCTTTAGGTTGGGGTCAGGCTCAATTCATACTGGAAACAGTTTGGACTGATTAACTTCAAGTTGGGCTAATCCCTAATAGGTCAAAAACCACACCCAATCCACTCTATTTCCTTTGTTTGGAAAATACAGCCCCAGATTTTGAGGCTGAAGCAGATTTTGATCAGGAGTTCATCAAGGTATTTCATAGAATAAAAAGAAATAAATAACTAACAATGACAACAAGAATGATTGGAATTAATCAGTACAACTCTTGATATCTTGTGTAATGTTATCTTCTTTTTTCCTCTTCAAATTTTGAATTTTTTTTTTTAATTTTGAGCTTTTCTTCTTCCTCAAATTTCCATTTTTTAATATTTTTCTAATATAAATATTGCATTTAAATATTTGGTAAAACACATTAATTATTGCTAGCTGTTGATTTAAAGTATTAGCCTACTTGCCTCTCCTCCCTCCCTCTATGATTTAAAGTATTGCCAAATACTGATATGGGTTGGCCAACCTGTATTGGCGTTAGAATGACTAGACGTAGGACATATAAAGGCATGCATAGTTTTTTAGGTAATACTTAAAAGATCCCTTGATACTAGCTGAAACTAATCCAGTGCTATAGTGATTTGGATAGGCCATTTTGGACTGGCATAAGGTTGGCTGTATGGGTAAGGATACTAATTATTTAAAGTTTAAACTCTTCCTCATCTTATCCTTTATCTCTGTGAGAGTTTTTTATTCCATGTGCGTTCATGAGTTTTTTTTAGTGCTATTTTATGGCTGTATTTTACTCTAAAATATTTTTTAAATTTTAGCCATGATTTGTTGATAGTGACATGGTCATTAAGGGAAAAATGATCCCAACTCCTAAAAGACATCCATGTTAGTGATGTGGACAAGTTAGAGATCATCATGAATCAGGTTCTTATTGGCAACCGAGCTCCTAGGAAGCTGGTGATCTCTCTATATTGTAATTTTTTATCTTTCTCGAACTTTTGTACACGGGATTGAAACCTATCATAGGGATTTCTATTCCCCGCGTTAGATTAGAAAAGTGTTATATCAAAGAACAATAGATTTTGTTATAGGAATAGAGCTCATGAGGTATTATGGCCATAGAGGGATAAGAATAGCCTTGTCACAATTGATATTATGGTTTTGCACTTCCGCCTTCAATTTTCCTCTTTTGTTAGCTGCTAGCTATGGCTATTTGCTTATGAATGTTAGCTATGGCTATTTGTTTATCAAACACATGCCATGAGATCATTGCAGGCTAGCTGTGGCTATTTGCAAAGCCATGGAAGCAACCCTAAACTTTGAACATGGCTGACTCGAAAATGTTTTGATGAGTTGACATATAAAGTTGAGTAGACGCCAGGATTCCCCCAATGTGATTGGGAGTGGGGACTTTAAAATCGTAATATTCTCTTTATCCCCCACCCACATATGGTATGTGTGTCCCAAATTACACTCTTATGACATCCTTGTACCCTCTTATTTAAACCAAAAGAAACCCACATTATCTAGATTTTATTCCAAAGGCGAACGAGGAATAGAATACTTCTTTATAGTTTGCCAAACTTCCAAAAGGATTTTCTTCTTTTGTTTTAAGCTCATCAACTCCTCATGCCTAAACTTTTAACTTTGGGGAAGTTTGCAAAAATGTGGAATAATAAGTCAATATAAGGCTACATTCTTCTCATAACTTGTCTTTGAGATGAGTTAGAAATTAGTCTTATATTTGATTTGTTTTCAGAGCTAAGTCTTCAAAGAAAATCTCAAGTTTTAAGTCATCAAAACTTAAATAATCTTCGTGTTCTACCCCAAGAAAAGATCTTCCAAATAAGTGCATAGGTTTCTTGGGAACCTTGGAATCCCAAGCTTTTAAAAAGTCCTTTTGTGGGTCATTTGGAAACGATTGAATTCCACGCAAATAACAACTCAAAATCAGAAATAAAAAGAATAAAAATTAAAAAAAAAATCAACTTCTTTAAAGCAACTTGTGCTTCTTTTTCAACTCAAAGAGTTTCAAAGAAGGTTCAAAAAAACATCATAGGCATGTGAAAGCTTTTGAATTTCAAATTTTATCAAGTTTATCATAGGCCTCTGAAAGCCTTTGAATTTCAGATTTTTAAGCTTCATAGGCCCTTAGAAGCCTGACTAATTCCATCAATCTTTTTCGGCCTTTGAAAGCCTTGGAATTTCAAAAAATCAATTCATAGGACAACTGAAGGCTTTTAAACTTCAGATTTCATGGGCCACCAGTAACCTTTGAATCCCAGATTGAATCCCAGATTTTTACAAGCCTTAGGAAAGCTTGAGTAATTCTTAATTTCATAGGTCTTCTAAAGTCTTAATTTAGAAACTCATGGGATTGTTGGAAGCCTAAACTTTCATATTTTTCAAAACTTCATTGATATGAGGAAGCCTGCGTAATTCCTCAACTCATAGGATGGCTGGAAGCCTGAAATTCCAGATTCTTCAAAAACTTCATAAGCCCTTGGACGCTTGCGCTCATTCCAAGAAATTTGTATAGGCCTAAGGAAGCCTCTTAATTCCTTAACACATAGGACCTCTGGAAGCCTGAAATTTCAGAATCTTATCTTCATAAGCCTCTAGAAGCTTGTGTGATTCTAGAAGCTTATGAAGGTCCCTGAAAGCCTGCGTAATTTCAGGAAGCTTTGGAAGCCTAAATTCCAAGTTCATAAGCCCTTGGAAGCTTGAGTAATTCGAAGACAATCCTGATTTGTCTAAAAACTTTCATTTTAGACATTTTATATCTTGTGGGACATGTTGGAAGCCCTAAAATATTCCAACAATTCTTTGCACTTCAAACATATATAAACCATTCCACCTTCTTCCATCTTCTTATAATCCTTACTGTTCTATAGGAGCAGTCCAAACTACTCCCCTCTATCTGGTCTTTTTGTTCATCACTCTTAGATTACTGTCCTTCACGACCCAAAAAAACCAAACTAAAACAAACTAAGTACCAGAATTTATCGCCGAATGACTGGGGTTTGGGTGTTTGAGAACGGCGTATTTCGCTGCAAGGACCCAACAGCTGAGACTTCGGAAGGATGACAGGCGAACGCTCGCAAGAAGGTGTTAAGTTCATGTTCCCACCAAGGAAGTCATATCTTATTACTCCTCATTAGAGGAAATCCTTTTTAGGTCAGGTTGGGAGAGGTACTATGATCTCTTTCAGTTCCACAAGAGTATGACCGTTGATCTCATCTCTCTGCCTAGAAAATTAGGATTCATTTGTCTAGAGAATTCTCCAAGTTCAAGTCATTTCTTCCTTGGAGTTATTGGAGCCGATCCGCAACCGCATATAGATATTACAAATTAATTGTATTTGGGATAGCTTGAAAGATGCTCATCGACTTGTCCAAGCATTCGATTTGAACAAGATGATGCTGACTGTAACAGCCCTAGCAATACGAAATGCAAATACTCAATGGATGGAGATTGTTCTTTGATATAAAAAAATCGTAATGGGTTTCAGAGTAGAACTTGGAATTGATTGCGATATTGTTTCCTTTGGATTGCAGTTGGGGAGCCACTAACTCCATTAGCATTGGCAAGGCTAGAGGACAGCCTTCTGTTGGAGGATATTAGTATAAAGGTTGAAGGTAACGGCAGGAAATGCCTAAAGCATCCCAAAAGCTGAATTTGGAGTAAGCTCTATCGAAGTTGCATTCGGATTAAGCTCACTTGCGTAGTATCCTAGCCTGTTAAAGATGCAGCTGGATTGTGGGGATGCAATAGGTTATGCATTGAGTGCCCCAACTGGGCGTACAGACCTGAGTCTGTGGAAGAGGTTTTATTTGAATGGGATTGGAATTTGAATCTCAATGAGCTTGATTACTGGCTACCACATGTCATGATATGAGTATCAAAATGCGAGTAGACTTGTGCAGTTGCTTTAAGGATGTGACACTTTAATAATACGGGATGATGCGGCTATTCAACGCATCCTCAAAGCGACTGGAAGAGTCTACTTGCATTTTAGTACTTATATCATTCTCTGGTGCAGGATAGTAATCTTCTTTCAGCTGTACATCCCTGAGATTGGGGATTCTGAGAAAAAACATCATGAAGTGCTCATGGGTTGTGCTATGGATGAAGGGTTTTCTTAAAGTGGCACATTCTGTAAGCAACCCAGCAGCAAGGAAAGAGAGGGTCCTCTGGTGTACATCCAGTTGCACATCCTCAAAAAAAAAAGTACATCCGGTTCACAAAAAAAATTTAAAAAGGAAAGTACATTTGGTTCACAAAAAATTAAAAAAGAGAGAGAAAGAGAGGAAAGAAGTGGTCAAGTCTCAATTGCCTGGAAAAGGGAGAGTTTGAAAGCGTGGCAGAAATGGAAATGAGCAGTGCAACTGGATGTGTACCAAAGGACCCTCTTTTCTCCCTGTTGCTGGGTTGCTTACAGAACGTGCCACCTTCAGAAAGCTCTTCATCCATGGCACAATCTATGAGCACTTTATGATGATTCTTCTCAGGATCCCCAATCTCAGGGATGTACAGTTGAGAGAAGATTACTATCCTGTACCAAAGAATGATATAGGTACTAAAATGCGAGTAGATTCGTGCAGTCACTTTGAGGATTCGTTGAATAGCCGTTTCATCCTGTATTATTAAAGTGTCACATCCTTAAAGCAACTGCATAAGTCTACTCGCATTTTGATACTCATATCATGACATGTGGTGGTTAGTAATCAAGCTCATTGAGATTCAAATTCCAATCCCATTTAAGTAAAACCTCTTCCACAGACTCAGGTCTGTACGCCCAGTTGGTGCACTCAATGCATAACCTATTGCATCCCCACAATCCAGCTGCATCTTCAACAGGCGAGGATACTGCATAAGTGAGCTTAATCTGAATTCCACTTCGAGAGCTTACTCCAAATTCAGTTTTTTGGATGCTTTAGGCCTTCCCTGCCGTTACCTTCAACCTTGATACTAATTTCCTCCAACAGAGGGCAGTCCTCAAGCCCTGCCAATGCTAATGGAATTAATAGCTCCCCAACTGCAATCCAAAGGAAACGATATCGCAATCGATCCTAGGTTTTACTTTGAACCTCGTTACCATTGTTTTGAATCAGAGAATAATCTCCATCTATTGAGTATCTGCATTTGTTATTGCTAGGGCCGTTACAGTCAGCATCATCTTATTCAAGTTCATTCAAGTTGAATGCTTGGATAAGTCACTGAGCATCTTTCAAGCTATCCCAAATACAATCAATGTGTAATCTCTGTATGCGGTTACGGATAGGCTCCAATGCTTCCAAGGAGGAAATGATTCATAATGACAATATCATACACGTGAAAGGACTTGAACTTGGAGAATTCTCTAGGCCAAAGAATCCTAATTTTCTAGGTAGAGAGATGAGATCAACGGTTATACTCTTGTGGAACTGGAAGAGGTCTGTGTCATCATAGTACCTCTCCTAACCTAATCGAAAAATGGTTTCCTCTAATGAGGAGTAATAAGATATGACTTCGTTGGTGGGGACATGTATTAGCACCTTCTTGCGAGCGTTCGCTTGTCGTCCTTCTGAAGTCTCAGTTGTTGGGTCCTTGCGGTGAAATACGCCGTTCTCGAACACCAAACCCCAATCATTCGGCAGTAAATGCTGGTACTTGATTTGTTTTAGTTTGGTTTTTTGGGTTGTGAAGGACAGTAATCAAAGAGTGATGAACAAAAAGAGCAGGTAGAGGGGAGTAGATTGGAGTGTTCTTATGGAACAGTAAGGATGATGGGAAGATGGGTGAAGGGTTTATATATGTTTAAAGTGTGAGGAGCTGATGAGATTAAGACAAAAGAAGCAAGAGAAAATCTTTTTGGAAGTTTGACAAGCTATAAAGAATTATTTTATGTTTTGTTCGCCTTTGGAATAGAATGGATATAATGTGGGTGCCGTTTGGTTTAAATAAGAGGGTATAAGGATGTCATAAGAGTATGATTTGGGACACACATACTATTTGTGGGTGAGGGATAAGGAGAATATTCGGATTTTAAAGTCCCCACGCCCAATCACATTGGAGGGGAATCCTGGCGTGATTGTTTATTTACTCAACTTTACATGTCAACTCATCAAAACATTTTCGAGTTAGCCATGTTCAAAGCACTATAATAGATGTTGAAAGTGCTAAACTCTAGTGAATACTCTAGTGAATGTAATCTGGCTTAAGTCATTTAACATTTCAAATGTATAAGCTGCCATGGACCTTTAAGTTCACCAATCATCCCATTAAAGGGGGGCCAAACTGAATCCCTTTTCAGTTTATTTCTGCAACTGAAAAAAATAAAATAAAAAAAGCACGAGAAAGAGGCTGCAAAAAGGAGGAGAAGAAAGTTCTAAAGCCAAGGAGAGTTGTGCAATCAATAATCTTGAATGAAGAAAGACTTCCTTAACTTATTATATTTGGACTAAAACTACTGAAATAATGAAAAAAAATATAATGAGAAAGAATCCAAAGCAGATGATGGATCATGATTGGGAAGGAGAGAAACAAAAATTAAAATGGTAGTCTTTTTCCTCTCTGTGTTTGCTTTCACTTGCAGTCAAGGTGGGTTTTTTGGGATACTTGTTTGTTACTGCAAACGAAAGATATTAGTGTGAGAAGTATACGAAAATAAGAGGGGGTTTAAATGAAGCATCCCAAAGCAAGTTTATTTAGTTTTGTGGCACCCAACTGTCTTCAATTAGAAGTAGAACCATAATTATTTAGAAAAATATGTTACAGCAACTGTTATGTCTCATGTACTTACTTCTAGAGCATGTTGGATCATGTTGTATTAGTCCATTTATTAAATTTCAATCAATTCTTCAGGTTTGAGGCCAAAAAATTGTTGATTAGGACCCTAGAGGAGCTGCAATTTCTATTCGCACCAGAATTTCCTTGAACAACTAGCCCCCATATAGACTTTTTCAATCTTTCAGAAGCTTCAAACTGTTTTTAAGTGCTTATTTTATTGTTAAGATATCTCTCAAGGGCACTAACAATAATAGCACCATATTTCATAGCAGAAAAGGTATTATTCTTGTCATTGTGCTGAACTCTGTCAAACTACAAATTTTTTTGGGTGGAAATGTCAAACTACCAATGCCTGCTCACTAGAAGGTGGCACTCATTTACTTAGCTTAAATCAAACCACTCTTCATCTTCTTCAGTTGTTTCAGCTCAACCCATTAAGCCCATCACCAATGTTGAGTCTAGACCATTAAATCCATTATTCAATTCTAGGCCAACCAATGAAGCCCCCAGCAAAACCCTGACTTAACCACCCTATTTAATGAGCATTTTTTTTTCCACTTCTTTATGTGTTGGCTTAGTACTTAGAGTTTCCAATTAATATTTCCCTTAGTTTGTATGCCTAATTTAATGAATTCAGAGGTTTAATTTATCATGCTCTTGTATTTCTATATTCTTTTGAAAACAAGAAAAGGAAGAAGAATGAGTAATTTTATTCTGTTGAGGGCCGTGTTATGTTGTGTTTTGGAGTATTACGATTCCTCCTTTTTGTGGAGTGTGGAGGCCAGGCAACCTACTTAAGAAATTCAGCCTTTCCTAGTAATAAGAAACGATTAGCATCTCGGATATTAAATTTCAATCTCTGTAGTGTGTGTAACTTCACATAAAGAATGGAGGAATTCTTTTTCACTGAAAATGGATATTATTACAATGGAATTCTACATCATTATGAATAGGACACCATATCCTCACAAGATATCAGGATTTCAACTACAACAATTGTCAAACAAAGACAATATCTAGTTGTAACTTGTGACTCATGCAGATTGGATATATGTTGTCTTATTCACCTGCACCAATTGATTTCATTGATTTATCATGTTTTTGGACATGCCACTCAGGCCTCTGTTTCATTGCTCTAGGTTTTTTTTTCTTCTCTTTATGAAATCAAAGCTTTCTGCAGCTGCTTTTCCAACTGTGCTCCTAGTTGGTAGTTTGAAGCCAAGTTTCTCTCCAAGTTCTCTTTAACAGATAAAAGTTTGGCCCTTACTGTCTCAGCTGCAGCTATCTCTGAATTACTTAGGTATCCACTGTTTCCTTGAAGTTCCTTGAGGCTCAATTTCAGCTGAAACAGAGAAACCAAATACCAGTAAATAAGCTCAATCAAACATATTTGTCTATCTCAGTGGAATAGTTCAAATGTTTAATTCATCCACAGATGGTAAAACAGATGCAGGAGCAATTAAAGGTTATATCATCCTGTACAAGATAACTTTTGAAGTTATAATTAATAACTCCCAAATTCGGAAAATTGCTCAACAGAATTCTCTTTTAAGTCAATGAAAACTCCTGAAACCAAGAACAGTGAATGCATAATTTTTTAGCGTATACTGATTTTTACAAATTTCAAAGAAAAAGATGAGTTAAACAATCAGATTGAGTACCTTTTCATATGGTTTGGGGTGGGATTGATTATTTTCAACTTGTTTAACAAATGTGCAGCTTTGAGTTGTGTCAAGACTAATTAATACATACACTCAACCCAACCTGCCCAACTCAGCCAACCTTGCTATTTAAGGATGATACTGATCATTGATTGGACAACAAGGAAATTGTTTGAACCATTTGAGCATGCAAAGATTGTAAGTTGTCCAACTACATTATTATCAATAAAACAGTAGCAATTTGATAAAGCTTTGGCTGTACACAAGTATGATACATACATACCAGCACAAACACAGACACAAACATACACCAGAGCCATTCAAACAATTTCACGAACAGAAGGACTAAAGGCTCCAACTTTACCTTATCCCTGCTGTACCTCATCTCCTGCACTTGCAGACGGGACTCCAAGACACATTCCTTCACTTTACCTTGAAATTCCCACATTTCAGCACTCTTCATCTCATAAAACCTGTCCTTGTTCTTCTCACACTCCTCAAACTCCTCCACCTCACTCTTCAAATCCCTAACCCAACATATCCATGATTCAATTCCTTAAGAACAGACCAATCCTTAAGGCTGTGTTTGGAGCCTTGGATTTGGGGAGAAAAGAAATGAAATCTCAAAAAGAAAAGAGAAGAAAAGAAAAGAAAGGAAAATATGCAATTTTCCACTGTTTGGTTTACTAGAGAAAACAAAGAAGAAAATTTTTTAGAAATCATTTCTCCTGTTTGGTTGGTTGCAGAGAAAATCAAAAGGAAAATGAAATAATTAAAATTTTTTTTTAATGTTTTTGTAATTGGGTCTAGGAATAGCAATGGGACAGGTTCGGGTCCGGATAAGGGTTTAGCCATTACCAAAACCCAAACTTACTATATTCTACTTTCCTTTATCTCTATCCACTATATTGGATGCCGCCATACTATTCGATCACCATCTTTTATTATTATATAAGTTATAGCAACTCCCTCCATCATTGGGGATGCCATTCTATTCTATTACTAATTGATAAACCAGTTTGAACCATTGTATCCGTCACCTTGTTCGCCTCGCTTAGTCTTTTCATTTGATTGATTTATAACATCTTAAAGTGAAAATTCAGCAAATTTGATTAAATTTAGCTATCACTTGATGGATGAGCATTGGAGATGTGCACAAACATCAACGAAGGTCTTCACGATTCATCAAAAATATTTAAACATACAAATACACATGTGTACAATTCCCTTATTTTCTTTATTTTTTTTGGGTCAATCATCTCTTAAAAATAAACTAATAAACCGTTGACCCACAGCTCCCCTGTGCACTACAAAAGGCGATCCATTGCCTATCTATTCAATCCCAATTCCCAAATCAAGGAAGCTCTTGGAATTCTCCTCTTCTTCCTCTTGTACCTGTTTAAATTCATTTCCGAAGCAGTAGCAGCAGCCCACTTTCGTTTTCTTTCCCACTCCTCAATACTCTCCATCTGCATAAATTAAATAAATTATAATTTGATCAAACAAAATAGCATAAACAATTGTTTTCCTATCTTTCTAAATCAATTCTAAGTCCACATCAAATAGTTGTTTTATAGTCATGGTACTACAGCACAAACAAATACATAATGAATGTGCTTTAAACTCATATCTATAAAATAAATACATAGTTAATAAAATTGAGTTTGGTTAGACAATACTAGAGATTGTAGGCCTAAATTAGTTGGACAATGCATTTTGTTGTTGTTATTGCACTTCAGATTCAATAACTGCAGACCATCAGTTTTATACTTCAATTTCCTTGTCCCAGTCAACTGAAGAAAGTCAAACCACAATATGCAAACTATTTTCTATTAAGGCAAAAACGGGTGACAACTTAAGATTCAACAACTCCAAAAGCCAGATAAGACAAAAGAGAGGAAAAGAGGAATACAGGTGGAACCATGAGGGATGGGTAAGAACAGGAAAAAAAAGAAAAAGAAACATAAGCATATAAATTATTCCTGAAATATTAATGATGAAAGGCAATGGTGAACATTTTGAATTTATAGAGACCATCGATTTAAGAAAATTAAGGCACACTTATCTCAAGAAATTTATTAGGCCATTTCAAAGTTGAATAAAGTTCCAGTAATACAAACATATCAAAGAACATAAAGCTTAAATATGATAATAGTGCAATCCCCAAACAGCAGGAGAGACATGGGTACATGGTGGAGCACAAAAGTGATAGGTATCAGGAAATAAAAGAAGGAGAAATCCACAACCATAGATATTAAATAGCATAAACTCAAATGTCCTTAAGTATAATAAAGTATAATAGTAAGCTGATATGCAGCCCACAAATGCAGGATAACACAAACAAAATTTGATTAGAGTCACTATGGTGAGATAAGTTTGGATAAACAGTAAGAGAAAGAAGAGCTCATATTTGAAACAGAAGCACAACTTGTAGTAGAATCCAAAGCTTGAGAATTTAATTGTCGATTCCAGCATTAAAATGGAGAAAACATAAAATGAGCTCTGGCAACTGAAAATAAAGTAACATAAACAAAGAGTATACAGTGGAAGAAGCACAAGAAGAAAAGGATTGGTTCCAAATTTTTCTTAAAAAAAAAATCAGTAAAAGGAGTAAAATTTCAATGCGCTGAAACTGACAGGAAACAGTAGATTTTCAATACAGAAAATTTATAAGTATCTGAAAGAGTAGAGGACTACTCTTAAGGTCCACGATCTATAACAATTCAGAATTTAACAATTGCGGAAACAGTACACAAAGAATTATACGAGGAAACCTGGATCCAGATCCAGGAAAAACCTCGAGTCTATATGAGGCGACTAACCCTTCAAAAACCACTATTGAATGAGAAGACAATTACAAAGGAGAACATACTTAACCTTTACAATTTGACTCACTCAACAGCAATCCACAGTTCGAATCCACGAACTGCTATACAGCTTGAATCCACAAGCTGCAGAACACGATCAGTCCAGATCGCAAACAATCACTCTCCAGTGATCCACAGTTCGAATCCACGAACTGCAACACAGCTTGAATCCACAAGCTGCAGGACACGATCAATCCAGATCGCAGCAATCCTCTCAGAATCCACTGAGACGATCCAATGCAGTAGGAATCCACCTACGCATCAATCAAGGTCGATCACCAGTCCAGGCGATCACACGATCGGATGAAGTTCTGAATTGAAGAAGAATCCTCTACCTTCAATTCCAGGTGATCTATCTCAGATCTCCCCCTCACTCAATCGCCGACTCTCTAAAGACGATTTGATCGAATCTCAAATCTCTCAAGATCCGAATTCAAAATGATCCAAAGAAAAAGTCTCAATTAAAAATTACAACTCGTCTATTTAAAGAATAAAACACAAATCGCGTCGAGCGCTGGTAGCGTCGTGAAGCGATCGAAGTAGACGGCTGGTAGCGAACTCATGTCCCGCTCAGAGTGAGTTGAATCTTTTAGACGCGCGCTGCTAGCGAGCTGCTAGCGGGAGAGTACGCGGCAGGTGCACGATCCTTGCTTTTGACACACGAAATTCCTTATGCGCTGCCAGCGGGGTGGCAGCGGCGTGGTAGCAGTATGGTGGCACCAACTCTTCTTCTTTACTGAATTTACTGAATTTTCATTGTTTAATCTGCACATCTTGAAGCTTTATTAGAAACCTAATTTGTCAATCATTTGCCATAACAGGAGTGTGAGTTTTCACACTTACAATCTCCCCCTTGGCAAATGCCTGACAACAACCTTACATCAGATTTTAAAATCAACCTTAGTTAATGATGATATCCATTCAAGAAATTTAAAACTACACTGTTAACCAGAGACACAGTGATTTGGATTAATCCAGAGTTTCATTCATTTACAACCAGATATACAGATAACAAAATCATTTACATTGTTCAAGAAAGACAGACAGCAAGAAAGAAGGACAAACAGACATTAAGAAAGAAAGACAGACATTATCTCCCCCTTACTTATCATTCCCTTATACAAAAAAAAATTCAGGAGACAACACCCAGAACAGACCATAACAAAACAACCATCATATCCACAACAAGAATAACATCACCAAACATCAAGCAAACAACAGAATTCGAAACAACAGCAGCAGCAAGCAGCAAACACCAACCAGCACATCAGCATCAGCACCAACCCAGCCAAACCATCAGCAGAACCAGAGACTGCATCATCCAAATTTCTCCCCCTTTCTGGATGGTGGTTTGGGTTCCCAAGACCTTGAGTAGTGCTTGTAGGCATCTTGAGATCTGGAGTGCAGCCAACAGAGCTTGTGATCCATCTCCAGCTGAGTCTTCCGAATGCATTCCAGAAAATGACCCGCTTCATTTTGCATACGTTGCTGAGCAGCAACGTCCCTTTGAACTTCTCCACAGGTGAAATCAACATCCTTCAGCAATTGCCCCAGCTTCTCTTGGGTTTCGGATTTGAACATGCTCATCATGAGCATGTGAGACCTAACCTCTGAAAAGAAAGCCTCCTGAGAAGCTTGCATCGAATTCAGTTTCTCTATGATGGCCACAGCATCAGGGCTGGACAGAGAGGACTGAGAAGAGGAGGGATCAGAGGACATTACCCGAAAAGGACTTGCACGTTTACTGCGGGTCAGAGTGGATGAAGCAATGGGAGGACGGGGATGCATAATCAATTCAGTAGGATCAGGGAGGACCCCCTGATGAACACACATGTACGAGATGAAAATTCCAAAAGGAAGAGCAGCAGTCTTGGATTTTAAATTCCGAGATTGAAGAATCTGATGAAAGATAATAGAAGGAATACAAATACTTTCTCTGTTCCAGATGGCATGAAGAAGTCTTGCCCTATGGTGAGAGATCTCGGAGTGATGATCAGAAGGAACAAGAGAAGCACAGACAAACAAGTTCAAGATCCGGAGAAGATCTTGAAGAGAGCCATGAGGCAAATAGTTGGGCTTGTTCTTAATGGAAGAAGGAGCACCCTCAACTATTAAAGACGGAATAATGGACTCCATAGGAGGATCAGAATGAGACTCAAGAAAGTTAAAGGAGGGAGAGTCAACAAGAGGTAGTTCAAGCAGAGAGGAAATAAGCTCTTTCGAGAAGTCGAAAGAAATTCCCCTGACATAGGCTTTGACAGAGCCTTGATTTGCAAGATGAAGTTGATGAAGATTAGACTAAAATTCACGGACCAGGTTTGGATAAGCAAAACCCCCAAGCACTGCAAATTTTTTCCAACCATTGTCCGAAAACAATGAGTAGAAAGGAGATTCAGAAAAAGAGTCAAGCTTGATGGCCCTTTCCAGAAGAAGAGGCCTGTGCTTGAAGAAGGTATTAAAATCAGATAAACCATTCCCCACAAATGGTTCAGAAGAATGAGAAGGGGAAGGAGGTCTCACTGGAGGAGACGGAACAACAGGAGAAGACCTCACATGAGGAGACTTCACAGGAGGAGACCTCACAGGAGGAGACGATGTTGAAGGAGAATCCGTTCTCGACTTTCTCTTGAGAGGCATGGTAAAAGAAATGGAAGAGAAAGAGAAAACAGACAGCACCAACCAACAAAACGAGAAAGCCCTAAGTGCTGAAAAAACTACTAAACCCTAGCTTCGAATAAAGAAAGAAAACTACAGAACAAGGAAGCAGAAAAATGGAGAAGCAGGACGAAGATGGTAAAAAAATTACCTGAACAGTAGACAGGAAGGAAGAAGATGACAGCGACAGCAGCACCGGGACACGACGCGAGAAGCGAGGGAAAAGCGAAGAGGGTGAAAAGAACAGGGGTAAAAAGAATAGCTCACTTTCACCTATATATAGACAAACTCAAATACGCTGCCAGCGGGCAACTGGCGGCGTAGAAGGTGCACATGCACAAACAACAAAAACTACAGATTCAACGCATAAACTTATAAAAGAGGATTGAACAATTTTTCATGACATCCTCCTACTTCTAAACACGAAGCTGAGATTTTAGCTAAACCCAAAAATCATCCAGATAATCAACTTATTCAATCTAAGAAGTACTTAGCACAAAACTGATCTTGAAGTACCTATCAGAGTTAATTCAGATGTGGTACATTTCATATCAAAGAGCAAAATTTCATTTCTGGTTTCTCATACTATAAATTTTCTTCAAGATATTAAGAACATATGCATACTAATGAGTCAATGCTTGTGAGAAATGAGCAACATTTTTGACTTTTACACTTCATACATATAGAAGACTATTTCAGTGTAAACAATCTTGAAAAGTATAGACATATCCCAACTTCATTTTGGTGGCTTTCGCACATCTGAGATAGGTAGCCTTTTCTGATCTCTTTTTCTTTTTAACGAAGGCATTGACCCTTAAAAAACCTGAGTTTACAGTTCATTCCAAGAATATACCTTCTTTATCTTTTTCTTTTTGAGATTTACAGTGGCTTTCACTCTAATCTCTATGGCAGCCATTTCCAAAACTTTTCTTTTCACAAGGGTGATAGCCTATAGATCCCAAGCTTTACCACACAATAAGCTTCAATACGTACAGGTGTTTCAGACAAAGTTGCTGGTTAGAAATAAGACATTTCTGTCAATATGCATACACTCAATCTTCCTGAAAACAGATCTTAGTAATAAGAACACACAAATTCATTTTGAACAGATATGTGAGACATTTTACATCAAAATTAACTCAAAACAGAACCTGATTTTCAGTTTTGAGAGCATACTCCTAGGGATTTCCTAAGAGTTTCAAATCTGTTTTGATCTAAAGGTTTGGTAAAAATGTCAGCCAACTGTTTTTCAGTAGATATGTATTCAATCATAACAGTTTTGTCTTCAATCAACTCTCTTATAAAGTGATGCCTGATATCTATATGTTTGGTCCTTGAGTGTTGAACAGGATTCTTAGAGATATTTATGGCACTTTGATTATCACAGAAGAGAATCATTTGATCTTGATCTATCCCATAATCTGATAACATTTGTTTCATCCAAATAATTTGAGTACAACTGCTTCCTGCAGCAATATACTCAGCTTCAGCAGTACTCAGAGAAACACAGTTTTGTTTCTTGCTTAACCAGGCAATAAGATTATTTCCCATGTAAAAGCAACCACCAGAGGTGCTTTTTCTGTCATCCATACACCCAGCCCAATCAGCATCAGTGTATCCAGTTAGATGTGGATTTGTCTCTTTGGAAAACCAGATTCCCAGATCAATAGTCCCATTAACATATTTTATAATCCTTTTGACAGCATTCAGATGGGATTCTTTAGGATTAGCCTGATATCTAGCACATACTCCAACACTAAAGCTTATATCAGGTCTACTTGCTGTTAAGTATAGTAGACTCCCAATCATTCCCCTGTACAGGGTAGGGTCTACAACCTTTCCAGGTTCATCTTTTCCAAGTCTTAAACTAGTACTCATAGGAGTCCTAGCATGTTTAGCATGAGTTAAGCTGAATCTCTTAACAAGATTTCTTGAATATTTTGCTTGAGAAAAAAAAATTCCTTGTTGAGATTGATAAATCTGAAGACCTAAGAAAAAATTCAGTTCACCCATCATACTCATTTCAAATCCACTTTTCATTAAATCAGCAAAGAGGTGAGCATGATTTTCAGAAGTGGACCCAAACACAATGTCATCAACATAGATTTGAGCAATCAAAATATGTTTGGACTTTCTTTGAATAAAGAGAGTTTTATCTACATTTCCTCTCATAAAACCAGATTCAAGTAAAAAGAAAGTAAGTCTCTCATACCAAGCTCTAGGAGCTTGTTTGAGTCCATACAAAGCTTTGTTCAGTTTATAGACATATTTAGGATGATATGTGTCCTCAAATCCTTTAGGTTGCTCTACATAGACCTCTTCACTCAGATATCCATTCAAAAATGCACTCTTAACATCCATTTGAAATAGTTTGAACTTCAAGTAACATGCAATAGACAGCAGTAATCTGATTGATTCTAACCTAGCTACAGGAGCAAAGGTTTCATCAAAATCTATTCCTTCTACTTGAGTATACCCCTGAGCAACAAGCCTAGCCTTATTTCTGGTTACTATCCCATTCTCATCAGATTTGTTTTTAAAAATCCACTTGGTTCCTATCACATTCAGATTTGAGGGTCTTTCAACCAATTCCCAAACATTATTTCTAGTAAATTGATTCAGTTCTTCATGCATAGCATTCAACCAAGAATCATCTAACAATGCATCTTTATAAGATTTTGGCTCAAATTGAGAGAGATAAGAAGAAAATCTTACCTCATTATGTACCTGATGTCTTGTTCTGACACCATCTGAAATATTTCCAACAATTTGCTCAGTTGGGTGATCTTTGAGAGTTCTAGCCAGAGGAACCACTTCAATGCTTGAGGAAGCATCTCTGATTTCATCCTCTTCATCTACAGCCTGCATAAATTCACTGTCATTACTTTCATCATCTATTAGCACATTAATAGATTCCATTACAACTGATTTCTGCAAATTGAAAACTCTGTAAGCTCTACTAGAAGAAGAATATCCTAGAAAAATTCCTTCATCACTTCTAGAATCAAATTTTCCTAGATTTTCTCTGTCCCTTAAGATATAGCATTTACTTCCAAATACTCTGAAATATTTCAAATTTGGCTGTTTTCCTTTCCAAAGTTCATAGGGAGTTTGTTTCCATCCAGATCTGATATAAACTCTGTTACTAATGTAACAGGCAGTGTTTATAGCTTCAGCCCAGAATTTTGTTGAAATTTTCTTGGCTATCATCATGGTTCTAGCCATTTCTTGTAAAACTCTGTTCTTCCTCTCCACAACTCCATTTTGTTGTGGGGTCTTAGGAGCAGAAAATTCATGTTTGATTCCATGTTCTTCACAGAAATTGGAAAACATTTGATTCTCAAATTCTGTCCCATGGTCAGATCTGATTCTTACAATCTTTCCTATTTGCAAGTTCTTTTCAACTTGAATTTGGCAGCACAGATGTTTAAAACAATTGAAACATTCAGATTTTTCTCTTAGAAAGTCTACCCAAGTATATCTGCTGTAGTCATCTACTGCAACAAATATATATTTCTTTCCTCCCAGACTTTCAGTCTTTGTAGGTCCCATTAAATCCATATGAATCAGTTCTAATGGTCTTGATGTTCCTACAATGTTGGTTTTCTTATGTGTGGCTTTGATTTGCTTTCCTTGGTTGCAAGGACCACACATTCCTTCCTTTTTATTTTTCCCAAACTTGGGAATTCCTCTAACCAGCTCAGACTTAGAGATTTTTGACAAGTCTCTATAGTTAATGTGGCCAAGTCTTCTATGCCACAAATCAATTTCATTGCCTATGGAGGATTTTAAAGAGCACTCACTGTTTCCAATAATCCCATAGCAATTATCACTTGTTCTTTCACCTACAAGAACAGTCCTACCAGATTTATCCAGTATTTTGCACTCTTTTCTGGTAAAATTAACAAATAATCTGGAATCACATAATTGGCTAATACTGATAAGATTTGCCTTCAAACCAGATACAAATAGAACATTTTTTAAGCAGACTCCATTTGGACCTGTAACAGTTCCTTTACCTTTAACTTGGGAAGTGCTTCCATCACCAAATGTAACACTTCCACCAAAATATTCTTCAAAGGTACTGAACATAGCCTTACTACCACACATGTGTCTTGAACACCCACTGTCCAAGTACCACATGTTGACATCATGAGCTTTTAAAGCTACATGAACCACATTAGCAACCAATGAATCTTTTCTTACCCAAATCTGTTTCTCAGAAGTCTTCTGAACAGTACCTTCATCAACTACTTGAGTTTTTGAAGGAAGTTTCTTAGACAAATTTGAGACTTCCTGATTTAATGTTTCAGTCAATTTTAACAGAGAGTCAAATCTGTTGTATAAGTCCAGGGACTGACTTTGATTTACCTTTCTCTTATTTTCAAAATATCCATCAGGGAACCCATACAATGCATAACAGTTTGGTCTTATATGACCCTTCTTATTGCAGTGATGGCATACAGGTATAAATCTATTTTCAGAAAAATCAGAATTTCTAGACTTGCCAGCATTTCTAAACTGTATAGATTTAGATTTCTCAGAAGTTGAAGATTTACCTGTTGATCTTACTTCTTCAGCAGAGATTTTCTGTGAAGATTCCTTGTTTTGATTACTTACTCTCATTCTTTTTCCAGCTGAATTTGAGCTTTCAGGAACTTCCTTTGAAGTTGATTCCTCAGTAATTTGAAGATTTTCTGCAGAAGAATTTGAAGCATTAGATTTACTTGAATTTGAAACTTTCTCAAATTCAATTACTTTACCTTGTAGTTCAGAAATCTGAGCTTCCTTTTCTTTTATTTTTTCAGTTTTTTCAGTTAGAGAAGTTACCAGAGAATTTTCTTTAGCATGTTTTTCAAGTAACTTCTGGTTTATTGAATCTATTTCTGCAAGAGCTTTCTTTTTCTCTGTTTCTGATTCCTTCAATTTTTTACTCAGTTTCTTGATTTTTTTCTGAGCTCTATTGAATTCCTTATAGAGCTGATTGTATGCTTCTTGTAGTTCTTCTTCATCATCTGATAAAGCCTCTTTGTTATCTCCTGCAATTCCAGAGATTGAACTACCAGAGGAGGATGAGTAAAAAGAATTGAAAGCAGTAAAATTAGCAGACATATCCTCATCAGATTGTGAAGAATTATCAGTGTTACTGTCATCCCAAGTAACCTGATAATTAGTCTTTTTCTTTTTATCTTTTGAGGGACAATCAGAGGCAACATGTCCAAATCCTCTACATTTGTAACATTGAACCTCATCATTCTGAGAAGATTTCTTCTCCTTTCTAGGATCAGACATTTTCTTATCAGATCTCCTATTAGATCTGTCCATGGATGATGAAGAATTGAATTGTTTCTTTTTAAACATTTTCTTAAATTTTTTGGCTAAGAGAACAAGTTCATCCATATCAACATCAGAATTATCTGATTCTTCAGTATTTACAGATTTTACAGAATTTAGAGCTATTCCTTTATTTCTTTTTGGAATATTCAGATCTAGCTCATAAGTCTGTAAAGATCCTACCAGATCTTCAATTCTCATGTTATCTACATCTTTTGCCTCTTGTATTGCAGTTACTTTAGGTCTGAATCTTTCAGGCAAAGATCTTAAGATTTTTCTAATCACCTTTGATGTAGTAATCTTTTCTCCAAGATTAAAACTAGAATTTACAATATCTGAGAGTTTAGCATAAAACTCATCAAAAGATTCATCATCTTTCATATACAAAGTTTCGAAAGATGTAGTAAGTCTCTGAAGTCTGGACAGCTTGACAGCTGAGGTTCCTTCATGAGTGACCTCTAGGATGTCCCAAGCTTCCTTAGCGACTTCACATGAGGAAATTCTCCTGAATTCCTCAACACTAACAGCACAAAATAAGGCATTCATTGCCTTGTTATTCCATCCACATTGATTAGATTCAGTTTTAGTCCACTGATCATGTGGTTTGGAAATCACAACACCTACATCTGTTGTGATCACAGGTGGATGATAACCATTACAAACCGAGAGCCAGACACGCTCATCGATTGACTTCAGGTAAGCTCTCATTCTAGCTTTCCAGTAAGAATAATTGTTACCTTCAAATAAAGGAGGTCTAGAGGCAGATCTTCCTTCTTTTCCAAAATCCATGCTATAGATCTAGATCACACTATGTATAGCAATTCAAAGTGAATAGGCTCTGATACCACTTGAAAGAGTAGAGGACTACTCTTAAGGTCCACGATCTATAACAATTCAGAATTTAACAATTGCGGAAACAGTACACAAAGAATTATACGAGGAAACCTGGATCCAGATCCAGGAAAAACCTCGAGTCTATATGAGGCGACTAACCCTTCAAAAACCACTATTGAATGAGAAGACAATTACAAAGGAGAACATACTTAACCTTTACAATTTGACTCACTCAACAGCAATCCACAGTTCGAATCCACGAACTGCTATACAGCTTGAATCCACAAGCTGCAGAACACGATCAGTCCAGATCGCAAACAATCACTCTCCAGTGATCCACAGTTCGAATCCACGAACTGCAACACAGCTTGAATCCACAAGCTGCAGGACACGATCAATCCAGATCGCAGCAATCCTCTCAGAATCCACTGAGACGATCCAATGCAGTAGGAATCCACCTACGCATCAATCAAGGTCGATCACCAGTCCAGGCGATCACACAATCGGATGAAGTTCTGAATTGAAGAAGAATCCTCTACCTTCAATTCCAGGTGATCTATCTCAGATCTCCCCCTCACTCAATCGCCGACTCTCTAAAGACGATTTGATCGAATCTCAAATCTCTCAAGATCCGAATTCAAAATGATCCAAAGAAAAAGTCTCAATTAAAAATTACAACTCGTCTATTTAAAGAATAAAACACAAATCGCGTCGAGCGCTGGTAGCGTCGTGAAGCGATCGAAGTAGACGGCTGGTAGCGAACTCATGTCCCGCTCAGAGTGAGTTGAATCTGTTAGACGCGCGCTGCTAGCGAGCTGCTCGCGGGAGAGTACGCGGCAGGTGCACGATCCTTGCTTTTGACACACGAAATTCCTTATGCGCTGCCAGCGGGGTGGCAGCGGCGTGGTAGCAGTATGGTGGCACCAACTCTTCTTCTTTACTGAATTTACTGAATTTTCATTGTTTAATCTGCACATCTTGAAGCTTTATTAGAAACCTAATTTGTCAATCATTTGCCATAACAGGAGTGTGAGTTTTCACACTTACAGTATCTCCACTAAAATCATCACAAGTTTACCACTTCGACAGTTTTTATGAATAATAATAGCTGAAGCAAAATAACTGGGTAGTACTGGTGTAATAACACCTAAGAGATTCACTAGTTTAGATGACGTTAACTAATTCACAACCAATTAGAAAAGTAATATAATACACAATTTCTGAAGCAAGCAACACAAATAAATAGATCATTGATTTTGCTACTTATAAGAAAACAGAAATTTCACTGTAATTTCTCATGCAAGAACTTGAGTACTATAGATGTACATGAAAATAATAAATTTACCAGAGAACGTATGTAAATTTAAAACAGAGATTTCAAAACCAGAGCACCTCCTTGAGTAAATCAAATGCTTAAAATCAAAACAGAGATTCCAACCCAGAAGACTAGGGAAGGTAAGGTAAGGAATTAACAATACCAAAAGTGCCTAGGTGTGGCCAAATAGGAGAAAAATTTATGAAAGTAGGTTATGATGATCTGGGAATGTAAAGTGAAGATCTTAAAAGGTAGTTATGAGAAGATGGGAGGGGCAATTCTTTGAAGGATCTAAAAAGGGAATAACAAGATAAAAAAGGAACCTATCTGGAGCTAGTAAAAAGGAATTTGGAATTATGATTAAAGATAGAGCTTTTGAGAAATCAGGATGGAAGCACAAGATTCAATTTTTAGGCCTAAATTAGTTGGACAATGCATTTTGTTGTTGTTATTGCACTTAAGGAGCAACAAATTAATTACTACAAAATTGTAATAAATCGATAAAACATAGCTGTTACACCAATCTGCAATTGAAGAGCATCCCTTTTTTCACTTGGCATTGCTATATTTGAGGAGCAATCCATTAGTTACTATAGATTTGTAATAAACGGATAAAACATAGCCATGAAACCAATATGCAATCCAAGAGCTAGTCCTTTGTATCTTGACATTGCTATATTTCTTTTGGATAATTTCGTTAAGTTCATCACATCAACCTCCCACCTTAAAATTCAATCAAAATATTCACTCCACCCTCATCTACACCTTTGATGGCTCTTTTGTCTTCTACAAAATTTCAATTAATTGCTGTAGGCCTCCATCTCATACATCAGCCTGAGAAAGAAACATTGACTTCTATTCCATTTGAAACAGCAAGAGCTGCCTTTGCCCTCTCATAGTTCCCACATAACATATCATGCTACTAAACCATTTTCAATAATTCTCAGTCCTGATTTTTCAAAATTGATTTTCTAGGCTGATAATCTCCAATTATAAGCTTCTTCCAAGTTTGCTTTGCAGCTAGTCGCTTCCCAGATAGCATGTTTACTGATGGATGCAGATCATGAAGTAATACTTTATTAAATAGGCTTTGTCCCACTACTCGAATTAGCACCCATTATAGGGTTCCACACAGTGCTCAAAATCACCTCAATCAGGTGGCCCTTATAAGCATTACACAGTAGTAAACTTGAAACTGTATAGCAGACTTGAAAAAAAATCAGAATGTAACAAAAGGGAGAGGGTTCGTGCTTAGAGCTCCAAGCAAATACAAACATTGTATAACAAATTGATTAAAAACCCAACAATTGATAGAGACTCAACTAAACACATAAAAAATTCCAGATAAACATCATTCAGAACATAAACACATCGATTACAAAAAAAGGAAAAACCCTAACCCCAAGAACAAGGGGATGATTATTAAAAAAAACATACCTGAAGCCTTGCCGTTCGTTCTTGCTAGAAGAGAAGATGCTATGGAGACCTAAGAACGTTTGCTCCGTGGAGAGTGAAGATGCAGTGGAGACAACGTTTGCTTCGTTTTGCTCTCCAACGTTGAGGAGATGGAGAAGAGATTTGAACGAAGGTTTCTCAACGAAGTTCTGCGCTCCAACGTTTTGCTCAAGCGCGCGAAGAAGAATTTTTTGTTCGTTTCTGTCGAAGTCGAAGAACCTGTGTTCTTATTTCTCCCCAAATCTCCCCGATTTTCGTTTCTCCCCAAATCTCTACGTTTTTGCGGAGAAAAATTTTTTAAGAGGGAAAGAAAATTTGGTAGCCAAATTTCTTTCCATTTCCCTCTCTTTTACGTTTCTCAACCCTCACCAAACAAAGGAAAAGACTTTTTGCCCCTTTTCTTTTCTTTTCTCCCCAAATCCGAACCTCCAAACACAGCCTAATTGGAGAAAACCAATGGCATCAACGGAAGTACCTAAACTTCTGAGCTATGATTTGGTACTTGGACTCGAATCTCTTGATTTCTGACTTTTGAGCTAAGATCTTGCAGCTTAACTCAGCTCTCTTCTGCTCCATCATCAGGCAGCGTTGTTCCATGCATCGGATGTTCGAACGCTTTGCCGTCAGGAGCAGAGATTTGTTGGTTTGAAGATCTTTTTCAGCCTGAAATTATTCTCTCTTGTGGATGGTGAGTAAGAATAAGAACTAGGGTTTTGAGGAAAGAGAAAAGAACAAGATTAGGGCTTTGAACCTGAAGGAGAGAGAGCCTCTGGTTTCTGGTTTCTTCCATGTGCTTGAGCCTTTCTCGGAAACCAGATGGAAGCGCCATTGCCACGAAAGGGAGAGAGAGAGAGAGGGAGCTCCTTAACCATTTAGCGGGAAAATGGAACAAAACCGTGTGATGACCGGGCTGACTCGAAACCTGTGGACCCGCTAATTTTAATGGACCAGACTGTTGAATCAAGGAAACTACGGCCCAAGAGAACTGTTTTTTCAAACCATGGATTTGTTTGACTTTCAAGAACCTTTTTAGGCTGATAGTAGGGGTGAACTTTATATAGTTAAACTAGTTGTTTAATCTATGCTTCGTATATATTTAAATATGTTATTTTAAAATAATTTAAAATAACAGCTACAATGAGCAAATATAATAATTGGACGTTTTGTTACCATGTGTAAGCACGCTAGTATTTTATTTATAGTTCAAGATTTTAATGGCAACAATTCATTATAGTTCAAGATTTTAATGGCAACGATTCCTTATGTCAAGATTTTATTCTTACCATGTGCAAGATTCAATGTTTTGCTAGCCGTTTTTTGGTTGTCAATCCTCTTTTTTTAATGAAAATTATACAATTTTCATCCATCGTGCATTTGACGTAATTGTTCTATTTATGTGGATAAGCTTTCATTACCTAGTCTTAGGGATGGTAACCAAAACACTAACTCACCCCTATTAGTTTGGTAGCGAGGATAGGTTGGGGTTAATTAATAGTTATTAATTACTATTAATAACTATTATTATAATTCCGAGACATATCATCGGCAATCACACCTAAGAACACAAAGATCCTTTCCGTGAAGAGACACCAGCAAATTGCAAATTTAGCAATTTTTTTCGAAAATAGAGAAGTATATCTTTGATTATTAATTTAATTAAAGATAGTTATGGGTTTTTAGGACTCTGAAAATATAAGGATTAATAATATAATTTTAATTTAGTTAAAAATAACATTTGAGAAAATGTATTTTTTAATTTTAAAATTTTGACAATGTACATAAACTGTTGGACGAAATATTGATTTAGCTTATAATTGAGAATGAGTATACATATATTTAATTTAATAATAGGTTACAACTTGATTGCAAGACTATGAGGGTATTTTTGTAAGAAATACGTTTTAACAGTAAAATAACACTCAAACTCAATTGTTTTAAAAAAGTGTAACTAATTTACAATTATTAAGAAGTAGGTGATTGAATTCAATTTTTTTCCATTGCTAATCATACAATCTTTTGTTTCGTCATTGAGTTTTATTTTATTGTGTTTTGAATATTAGCATTATTTTGAAAAAGAGGGAAGCATATCTTTGATTATTTTCATTATTAATTTAGTTAAAAGATAGTTATGGGTTTCTAAGACTTTGAAAATATAAGGATTAATGATATAATTTTAATTTAGTTAACGATAATATAGGAGAAAGATATCATGTCCACATAAAGGTAAGATATATGTATTTTATGAAATTATTTATTTTAAAAAAATTATTTTAAGGTGGGGCCCAAAAGGGCAATTGGATAAAGAACGGGATGTCCAAAACTGTTGCTTTTTCCTAAGGCTCTGATACCATATAGAGCACCGTTCTTACTAAAAGCTCAAGCTGATAGCAGGGATGAAATTTATATATTTAATATATTCCTTAACATGGGTTAATATTAATATTAATTGGAAAAAGTCTTCATGTCAAGGGATGAGTAGCATTTTTTGTCTGTGCCAACTGGAGGGCATGTTGGCATAATATCTATTCCCATGGCTGCAAAGCACGTGTATTTAATTGTGCCTTCTTTGTTTGGATGCATCAATATAACTGACACCACACTTTTGTGCTTTTATTTCACCAATTATAAATTGATTGTTGATGTTTTAGCTTTTATTTATTGCTTTAATACATGACTAGCAATATGAGAAATTGAATTTTTTGATTGAGTTGATACAATTAAAAAAGTGGAAACAATTCAAATTCTCGCCTAAGAGGTTACATGTGTAGCTATGCCAATTAATTTTGTCTACTTTGAAGAGATTGCAGTTTTTCAGTAAGTTTGCAATAACTCTTAGTATTTAAATATAAAAGGTATATATTTACACATATAATATCTTGGAATGTCAGATAGACAGTTTGGGAATAGCATGTATAGTACTTTTTGACATGTGATTCGTATATTTCTCTTAATGCATGTCATTTTGGTTTCATCGATCTCTTTTTTCTTCAAATACATAGTTTTTTGACTTCATGCTATTTATCGTCCAATTTGGATGATAAAAGCATAGTATGTCAAGAAACTTTTACGTATTTGGAGAATTGCGCAGAGATGCTGCCGAAATTCGTAGAGAAATATATGCATCACATGGATAAACGAGTACTTTGCTCGCTATTCTTGAATGGGCAAAACCAAGCATAAACTCTAAAACTAACCGGAGTACCATTTGATATTAGAAAGGAACCTATTTATGGAGTATTATTTTGCAGAAGAACAAGGATAGCGTTCCCACATTGGTGACACAGAATACATTAGCTGATGGATAGAAGTTGGATTCACAGCTCTAGGTATTTAATAGGCTGAAATTTTTTTTAATGTTGCATTGTTAGCTAAATATTATCAAATATTAACTAAATAGGCTATGTTTTAATATATGGATGATGCAGGGCTAGTCCAGAGTACAGAAATGGAGTAATTGGGTTCATCAAGTTTGCTGAAGATCACGGTGCAACATGTAATGAGAAGTTGAAGTGTCCTTGCCCGAAATGCTGTAACGTATTGTATCAGACCAGTCGGGTTGCGTACGAGCATATGATATGCAATGGGTTTGACCCGACTTACAAGGTCTGGTATCACCATGGAGAGGACAGGGTAAGATTACGATCTAGCCAACCTAAGTTTGCATATGGTGGAGATGATTTACATAAGAAGGGTGATGAGGCTAAGGTTATGTTGAGTGAAATTTTTGGGGCTCAGACTGAAGGAGATACATCTGTGAGTTCGTTACACAAAGCACCAGCTGACACGCAAAATCGGGAGAATTGTAAGTGTGCGCACCCGATTTCGGTCGCACGACGAGGCGCACGCAAAACGATGCATGCCTCGGGATTTTGTTTGGAGTCGCCACTGCCTGATGGGGTGCAGGCAGACACCTGGGTGCCTAAGTTTTCTACTAAGGCTTTTGGTCTGCGGCTTTGAGATTCTAAGTAGGGGCTCGGTTGCGGTCTGGGGAAGTCCGTAGACACCCCAGTCCACCCCGCCAAGTGACGGGTCCCATAAGTTTCCCTGGTTTTGAGTCAACTCAGTTGGTCTCTCACTCACCCGATTCCTATTCCAGCATGTGATTTGATTAAGTCTGGCGGGACCGCCAAAGTGGTGTGGGTCCCTTTACTTGATTTTATCTTCTTTAGCTCAAAGTGAGATGAGTCTGCATGGGCGGGCCCCGTTGGAAGGCCCATGGATTCCTTGGTGGGCTTGGTGGAGCCCACGTGTCCCTTGTGGGCCTCAGTCTAGCCTGAGAGGCCCTTTGGGCTTTGGTTCAAGTGAATTGATTTTATTTAAATTCCAGTATGATTATTTAAATGATTTCTATGCACGAGTGGGCCGGGACTGTTTGTGGGCCCTTGAGTGGGCCTCACCCTGGTTGCCAAATGATTTAATTTATCTTTTATTAAAATTCACCAAAGTGGGCCAGGTATTGGGCTTGGGGCCCTTTACCTGGGCTTGGGCTTTGAAAAACCCAAGACTTCTTGAATTAGGGTTTTGACACCCTAACCTTGGTTTAATGGGCTTAGTGGGCCCGACAGGCCCTGCCCGTGGTCTCGGCCAAACCACAATCTATTTTAAGCATGCATGGCCCGAATAGGGCTTGGGTGGGCCTCAATTGGTCCGGCCCACTCAAATCTCTTGTTTATCTTATTTTAGGCATGAATGAGTTGGTCAGGCTTGGTGGGCCCCGTTGGAAGGCCCACCGGGAATCAATTCGGACCGGGTCGGTCCATGGCCCATCTTGGGTTTCCGGGTGATCCGGAAACCCTACCGGTTCGCCCGGATTTGACCAAACGATTCAAAATATTGCACAAAATCTCAAAATAGCAAAAAAATGAATTCTGGCAGTGTAGCCGGTCTGAGATACCGGTTACACACTGGTCTCTGTGTATCCGGTATCTATAGCCGGCTACACACAGGCTTATGTTGATCCGGCCTGAGTTGCCGGATCAAGGCACAGAAGCCTGTTTTCGGATTTTGGGCACTGGGGTTGGGTTTTCATGCTTCTTGGGATGTTCCAGGAGTTGTGTGGGCTCCTGTGTGAGCCCACGTTGGTTCAGGTGAGCCACTTGGCTCTCTTGAAGGGGCTTTCCAAGCCGGGAATCATGGGGAAGGGGAGCATGCTTGTTGAAACTATCAAAACAGCAAGCTAAACCAAGGGGGAAGGGATCATGGTCATTCAAGCATACACAAACCTATCATATTGTCTAAGCATGCTTCATGGCAGTAAACAGAGATCATAAGCATGCTAGATAACTGATAAAAAGGATAGCAAAGACAGGATGAGGAGGGGGGTTACTTAGGGATACAAAGGATGAAATATGAGGAACATGCATCCTCTTAAAAGCAGCTCCAGTAAGCCCAAACAGTAGCTTGAGATGGCCAAAACTATGAGGGGCCATCTCTCATTCTCCCATAGAACCAAACGTGGAGTCTCTCTTACCCTTAGAGATCTCCACCTTACCAAAATAGAGAAGAAAACATGCACAGATAGACACTGAGACCGGATTTATGCTAGGGAAGAAAGCAAACGTAGTAAACTCTTTAGAAAATCCTCATTTTAATATATGTACAATGAAATGTGAGGAGGGACCTTACCTAGGGGTTCTTGAACCCTTGAGTAGTGTAGAGGACTCCCTTGAAGCCGGAGTAGTTGCTGGAACAGCGCCTCCACCCACCAACCGTAGCTTCTTCTCCTTCTTCAAGCTCTTGAGTGAGGATCAGAAGGGGGTGGGGGAAGGGTAAAATGGTCTTTAGTGAAGTGATTAGCTTTGGGGAGCAAGGAGGGGCCAAGGGAGGAGGTCTCGAACTAGTGGAGGTGGAGAAGAAAGGGTGGAAACCAAGCAAAATGAAGCCAACCCCCGAAATGAGCTGCTGTTTGCTATTTATAAGCAAACTTAATGTATCCGGACTTCAAGTCCGGATACACTAAGGCTCCTTTGTATCCGGTCTTCAAGTCCGGATACAAACACAATCATTCGAAAATTAAATGCCGCTGCGGATTTGTCGGGCGATCGGCGCGGATCTCGCGCGAATATCTTGATGTATCCGGTCTTCAAGTCCGGTCATGAAGGGAAGCTAGTGTATCCGGTATATGCGACCGGATACAAATCGGAAAATTACGGATTTGCCCTTCGACTTGACCGATTTGACCGGTTCGACCGATTTGACACTTTTGGATATCTACGGATTGCCCCGTACGAATTTTTGTTTAGTCCTTGGGATTTTTGGATATTTAAGGTTTAGTCCCCGAGATATTTTGCTGCGTTGGCTGCCACGTGTGCAGTTCCTGCGCCACGTGTGCAGTTTCTGGTTTTGCTGCCTGGAAACTTCGACAGCTCATATCTCCTTCATCTGGACTCCGATTTGAGCAAACTCAATTGCGTTGAACTCGTATCGGAGCCCTTTATTTAATGACATAGGGCTAAGCACTTGGCACGGGGTTCGAGGAAAAGTCAACTTTTGGCCTTCCCTCAAGTTTGACCGCTCACAGAACCTTCATCCAGACTCCGATTCCAACAAACTCAGTTGCGTTGGACTCGTGTCAGGATTCCCTATCCAATGGTATAGGGCAAGGTAGTCAAATTTCACTTGATCAAAAAGTCAACTTCTTGTCCCCTTGGGGTTTGACTTTCTGCCAGGGTTTTTTATTTTCAGCACTTCCAAGGGTGCAAAAATAAGGTGCTTACAGTAAGTTTGAAAAACTGTTAAATGATGCTGATCAAGAGTTGTATAATGGGTGTAAAAGACATACAAAATTGTCTTTCATTATTAGGTTATTTCATTTAAAATGTTTGGGAGGATTGAGTAACAAGATATTCAGTTTGCTTCTTGTCTTGTTGAGGGAGGCTTTCCCAGATGACACAAATTTGCCAGATAATTTCTCTCAAACAAAGAAGATAATAACAGATTTGGGTTTAAGTTATAGCAAAATTGATGCATGCCCAAACGATTGTATGTTATATTGGAAAGATTCTGCCCATAAGGAGTCATGTGATATATGTGGAACTTCTAGATGGAAATCCCTAGATGGTCAATCGAAACAGAAGGGAAAGAAGAAGGCAGCGAAGGTATTACGCCACTTTCCTTTGAAGCCACGTTTACAGAGGATGTATATGTCATCTAAAATGGCCGATGACATGAGATGGCACTCTGAGGGTCGTAAAAAAGATGAGAAATTAAGACATCCCGCAGATTCTCCCACTTGGGAGGCTCTTGATGTGCACCCTCAGTTCGGTTCTGAGCTTCGTAATGTCAGACTTGGTTTAGCAACCGACGGCTTCAATCCATTCAGGAGTATGAGCATCACACATAGTATTTGGCCTGTTGTTTTGATTCCGTATAACTTGCCACCTTGGCTGTGTATGAAGCAGCCAAATATGATGCTCTCTTTACTTATTCCAGGGCCTCTTGGCCCTGGGAATGATATAGATGTTTATTTGAGGCCGTTAGTAGAGGAGCTGAAAGAGTTGTGGGCATCTGGGGTTGAAACTTACGACATATCAAGAAAAGAGAGCTTTACTTTACGTGCAGCATTACTTTGGACCATTAGTGACTTTCCGGGATATGCTATGCTTTCTGGTTGGAGCACAAAAGGGCGGTTTGCATGTCCATCATGTCACAAGGACACATGCAGTCGCTATTTACGTAATGGAAGGAAGCACTGCTATATGGGTCATCGTCGGTTCTTACCTCTTGATCATGGGTTTCGAAAACAGAAGCAATCTTTTGATGGTACCGTGGAGATGAGGGAACCTCCTAGTTCACTGGCTGGGTTTGAAATATTGGATCAATTAAGAGGCACTTCACATATATTCGGAAAGCGTACTGGCAGGAAACGTCCAAAAAACAGTAATCCAAGCAGCATGCCGTATAATTGGAAGAAGAAGAGTATTTTCTTTGAATTGCCGTATTGGGAAGATAATTTGTTGAAGCACAATTTGGACGTGATGCATATTGAGAAAAATGTCTGTGATAGTGTGCTTGGTACATTGTTAAATATTGAAGGGAAATCGAAGGATACTTTGAAGTCGCGATTAGATTTGGTTGATATGGGTGTGAGACATGCACTTCACCCAATGGAATTGCCTGATAGAAAGAAGTTGTGTTTGCCAGCTGCCTGCTTTTCGATGGACAAGCGTGAACAGGAGTTATTTTGTGAAGTACTGAAGAGTTTGAAAGTCCCGGATGGCTATTCTTCCAACATTGGAAAGCGTGTAAGTGCTAAAGAACGCAAGGTATTTGGGCTTAAAAGTCATGATTGCCATGTGATAATGCAACAGCTTTTACCTCTTGCGATTCGAAGGTTGTTGCCAAAGAATGTGTCATCGGCATTGATCGAATTGAGCAATTTCTTTCACGAAGTGTGTTCTAAAGTATGTGAAGTAGAGGAATTAGAGCGGTTAAAAGATCGTATTGTGCACGTGCTTTGCCAAATGGAGCGAATATTTCCCCCTGCATTCTTCGATATTATGATGCACTTGCCAGTTCATTTAGTAGACGAGGTCATGCTGGGTGGACCTGTTCAGTACCGATGGATGTATCCAATAGAGAGGTATGTGATACAATATATTAGTATTGTATATCCTTGCGTAATTAATTTTTGCAATCCATTTATGTTGTTTACATTGCTTTTAATTAATAGGTATTTATTTACCTTGAAATCATATGTGCGCAACCGAGCGCAACCGGAGGGGTCCATTGCAGAAGGATACATTGCGGAAGAGTGTCTTACATTCTGTTCTCGATATTTGCCCGATGTAGAGTCCAAAATAAATAGGCCAGTGAGAAATGATGATGGAAGTTCAGTCGGAAGCGCCCAACCATTTCAACTCTCAAATGTAGAATGGGCACAGGCGCATCGATATGTGCTTTTCAATGATGATAGGCTTGAAAGTTATCGAAAGTAAGATGTTATTGCTTATTTCATCCAGTTGTTAATATATTGCAAACCAAACAAAACCTAGTGCTTACTATTGTATTATATATTGCAGGCGGCATCTTAGCATTCTTAATATGTGTCATTCTAGAGCCTCCGTGCATGTAATACAGAAGAAGCACAATGAAGAATTTGCGAAATGGCTTAAGGAACATGTATGTGTTGATATATAAATTAATGACTGTTTTCATTTGGTTTGTATTATTGCTTATAGTATGTTTGAACACTTTGCATCCCCTTAAATAGGTTAAGACATTGAAAAATTCAAAATCCCATTTGTCCGAAGAAATTGTGTTGTTCGCTCAGGGTCCACGATCAATAGCTACAAGAATGAAGGGCTACATAAGTAATGGATATCGATTCTGCACAATAGAGAAGGAGAGATTTTCTAAGAGTCAAAATAGTGGTGTTGTGGTTAAAGCAAGCACTACTAGCTATTCAAGTGCCAAGGACAAGAGACCAGTTACGAGCTACATCTCTTACTATGGGCGTCTAACTGATGTGATTGAATTGGCGTATTCAGAGCACCTAAAGTATATACTATTCAAGTGTGATTGGGTTGATGTCATGGCACAAGGAAAAGGCATTAAGACTGATGAGTTTGGGTTCACGCTAGTCAATTTCAGCCGATTGTTGTATACTGGCGAACAAGTTATGGATGACCCGTTCGTGCTGGCATCTCAAGCAGAGCAAGTTTTTTATGTGGCGGATCCAATTGATAAAGATTGGAATGTAGTTGTCAAGACGAAACCTAGGGACTTGTTTGATATGGATGTGGATGTCGATAAATTCCTTGATTGTGAGTCATATTGGTCGCAGAATTTACATGATAATGACCAAGATGATGATGGTGTTAGTTGGGCAAGGGAAGATGTACCTGCAACAACTGTTGATGCACCATCTGATCCATTCATGGAGGAACAAAGTCCATTAGCCGATTCGATTCATGACGAGGAGGATTCGGAGTAACAATGTGTTGTAGTTGCTTGTTTTATCTTCTGTTATTATTATTATTTTTATTGTTGGTAGGAACTTCTTTATTTAATGTATTTAATGTTCTTAGTTGTGATCGAATATATATCTATACTATATATAAAAGGAGTTGGCCCCTTTGGAAAGTGTGCCAAACAAAATACCCCACTTTCCACAAGAGCCCTCGACATCATTGTTGATTTCTGCAGGCCAATCCCCAACCTCATCATCTTAAGGTTATAAAATCCTTTGTACTTATAAATTAAATAATCATTTTTGGATTCAAGTCATGTATTTATACTTACATATTACCTTGCACGTATAATCTAAATTTTGTTGTAAGGTGATCCATTCAAATAGTATTTGGTTTGTGAATCTTGCTTATTATATAATATATTATGGTATTTCTTTTCCTCTTACTTGTTATTAAAATACATGTTTAACATGTCCTTTTTCCCATAGCCCGTGTAAGCACAGGGTTGTTACTAGTACTATTTTGTATTTATTGTTCTTAGTATTCAATTTTTTCATACACCCGTATTTCTAATTTGTGTCACTTTCCTTTGAATTTATCTTAAACATCGAAATGTGCGAAGATATGGTAGAAAACCAACCAGGCGCTGTTGGTGGCGAGGGCTCCTCTTCTGCAAGGAAGGTAAGGGGCCCTACTCGATGCCTATCACTCCATAGGCAAACAAGGTCTGGAGAGAAGATTCCTGTAGACATTAATGAGCACGGGCAACCCATCGGGCCCAATGTCTCTAAGTTAGCAAATTTTTGCGGGACATTGGCTCGAGATGGCCATGTTCTACCTGTTGACCGCTTCTCATGGCAAAAGGTTTCACAAGACGCAAAGGACGATGCGTGGCAACGTATTCAGGTAGATTATAGATAGTTAAATTAGATCTCTTTAATGTTTTTTCATCACAGCACTTATTGGTTGTAACTTGGGAAATTGATTTGGTGTGCAATGTAGGAAAAGTTTGTTGTAGATGAGCGCCATAAAGAGTATGTCTTGCATTCATTGAATAAGAAATGGAAAGACTACAAGTCAGAGTTGAAGAAAAAATATTATGACCCATATACGACGAATGAGGACAGATTTCGATATTGTCCTCCTGGGGTGCTTCCAGACCAGTGGGAGCCACTTGTATATTATTGGAATAATGAAACTACACAGGTAAGAAGATGTTCACATTGTTTTTACATATGCTATCTGTTTTTTATATCTGAAATGGCTTCTAACATTTTTGTATGTACTTGGTATGATGTAGCAACTTTGTGCAAGGAATAAACAAAATCGTGCCCACCAAACGCTCACACACACAGCTGGCACGAGGAGCTTCGCTAGAGTAAGACATGAGAAGGTATGAAACTTTGAGATAATTCCTTTTAATAAACCTTTATTCTTTCTCTTATTTATTTTTTAATAATATCTGTTTGTTTATTTTCCTTATAATCGACAATATATAGGCCTTACAATTTGAGTAACTCAGCCTTGTATTCTGAGTTACTAGCTGGGGTTTAAACAACCTCAGCTTCAGCTTAAGAAACTGACTTTGTTTGTCTAAGTAACCAAATGATTGAGAGATTATTGTGAATAATTGTGATTTATAATCCTTTCATGTCTATTTCATTTCATGGTATTGTATCCTCGTTGGTGAGGACAGAGGACTTCCTCTGTTCCTGAAAATGAAGCCATGTTTGGTTTCTTTGCTGATATCTTGTTCTTGACAAGTTCATATTTTCTATACTACTCTTTGTTTCAAAGATTCGTTGTTTTCCTATGAATTTAAGAGTTCCAAAGACTAAACAGTTTGAATAAAGCATTTCTTGTACTTTTTGTGATGTGAAAGAGTAACATGCTGCACATCAACTGTAAACTTTTAGTTTAGTTTTATTGATGTCTCTGGCCTCAAATTATTGCATGATGGAGAGCAAAGCTGATTAATCTATGAATTTCAATATCCTATGGCTCTTCTTTATGATTTTTTAACCAATGGTTTACGTTGCTAGAAAATTGCTTCTACTTTGAGATGGTGAAACATGGCTGCTGATGGTCTTGCTAGTGAGGCAATCGACACATAGACTAATAAATTGGCTTTGAAGAACAATAAATGACAAATAAGACAGTAAGTATGGTATCAACATTTTATAACTGTTAAAATCTTTGACAAGTTACTCATCAATGCAAATAGCTATCGGACACCAATCATTTGACTGAGTGTCATTATTTACCATACCGTGCTTTCACTAAGTTTATAGGGATTGAAACTATATATTTTTTTTAAGGAAAAAAATAAGGAAACAACTACACACCCAAACTTCAAAACCATGCTTTGAAAATCTTGGGTAGGAAGGCTTTATAGTGATTGAAACTATATATATATATATATATATATATATATAAAAGAAACAACAACACACACCCACACACAAAAACTTCAAAACCATGCTTTGACATTCTTGGGTAGGAAGGCTTTATATGTATAAAACACTCAAAAAGTCACATGCTCGACTTTTTGAGTTGTAATTTCTAACATGCAAATTTCGCATGTTTCATGAGTCATATGCTAGCCTTTTTGGATTATAATTTCTCAAAATCTCATTTTCCAACCACTTATAGTGCTGCCTAGGGGTAAAATTAAAATTTTCTCTATTAAAAATTCAAAACCACTTAATAAGCCACATTTCCTGCAATCTCAACAAAGGAGATAAGGAGTCACCCTCTTAAGTCCTTCAATGAGTATTACCTCACATGTGCTTATTCTTTTATTGTTATATTATTTTCTTTCAAATAAAGTTGTATTTTTTTATTTTTTTTGTAATGGTTATTACGCATTATATCTTTTTTCTCATTTTTCTCTCCAAATACATGTGCCATATAGCAATTGGCCGGCCGAGCAGAAACTTTCATTGAAACACATACTAGGAAGGATGGCACCCCAGTCAGCTCTGATGCAGCAAATAAGATTGTAAGTTGCAACTAATCTAGAATTAGCTTTTATTTTGAATTTCATAAAATTCATGTAATTCTTATGGTTCTTAAATACTTTTCTTTATTTCAGGAACAGATGCGAAATATTATGGTTGGAGGCACGCCAGATGGTATGGCGCGTGATGATGTCTACACTCAGGTCATGGGACCTGACACCCATGGCCGAGTTAGATGCTGTGGGATGGGGTTGACTCCAAACAGGACGTGGGGCTCATCCTCCAGCCAAACAGTAGACATGACAGAATTTAATCGAATGAAAGAACGATTAGATGAGGAGATGCACCACCGAGAGCAGCTAAAAGAACGATTAGATGAGGAGATGCACCACCGAGAGCAGCTAAAAGAACGATTAGATGAGGAGATGCACCACCGAGAGCAGCTACAAGAGCAGGTGCTGCAACAGGCCTCCCAACTTGCGGAGCTTCAACGCGCATTCTTATCATTTACAAGACAGGTATTTTGCATCCAATACTAGAAATAGTAGAACACATTATTGATTATATTTTAAATATGTATATTTAATTAAGCAATCCTTATCATCATGCTTCCCAGGGTGGACAATCATCCGAACCTGGGAGTCCTTCAAATCCTACCTAGATGTCATATTTAAGCTCCATGGGCCTTGGGTTGATGGAGAAACCCGAATTTTGGTTTTTGAATACATGGAAAACAATAGCATCGCACAAATATTACTGGGTAATCCCATGTTTCTTCTCTAGTTATGTTTAAAAATTAATTTGGGTTTAGATACTAATTTTGGTGTTTTTATTTTTTATGCAGGAATGAGCAAGGATGCTCCCATTGATGTTCCTTACACATTTTGTTGTTTTCTTGTATATCTATTACATGTAATAGATATCTATAACAATCGGAACAAGGATGCATGGTCTGATTGTTGTTTTTTTTTGTATCTACTACATTTTGTTCTATTAATTTTGTTGTTTATAGTCTTTGAAGCTTTTTTTTTCCTCAGTTGAAGGTATGTGTGCGTATCTCTCTCTCTCTCTCTCTCTCTCTCTATATAATCTTTGCCTTTCTCTCGCTGAGGCATTTTTGTTAACTCTTTTTAAGAAAATTATTATAGTTTATAATCTTTACAATGCTTTTCCTTTATTTTTAGGTGCTACTATTTCCATGACCTTCTTTTTATTCTTTTCTCAAGCAGATTTTGATAAGCAATAAAATTATTTTTCACAAAACTGCTTTTAGCTCGGAGTTCTAATAACATTAATTGTTTATGTGCTTGATTCCCTTTCGTAGGATTTGTCAACTTCACAGACTTAGGAATACTTGGTCTTTGTTTATATCAACTAATATATCTCAAGCTTCAAAGGGATATGACATGGACAACTTGATGTGTTCATTAATGCTGGGTCGTTCTGATCCAATTCTCTTTTTTCTATTTTTGGAGAATTTCTGCCTCATTTCCGTTAAAAATTATTTTTAGTACCTATCAGGAAAAAAGAAATAAAAAGAGAAGAAAAAAGGAGGTGAAGATAGCAGTTAAATACTTGGTGTTTCAATAGATACATTTGTCTCTTACTTTGACTAGCTTCAACATTCTAACTGTTTGTCTTTGTCTTTGTTCTTATTTTCATGGCTTGTTATGCTTTTCCCTTTATATCTTGATTAATTCCAGATCTGTTCACGTATATCGTCTGCAATCTTCTGCAGTTTGGGACAAGTTCTTTTGGGGCATCTGCTCGTTATACTAGACGTTTCTCAACGAAGTCTCATGGCCATGTTGCTGGCAGAATTGGAAGGTGCATGCACATAAATTTACTTTGTCAATATTTTTGGTTTGCTTGTTTATTGCTATGTTGTACAAAGTAAAATTTACATTCATCATCACATAGATTGTGGTTGTTTCATATTAATTTATGTGTGTACGTGCTTATGTAATTAGGCACCCATTCTTCACACTTGCCTGTAAAGGATGAGTCAAACTATGTAATACAATTAAATCATCCACATTGTGGATGATTTAATTGTATTACATATATTCATCCAAATTGAACTATAATTTGGATGAACATAGTTCAAATGAGTCAAATTCTTTCTTAGTTTGTATATATATTATATCAGGATTCGAGCTCTGTGAAGAAGGATTTAAAGTTACTCAGACAAGCTTGATTGTTGTTACTTGAGACGTACTATAATGTATATAAGTCAAATTATGTTCAAACAAAAAATACATAAAAATACAAACAACAGTCAGAAAATCAAACAAAAAATACATAAAAATAAAAAGAAAAACTCATAAAGGTCAATCCAAACATTTCACATACAATGTGGATGAGTCAAAGTAGTCTAAGAGTAGTTCTGCTGGATGAATAGTTTGACTATTCATCCAGCAGAACATAGTTCAATTTGGATGAACTATGTAATACAATTAAATCAGACTATTCATCCATGTTAATATAGTTCAATTTATTTTGACTTATTGTTTGCCCCTCCCAAGCTAATTTTCTGGCTCCACCCGTGCCACCAATAAGTGAATGAACATAATAAAATGTTGCATGGTAGCTCAAATTTAATTTGGATGAGAAAAAAACAGTTGTTGGTTTAACACCATATATATATATATTTCTAAATCTGAATTTGTTCATGACATGCAACATGACATGAAAGCCCCAACTAGAACTTTAAACGGAAATATTTTTCACAGCGGAAAAAATTATAGAACCTAAAGCTTCAGGCCTTTATGTGCTTTATAAGAAACAGAAAACAACCCAGTTTGCGTAGCATTTATATTACTGGTATGCTCATTTCTATAAACATCAATGAAGTTATGCATCAGAAAAAAAAAAACATCAATGAAGTTGATGTTCTGTACAATGTCCTTCCAATGGGGATTATCCTATTATTGGTATACACTAATATATTATGAGAATTTCAAACAGAAAATACCAAATGCTAAAGATAACAGTTCAATGTTATGGGTCAAATCATTGTTAAAAACGACCTAGGACTTAAGGGAACTTATTTGGTTAAGGCCTTAACATTTAGGATTGTAACATTTAAGCATGTTAGTCCAAATTGGGTAACACAAAAGTTATGGAAGAAAATATCTTATTTATTTTATGAATCATTTGATAATGCATGTAAATATCTTCAAGAACATATGATCCAATAGAACAATTGATTGTTGAATTAATTGGATCATTGATATAAGAATATAAAAGTCAAAGTTCAGGTCAGAAGATACTTTAGGCCACAGGGAAGAGCTTTCTAAGCTAAAGCCAATAAAATGCCTAAAATGCTCACTTATGTGAAGAATTCCTGTTGTAGGAAAGAGAGAACGACAAGGGAACACTGAGAAGACCTGAGACTTGATATAAAAAACTGTTAAACAGAGGACCCCAGTGCAAGGAACTTCACATAAATACTTTTAAGCAGTCCTCTAACAGTATATATAAGAGAAGAATAAGTTATTAATTTTGAAAAAAAATCTATTCAATAATAAGACATCCAAATTACAAATTTAGCATCTAATTCAGAAAGCAGGTCCAGAACTCTTAGTTAGTTAAACCAGGTTATAGCTTTATAAAATAAAAATTTATAAAAAGTCAACAGGACAACATTTAAACTACCCTGTTGCATGAAACATTTTAACATCAGGGGGTCTTTTTCCTTTGGTGAATAACGAAATAACATTCCAAAGAGAGGACGCATACGCATAAGACCCAATATCCATCAATTTCAATCAACAAAACAAGAAAAAAAGGGAGGCACATATTAAACTGCAAAGGAAAAAGCACAAAAGAAAAAAGGAAAAAGAAAAGAACGATACACAGTCAAAGGCACATTGTCTCATGCATCATCACCTTCAATGGAATATCCAGAATCATTTTTTTAACTGATAGATCTGAACATAACTGTCACAAAATGGAAGAAGCATTTGCTTTCTCTGCCATTTTCATTCGAATATTATGGCCAAAAACCAAACAGTAAAAGGGCAAGCACTTGATAATTAAGGCATAATAGAACCTTTCTAAGGAAAAAATAGAAGCAACATACCTGGACCATTTCACTGATGAAATTCAAACCCCCTGGTCCAATGAGAGAACCAGCAAGAAGATAACCAACAATGACCTATCATAATGAGGCCAAAACGAAGTTGTGAGCTCTACAAGCAAACTGAAATAATGATTTAAAAGCTGAAAATCGAAATACAGATGAATCTGAAGAGCTATAGCTACTACAAATGTTTGAAAGAGTACAAACCGGTTGTCCCAAACAGGAAAATGTAATTCCACCAATTGCTGCAGAAACAATAACCACTACCAAATCTGAAATTAACCTACAGAAATGAATTGAAATAAAATCAAAGTATAAGTTACAAGCAGAAATTATTATAAAATAACAAATACATTAACAGGCTTCACTTCAGTATTAACAACTTAAAATATAGACTCTAGATAATTAACATAAATATCTATTATCAAAAAGAAAAAAAAAAACAAAAAAGAAACTGCAAGGATCAACCTTAAATCAACTTGAAGCACTGGATATTTCGACTTCTTGTTTGACATCACAAATACGTTATCCTGCCACAACATGGAACCACATGTTAATATTAGTTAAGAGAAACAGAAAAAAGTTAACCAGAACCAACTATTGGTAGTCTTCATATCTAACATGATCACAACGTCATGTGCACCTTTTTGTCTATCAAAGTCGTCATGTCATCAGAATCTTCATTTTCCAGTGAAAAAACATCTTGAAACTGAAATGGTCTAGTGCCAGTGCCACTGTGTAGATGAGCAAATAAATAGGCAACATAAAGTCAAAATAAAAATAAGATTACTTCAATGAACAACAAAATATGTCCTATCTATGGGTATAATTGCCTATACAAGTCATTTCTTCATGAGAAATTCAATTCTGTAAATTATCATACTTTGCCTCTTGGGTATCATTTCTCTTCACCTTCTCATGAGTGATTTTAGCTACAGTCTCCAAGACAGCCTATGAAACAGAAGCAAGAAATTATCAAAAGCAAAATGTAGAAAAACCATATAGGCCAATCAACCAGACCTTGGAATTAAAAATTTAAATACACATCACATGACATATTTAACAACATGGATCTGTACACAGTAGCCAGATAGAACTATAATGAAACTAACTACTAGTAAAACTGCATAATTGAACCAATGTGTATTCCAGATCCTTACTAGGAATGTTTTTGTGTATGAGGAAATAATGAGCATGTTATGAGACCATTAAAGTTTCTAAAGACTGATAATGGCCAATATATGTGAATGCTAGAACAGAAAATATCAGCCAAGTTATATTCAGAAACTAGAAGAAAATAAATTCTGATCTACAGTGGCTTCAATATCCCATTCAAAATTACGCAGCCAATGATAAAGCCTTTCCTGGGTTGGACTATCAATGATCAAATGATCCATAGGTGCTAGATTCATCTAGTAACCTTATTTTGGAGTATGGGGACTTTGCACATTTTCTTTTGTATGTTAGTTTTATTCAGGCTTAGTCATACCATAAAATGGTATTATCTACATTTAAAGAAATTTTCCAAAAATTTAGAACTTTATATTTAAGTTTTTAGTACCACAGTATGGTAGTTCAAATATATAGAAACAATTTCTATTTGTTTAAATTTATTATGATATATGCTGTGATCCACTGCTCATAACCTTATCTTGTCCTGTCAGCATGAGTACCAACATGGATTGGAAATGGCATATCTTAAATCTAGTATCTTTCTCATTTTCTTGTACACAAGGCAATAAAAAAAAAAATCAACAAATGATATTACACTTGACAATGCAATACACGTGTTAATTTGGTTCATATGGGTTGAAGTAGTAGGTGTGTTGCTTATTCAATGATTCTCCTGACAGGTGAACAGACTGTATTCTATGTCGTACCTTATAAGTAAAAAATTCACCACATCTACTTGGAGTTGGCAACACAAATCCAATTTTACTGTCCTGATATGTTAGAGACCGTGTCTTCAATCGAATTGTGTGTGTTTAATACTTTTCTGATGGATTCTGCCCAAGTTATTTTAGTCTTCCTCTTGTCCTCCTTTAAATCCTTCATCCTAGGCCTTCACATTATATTCTCGCACCATTTTTACCAAATTTCATTTATTTTTCTCCTATTTTTGCATTCCTAGGCAGTTGTGGATGTGTTTATTTCTTATCTTTTTAAGCCTTCCATACATGATTTAAATTGTCATCTGGTATTGACAAAAGAAGCCTATTTATATTATTATTCAACTGAACTTGATCCAAGCCATAAAATAGTATATAGCGGTCAACCCCTGGAAAAATCCTTTCAAATGGCTTAGAACGTTCCAATATAATACCAATATGGATTGACTAATACATATTGGCACTAAAGTTGACTAACACAACTATTGATACTGATCCTTTAAGCTCTGTTCCCAAACACCTTTCTCAGCATCCTATAAGTACTCATCTTTTGAATGCATTAATTTTTTTTCCCAACATTCTATACCATTACCAAACATTGTAGCATGCTTAATAATCTATATATAAAATTTTACGTCTTATCTTGAGTAGAACACATTGATTAACATTTTAAAAGTGCCTCTGCATTTTAGCTCTAACTATTATATTATCTTCAGCAGCCATGTCAATATTGCCATCTTTATGTACTGTTAAAACTGCTTCCTATGCCATCATATTATGTGATTACCACATCATTTATATTTATTGATTAAACTCTGATCTCTTACCATGCAATGTATGATTTATTTTCTTTGTGTCTAGACTATTCAACTTCCTAATACTTGATGCTAGATTTGGCTTTCTACCTTTTCAGGACCTGATCGAAACAGTTTCAACAGTAGTGTTGAAGATCAGCAAGTAGGTCTGACTTTCCTTTACACTGAATTGTTATTAGAAGTGCGTGATCTTACGGTTTTTTCTTTTTCCTTTGAGGACGAGATGCTTCTTAAAATAGCAGAAAATAAATGTTGAATTTAGATATTTTGCAGCTGTAATATCCTTGTGGATTGTATTGCATTTAAAGCTTGGAAGGTTGATTATGTCTTTGTTGAAAGATCTTCATCCTATTGAAAATTTGTCTATAGGTGGTTTTGAAATGATTCTTGTCAGTTTTCTATCAAATGGAATTATACTTTATGCATAGTCCTAAACTTTTCTGTGCGTCAGTTTGTTTACGGTAAACTAATCCCTTTGGTCTCTTTTTTTAGGAACCATGACACATTATTATCGTGTTATTTTCTTAATGTTCAAAATGCTATTTCTTTTGGGTTGGCATTTCGGAAGGGGAAAGGCAGTACAATGTTGTATCCTTTTCGGAAGGGGAAAGGCTATACAATGTTGTATCCTTACATAATCCAGGTGCATGCACCAACATGGCCTTCATTATCAACATTCAGACTTTCAATTTACACATTTCTTTTGTCCCATTTACAGATATTCCATACATATAGAGTTGACACTTAGCAGTTTTCATCTCAGTGTTATAATGATTTTAATATCTGTGTCCCGTCTGATGGAGGATTCTTTCATTTCTCTTATAAGGGACATTTGGAAGGAAAGGCAACCATGTCTTTGAAAATCCAGTTCATTAATTTCTAGATGCTTCATAGTACTATGTTCCCTTATCTTTAAGAAATTCAGGGGGAAAAAAAAAACATTGATTGAACTTTTATCTTAACTGGGAAGAGATAACATGCATAAACAAGTCCTTTATTTATTTATTTTTTCTGATATTCTTATCTATCTAGCCATCTACATTGCAATCTCCATGTTCCATCTACATTGAAATTATGTATTTTCTTTACAAGTAATGCAGCATTTTAAGGGTTTTCTTCATATATTTTTTATATGTGATGTAATACTATTTCTTTTATACACATTTTTACAATGCAAGAATCCATGTGTAAATGGTTAAAAAAAAAAAACTTTTTTGTTACAATGAACCTTTTTCTTTCGTGCTTTGTCGAAAACCTCATGAACCTGGAGCAACCCAAGGTGCTTTGTCGAAAATTTCTGCCAGAAAGAAGCAGGAAAGGTATATTATATAATTTATATGTTAATTCTGTTTTCTTTTTAGGCTGTTTATTTTTTATGTTATTGAGTTTAGTAAACTGAATGAATATAATTCTTTACCCTGACTGGTTAGGATATGATATTTTGTTATTGTTATTGTATTCAATTTAGTGAGTAAATGAATTTTGAGAATTGTATATCTCAGCTATGTAACATTTTGTTGCAGGTTGTCTGTGACGATGCCAACTGTGGGCACTTATGCACTGGGTTATGGAACTTTCTTGGGGATTTATGCTAACCTGCGTCATCAGCTCCTTTTTGGAATTGACAGAGCTATATTCAACCATTTTGACGTCATTGGAGTAGCTCTGTTTTTCAGCACTGCATTGAGGTGTGTTTTTGTTCTGCAAATGCCATCAGTATAATGTTTTGGTTGTCATTCTAGTTCTTCCAAGTTTCAAACAGATTATTTGTATATATTTTTAAATTTTTTTTAGTTTTTATTTTTGAGAATTAGCTGTTTTCTTCATTTATAATAGGCCAAAACCATTTCATTTTGCAATTAATAGTTGATGAAGTTGATTCAGTCTTATTGATGAAGGGAGAATGCCCAATTTGTCTAGAAGAGGTTTGTATCATATTATATAAGATTTTAACTTATTTTTCTTTACATATTGTATATCAAGTAATGAATTAATTTTTTCCTTGTAGGAAGGCCAGGCACAACAGTTTAATTGCATGTTGGATTATATGCATCAAACAACATTTCGATAAAATATGGATTTCATTGTTTATATTTTTTCAGTTTTATTTGTTGATTATGTTTATATATTTTATTGTTTATATGAAATCTTGTATGGTGTTTGTATGGATTTTAGTGTTTATGGGTGATTGTATGGATTTCTTACAGGTAATTTTTTAAATAGAAAAGCAATTACTAACAACAATTTCTACGTGCAGGTTAAGTGAATTAGCGGCGGTAATTGTGTTACCGCCGCTAATTGTAATTAACGGCGGCAAATTACCGCCGGTGACTAATGCGAGGAAACGCAACCGAAGGTTTTTCCGGCGGTAGATCTCCGCCGCTAATAATGCAAGAAATATTAGCGTCGACAACATACCGCCGGAAAACCAATGAAGGAGCCGACCGTGATGTATATTAGCGGCGGTAAGTCTCCGCCGTTAATTCAACCAAAGCCGGCGGCAAGTTACCGCCGGTGATGTCCCATAAGTACCGGCGGGAAGTACACAGCCGGTATATAGGGTCTTTTAACGGCGGGAGTTACCGCCGGTTATGTCTTATAAGTACCGGCGGGAAATATACGGCCGCTATATAGGGTCTTTTAACGGCGGGAGTTACCGCCGGTGATGTCCTATAAGTACCGGCGGGATATACAGCCGCTATATAGGTTCTTTTAACGGCGGGACTTACCGCCGGTAAAGGATGGAATCACCGGCTACTAACTCCCGCCTGTTATTATTTGATCATTAACGGCGGTAGATTAGCGCCGTTAATTGTTTAAATCAGCGGCGGTAGATTACGGCCGCTATTGGATGTCCAATAGCGGCGGGACTTGCTGGGCGCCGCAAGTAGCGACGGTAATTCCATTACCGTCGATGCTTTCAAAGGCTGGGTCGCGTCCCGCCCCTAAATCAATTAGCGGCGGGTGGTGTTCTTTTACCGGCGGTGGGTTATCGCCGGTAAAAACGTGATTTTTTGTAGTGTAAAATCTGAATGGTGGCGACTCTCCCATTTTACATTGAGCCCGTGTGTTGACGGAGGGGAAATCATCCCGGTGATTTTTCCCATGTCTCACAATATGAAAGACAGTTTGATTGATACACATTGATAAGAAAATAATGAACTGATGAATGCAACACTTAGCAATAATGTGCATAATTATCACATTCCCTCAAGCCATTAGCAAAACAAGAAAACATAAATAACTGAAAATTTTGAACTTCAGTTTAGTCAAATCACAAAAGAAACTAATTCAGACCATAAAATCTAATGATTTTAATCTGTTACTCTGTACATATCAACCTCTAAAGAACGATTTAAACATAAGATAAAGTTCCCATCAAGCTTATATCATTCTTACAAAGCCTATATACAATCATGCAAAATCTAATGTGCATAATCTAATGCTTGCATTCTTGAGCATATCTACTTGTCATCTCAGTGAACTGTGCCAATACCTGCCAAAATTCAGAATAAATTTAAGAAAACTAAAACATACCAAAAGTAATCTTATCAATTTGAATTTTCATAATTAAGTAAAGTTGTACCTCTCTGTACTCTGTCTCAAACTTTGAAAGCTCCACCCTCTTGGTTAAAATCTCAGCTTCCACAGCCCTCAGTCGTTCTTTTTCTTCAGAAAATGATGCAGCACAAAGAGCTTCAATTGAGAGATCAGATATTCAGATTTCCTTGTTAAGGCAAGAATACAGGGACGATCTAGTAATGCACACTCACTTGGGTTCTATTTTTATTCCCATAAACTAACTAGTCCACATGAAAAATAAGAACACACTAATGCAAATTAATAGCACCTGCTCCTTGTGCACAGGAATGAAAACTAAAAGACATTAATGATCATCTCAAGAACCATTAATTCCCATAAACTAACTAGTCCACATGAACAACAAGAACACACTAATGCAAATTAATAGCAAAATAATTAAAATCTTTCTTAGTTGGTAAACCTGTTTTGTGTTCCATGTAAACATCAACAAAAGCTATACAGACAACTAACACATTATTTTCAAACATGCATGCATGTATCATGAATTCATCAATTCATATGTAAAAGCTAAGAAAAAAACATTTGATAGATGCTCCATTAATAAGCAAAAGCTACATGATATTTGTTGGAGGTTTTTCTTTAACACGGGTTTTGGGTTTCCTTTCTTTTCTTCAGGAGAGTTCTCCATCATGGAGATGCAGGGTTTTTTTTTCCCTTTTAAGGAGATGTCTCCAATATTGAAAGGCCTTTTGGGTGTATCATGTTGCTCTTTAAGGAATGGTCGTTGGCTCTTGGGATTAGAATGTGATTCTTCTTTGTATTCGATTGGACGGCCTCCGATTAAACGGATGGCTGCCAGTATCTAATTGTTCACATCGCACATGTAGGTCCATTGAGTTGGACGTTCCACAAAATGTTCACTTTTAAGACAAAATATGAACTATTGTTTCCTTGACAAGCAACAGAAGAAAAGACTCCGTGTCACATACTTCTAATCCACTCATGAAAGCACAGTTGCTAAGATTCATTCATGACTTTGAACTACAATAAAGCAAAATCATATGAGATTATGTGGCTAAGTACCCTTCTAACTTACAGTGGCTAAGTAGTAAGTACCCTTCTAATAGGAGTAAAAGATATAGCCCTATTGTTTATTTAACAATCTTTCTTTCATTTCCATTCAATTAGATTGCCAGAAATCTAGGCACTGTTTCCTTCTATCTTCTTCTCTTTCTCTTACCATTGGCTCAAACCTTACGAACACAACACAAACGAGACGACCAGAACACAGCTACACATAATAAACAGATCTGAAAGTGAAGAGTCTCCAAGTAAAAAAAAACTTACAAATAATATGATGACTTGAGGAGCACCAAGCGGCGAGAAGGCGAGAAGAATACAACCAAGATCTGAAATAAACAGATTGCTTGCTCTCTTAATGTCTCATAATGTCACTGATGGAGTTTGAGGATATCGTGTCATCCACTTCAGTTCAACAGTTCATGAATCTTTTCACAACTAACCAATCATATCTCCCACGAGTTTGATTTGAAAAGAAAAAAGGAATGAAACAAATCCCAGTTGCACGAAGTGCCCACTAGCCAGTTCCTCAAGTCCTTTACCGCTCCATAGCTTGAGGATATAGAAATCCTTTACTAAATATTTCTCACACTCAAGTTCCTTCCCACGTAACAAGCCATAGCTATTTAGGTAGGTAACTGGATCAGATGGGTCATGGGATTCTGGCAAAGACAAAACCTAAAGAGTAAAGATGATTCTGCTTCTACCAAAAAGGCAAAAACAGGTTGTGGCTGTGGCGATTCTGGTTCTACCAAAAAAGAAAAAGGCTGTGGCGATTCTGGTTCTACCAAAAAAGAAAAAGTCTGTGGCGAATGGCGATTCTAGAGAAGAGACGAAGAGTCGAAGACAAAAAGACGAAAACCCTAAACCTCAATGCCGCTCCGCTGAAGGCTAAATATGATTTGAAATTTTCAAAAATTTCGTAAACGTTTTAGTCGGGTAACCCGTCGGTTGCACGGGTTGTAATCAGGTTGACCTGATTTCGGACGGGTTGGGAAAACCCTAACTCGTACCCAACCCAATTATTAAACGGGTCAACCCAACCCGTTTATAATCGGGTTAGTTGGGTTGACCGGTCGGGTCGGTTCGTGTTTTGCTGGCTCTAACCACAACAGTTAAAATTGAAAAAAAGTTTAGACCGACCTGAAACCCAACTAGATTAAATTACTCTAAAAACCGTTTAATGGGGTTTTCATTTGAAACCCAACAAGAAAAAAAAATTTATCAATTAATTCAAAAATCTCTCTCATGTGGACTCCAGCGTAGCATACGTAAGACTCGAGCGCATTTTACGTGGTAACATTATACATGGGACTCCAGCGCATCATACATGGGACTCGAGCTAGTTTACGTATGACTCGAGCGCATCAAATATGGGACTCGAGCTATTTTATGTTAGACTCAAGCGTAACATACCTAGGACTCGAGCGTAGCATACTTGGGACTCAAACGCATTTTACGTACGACTCGAGGGCATCAAATATGAGACTTCAGCTATTTTATGTTGGACTCGAGCGTAGCATACATGGGACTCGAGTGCATTTTACGTAGGACTCGAGGGCATCAAATATGGCACTCGAGCTATTTTATGTTAGACTCGAGCGTAACATACATGGGACTCGAGTGTAGCATACGTAGGACGCGAGCTAGTTTACGTAGGACTCGAGCACATCAAACATGAGACTCAAGCTATTTTATTAAGGACTCAAGCATAACGTATATGGGACTCGAGCATAGCATACATGGGACTCGAGCTAGTTTATGTTGGACTCGAGCGTAACATATATGGGACTCGAGCGTAGCATACATGGGACTCAAGCTATTTTATTAAGGACTCGAGTGAGAAAACAAAGGATTGGAGCATAACGTACGTTGGACTCGAGTATAACGTATATGGAACTCAATTGTATCATACATGGGACTCGAGCGGACCTAATATGAGACTCGAGCTATTTTAAGTTGGACTCTAGCGTAGCACACACGGGACTCGAGCTACTTTAAATTGGACTCGAGTGCACCTAACTATTTTAGTTTTGTCATGACCCCAATACTGAACCTTCACTCTCCATATTCAATTCGTGACAAATTAAACAATATTGTCAATTGAAATAAAACAAAATCATGATTAAGAATTTCTCATTCACACAATACCAGAATATTAATAATATAACCAACTTCTATAACACAGGGGCAGCTCAAAGGGGTAGGCCACTTAGGCTACCGCCTAAGGCCCCCCAAACTACAAGGCCCCAAATTTTTAAATATGTTTTCTTAAACATTAAGCCCTTAAGCCCCCAACAGCCCAACTATTGAGTATTCTTCTTTTAATGTTTTTTTAATAATTTTTCAAATGTTAAGGCCCACAAAGGCCTCACTTTTATTGATTCTATGGATCTACTCATGTCCTAAAAAAAATTGAAGGTTGATTCAATGAAGGCCCCACTTAACGGTTAAGATTTAAGAGATGTTTGATTCTCTCGATCTAGTCATGTCCCAAAAAAAAATTACATTTAGAACACCCAAAAAAATCGTGGAATACCCTCTCTCTCTCGTTTCTAAAAAAGGGAAAAGGGGCTTAGGGTTTATGTTTTATGAAAAACAAAAAACTCATCTTTTTACACCCATGTTCTCTTTTTGTTTGCTTCTGAAATCAAAGAGTGATATTTCTAATCTTCTCTTCTTATTTGCTTCTGAAATCAAAGAGTGATTGAGTGACATTGCTATTGAGTTTGCTTGCATACCCGTATTTGAGTGTACATTACCGGCTTACCAGAAGAGCTCTCCAACCATTGATGAGGCAAAGTACCAATAGGAGGCACTAATCGCTTTAAGCACAAAAGCTTGAAAGCCTTGTCTCGATTTTAGATTGATAAGTTCTTCTTCTTTCACATATTAGATTTCATTATTTTTTGTTTTCAATTTCTTTTTTCTGTCTATCGTAAGTACAATTGTTATTTTGTTTGATCTTGTTCTTTATTATATTTCTCATCTGATTTATTTCGTTTGAGCTTGTTCTTCATTTGATTTCCATCAGGACCATCACTAGTTAAAAAATATTTTTATATTCTTCGATTTACTGTTTGTTTTTAATATTTGAGATGACGAGTAGAAAATATGTATTTGGATATGAAAAACTTAAGAAAAAAGGAGAATAGAAAGTTTAGTAAAATCTCAAAAAGGGGCCTTGAACAAATACTTTGTTGATAAAAGTGAACAAAATTCGAATCAAAAGGCCTCATTTTTGTGACCTTGCCTAAGGCCCCCAAAAAGTTTGAGCCGCCCCTGCTATAACATAGAACCCTACAATATAATCTTTTACACTAGTTCGTGTATAATAAAATTCAATACAATATAATACAATCTCTAGCACTTTGCAACTTCAACTCTAACAGGTGAAAGATGAAATACCACCAATTAATGATGCACGCCATCCATAGGCTTCTCGAAGGATCATGGATCTAATGTCACAAATATAGCCTCGGAATTCGTATTTTGCAATGTTTCTAGCATCCTAGGAACTCCTACAAAATGCACAAATTAGTGATTAGCAATAACCCAATGCAACCACCAAGAAGATGCTTTAGGTGTCCAAATGATGATTACACCACATACCATATTAGCAAACAATTTTTGTGACGTCCAATCTGAAAAAAATTCAAAAACATAAGACTCTCCAAATTTCTTCATTCCACAGGTGGAGAGTAGAGAGATCGTTGCTGCACGGATCTACATTTAAAATAACATAGTAAATCCCCGAATAACAAGGAAAACATTTAGCAGTAAGTTCTACCAATCGATGAGTTGCATCTACTATGATGGATGTAACGTGAATGAAAACTTGGTCATGTTCTGCATTAGCATGAGGTGACTATTGGCCTGGTCTACATTAGCATGAGGTGACATTAACAAAATAACAGAAAGAAGAAAGTTGGGCATGAAAAGTGACCAAAAACAAAGATGTCTATACTCTTTTTAATGCTTAGAACTTAAGCATTCCAATGTATCAAACCTAAAGTTAATAGTTTATAATAAGGTGTTGTTCTTGGCGGCATTGAAAACACAATTAACAAAAGGATAACATCTGAATTACTGATATAAAAAAAAAAAAATAACGTAACAAAAGGAAAAATGGACATATTAAAATATTATGCGATAAAGTAATTTCAGCTAGCCTTAATATCACTTCGGTGACCAAACAGATAAAAGTAAGTAAAATTAAGGTTAAACAAACAAACAAAAATTTCTTGCTTTGGTTTTTAATACACATGGAATGGATCCTTTGGATGCTCCAAACAAAAGTATACATGAGTGGTTCACAAGATCCAAGTTGTTGGCAAATATATTAAACTATGGAAAATGTCAAGGGAGTTGTAAGTTTGAGTAAACCACATGCATTTTTTAAACATGAATTACTCATACTTAGCTTCCCTGTAGATGATTGAAAACTTGATTTCATGAGAGAGACCTGGGAGATCTTTAATATTCGGAATGCGCGCCTAATACCTTTAACGTTACATAGGATGTAAGGTAATGTATGAGGTTGGCTAAGTCGCTCTCTACATTCCCCAAGGGTTTTTTGGAAGTTTTATTCAATGATTCAGTTACAAGGGAGGTGGTAGAGCCAATGTGTGGTGGGCAACGGCTCCAAGAGGCATTCAATAACCGTCTCTAAAGATTACACCTAGATATAACCCCTTTCCAGTGTTTCCCCTATCAGCGCCATCCGACATTAACTTCGATCCACGGTTCTTTAGGATTTTCTCACTTGATATATCTCATACTTTTTAGACGTCTTTCTTTGAGCTTTTCCTTACTTTTCATCTTCCTAATGTGCTCCTAAAACAATCTAAAGAAAGCTTAAGAGGCTATTTACTATTCAACTGTTCAAAATAGAGAGAAGTTAAGAAATTCTACTTTGAAAAATTAACAAGTTTTCAATCATCTACAGGGAAGCTAACTACGCTAGAGATTCTTTAATTTTAATAATTAGCTCAGGGAGCCAAGGAGAGGATTGAAGGTAGCAGCCGAGCATCTTCTCTTCTGCTCTATTGCCTTCTCTCTTAGGTTTGATCTTGTGAAGGTTTGCGTTTACCTCAATTGGACTCCTTACCTATATCTTCGGACACCTTAGAAACAGCATAGTCGGAGCTTCGTCCCTGGATTCCACAGATGTCGCAGTCAAAACAGCAATGGCGACTGGTTCGTGTTCGTTGAGTGACTGCACAAAAATGGGAGAAAAGGGATTTTGGGGAAGAAGGAGAGGGACATCACGTGTTTCCCTCTCTTTTCCAATTTTGCCATTTGCAAAAGCCCAATAGTACAATGACCCTTCAGAGCAAATATTCTTCAAAAGTAGCATGTTTGTGCAAATTCGGATCTTAGCGGCATGTTTTTATAAATATTCGTGTAAAGTGACCCTTTTCCATAATTTCCCCAAAGTTTATCTGTCACCAACGAGGTTGAGGGAAAAAAAAGGAGGATTCAGTAATCAGAAAAATAAAAATGCTAAAAAGGGCTAAATTGCCACAAGAATCAGAACTTGTACTTTGCTTAAAAGGACTATTACACATTAAGGACAATCAAGCTGGCCGTGGAATACAATGAACAGTGGGACACACCACTCCAAAGACGCCATAGATTTCCAAGACAAAATTAAACAAATAGGTATTTCATCTTGATCGTAAAAACTTGAACTTAAAATGTAAATAATCTTCATTCATGCATCTCGATGATATTCCCTGCTGACAGGGAATATTATACTTAAGTTTCATAAGATTGCAACAACGTTTTTACTTAGGAACTTCGGGTTAGTGCCTTCATATGATGGGTCTAATTCGAGGAAAGAAAGCACCATGAGTTATGATGTGTTGGATGTCCATCTTCCTAACCTACCAGGTGGATGCCTTACAATGTCCCATTTATTAGCAATGTCAAGACCAAGGTTGTATACAGAGTATATAATTTGATACTAACCGCAAATAACATACTGAACCCAGAGTGTGCTAACAATACAAGCAACTGCCACCTCCATTTGAAGCTTTATTTGTCCTGGCCTAAACACAAAACCAAAAATTAGAAAAAAAAATTTCAGATGATTTCTCAGGTATTTTTTCTCAGAAAGAAAGAAACAACTCCAACACCTTGTTTTGGTATTTTTGGTATTTTGTTATCTTGATTTAGTTCTTCATGGTTGCTGGTTGTTAAACTTTCAGGCTTTTGGGTCTTGTATGTGGGTTGTGATCGTTTGTATTGGGTAACATTTTTGTTGTGATAATGGGCTGATTGTACAACTTCTTTTGACCTCATAAGAGGCAATACTCCAACTGAGCTGAGCTCCTAGCAGCTAATCCAGGGCTCAGGGAGGCTGCAAGAATCAGACCTTACATCTTTGGTGGGTAAATATCCTTCCATAGCAGTTATATCTTGTTTAGCAAATATTAGGAGGTGACACATAGAGTTCAGCTAGATTTTTAAACTGTCTTATGACAATCTCCTATGAGAATTCAACATTTAGCAAAAAAGAAAATTATATCTATTTCGACTGTTTATAAATTATCAATAGAAAAAATTACTATACTGAAAGGGTTTCAGATGGTACAATATAATTTTCCACAGCCAGTTTGCAACTAGGAAATAAAACTGAGATCCAATATCAATCCACAATAGAGAACAAGATTTGCATCTTGGCAATTGCTGAAAGGGTAAATAAAATGTTTACAATGGTGGGTTTCAAAGAAACTCGATAACATGTTTAGCATCATAACAGTAATTTTTATGCATATTCCATTTGTAATTATCTTTCTTATTTTATCTCTGTATTCAAACTCTACTCTGTTTTGTATATGTCTATATAAATGGAAAACTCAACCCCATAGAAGTGTGGTGGTTTTACAAACATTGTTATGGTATCAGAGCTTTTTCTGGATTAATCTCCTTGATCCCCTCATGGCCGATTCTTCCTTCTCCTTCAACACCATGATCCACATGGTTACTATTAAACTCTCCTCCACAAATTATCTTTTCTGGCGAAATCAGCTTCTCCCTCTTCTTCAATGTCAAAATCTCCTTAGCCATGTTGATGGTTCCGTTGCAGCGCCTCCCATCCATATCGTCTCTGATTCTGATTCTTCTTCTCAACCGAATCCTAAAAATGTGGAATGGAAACTTCAAGATCAACGCCTTCTCAGTCTTCTCTTCTCTTTGTTGACTGAAGAAGCCATGGCCGAAGTCCTTGGTCTCACCACCGCTTGTGATGTCTGGCTTGCTTTGGAAAATTCCTTCAGCCATATTTCCAAGACTCGTGAGCTTCGCATTAAAGATGACTTGCAACTCATCAAACGTGGCACCCAAAGTGTCACTGAATATTATCGTTCATTTAAGGCTTTATGCGATCAAATCACTACAATGGGCCGCTTGGTTGATGATACAGACAAAGTTCACTGGTATCTCAGAGGATTGGGTGCTGACTTTGCTAATTTTTCTACTGCCCAGATGTCTTTCACCCCATTACCCACTTTCAAAGACTTGATTCCCAAAGCTGAAAGCTTTGAGATTTTCCAGCAGTCACTCGGGTCCTCCTCCCTTGTTTCCTCTGCTGCCTTTACTACCACCAGAGGGCCTTTTCCTCCATCTTGGGGTGGTAGTTCGTCCAAGTCCCATTGTTCTCGCGGCGGCTACAATGGAGGCTATGGCCATGGACGTGGAAAACGGGGTTCCTATACCCCTCGGTGTCAAATCTGCAAGATTGAAGGTCACACTGCTGATCGCTGCAGGAGCCGCTACGACCATGCTGAACCTATGACACAGCTTGCTGAAGCTTTCACCACAGCCTATTCCCTCTCACATGGATCGGAGTCTAATTGGTTCGCCGATACCGGTGCTTCTGCTCACATGACCCCTGAACCTTCTCAGTTGGACAAGGTTGAGCCCTATCATGGTAAGGACTGCGTAACAGTAGGAAATGGTGCTTCTCTTCCTATTACACACACTAGCACGCTCTCTCCCTCTTCCAATTTTCAACTTTTTGATGTTCTCGTTGTTCTTCGTCATACCAAAAACTTGTTGTCCATCAGCAAACTGACCTCTGACTTTCCTCTCTTTGTCACTTTTTCTCATGACAATTTTGTTGTTCAGAACCGAGTAGCAGGAACGACGATGGCAAAAGGTAAACGAGAAGGTGGTCTGTATGTGCTGGAATGTGGAAACTTTGCATTTGTTTCTGTCCTTAGAAATAAGAATCTACATGCTTCCTTTGAGTTATGGCATGCTCGCCTTGGTCATGTAAATCACTCAATTTTATCTCTTTTGAATACAAAGGAAAATTATTTCTTACTTCTTTGTTGCCTAATCCATCTCTTTGCTCTACTTGTCAACTCGCTAAGATTCATCGCTTGCCTTTTTCTCCGAATACTACTCGATCTAATGTTGTTTTAGGTCTCATCCATTGCGATATTTGGGGTCCCACTCTTGTCAAATCTAATTTGGGGTTTACCTATTATGTCTTATTTATTGATGATTACTCTTGATTTACTTGGCTTTATCCCATGAAATTAAAATTCGATTTTTTGATATTTTCCTCCAATTTCAAAATTTGGTTGAAAATCAACACTCCACCAAAATCAAGATTTTTCAAAGCGATTGTGGCGCCAAATTTACAAGCAATCATTTTCAATCTCATCTTCAACACTTTGGCATCCAACATCAAATGTCTTGCCCATACACTCCTTCCCAAAATGGTAGAGCTGAGCGCAAACATCGTCATGTGACAGAAACTTGCTTTGCTCTCCTCTTTCACTCCCACGTTCCTCTTCGGCATTGGGTTGATGCTTTCAGCACAGCAACCTACATTATCAACCGGCTGCTTATGCCTGTTCTTGGTGGTCTTTCACCTTTTGAAAATTTATTTGGTAAGTCTCCTAATTATGAGAATTTCCATCCTTTTGGCTATCGAGTTTACCCATGCTTACGTGATTACTCACCTCACAAATTTTCTCCCCGTAGCTTACCGTGTATTTTCCTTGGTTATAGTTCCTCACATAAAGGCTTCCGTTGTTTTGACACTACAACTTCTCGCACATATATTACATGGCATGCTCGATTTGATGAGAATTTTGTCCCATTTTCAAATACTTCCAGTGCCGCTTCTATTGTTGACATTGGTTTTTCCAATTTTTTTGAACCCTGCTCCCTTGAACCATCTCCTAGCACATCTGTAACGTCCCAGACCCACACCCAGCAAGATATTGTCCGCTCTGGGCCCAATGGGCCCTCACAGATTTGTTCTCAAGGGATAACACGAGAAAACTTCCCAGTGGTCACTCATCCTAGCACTGCTCTCACCCGAGCACGCTTAACTTCAGGGTTCCAAGGGGATTTAGTCCCGTGTTTTGCCTTAAAAGGCCTCTTTGTTTGTAAGGGATCTCAAGACTACTTACAGCATCCCCGAGCGTTGTGGGGTCCCAATCATATACACATCCTCGCCTGGTAGCTCGCCCAGTGAGATTACCCATTCACCCGCCCACTCAGACAGTCAGGATGTCACATACTCCCCTCCATGGGACAATGCGTGCTCGCGTTGGGCCGAACCCCCACACTTTCCGGTCGGGGCAAGCTTTGATACCATTTGTAACAACCCAACCCAGCGAGGTATTGTCCGCTTTGGGCCTCAGCCCGCATGGTTTTGTCCTCAAAAGGCGCTTCGCTAAGTTAAGTGTTCTGTGAGTATGTGACATCCTGGCTGTCTGAGTGGGCGGGTGAATGGGTAATCTCACTGGGCGAGCTACCAAGTGAGGACATGCATATGGTTGGGATCCCACAACGCTCAGGGATGCTATAAGTAGTCTTGAGATCCCTTACAAAGCAAAGAGGCCTTTTAAGGCATAACACGGGACTAAATCCCCTTGGAACCCTTGAGTTAAGCGTGCTCGGGTGAGAGCAGTGCTAGGATGGGTAACCACTGGGAAGTTTTCTCGTGTTATCCCTTGAGAACAAATCCGTGAGGGCCCATTGGGCCCAGAGCAGACAATATCTTGCTGGGTATGGGTCCGGGACGTTACAAATGGTATCAAAGTTAGATCCAGGTCCAGTAATCCGTGGCTGATGTGGGTCTTGGCGTTGCCCGTAGGAGGTGGTTGGACCGACAAGGGCAAGCCCATGAGGGGCTGGCAGGCTTCTAAGTAACCACTACACGGGGACGTGCAGCCCTGAGGGGGGGATATTATGACATCCCGATCCCACATTGGAAACGGATGAATACCCGGTATGGTATAAGAGTCAGGGAGAACACTTAACTTAGTGAGGGGACTTTTGAGGACAAAACCGTGTAGGCTGAGGCCCAAAGCGGACAATACCTCACTGGGTTGGGTCGTTACAACATCTTCTCCTACTACTATGCAGGTCCCTACTACTCCTCCTTGTCATTTTTGTGCAGATGACTCTACTATTGATCCCTTGCAGGTTTCTTCTTTTGCTATGGAGTCAACGTCTCCATCAGCTACATCCTCACCCGCACCTGCATCTGCTACGGACTTGGTTCCTTCTGCAGCTCCCATGGACCTGATTCATGCCCCTACTTCATCAGCTCCTTCTGTCTCTCATCCCATGATTACTCGTGCAAAATCAGGAATTTTCAAGACACGTCATCCAGCTCATCTCAGCTTAGTGCAGTCTTCTCCATTGATCCATGCACTGCTTGCCATCTCTGAGCTTAAGCGCTTTAAATTAGCTGCCAAAAACCCAACTTGGGTTGCTACCATGGATGATGAGATGAAGGCACTTCAAACAAATCATACTTGGGATCTTGTTCCCCGGCCCTCCAATACTAATATTGTCAGTTCCAAATGGGTTTTTTGGACAAAATTTCTTTTCGATGGATCCATTGAGCGCTTCAAAGTGCGCCTCGTTGCAAAGGGCTACACTCAACTTCCCTGTCTTGATTACACGGACACCTTCAGCCCTGTAGTCAAAGCCTCCACAGTTCATGTTCTCCTCTCTCTCGCCGTGTCTCATGGGTGGCCCCTATGTCAACTTGACGTCAAAAATGCCTTTCTCAATAGCATTCTTCATGAAACTATCTATATGGAGCAGCCCCCGGGCTATGTTGATCCTCGCAATCCCCTTCATGTTTTCAAATTAAAGAAGGCTATCTACGACTTGAAACAAGCACCCCGTGCTTGGTTTCAACGTTTAGTTCATTTCTTCTAAGACTTGGTTTTTCTTGCAGCCGCACGGACACTTCTTTATTTGTCTTTAATAGGCAGGATGATCTCATTTATCTCCTCCTTTACGTTGACGACATCATACTCACTGGTAATAACCCTGCTCTCATCAACCGATTTATCTCCCAGCTGCACTCTGAATTCACTGTCAAGGACTTAGGCCCACTGAATTATTTTCTTGGACTCAAGGCATCTTACATCCCAGACGGTCTTTTCCTTAGCCAAGTTAAATATGCTACTGATGTCTTGGCCCGTGCTCAACTGTTGGATAGCAAACTAGTTCCTACTCCCATGATTGTCTCTCAACGACTCTCCTCTGAAGGTGCTCCATTTGCGGATCCGACTCTCTATCGCTCCTTAGTGGGTGCCTTGCAGTATTTAACGATCACGCGTCTTGATCTTGCCCATTTAATCAACTCTGTAAGTTAGTTTCTTCATGCGCCTACTGATGTTCACTTTCAGACAGTCAAGTGAATCCTTCGCTATGTTAAAGGCACAATACATTTTGGTCTCAAGTTCACTTCATCCTCTTCAATGGGCTTAGTTGCATACTCAGATGCCGATTGGGCTGGCTGCCCGGACACTAGATGCTCCACCTCTGGCAACTCAATTTTTCTTGGCAATAATCTTGTCTCTTGGAGTACCAAGAAACAACTGACGGTTTCTCGTTCAAGCTGCGAATCCAAGTACCACGCTTTCGCCCTTGCAGCTGCTGAAGTTTTATGGCTCACTCATCTCCTACGAGATCTTCGGGTTACTTCAACTCACTGGCCTCTCCTTCTTTGTGACAACAAGAGTGCGATCTTTTTGAGCTCCAATCCCATGTCCCACAAGCGCGCCAAGCACATCGACCTTGATTACCATTTTCTCCGTGAGCTCGTTGTTGCTGGCACTCTTCGTCTTCAGAATGTTCCGTCTCACTTACAATTGGCTAACGTTTTCACCAAGAGCGTCTCACGGGATCTTTGTGTCTTCTTTCGATCCAAGCTACAAGTTTGTGTTAATCCAACTCTTAGCTTGCGGGGGGCTGTAGAGGATTCCAGTAAATCAGTTATTGATTTACAGAATCCTCCTTGATTATAGGAGATATAGTTTAGGTAATATGGTTTTCATTTTTGATACGGTTTACATTTGTAATTATCTTTCTTATTTTATCTCTGTATTCAAACTCTACTCTGTTTTGTATACGTCTATATAAATGGAAAACTCAACCCCATAGAAGTGTGGTGGTTTTACAAACATTGTTACATATGCCCAACGAAGAAGGGTTCATCGATCATCAGCATCTACTGTTGCGAGATTAGAACAGTTTTCTTTATTATTTATTAATTTTTTTCTCTTTTTTCATTTTGGTGGGTACCTGACAAACCAATGACCTATGGCAGAGATGCAGTAGATCAACCAATTGAGCTACCAACTCAAGCCGGGTGCAAATTTTTTTCCCTCTCTGTCTTTGTGGAGGAGGGAATAAGACTTTACCAGAGCTTGTCACATAAATACAACTGAATAGATCAAATAAAGAAAAGAGCAACTGAAAAACAAGAACATGTTATTATTTGCAGAATTCGGCAAGAACTACAAATTATTTGAAATTAAATGAGCATAATTCTTCCACAATAATTGTCACTACACCTTAAATGGAGAAGCAAAACCACAATTGCGACAGCTTGCTTATAAAATGACAGATTGAAATGACTAATACTCAAAGGAATAGACTGAAAGATACTCGAACCCAATTAATCCCATATTCATTTCTTGCCGTTCAAATTTCGAAAGCAGCAACTTGGATGTATGCCTGACATTACCAAGAAACAATATAGCTTTGACATGCCCAAATGGAGCAATCCTGTGACAAATAATATGTGGACGGGAAACGAAGGTGACGCAGAACGGACATACGACAGTGAGTGAACCGACGGAGACACTTAAAGAAATCCTTATTCAAACTTAAATTGATAGGAAAAACCTCCATCTTTCACCTCTCAGAAAGGAAATTAACACGAAAGCGACGCACCAACCATCGATGTACGTATTATCCAACACAGATTAAAATCCACATCTGATTTTCCTCTTATTTTGCATTTGACATCAGTAATTTCTACGTTTGGAATGACGAGTCAACTATTAGTTACAACCGAAAGTTTTCAAAATTTTCCGAGTTACGTTGGACCAAATGTTGAAGAACTTGGCGTTAAGAATCTTAAGATAAATGGGAAACTTTCTCTGCTAACCCTAAACAATACCATAATTGCAAATTCTACGTCAAAATTTTACTGCTTTCCATGCCACCCAAGAAAGCAAAGTTTTTTTTTTTTTTTTTTTGTGATAAGAAAGCAAAGTTGGTTTAAGAGAAAAAAAGAAAGAACGAAGAAAGTGAATATCACAAGATTTAAAAAAAAAATGTATTTAGATTTATAATGTGAAGGACATATAATTAAGGAGCTAAACACCATAACAAGTTTCAATTGGGAAGTAAAATAAATCAGAATTTTCATGCAAATCAAGTCGAAGGGGAAGGGAGAGATTTAAATCAAACTAAAGATTTTCTAGGTAGGGTGAAAACTAATGAAAGCAAAAAATATAATTTGCAATTATAGATATAGTTTAGGGCTAGCAGAAAATTTTTTCCAATATAGATTTATCCACCGAGAAGAAATCAACGCATTTAGGACAGGGACTCCGCCACCTTTATTGTTAGACGAGAGCTCCCCTCTCCCACTTCGACGGCTCGGGGAATAGAAAATTTACTAGAGTTAGGAAGGGAGGAGGATCCCACTTCGGCCGTAGCAATAGCATTTACAGCCAATGCATTCTAAAAACTTGTCTTTAACAGAACCATGGAGTTGTGTGTGTTGAGTGGGGGATTTTTTAGATTGGGTGTGTCGGTTTCCCAAGGTTCTGCAGGCTCTGGTCTCAAGTTTTTTTTGACGGTTTGCTAATCCCTAGGTGGTTTGCTCATGCAACCTTCTGGTTTGTCCATCATTCCTGGTTTCTGCTAGCAATTTTCCACCTGGTTTTGGTCTCCTCTGCCTCCTCCAACCTGGTCAGCTCCTTTGGATTCCTGTTTCCCCTAATTTTTCTTCTCTCTTCTGAAACTTTGCTACCTGGTTCTTGTATGTTTCTCGTGACTCCATTCTCGTTGCTTCCCTCCCTTCCTTGGGCACTTGATCTTGTACTTCTGCAGTTGCGTTCTTGATCTTTGGAGGTGTGGAGCGCATAACCAAAGTTTAGTTATGGGCTAAGTCAAGAAGTCCTTGGTTGTATGATCCTTCTTCGTTTGCAAGTTTCAATGGAGGATATTGCTGAGCAGTTCCAGGACCTGCTGATCCCTTCCAGACCTGACAAAGTGTTCTCCCTTTGCCCTGAAGAAAAGAGCAGATTGAGCGATAAATGGAAATCATTAGTGATTCTTGAATCTCTGGCCTCTAATCCATCTCTAAGTGCTGTAAATAATTTTGTGGAGCGTGCATAGAGATATTCCATGCTGTCGGCAGTATTGGTTATTTCGCCGGCTCGCTTTTTAATCTCTCTCAGCTCTAACTCGGATTTGGTTCATGTTTTGAGGGGCCGGCCATGATTTCTGAATAGTTCCCTTTGTCTTGTGGAAAGTATCAAGAATCCAGGGGAGGCGGATGCTTTTGTTTTCTTTGAGATTATATTATCGTCTCAACTTCTACAGCTTCCCATGTCCCTCAAGGATGAAAAAGTCATCTCAAGTTTGGGCAATGAGTTTGGTAAGACTATTGATGTTGAACTTCCAGATTCACCGGATTTCCTTCATGCATGCATAAGGTGGTCCTTGCCCTTATCGAACCCTATACCTGCCGGAATTTTTGTCGAAGACCTTCAATCGACTAGGTGTTGGGTCATGTTTGCACATGAAGGCTTGCCTGAATTCTGCTTCTCTTGTGGCTTTCTCGACCATTCCCTCAGCAATTGTGCAAATCTTGTTCTTGGGAAAAATCTTAATGTCTCCACAAAAGACCAGCCCCCAAGGCATTCAAATCTAAACAGAGTTCCTTGCCGCCATCGTCGTTAGCCGGGATCCACAGATGCGGCTAGTCGTAAGAAGCCGTAGAAGGTGACTTCAAGCGGGTTAAGCGGGTCAAGCTCCCCATCGAAGACCCATCTAGTCCATTGGACTTTCGGTCTTCCTTTGGGCCTACTCATGTTGTTCAAGACCAGCGACCCAATTTTCTGAAGAGTGCAATTTGGCCTTCATGGCCTCTTCGTGTTGGGTCTGAGCAGGAGGGTTCAATGGTCCATTCTCTTGGGGAGAGTTCTTGTTTGGATTTTGATCTTCATTCTGAGGGTTTAGATAGTGCACCTAGGCTGTCCTTCACTTATGCGGCTAAATATTCTTCGGCCTTTGGTAAGGACACAAGCTCCATGAATCTCCTGGTTTCTAACTTCTTCCCTTCGAAGTGGCAGGAGAACCAGAAGACTAAAAGTATGCATCTTTCTGTTAATTCCCATCTGTCGCTCTCTAAGGTCCTGGGTGCCGCAGGGAGGAATGCACACAAAGGCAAGGCTCCAATCAGGAAAAAATAGTAAAGCCAAAATCTCATGGAAATTCGTGAAGTTGAAGAGGATCAAACACCCAAGGATGTATCTCCCAAAGTTCAAAAAAAGAAAAAAAAAGGAAGCTCTCTCCTAGCTCCCTTCCTAAGATTTCAGAGTTCTGGTGTGGACTCTGCAAGTTCAAAAGAATGAAATTTTGTAAAATCCCTAATTTTAATAGAATTAAAATTATTTATTTTATATTTTAATTAAGGCTAAATGGTGGAAATTATGCAGCTTCGGATATTGGAAGGGTTCGATTGGGGTTATCAAGTGAACTAATTTGGAGAATCTTAATTATGATGGTAAGGAAGAGTATTTAAATTTGTTTGGGTAAATTAAGATGAGTTGTTGAGGGGCATGTGTGAAATATTAAACTAATGTGAGTGCTGGTGTAGGGATCCTGGTAGAATGGCATAGCAGGGGATCATGAATTGAGTTGCTATTGAGCAGCAACTATTTAAACTGAAGAAAATCAGTTGCTGGTTGTAGACACCCCAAATTGCACAAACAATCATCAAAAATCATTATCTCCTTGAAAGCCAGCACAGAAATTGAAGAAAATGAATTTTTACCTGTATCCGGCAACTCAGGCCGGATACAAGTACTCCTCTGTGCATCCGGTGGAACATACCGGATACAAGAGAGCTTTAGTGTATCCGGTATTATGTACCAGATACCTTAAGGCCCTTGTGTATCCGGCCTGATATACCGGATACATAAGTTTTGCTCAAAATTAGGGTTTTCCGAGAGTTTTTCACTTTTACCATCATATCCCTCATTAAATGAGTAGAAATCTCGGAAATGGCCTTAGGGTTGAAGTTGGTGGGCTATAGACATTATGTTGTGTCTACCATTCTCACCAACCCTAACCCTAACCTTTGCCTATAAATAGGAGGCTCCTCCTTAAGCAAATGGCCATTAACTCTTGTTTTGAATTCTCGCCAAGAAGAACTCCAAGAGAAGAAGAAAACCGCTGCGGGATCGCTTCCAGAACCCAGGTAAGCCTCAAACTTTTCTTTTATTTTCTGTTTTTACATTTCTAGATCTAGATCTCTTCTTCTACCTTTCTGTATAATAAGGCCTTTCTATGTGTGTGAAAATCCTTCCCCGGCTCAAAGTATCTCGAGACTCCCCCTAGCCGTAAAACGTGGAGGCGGGATCTAGGAGAAACGAGACTGGGGATTGACCCTAGTGCTAGAACCTACGTAGCATAAAGCCTTTTGATTGATTGTAAACCGTTTCATATTCAAAGTACCCTTGATTATCTTGAAGAACCGTGTTTAACGGGGAGAGAGAACAGAGGGATTGTAGACACCCCAAATTGCACAAACAATCATCAAAAATCATTATCTCCTGGAAAGCCAGCACAGAATTTGAAGAAAATAAACTTTTACCTGTATCCGGATACTCAATCCGGATACAAGTACTCCTTCCTGTATCCGGATACACATACCGGATACATGTGAGCCTTAGTGTATCCGGTACCATGTACCGGATACCTTAAGGCCCTTTGTTATCCGGTCTGACATACCGGATACCTTAAGTTTGCTCAAAATTAGGGTTTTCCGAGAGCTTTTCACTTTTACCATCATGTCCCTCATTAAATGAGGGGAAATCGTGGAAATGACCTTAGGGTTAAGGTTGGAGGGGTTCTAGACATTAAGTTGTGTCTACCAATGACCTTAGCCTTTGCCTATAAATAGGAGCCTCCTCCTTGAGCAAATGGCACTCAACTCTTGTTTTGAATTCTTGCAAAGAAGAACTCCAAGAGAAGAAGAAAACCGCTGTGGAATCACCTCCAGAACTCAGGTAAGCCTCAACTTTTCTTTTTATTTTCTGTCTTTACATTCCTAGATCTAGATCTCTTCTTCTACCTTTCTGTAGTGTAAAGCCTTGTTTGTATGTGCGGAAATCCTTCCCCGGCTCAAAGTATCTCAAGACTCCCATATTTGTAAAACGTGAAGGCGGATCTAGGAGAAACGAGACTGGGGATTGACCCTAGTGCTAGAACCCATGTAGCATAAGGCTTTTGAATGTTTGAAAACCGTTCCATAATCAAAGTACCCTTGATTATTTCGAAGATCCGTGTTTAACGGGGAGAGAGAACAGAGGGAAACGATAATGGAACGGAACCCTAGGCTATGCTAGAACCTATCTTGTTGAATCTATATGCATGTTGTATTGATCTTGCTTGGTTTTGCACACATATTACACTTTTTTTGGAATAGGCTCACATTTGGGGATTTATTACATTCATTGTGATAAATCTCCAATAAATGGCCTCAATCAAATTCTGGAGTGTTTTTAAATGTTTTTCAAAGGTTTTATATTCATTTTGCACGAATCACACACTTTTTGTCAATTTTCGGATTTGGTTTTCTTCAAAAGTGGCTTAGCTTGACAGCACCTGTACCCTTACTTCGGACGCCCATAACTTCATCATCCGGATGAATTTTGGGGTGATTCCAGAACCATGGGAAAGGTGAGGCTGTCTAGTTTATGTCCACCAAATTTCACAAATTTCTATCTAACGGATTTTTGACACCTCTCTGTCGAAGTTAAGTGGACATTTCAGGTTCAAGTGCAGAACTTGTCACTTCGACGGACCGCCATGTGTTCGTTTTAAGTCCGATTCGAGTGATTTTTGTTTCTGAGTATTTCTTTATGAGTCTATTTTCAAATCCAGTTGGTTTCATAATTTTTGGATTCCGTTTGAATTATTGGTAGCCGATTTACTCAGAACTGTTCATTTGTACTTTTCTGGGTAAATCTGTGATCTTCGGGGCCTGTTCGGGAGACCACCCAAGGCATATCCGAAGGGATTTTTGTATGAGGCTAGTTTCTCTGGAAAGATGGCCATACAGACTTCAATCACACCAAATTTCGTGGACTTTTATGTAGTGGATTTTTCTAGACAATTTTCCAAAGTTGCCCACTTACCACTTTTAAAAATCCCCAACAGCAACTTCAAAGGAGCATAACTCCTAGGATTTTCATCGGAATGAAGTGAAATTTTGCATGAGACTCTTATTTACCCTAATCTTTCAAATGGATTTGGTTTGGTTTAATTTAGAATTGGATTTGAATGATTTCAAGGCAAATGGCATACTTTTTACCGAATTTGATTTAACTTGGTTTTGAGCAACTTGAGCTTTGATCTCCATCTTTTGAGATATTCCAGAAGTGATATTGACATAAGAGAGGATCTAAAATCCATTTAGATCTTCATGTGAAGATATCACACATTTGACCTTTTTCAAGGTTTCTCATGATTTTTAGCAAGCTTTCTTACTTTATTTTTGCATGAACATACACTTGGCAACCACTTCGTGTGGATGAATGGGGGTGCCTAACACCTTCCCCCGTTCATAATCTAATCCCCTTACCCATCTCTGGATTTGATTTTCAAGTAGGGTTTTTTCTATCCTAGAATGTTTCTTTGTTCACTTTTTGCTTGTTTTGAACTCTTTGGTGTCCATTCTCACCCCAAAATCATGAATGGTGGCGACTCTCCCATTTCTGCGATGAGCCCGTGTGTTGACGGAGGGATGATCACTTCGGTGATTTTTTCCCATGTCTCACAACTGGCGACTCTGCTGGGGACTTGTGGATTTAAGCCTATTTGTGTATATTCATGCTTTTTCTTTACTTTTGAATGCTTGCTATTTTGTTTACTTTATTGGTGTATATTGGTGTATTCTAAATCTGATTGGGATGCTTTTAAATTTTACATTGATAAAGGCATGTGTGTATGGTTGGATATGCTTAGGATCATGTTTAGGGCCTTACCTTGTTGTGCATGCCTACTTGTTTTTTTGTTTGCCTTGTTTTAGGAGGTTCTTAGTGCCATGTTTTGAGCATGAAAATAAAGTGCAAAAAAAAAAAAAAAAAAATCCAGTAACTCAATGTATATTTTTAGGATTCCCGAAGCATGCTTTCCCCCAATGCAAACCTTTTTTGTGCCATATGTTAGGTATTAAATTTTAGGCTTTGATTTGGGCATGAATGAAGCATGTTGAGTACCAAAGATGAAGAATACAAAATCTGTAAATCCAGTAGCCAATTTGGGTTTTTTCAAGCATGTTTTCCTCAACAAAACACCTCTTGTACAATACATTTAGGTGCTGTATTTTTAGGCTTGGGTTTGGGCATAAAACAATGTCATTTGAGCACAAAAAATGAAGAACAAAAAATCTGGAAATTTCAGTGTATACTTGGGGGTTTTCAAGCATGTTCAAATGATCAAAACCTTTCTGGTATCATGTCAAGTAGTGCTAAAATTTTAGGCTCCAATTTGGGTAGAAATGGTACACTTTGAGCATGAAAAAGAGCATGAAATCTGGAATTTTAGGAATGCTTTTGGGTTTCAAGCATGCTTACCTGATTTAATTGTTGTTTGTACAAATAACATGTTTTGTATACCACTTTTTGGGCATGTAATATTTTTTGTGCATATTTAGTTGTTTTGGTGCTTGCTTGCTTGTATTTAGCTTTATTATTTTTGTCATATGTACCTTGGCTTGAAATTGAATGCATGGCTACGAAAAAGAGTGGCAAGGGGCTGGGACGTTGTGAATGTTACCACAATTTTAAATTGCACTTGAGCACTTGAAACAATTTGCACAGCCTACCCATTACCTATTAGGAAGTTGAACCATGAATGTGTGTAGCTTGGCGCACCGAGGTCGTGACTTCGGAAAGCGAAAGTGAAAACATTTACCTTAGAATTTGAGTCAATGATGTGATGACAATGGGATCTGTGATTCGATTCCGGGCATCACTAGACTTGAGTTCTAAGTTGCCAATTAAGCCAAAACCCAAAAACCATACGCTTGAAGGTGGAGAAACACGTTTTCAGCTAAAAGTACACAATTGCGTTTGGGGAATTGGGTGTAAATGTGGGAAGGCCGTTTGCATGTTTTACAAGCCAAGGTACAATGTGAATACCATATTGAATGAAGGTAATATAAGGTGGCAAGGTAAAGCCATGTTCGTTTCATGAATTTGGTGATTTTGCAAGTATGGTGTCCAAGCCCAATTTGGGGCAAGTTTTGAAGGTCAAATTAAGGTGAACATCAATTGGGAATGAAAAAAAACTAATCTGGTGAAAAAATGAGTCAAAAAGGGCCATTTCGGCAATAACCGGCAACTCAGGCCGGTTAATAATAACTGTATTCATATCCGGTACATATTTCCGGATACAAAGGCATATGCGGATATCCGGTTAGGTTGACCGGATACAATAAGGCATATTCTTATCCGGTATATTATACCGGATACATTCAAAAAAGGCACAAATTGGCTGTTCAGCCCAAATTTTCAGAATAAAATGCCTAAAACACTGTGGATAATCCTTAGGCACCCCGAAAAGAACATAAGAAATGTTCCCAAAAATACAAAATCAAAGAAAAAAAAACAAAAAAAGAATAAAATAAAAAACTCTTTCAGGATTTAACCTAAGTTTTAAAATCAAAGAGGAAACTAAGGTGTCATATTTTTTGACACCAACTCAACTCAAACATGTGTCAGTCAAACTTTTGAACTTGAAAACTGAGAAAATTCAGCAAATTTGAAAAAAAATATAAAAAAAAAAGAGAAACCTTTGGTTGGTTATTTTTATCAATCAAAACATTTGTGGGATACTTGGAAGCCCTAGAATATTCCAAGACACCTTTGGTTGGTTATTTTTATCAATCAAATCAAAACATTTGTGGGATACTTGGAAGCCCTAGAAGATTCCAAGACACCTTTGGTTGGTTATTTTTATCAATCAAATCAAAACATTTGTGGGATACTTGGAAGCCCTAGAATATTCCAAGACACCTTTGGTTGGTTATTTTTATCAATCAAATCAAAACATTTGTGGGACGCTTGGAAGCCCTAGAATATTCCATGAGAACCTTGGTTGGTTATTTTTATCAATCAAATCAAAAAAAATTGGGACCCTTGGAAGCCCTAGAATATTCCATGAAAACCTTGATTGGTTATTTTTATCAATCAAATCAAAAAAATTGGGACCCTTGGAAGCCCTAGAATATTCCATGAAAACCTTGGTTGGTTATTTTTATCAATCAAATCAAAAAAATTGGGACCCTTGGAAGCCCTAGAATATTCCATGAAAACCTTGGTTGGTTATTTTTATCAATCAAATCAAAAAAAAAATTGGGACCCTTGGAAGCCCTAGAATATTCCATGAAAACCTTGGTTGGTTATTTTTATCAATCAAATCAAAAAAAAATTGGGACCCTTGGAAGCCCTAGAATATTCCATGAAAACCTTGGTTGGTTATTTTTATCAATCAAAACAAAAAAATTGGGACCCTTGGAAGCCCTAGAATATTCCAACACAAAATCAAAAAAAAAAAAATCTGGATTGGTGTTCACCTAACCTACTGGTTTACATATATAGGGGTGTGTTTCAAATCAAATGGAAGCTGACTTGTGTCTTTGTTTTTCTTATTCAGGTACATTTACACTTATTTGCAATCATTGCTCCCGTGACCAGATCCAAAGCAAGAGCCATGAATACTGAAGAGAACCAAGCCCAAGCTACTGTCCCTGCTCAGGACTTTACTCAGTTGCAGGAGCAAGTGGCCGGTCTGGCCAAAATGCTGGGGGACTTACTGGCGGCGCAGGCCCAACAGGCCCAAGCCCAAAACCAGGCCTTTACCTCCCATCAGGCACCACCACCTCAGGCCTACATACCGCCTCCGGCTCAGCCCATGCCTGAGCCCATTTCTGAACCAGTCCCTGAGCCCATTCTGATCAGGGAAAATACAGTAGAGTCTGAGAAAGAGCTGGAAAAAGAAAAGGCTAGGGATGAGATGGAAAAGAAAATGCTGCTGAGGATAGAGAGGATCCAGGCAGAGCTGAAGGAAGTGAAGGGGGGAGGCAGCCATACAGGCACCACCTTCGAAGACCTGTGCATGTACCCGGACGTCTGCCTACCGGCTAAGTTCAGGTGCCCAGATTTTGACAAGTTTGATGGCACGGGCTGCCCATTAAGCCATTTGAAACTATACTGCGGGGCCCTATGCCAATTTGGCCGGGATGATGGCATACTGATCCAGCTCTTCCAGAGGAGTCTGACTGGGTCAGCCCTTCGGTGGTTCGCTACAGTGGACCATGGAAGGATTAGAAGGTGGAAGGACTTGGCCGATGCTTTCTTGGACCAGTACAAGTTCAACTCGGAGATCGTGCCGGACCGGTACGACATGATGAGGATGACCAAGGGAAAAGATGAACCGGTACGGCAGTACGCCAAGAGATGGAGAGAGGCCGCCTCCCAGGTCAGGCCACCTATGCAAGAGCCGGAGATGATCTCCACATTTATGGGCACACTAGGGCAGCCCTTTTACAACCATCTGGTGGGTCAGATCACCACCAACTTTGCAGCCCTGGTACAAGTGGCGGACCGGATTGAGGAAGGGGTCAAGTCAGGAAGGCTGATAGATTACTCTACTCTAACTGGGCAGTCTGATTCCTCCGCCTCCATGGCCCAAAAGGAAGGGGCCGGATTTAAAAAGACAGGGGCCCGAAAAGAAGGGGAGGTGAACCTGGTCCAGGCTCCTCCAGCCAAGAAGCCACTTCATGTGAGCATCTCTGCACCCCAACAGGCCCAACAGGCTCAGCAGTCGTACCAGACCCCGCTGAATGTCAACTTCCCTCCCTCTGTGCCAGCTAACACAAGGAGGACCTTTACTAAGGAGGAGCGGGATGCCTGGTTCGCAGCAAGGAAGAACCGAGTCTTCACTCCTCTCCCGATATCTCGGTCCCAACTACTGCCAACCCTGCTGAAAGGGGAATACTTGACTCTGAAGGAGCCTAACCCAAATGCCCTGAAGGGGAGGAATTATGATCCATCGGTCACCTGTGATTTCCACATGGGTGCACCAGGGCACTCTACAGATAACTGCTGGGTGCTGAAGCATGCGGTCCAGGACCTGTTGGACCAGAAAGCCTTGGTGTTCAACACTGCTGCACCGGCCCCGTCCGGGAATGATATTGGGCAGAACCCTCTGCCTTACCACAATGGGGCAGGCCCATCCAACTCCATCACTGCCATATCCACCACGAGAAGGGCCGTTGACCCATCTCAGCTCATAGCGCCTGTGGGGACTACAGTCCAGGTCCGATTCTTCCCAGAAGAGGAAGAAGAGGAGATCAACATGGTCTCCCAAAAAAATAATAATCTTGCTGCTGAGGACATAAGTTCCTCTCTAAATCGGGTCTCTTCACTCATGGCCCAGATGAATACTGCAAGGCCCCCATTGGTCTTCAATTGCAGTCCATCCATTTGCTCACCATCCAAGCCGTCTAAGGCTCCACTGGTCATCAGCCTTGACCCCACCACTGCTTCCATCACTTCTTCTGTCCCCACAAATTCCAAACTTCAACCCCTGGTTGTAAATGTGCAGCCAGCCCAAACTATCCCTAAACCGGCCCATACATCCCGGTCCAAACTCCAGCCATTAGTGGTTAACATCCCTAAACTAGCCTATTCTGAGGCCGCTGTACCATGGAATTACAGCGAGGGAATCACGGCTACGGTTCCAGTGGTCAAGGACCAGAACCAGGAGGAGGTGAACCTCATGACGAGGTCAGGGAGATGTGCAGGGGGTGAAGAGAAAGAGAAAGGGCCAGAAGTAGAAAAAGAAAAAAAAAGAAAATGAAGAAAAAAGAAAACAGAAAGGAAAAAACAAGATAGGAGAAGACACCCCCAGGGTGCAGAAAATGAGGCAGCAGACCTCATAAAAATCATAAAAAAAGTGAATTCAATCTTGTGGATCAGCTAAACAAGGTCCCGGCCCAGATTTCAATACTGGGCCTTTTGCTGAATTCCGAAAAACACAGGGATGCATTGTTAAGGGTGCTACAGAGTGCACACGTATCCCAGGCCATTGATCCGGACCAGCTTGGTAAAATGGTTGGTCAAATCTTGTCACATAATGTGATAAGTTTCTCAGAGGGTGAGATCAGCCCAGGAGGGTGTTATCATGTGGACCCTTTGCACATCACTGTGCTTTGTAAGGGCTGCATGGTTGCACGGGTTTTAATTGACAACGGGTCGGCGTTAAACGTTTGCCCGTTAATCACTTTTACCAAGCTGGGTCTGGACCAGTCAAGGATCAAACGAAATGGGCGGATAGTAAGGGCTTTTGATAGCTCCAAGACCCACTCCCTAGGGGAGATTGAATTGCCGGTCACAATTGGGCCGAATATCTTCAACATCACATTTGAGGTGATGGATATACCCGCAGCATTCAATCTGCTCCTAGGAAGGCCGTGGATACACTCGGCTAGGGCAATACCATCCACGCTCCACCAGAGGGTGAAATATATAAGAGTGCAAAGGGTGATAACAGTCCTAGCCGAAAACTTGGTGCCGCCCATCGTGTCACCTGACGTACCCTTGATAAATGTGGACTTAACTGTCGACAAGATTGCATTCCACTCATTCCAATTTGAGGCGGTCAATTACATACCTGGGGGGTGCGAGAAAAAGAAGGAAAAGGGGACCACTGCAGAAAAAATGGTCAAGAAAGTGATGGAGAAATACCACTTTCACCCGGGGAAAGGCCTGGGGATCAATCTGCAGGGGATGGTGGAGCCAATCACGGCTAAGAAACTAATCCCCAAGATAGGGTTGGGCTTCAAGCCCAGAGGCTGGAGAAGAATGAAGCAGGAAGAAGGGGAGAGCAGAAGCAAAGGAAAACTCCCTCATTTAAGGGAAAGTTTCCCTAAACCCTCCTATATAATCCAAATTTCTCCTCCCATGGACCAGTCCAAGCCCCCATACCGAAACATCAACCCATTCAAAAAGCCTTTGGTTTCGGCCCTACAACCCTATAACCCATCTCCAATACTGGAAGCAGCAGATGGGCCTGGGCCACAGCCCGAGCAGCAGTTGGACTATTCTGAGGATGTTGGGGCCTTCTTCGCCATGACTGAAGGCGAAAAGACAGGGGCAGACATGGAACTGCCGTTTATTGACTGGGCCGCAGTAAAGATTCCGGAAGAGGTCATTTCTGGATTGGGCCCCGTAGCAGAAAAGGGCAGTACCCACCTGTAGACACCCCAAATTGCACTGCCAAATGAGAAAATAATAAAAACCTATAATTAGAGCTTAAAACATGTCAAAAAGGCCTAAAAATAGAATGAACAGGCTTTGCCCGTATTTTCTTCACGGGCCGATCTCGCCCGCAAAATATCTACGGGCAGGCGCACCCGTAGTACCAATACGGTCACCATTGGACCGTAAATCATTTACGGGCATTAAAGACACGTGCAAGTTTTGTCCTTCTCTCGATTTCCGAGCTTTATTTGAAGTCCAATATATCCTTAAACGAGCGAATTAAGTGTTTTATTCGCTGAAGCCACCTTGGTTGGCTATGGATGGGCATTATCTTTGTATTTCACTCTATCCTAAAGACCAGGCTATATCCTTCTGGACCAACCATGCCCCTGGGTGTGTCTATAAATAGAGGCTCTCTCCTCTAGCTAAGGGCCACGAAATTTTGAGTCCAAGGAATTCTAAAAAGCTCCCAAGAGAAGAGAAAGAACTCCTGCTGCCTGCCTGCTCAATCCAGGTAAGTCCCCTATCCCTTTTTTATTTTCTGTCTTCAATTCTAGAAGTAATAGGATCATCTCTATTGCTGTAGAATAAGGCCATATCTGTTTTTGTATTCCTAAACTTGTCTCTAAGTACCTCAAGGGTCTCTCTTGCCGTTAAACGTGAAGAGAGAACTAGGGGAAAGGGGAACAGGTGGATCCCTAGAATAGAACCCCATATCTGTTTTTTTCTTTTTCTTTTAGAATAAAGCCTGTGATTGTGTTTGTGTAACCAAACCTATCTCTAAGTACCTCAAGAGTCTCTCTAGCCGTAAAACGTGAAGAGAGAACTAGGGGAAAGGGGAACAGGTGGATCCGTAGGGTAGACCCCCATGTGCTCTAATCTGTGAGATGTGGCTGTTTTAAATATCCTGATCATGTTTTAATGCTTTTTATGATATATCTGAATGAATAACATGAATCTATGATGTTTATAGCATGAGATCCCCTATTTTTTCTAAAATTTGGATTTTTCCCACTTTTGCACCTACAACACTGTTTTTGCGATTTTTGTGATTTTAGGATATGATCTTGGATCTATCATGATCAATATGGTAGATCTGAATCTAGATGCCTGAAAATAAATTCTAGGGTTTCATGAGATAATTTTTAAATTGTTTTTCATTATTGAGATAAGACCCTACGGTCTCAATTCTCCCTTTTTGGTGTTTTTCATCAATGTGGGTATTTTTGGTTTTTATTTTTTGATTTAATGTGAAATTTGGGCTTTATCTATGTCCTGGATTATTCAAGTTCGGTTTTGAAATATTTTATAAAAATCATATTTTTCCAGATTTCTAGAATTTGACTTGAAGCCAGATTTTTGGATTTTTCACTTTAAATTGATTTTATTTGATTTTATCTCAATTTTGTTTTGATCATGAAACCCTAGGAATGGTATGATCATGTTTGATAGTTCTGGATCAATCAGACTATTCATATGAAAAAACCATATATTTTTGCCTTTTTTTGTGATTTTTCATGAATTTTATAGCAAGCTTTTTCCTTTATTTTAAACATGAACAATACCTGGCAACCACCTTGTGTGGATGAATAGGGGTGCCTAACACCTTCCCCTGTTCATAACTTAATCCCCTTACCCATCTCTGGTTGTTTTTTTAGGAGGGATATTTTGCCCTAAAATTTGCCTTTTGTGCTTATTTGATATTTTGGTGTCCATTCACACCTAAATTGAATGGTGGCGACTCTTTGTTTTATATAATCCCGTGTGATGATTGAGGAAATCATTAGATTTGATTTTTTTCCCATGTCTCACAACTGGCGACTCTGCTGGGGACTTGTGGATTTGAGCCTTTTGGTGTTTGTTCATGTTTTTGATTTTTTGATTTGCTTGCTATTTTGTGTTCTTAAGCATGTTGAGTATATTTTAAATCTGAATTATTGCTTAAGAATTCATGGGGGTAGAAACATGCTTAATTTTGATTTATAGGATCGTTTCTACAAACATGCGTAGGGGAGGTCCGTTTTGCTGAACCATGCTTATTTTTTGCTATATTTTTATAATAGCATGTTTTAATTTTCAGCATGATCTACATGATCATATGTTTACATGATAGATGATTTTTATGAGCATGTTTTGGGTACTATAGGATTGCTTTATTTACTTGTTTATTTTAAATATGCTTTCCTATTATGCCTTGGTTTATTTATGCATGGCTGCGAAAAGAGTGGCAAGGGTTTGGGACGTTGTGAATGTAACCTATTTTTACAATGCACTGTGCACCTTTTGTTTTTACACGGCCTACCCTTAACCTATAGGAAGTTGAACCCGAATGTGTGTAGCTTGGCGCAACGAGGTCGATACTTCGGAAAGCGAAAGTGAAAACATTCACCTTAGAACTTTGAGCTAATGATGTGATGATAATGTGGATCTGGGATTCTGGTCATCACTAGGCTTGAGTGCTAAGTTGCCATTAAGCCAAAACCCAAAACCCCTACGCTTGAAGGTGGAGTTACACGTTTTTGGCTAAAATATACAATTACGTGGGAATATGGGTTTGTATGATTGAGGGAAGGCCGTATGCATGGCTTACAAACCAGGGCATAATGCGGATGCCATATTGAAGGTAAACAAGGTAACAAGGTAATCCTATTGTTTTGCATTATTTTCATGTCATAGGGGTGTCATGGTGCCCATTGGTTCGGGATAAAATTGGTCCCAAAATATGTATATTTTCTAAAATTGGTGCAGCCCATAGGAAGAGTTTCTAACTCTGTTTAGAATCAATCCTACCCAATGTTCATACAAGAGGCAACACAAGGGTACCAAATTCTAGAATATGGAGTCAATTCAGAGCGTACATGTGCCCTCCTAAGCATATGTTTTAGCAAAAAGGCCAAGGTCCACTTTGGGACAGTTTAGAAGCCTTGCACTGGGTGAACCATATGTTTGGATGAGCAATTAAATTGATCAAACCATGTAAAAACTGGAAAAATATAACAGAGTTCCGTAAAACCGCATTTAGTACACGGGGTGGGCTTGCCCGTATTATTTATACGGGCTAGGCTCGCCCGTGTTTTCCATACGGTCACGGCTTGCTCGTAATTTTAATACGGGCAGGGCTGGACCGTACTGTGTATACGGTTTTCTCGGAATATTCAACTTTAATCAGTTTTTCCCACTAAAATCTTCCTTTAACCTTTAAATAATGATAAAGGGAAACAAGTTTGAATAAAATGCTTCAAAAAAAAAATAATTGAAAAAAAAATGTGAGAGAAAGGTTCCTTGGGCCTCTGAAAGCCTTTGAATTTCAGACTTTTTCAAAACTCCTAGGCCTCTGAAAGCCTTTGAATTTCAGAGTTTTCAAAAATATCCTTTGGGCCTCTGAAAACCTTTGAATTTCAGACTTTTTCTCAAAAATCCCTGGGCCTCTGAAAGCCTTTGAATTTCAGACTTTTTTCAAAAAATATCCCTGGGCTTCTGAAAGCCTTTGAATTTCAGACTTTTTCCAAAAATTTCTTTGGGCCCCTGAAAGCCTTTGAATTTCAGATCCTTTTTCCTTTTCGGGACCTGTTGGAAGCCCTAGAATATTCCAACAAACCTTTTTTGGGCCCTCTATAAGCCTCTGAATTATAGACACATATCCTTTGGGCCGTCTAAAAGCCTCTGAATTTTAGACAAATCATTTCTTTGGGCCGTCTATAAGCCTCTGAATTATAGACACATATCATTTGGGCCGTCTAAAAGCCTCTGAATTTTAGACATTCATTTCTTTGGGCCGTCAAAAAGCCTCTAAATTTTAGACAAATTATTTCTTTGGGCCGTCTAAAAGCCTCTGAATTTTAGACAAATCATTTCTTTTGGGCCGTCTATAAGCCTCTGAATTATAGACACATATCCTTTGGACCGTCTAAAAGCCTCTGAATTTTAGACAAATCATTTTTTTGGGTCGTCTATAAGCCTCTGAATTTTAGACAAATCATTTTTTTGGGCCATCTAAAAGCCTCTGAATTTTAGACAAATCATTCCTTTGGGCCGTCTATAAGCCTCTGAATTATAGACAAATATCCTTTTGGGCCGTCTAAAAGCCTCTGAATTTTAGACAAATCATTTCTTTGGGCCGTCTATAAGCCTCTGAATTATAGACACATATCTTTTGGGCCGTCTAAAAGCCTCTGAATTTTAGACAAATCATTTCTTTGGGCCGTCTAAAAGCCTCTGAATTTTAGACATTCATTTCTTTGGGCCGTCTAAAAGCCTCTAAATTTTAGACAAATCATTTCTTTGGGCCGTCTAAAAGCCTCTGAATTTTAGACAAATCATTTCTTTTGGGCCGTCTATAAGCCTCTGAATTATAGACACATATCCTTTGGGCCATCTAAAAGCCTCTGAATTTTAGACAAATCATTCCTTTGGGCCGTCTAAAAGCCTCTAAATTTTAGACAAATCATTTCTTTGGGCTGTCTAAAAGCCTCTGAATTTTAGACAAATGATTTCTTTGGGCCGTCTATAAGCCTCTGAATTATAGACACATATCTTTTGGGCCGTCTAAAAGCCTCTGAATTTTAGACAAATCATTTCTTTGGGCCGTCTAAAAGCCTCTGAATTTTAGACAATCATTCCTTTGGGCCGTCTATAAGCCTCTGAATTATAGACACATATCCTTTGGGCCTCTGAAAGCCTTTGAATTTCAGATCTTTTTCCTCGGGCCTCTGAAAGCCTTTGAATTTCAGACTTTTCTCAAAAATCTCTGGGCCTCTGAAAGCCTTTGAATTTCAGACTTTTTTCAAAAATATCCTAGGGCCTCTGAAAGCCTTTGAATTTCAGACTTTTTCCAAAAAATTCCCCCGGGCCTCTAAAAGCCTTTGAATTTCAGATCTTTCTCTCCTTTTTGTGGGACCTGTTGGAAGCCCTAGAATATTCCAACAATTCAATTCAAAAAAAAAAGGAAGCAAATAAAGAAAAAAACAAATCCAAACTCGTGTTCACCCAGCTTGCACATAGGCATACATAGATATGTGAATGAGATTAAATTGGCACTGATATTTCTTTCCTTTATTTCCAGGTACTAATACACTTGCAATCATAGCTCCTGTAACCAGATCAAGAGCTCGCGCCATGAATCCCATTGAAGATGAAGTTGATGCTCCTCATCCAGATATTGTTCTACTCCAAGAACAAGTGGCAGGATTAGCCCAAATGCTAGAGAACATACTATCAGTGCAAGCCCAACAAGTTCAAGCCCAGAACCAAGCATCCACTTCCAACCAAGCACCTCCACCTCCAATCAATATCCCACCTCCGGTTCAACCTATTCCTGAACCCATTTTTGAACCTACCCCTGAACCTATACTGATCAGGGAGGAGATGGTTGAGTCTGAGAAAGAGAATGAAAAAGAAAAGATGAGGGATGAAATAGAAAGAAAATTCATGTACAGGCTAGAGATGATCCAGGATGAAATGAGGGAGGTGAAAGGGATACTTAACTTTGGGGGCACCAATTTTGAAGATCTGTGCCTATACCCCGATGTATGTCTACCGGCCAAGTTTAAATGCCCAGATTTTGATAAATATGATGGCACTGGCTGCCCAATGAGCCATTTGAAGTTATACTGCGGGGCTTTATGCCATTTTGGCAGGGATGACGGTATACTAATTCAACTCTTCCAGAGGAGTTTAACTGGAGCTGCTTTGAAGTGGTTTACCACTTTGGATCATGGGAAAATAAGAAGGTGGAAGGATTTAGCAGATTCCTTTTTAGCACAATACAGGTTCAACTCTGAGATTATACCAGATAGGTATGACATGATGAGGATGACAAAGAGAAATAATGAAACCATAAGGCAATATGCTAAAAGGTGGAGAGAGTTGGCTGCACAAGTCAAGCCACCCATGGGAGAACCAGAAATGATTTCAACTTTCATCATGACATTGGGGCAACCATTTTATAGTCACTTGGTGGGTCAAACTACCACCAACTTTGCTGCCCTAGTGCAAGTGGCAGACAGAATTGAAGATGGGATCAAGTCTGGGAAAATAGTTGATTACTCTGCAGTGTTGAACCAGGAAGCTTCCACCACTTTCTCTACACAGAAAAAGGAGAATGGTAATGGAAGAAGAAAGAATGAAGAAAGGATAGAAGCAGAAGTGAATATGGTGCAACTTCCCAGGGAACCCTTTCAAATCAATGCCCATACACCTCCTATCAAGCCAACCCATCAATTTCCTTTGCTGCCTATTCAAATTAATGTCTCTTCTGCACAACCTGTGAAGGAGGAAACAGAAGTAAGGAAGAGAAGAGAATTTTCTAAACTGCCTATGAGACCATCTGAACTTTTGCCTACCTTACTTCAAAAGGGTTATGTGACTTTGAGGTTGCCAAATCCTCATGCAAGCAAGGGGAAGAATTATGATTCATCTGCAATCTGTGATTATCATATGAGCACTCCAGGGCATACCACAGATCGTTGCTTGGCCCTAAAGCATGCAATCCAGGATTTGTTGGATAATAACTCCTTATCATTCAATTCAGTCACTCCCATCCCACCTACCGATAACAATGGGGCAGGCAGCTCAAATGCAATAGGGGCAATTTTCTCTGGAGAAAGAAGATTTGACCCTTCTCAGCTTATCGTTCCTATTGGTCCAACAGTCATGGTTTATCTTGAAAGAAATGTTCCTGGTTATGAGCAGGAAGGCTTGCTTCACTCAGCAAGAGAAAGAAATTATCTGAAAAAGGGAGAAAAGTCAACTTTTGCCTTTAAGAACAGGGGCAGTTTTCGAACTCCCATGTTCTTTGAAAAGAAACTCCCATAAGAAGAATGCACATTTCCTGAGGATCCCAAGGAGCCTTGTTCTCAGGAAGTGATTTTAATAAAGGCTCTTCAAAAAAAAAAAAAAAAGGGGATTTTTCCCTTTAACATTTTTCTAGAAAAAAAAAAGTTTTTTCTACAAGGTCCTTTTACTTATGAATCATATCTCCTGTTGAATTTTATTAAGTTGAATATGACTTTGACATTGGGCTCAATTTTGAGACCAAAATCGAAGAAAAAGACATTTTATGTGAAAATTCAAATCTTTTTAAGTGTCATGAGAAGAATATTCTGCAAAATTATGAAATGACCAATTTTATGGCCTTTGGAACTAAAGATGACTCACTGTCTTCAACAAAAAAGATAGAAGAATATTTGAAGAAAGGATCGCACCACTTGCTGATGCGTTCAAAGGGAAGTTGATAATATTGGGGCTTTGCACTTGAAAATATGGGAGAATCTGACCTTTTCGTAGGAAATAGAATTGGGCATCATTTGATGGAAAGAATCCAAATTCAAAAGATTGATCAAAAGGTGAAGAACTTGTTCATAACAGAGGTTCTATTTGAAGATGCTTTTATCTTGATGGAAGTTGATTTAAAAAGAAGAAGAAAAAATTCCTGAACTAGTCATGTAGTACAACTTTACCAAGTCTGAAAATTCAATTTTTCTTAAAATGATAAGAGGCCTTTCTTTCTTATATCCCCAAAAATTTTGAAATCCCTAGTTAAACCCTTTGAGCTTGATATATTTTTCCAACCTAAACTGAGAATTGTAACCCCATACTGGGGCAAATTTATTAAGGCATAAAAAAAAGGGGAATGAAGGGACAATTATTGAAGTTCAAAAGGGATTTTGAATATGTTTTCAGAAAATGGGGCAAAGAAATGAAAAAAAAAAGAAGAAGAAAAAGGGAAGAAAAAAGATAATCAAATGCTATTTGGAGAATGTCTTCAAAATTGTGAAGAAAAGAATGGAAAAAAGAAGTTCAATACTGGAGAATAAGTTTCAAATGAAGAAATCAAATTGAGGGAAGAATTTCATTACGGGAGCAATTTTGTATTCATTCCCAAGGAAGAAATGCCTTAAAAATTACAATTTCAGTTAACCCATTTGATCATAGGGTATTTGAGCCTTTTATTCCTTTTCTTTCTAAACAAACACCAAGCCTTCGTTTCGTCCCATTCATAAGTCCTCTTTGATTAAGAAATTTTGAATTAAGGCAGTTTTGACTACATGGTTGCTGGTGATGAAGGATTAAAAAAAAAAAAAAGAAAAAAGAAGAAGAAAAAAAAAAGAAATAATGGAGAAAATGTAGTGAAAACCCGAAAGGGCGCTACATGGCAAATAATCAGCTATCTACAAGAAGGAAATCGTCAGAGAGGAAAGCCCAGAATTGGCATAGATCCAAGTGAAGTCTTCATGTTGGTGGTTACTTTTGAGATATAGTCACTCTCCAAGTGATTGAGGAAAATTCTCTTTTCAAGACTAAAGCAACATAATCAGAACTATGATATGAATCATCTATGAACAAGTTGATGGCCATCAAAATTGCCATTAGGAAATTATTGCTGAAGTAGAAGTCATAAATTCTCATATCATGGATACAATGGAGAAACAATTGCTCTTCAATTGGATAAAGAAAAATGTCTTTCTAGACTGGGGTAAAATAGTCAGATTGAAAGAGTCGTCATATCTGAAGCACCAATTGACAAGCCGATGGTCATGGGAATGATTCTAAAGGTTCCAAAGGTTGATTTTGGTCTTTCTGCATTTTCTGAAATAATCTTCTCATTATTCAACTTGATTTTAATTCTTTTGGACTATATGCTAATAAGTGATTGGATCATTTTTTCAAAAAAAAAAAAAAAAAATCAAAACACAAAAAAAGCAAAAAAATATATTTTTGGCCAGTGATGAGAAATCAAATACTTTTTCATAAAACTTCTGTTTTTATAAGCATCTGAGAATTCTGAGGCCAATAATATAAAACCTATTTTTGAATTAAATCTAATACCTTTCCACTAATGGAGTTTGCTTTTGTATAAAAGTATGGAAAAAAATGAAAGAAAAAAAAAAAAAAGAAAAAATATGAAAGAATCTAATCCCTACTCCCTAACTGCTCCTCAAGCTCCCTAATCCTAGCTGCCTGAGTTGCAATGATTCCAGAAGCACCCTCTGCATCAGGATCACTCAAAAAGGAGATGACCTCATCTGAAAAAGAAAGCTTGCTCCTCAGCGCCCTAAGGTCAGCCAAGGAATCCTGATACTTCTTCCGCATCACTCGGACTTCAAAGCGACGAGCCTGCCTTTGTTCTTCAAGTTTCTTCTCTATGGCAATGCGGCCAGACTTCTGCTCTTCAAGCTTCCTCTCCAGAACAAGGACTTTTATCCTAAGTTCTTGAGCCTCCCGTACCCATATTTGTTGAAGCCGTTTATGGGTTGCCCTTTCTGACTCCAGAATGTCCTCATAAGTAGGAGGAAGAACTGCAGGAGGATCCTCTGGTACTGGGGCATGACTCTGCACCTGTTCTTTGATCCAGAAATGATAGTCCTTCACATGGGACTCAGAAAAAACTGGACCCCGCAGAAAGCAAACATAGGACCACTCTTTCATTAATTGAGCATTTAGCCCCATGGTGGCTGAGGTAAGTGGCCCTACAAAGCTCTCATAACCTGTGGGGATCATAATTCCCTGGGTCGCTCCAAATTGCCGAAGAACCCTCAAAGGAAGATAGAGAACAGCAGATTTCAAGCCTGCTAGGGCCAGAAAGTTTTTATCCCTAAAGCTAATCACGGTCTCTGGAGTAGGCTGATAAGTGCCAGGCCATCTCACTTGATCATCCTGGAGAGTACCCAAGAAAGTGAACCAGCCTTGCTTGCCACCTTGGATGTTAGGACATCCCCTATTGCTCATCAAAACAGGAACTTTCAATCTTGGAAAGAAGCGGCGAGTTATTTCTTCAACCTGGCTAAGATGGTCAAGCAACCAAAGCTGCAAAAAAAGGGAGTATTTCAATTTATTTCCAAAAAAAAAAAAAAAAAGAAAAAGAAAAAAAAAAGAGAGAAAAAAAAGAGAAAGAAAAAGAAAAGAAAAAAAAGAGAGAAAGAAAAAGAAAAAAAAAAAGAAAAAAGAGAAGAAGAAGAAGCAGAGAGAAGAAAAAGAAGAAGAAAGAAAGAATAAAAAGAAAAAAAAAAGAAAGAAAAAAAATATATATATACGCATATTTTTTACCTGTAGGATAGGGGCGCAGGCAAGGAAGCGCTTCTTCTTCCTGAAATAACAGTCAGTAAGGGCTTGATATATCTCTGCTAGGATCATAGGGGCCAATCTCTCACGTTCCCTAACTTGGCAGATAACTGAGATGAGAGCCAAGTCAACCTGGTCATCACCCCGTGGAAAAAGCAGCTGATTGACCACTACCAGGGTCAATGCATTAAACCTAGAGTCCTTGTCATTACTCCTCAGAAGTTTTTCAGTCAAAAAAGTCTTGGACAAGGTCAATAGGGCATCAGAATTTCCTAAGTCCTTCCCTATACCCAAGAAAGTGGAAGCCTCTTTTTTATAACTAAGCTTTAGGGGTGGGTTCACAACCTTTTCAGAAAATCTTAGGCCAAGGATGGTTTCAATCTCTTCTATGGTGGGAGTCATCTCTTTATCATCAAAACGGAAGAGATTCAGCTCAGGTACCCAGTGGCCAATCAAAGCTTCAATGATTTCCCACTTAAAGGGAATTTTAGGGAGGTGTAGGATGTGCCCTAAGTGGATGGAATCCCAACGAATCTCCTCATCAAGGGTCATGGAGTTAACCCATCTATCATAAAAGGAATCCACAATATTGTACCTGGTAAGATTAGGAGGTTTTGATCTAACAGGTTGTCTTGCAGGAGGAGATTCAACGGCAGGAGAAAGCGGCGTAGGGGAAGCCATGGAAGCGCCAAAGAAGCCAAGGACAGCGAGAAAAGACGTGCTCAGGGAGTTTTTCAATTAATAAAAGTGTCACAATGACGTTCCCTAGGAGTTTATATAGAAAAAATCATAAAGCAGTAAATTCCGTAATTATACTACGGGCAAGGCGCGCCCGTATAGGGACTACGGACACGCCTGACCGTGAAAACTGCACGGGCAGAGTGCGCCCGTAGTAACTTTACGGGCACAGCCTGCTCGTAGTATAAATACGGTTCCTTCGAAAAAATGCAAAAAAATGGGAATTTTTAATTTCCTTTGTTTCCCTAAGCTTCACCTGTCCCTGTTTTAACATTCATCAGGTAATAAATACTGAAAATAAAGAAGAAAAGAGCACAAATGAATGAAAATTAAATTTCTTTTATATATATGAGAATGTTTACATCACTTTTGTCAAAAATACAAGTGTATATGAATAATCCTAATCTAATGACCATGCAGGTCCGCCCCCACTGCCACGGCCTCGTCCTCTGCTTCGACCTCGGCCTGAAGATCGCCTGCGCTCAAAGACATGCCGCACAACATTGCGGGCTGTGCTACGCGGCATCCTGCTCAAAACAGACTGAATATCATGCCACATATATAAAGGTACAAGGCCAGCAGTAGGATGATCAGGAGGGACGTACCCTGAAGTATCTACATCAGAATCGGTACGAGAAGACTCCGTTGACGTATCAACAGCAGCATGCGTCTCCTCGATATCCTCTATAGCAGGACTAGCAGGGGCAGAGGTCTCAGGTACATCAGCATCAACCCCAGGCTCTACAGGATCAGCTGTAGCCTCCTCCATCACCGCAGTCTCCACGGTAGGCTCTACCACAGCGGCGTCCATAGCCGAATCCATATCTACATCAGCAGATGCAGCAGGAGCAGTCTCAGCTACTGGGGCAGACTCTGGCATGTCCTCAGCAGCAGTTACAATATCAGCCTCGACCTCAGGCTCTGCTGCAGGAACCTCCACTGGACTAGGAGACGTCACGAACTCCACCCGTGCCATAGAAAACACCTCATCCCGGAAATGCATAGGCACGGGTGAAGCAGGTGAAGAGGGGCCGGCTGTGTACTCCTGAAACTAAGAGAAAAATTCAGTCAGAACAAGACAAACAAATACAAAAGCAGGAATGGAAATAAAAGAAGAAATTAACCTGAGTATCAGATGGACCCACCTGGTCCTGTGCACCCGCCTGGTCCTGTGCATCAGATGGACCCGCCTGATCATGTACATCAGATGGACCCTCCTGGCCCTAGGCTCTGGCTAGCTGCCCCCGGAGATCTGAAATAGTGATATAGACGGCGTCCCGCTCAGCGATCGCAGCATCACGCTGGTGCTCTAAATCAGCATAGTGAGACCTGATCTTTGCCAATTGAGCCTCCTGAAATAGCAAAGAAAGAAGTCAGAAAAATGCTAATGAAATAGAAATAGAAGATCAGAAAAGGAAGAAGGCATACCGTGGTGTCGTAGGCCCTAATCACTACCCCTCCTATCTTCGTGACTCCGCCACGGACAGGCATGGGTGACATGAGGCACCCAACAGAAGCTCGCCTGAACCAGGCATCATAGTCACCCTCCTCTAATAATGTCTCTGCCTCAGTCCAATCTAAGAACTGGGCAGGATCAACAGGCATAGGAGGATAGAAAGGAGTAGTATCTGGCGGGATGGCAGGGATCCGCGGCTCTCCCACATGCTGAAAGAAGAAGCGCTCGCCGCAGTACCAAATGCTGCCCAGCTGACCAATAAAGAACTGGTATCTCTGTCGTCTCTGGTCAGGGACAAATGCATCATCTCTGGCTGCCTGCAGGGCCAGCACCTCATGAATGTCCTCCATCCTGGGGACAAATAGCTGAAAAACAGAACAGGACATCAGATATGCGATCCAGGAAGAAAAGAAAAGAAGAAGTAGAGGAATTAAAGAAGATTACCTCAGACCGGTATAACCTGTCTAAGTGGGCCCGGGCGGACCTGGGACGACTCTTTTCAGAGTCGTGCTCTACATGACACCATCTAAGTGCCATGGGATACGTCTCCTTAGGCATCGTAGAGGTAGGGCGGAAATAGGGTATATAAACCCTAGCAAAAAACTGCAAGAAAGAAGAAAATAGTCAGAAGAATAGAAAATGAGAGATAAAAAGAAAGAGATAAAGAAAAAGAAGAGAAATAAGGTTCACCTGCAAGAAGGGCCAGAAGAACCTGCACCCAACTCCAGCCCCTCTGGAAGTAGAGAGGCCACTCACTGATCGGCGAAGGCCAGCCAAAATAGTACCAAATATGAGAGGGCCCCATGCATACCTCCTCGCCCGCTGCAGATCTCCCAGAAGACTCAAGAAGTGAGGACTAACTGAAGTCGTGTCCTCTGGGAAGAAGCAGGATCCCATCATATACAGAAAGAGGAATCGGAAGGCAAATGGGAAAACATGGTCACCGGCAGCAAGCTGGCCAAACTGCCTCCTCCCAAAAGTCTCTCTCAACCATGTCAGAGACAATCTAGCTCTCCCCCGATCCCAGGCCTCTGGAGGCAGCACAATATATCCAAGATAACCAGCAATCTCATCAGCCTCTGGCATCGCCATCTCAGTAATAACATCACCGATCATCCTAATCCCGGTGATGAGCGTGAAATCAGAAGGCCGGATCCCAATCTCTATATCTGGGAAGTGGAAGCTCAATGTCTCTGGAAAAAACCTCTCCAATAATGCTGCAATGAGGGCTCGATCCAAGCGAACGTCCGGGATAGTGATAAACATGCCGAAACCGTATAAGCCTAGCTCCCGACGATAGGCCGAACTGCAAGCTCTCAAAAATCTAGTGAAGCTGGCTCAGCTCCCTCTATAATGGGACATCGGATACTCCAAAGGGATATCCGCCCTAACGCATGCTGAGGGATGAGTCCTCAAGCCATGCAAAAGATCGGTGTCCCTAATCTGGGCAGCCACCTCCTCAGGGATCTCAACCCTGGTCCTAGCCTCATCTCTGCCACGGCCCCCTCTGCGGCCTCCTCTACGGCCCTCATCATGGCCCACATCTCTGCCTCCAGCTCGACGCCTGCTACGGCTCCTATCTCTGCCTGAAGCCTCAACTGCCGGCTAAAGGAACAATTGGAAAGAAGAAAGGATCAAGGAGATGTTTTTGTAAAAGAATGTTAAATTCTGAAGGGTTAGAGAATACCTCTGGGGTCGCCTCACGCGAATCCCCAGAAGGGAAATCTGGGATATCAGAATCAGAATCCCTCTCGGCCCTCGAAGACGAGGCCACAACAGCAGGATCTCGCCTAACCCTCGAGGAGGAAGGCTCATCTTCAGGATCTCGGGAAGCCGATCTAAGGCGGGCCATCTACGGTTCAAATCAGGGAGATGATTAATTATTTATTTAAATTTTTAAGTTGATTGATTAATCATTCTAACCGGGTTTAATTGATTGACAGGGAAAAAGAAAAAAATGGAGAATGGAAAAAGTGTTTCAGAAGCTCCCAATCAAATCAAAGATTAAACTGAAGGAGTTCATTTTTGTCTTAAGATATTTTATGTGCCTTTGTATATAGAGAAATTATATAAGAAATGCATTGCTTCTTGAATGTTCTCTTTATATGACAAGAAAAATGTGTGGATATTGATTCCTTTGTATTTTCCAAATATATTTAACCATGTGTTGTATTTGGTTTCAGGGCAAGCAAGGCAGTTGATTCATGCCAAAGCAATGGGATGGAATATTCTCACAAAAAGGGTATACTAGATTGAGAGCTTATACTTATCCCACACTGAACATGTTCAAGCCTCAACAATGTGCAGGGAAATGAGGCATTTGCGGAATGTGGCTTAAAAACAGGAATTCAACCAAGACAAAAATCAAAGATAAGAATTCCCATTCAAGAATCAAAATCAGAATGATGCAACAGTAAATACACCCAGCAATTTTAAGACTTAGTCAAAGCATCATGTATTTGGGGTCATAGAATCATACAGTGTTGAACAAGGCAGCAAAAATTTGAGGATTCAAAGGCTTAAGTTCGGATGGAGCATTGCAGAAAAATTGGAGCAACACAAGTCATAAAAGAGCTCAATTTAACAATGGCAAAGAGGAATCACAAATCTGATGAAAGCATGCTGGGTGACAAACTAAAGTCAACAATCAGTAAACATCACAGATTAAGAATGAATCATTCAAGAGTCAGAAAAATGCAAGCATCATTTCGGCTATAAGAAAAATCAGCAGGTCACAATGATGCACAAACCAATGTTGGAGAGTTTAATCATTCCAGAATTCAAGAGCATAGAAATTTCGAATCAAATCCGGTTAAGGAAGACAAAGTAAACAGTTGATTCAATCAAGAACAAAAATTTCGTTCATGGGTTCTACTGTTGCATACATTCTTCAGAGAGAGGTTTCGACCACTTACTTGGTATAGTTAAAATGGAGGAAACAAATGAGGAATTCTTACTCCACTGGAACTTCAAGGAATATCCACAGTCGATTGATAGAAGAGGAAACACTCCAAAGAATTGATCAAGGCCACGGATATGCTCAAATCCAGGAACAGTCGATGGTTGCTGAAGGTATTGTGGTCGTCTGAAATGGGAACAGTCGCCGGAATGAGCAAGTCGTCGCCGGTGGGAGAGAGTTGCCGGAGAACTGTGGTCGCCGGAGATAGAGCTTGGGTACTGTTGAAGAAGAAGAGAGAAACCGGAGAGAAGAATACGGGCAGCAGAGAATTAGGGCACAGTGCGAGCAGAAGAGAAATGGTCGCGGTCGCGAGCTTAAGAAGAAGAGTAAAATCCGTAACATCAGTACGGGCATCAGACGCCCGTGAAAACACTACGGTCCCGGTCGCCCGTGAATCCTCTACGGGCAGGGTCTGTCCGTAAGCACAATACGGGCGAAGCCAAAAATTGCATATTTTATCATTTTCTCACAATTTTTAGGAGATTAATGTTTGTATTAGTTGTAAGTTGCAAGGATTGCCACCTTACCTACTTTTGTTTAAAAATTTTGTCTCAAATCTCACTTCATAGCCCACAAGTGCTCAGTGAGAGGAGAGAGGAAGATTTGGCCCTTAAGCTGAGGGATTTCTTAACAAATCTTCCACAATCAATTCTTTTTTCAAAATTCATCCATTTAATCCTTGCAAAGTGCAATTGATTATACAAAAATCTCAGAAAGTGCAATTGGTGGGTCTTTTTGCTCTCTGCTTGTAATTGGTTCCAATTACCAGCAAAGAGGGGGCAGCTGTAGACACCCCAAATTGCACTGCCAAATGAGAAAATAATAAAAACCTATAATTAGAGCTTAAAACAGGTCAAAAAGGCCTAAAAATAGAATGAACAGGCTTTGCCCGTATTTTCTTCATGGGCCGATCTCGCCCGCAAAATATCTACGGGCAGGCGCGCCCGTAGTACCAATACGGTCACCATTGGACCGTAAATCATTTACGGGCATTAAAGACACGTGCAAGTTTTGTCCTTCTCTCGATTTCTGAGCTTTATTTGAAGTCCAATATATCTTTAAACGAGCGAATTAAGTGTTTTATTCGCTGAAGCCACCTTGGTTGGCTATGGATGGGCATTATCTCTGTATTTCACTCTATCCTAAAGACCAGGCTATATCCTTCTGGACCAACCATGCCCCTGGGTGTGTCTATAAATAGAGGCTCTCTCCTCTAGCTAAGGGCCACGAAATTTTGAGTCCAAGGAATTCTAAGAAGCTCCCAAGAGAAGAGAAAGAACTCCTGCTGCCTGCCTGCTCAATCCAGGTAAGTCCCCTATCCCTTTTTTATTTTCTGTCTTCAATTCTAGAAGTAATAGGATCATCTCTATTGCTGTAGAATAAGGCCATATCTGTTTTTGTATTCCTAAACTTGTCTCTAAGTACCTCAAGGGTCTCTCTAGCCGTTAAACGTGAAGAGAGAACTAGGGGAAAGGGGAACAGGTGGATCCCTAGAATAGAACCCCATATCTGTTTTTTTCTTTTTCTTTTAGAATAAAGCCTGTGATTGTGTTTGTGTAACCAAACCTATCTCTAAGTACCTCAAGAGTCTCTCTAGCCGTAAAACGTGAAGAGAGAACTAGGGGAAAGGGGAACAGGTGGATCCGTAGGGTAGACCCCCATGTGCTGTAATCTGTGAGATGTGGCTGTTTTAAATATCCTGATCATGTTTTAATGCTTTTTATGATATATCTGAATGAATAACATGAATCTATGATGTTTATAGCATGAGATCCCCTATTTTTTCTAAAATTTGGATTTTTCCCACTTTTGCACCTACAGCACTGTTTTTGCGATTTTTGTGATTTTAGGATATGATCCTGGATCTATCATGATCAATATGGTAGATCTGAATCTAGATGCCTGAAAATAAATTCTAGGGTTTCATGAGATAATTTTTAAATTGTTTTTCATTATTGAGATAAGACCCTACGGTCTCAATTCTCCCTTTTTGGTGTTTTTCATCAATGTGGGTATTTTTGGTTTTTATTTTTTGATTTAATGTGAAATTTGGGCTTTATCTATGTCCTGGATTATTCAAGTTCGGTTTTGAAATATTTTATAAAAATCATATTTTTCCAGATTTCTAGAATTTGACTTGAAGCCAGATTTTTGGATTTTTCACTTTAAATTGATTTTATTTGATTTTATCTCAATTTTGTTTTGATCATGAAACCCTAGGAATGGTATGATCATGTTTGATAGTTCTGGATCAATCAGACTATTCATATGAAAAAACCATATATTTTTGCCTTTTTTTTGTGATTTTTCATGAATTTTATAGCAAGCTTTTTCCTTTATTTTAAACATGAACAATACCTGGCAACTACCTTGTGTGGATGAATAGGGGTGCCTAACACCTTCCCCTGTTCATAACTTAATCCCCTTACCCATCTCTGGTTGTTTTTTTAGGAGGGATATTTTGCCCTAAAATTTGCCTTTTGTGCTTATTTGATATTTTGGTGTCCATTCACACCTAAATTGAATGGTGGCGACTCTTTGTTTTATATAATCCCGTGTGATGATTGAGGAAATCATTAGATTTGATTTTTTTCCCATGTCTCACACCACCCGGTGATGATGGCATCGGATTCTGGGTTTGAAGAGCAGGCTTTCCCTATTTCCCCTGCTCCCCAAAATTTTGTAATGAACAATTGGGAGGAAACTCCCCTTACCTTTGAAGCAGCGTCTGTGTGGCAAACTGACGCGGCTTCCAAAAAAAAACTCCAATAGTGGAATGCCATTTCCCTGAAGGTTCTAATGGGCCTTCGTCTTCAGGGGAATTATGTTTAGAAGGCCCACAAAAAACTCAAAAAGATTTTTCTATTTTTTCTAGAAAATTTAAATTTTTCAAAAAGGCCCAAACCACTTATGAACCATATAATCAGACCGAATTGGACCAGGTTGAATATGACTTCGACCTTGAGCTCGACTTTGATCTCATGGGGGTCGAAGAAGAGACCGAGGTCGAAGAAGAAGACGTTCCAAAAGAAATTGAATACCAATTGGAACGTCATGAAAAGGGGGTCCAACCTAATATTGAGGAGACCATATCCATAAACCTTGGGACCAAAGATGACCCAAAAATTGTAAAAATCGGGTCATGCTTGTCTGATGTGCAGAAAAATGAAATGTCACAATTCTTGGCAGATTACAAGGATGTGTTCGCTTGGTCATATCGGGACATGCCGGGGTTGGACACGGACATGGTGGTGCACAAGTTGCCAATTTTGCCAGGGGTTAAGCCGATTAAGCAGAAGCTGAGAAGATTGAAGCCTGAATGGACCTTAAAGGTCAAGGACGAAGTGGTCAAACAATTTCAAGCCGGATTCTTCGCAGTCTCTACGTACCCAGAGTGGCTCACAAACATACTGCCAGTACCAAAGAAGGACGGGAAGGTCCGAATGTGCGTGGATTATAGAGACTTGAACAAGGCAAGCCCAAAGGACGATTTTCCGCTTCCACACATCGACATTCTGGTCGATAATACTGCGGTACACAGCCTGTTCTCTATCATGGATGGGTTCTCGGGATATAATCAGATCAAGATGGCTAAGGAGGATCAAGAGAAAACAGCATTTATCACACCTTGGGGCACATTCCACTATACAGTCATGCCGTTTGGGCTTAAGAACGCTGGGGCAACATACCAGCGGGCCATGACTGCACTATTTCATGACATAATCCATAAGGAGATGGAGGTCTACGTGGATGATATGATTGCCAAATCATGCAAAGAGGAAGACCACTTGATCAATCTGAAGAAAGTGTTTGATCGGCTCAGGAAGTACAGTCTACGGCTTAACCCGGCTAAGTGCGTCTTTGGGGCTACATCAGGGAAGTTACTGGGGTTTATAGTGAGCCGAAGAGGAATCGAAATTGATCCGGCAAAAGCCAAGGCCATAATTGAAATGCCAGCACCCAGAACTGAGAAGGAGGTCAGGGGTTTTCTTGGAAGGATTCAATACATAAGCCGCTTCATAGCACAGCTCACTGCTATCTGTGAACCAATTTTCAAACTTTTGAGGAAAGATAACCCGACGGTCTGGAATGAGGATTGCCAGCAGGCATTTGACACAATAAAGAGGTATTTACTGAACCCGCCGGTACTAGTGCCACCAACTCCAGGAAGACCACTGATCCTGTACTTGTCAGTGTTGGAAACGTCGATGGGATGTGTCTTGGGGCAGCATGATGAGACTGGTAGAAAAGAAAGGGCAATTTACTATCTGAGTAAAAAATTCACGGAATATGAAGCCAAGTATTCATCATTGGAGAAGACTTGTTGTGCTCTAGTGTGGGCCACTCAGAGGCTAAGGCATTACTTCCTTAGTCACTCCACACTATTGATATCCCGGATGGACCCGCTAAAGTATTTATTTGAGAAACCGGCACTAACTGGCAGGACGGCAAAGTGGCAACTGCTACTGTCCGAGTTTGACCTCACATACATCACTCAGAAGGCGATCAAGGGTCAAGCCATAGCTGATCACCTGGCTGCACATCCTCTGCCAGAATACCAACCCTTGAAGACCAACTTTCCAGATGAGGCAATTCTGTACACTGAAGAGGAGGACAGTGAGAGTTCTTGGCAGATGTTCTTTGATGGGGCCGCCAACATGAATGGGAACGGAAAAGGGGCAGTCTTGGTTAAACCAGATGGTTCACACATCCCGATTGCAGTAAAGCTGAGATTCCAGTGCACCAATAACATAGTAGAATATGAAGCCTGCATAATTGGATTGCAAGCAGCCATGGATCATGGAGTAGAGGAACTTGACGTATACGGGGATTCGAGTCTTATCATCTTCCAAACAACTGGTGAGTGGAAAACCAAGGATCACAAATTGATCCCCTATCACCAGTATTTGGAAGAAATAAGCACAAATTTCACTCGAATTTCCTTCAACTATATGCCAAGGGCCAAGAATCAGTTTGCAGATGCTCTAGCAACCTTGGCTTCAATGGTCAGCATACCAGAAGGAGTAGACATCAGACCGCTGGAAATTGAGGTTAGAGATGAACCGGCTTACTGTCTCGTTCTAGAGGGAGCACCAGAAGAAGAAGCACCATGGTTTCAAGATATCAAGAATTTCTTGAATAATCGGAGTTTGCCAGAAAATGCCACTGCTACTGAGAAGAGGACAATACAGAGATTGGCTGGTCAATTTCTGCTAAGTGGTGGACATGTGTACAAGAGGTCACATAACGATATTCTGCTCAGATGTGTAGCCAAGGCTGAATCGGAAAGACTGATCGAGACCGTACATGGAGGAGTCTGTGGGCCCCATATGAGTGGGCACATGCTGGCTAAGAAGATCCTGAGGCTGGGATATTACTGGACGACCATGGAGCATGATTGCTGTATACATGTCAGGAGGTGCCACCAATGTCAAATCTATGCAGATAATAGGCATGCACCCCCAGGTGAGCTGCACAAAATTACATCACCCTGGCCCTTCTCTATGTGGGGCATAGATGTCATCGGCATGATCTCCCCTAAGGCATCGAACGGACATAGATTCATCCTGGTGGCGATTGACTATTTCACTAAGTGGGTAGAAGCAGCTTCATATGCGAATATCACAAGCAACCATGTTATTAAATTTTTGAAGCACAATATCATTTGTCGCTACGGACTGCCAAGTGCCATATTATCAGACAACGCTTCAAATATTAAGAACAAGGACATGAAGAAGATGTGTGAGCAGTTTCAGATCATCCACCACAAGTCAGCTCCATACAGGCCAAAGATGAACGGGGCAGTAGAAGCAGCAAATAAGAATATAAAGAAAATCATTCAAAAGATGGTAGTAAGTTACAAGGATTGGCACGAAATGCAGCCACTTGCTCTACATGCCTACAGAACCTCGATCCGGACCTCAACTGGGGCAACCCCGTATTCCCTAGTCTATGGAATGGAAGCAGTCTTGCCAGTGGAAGTAGAAATCCCGTCACTCCGAGTGCTCATGGAAGCAGAACTAGAAGAAGCCGAATGGGTCCAGTCGAGACATGATCAACTTAACCTGATAGAAGAAAAGCGGTTGAAAGCGCTTTGCCATGGACAGTTGTACCAGAAGAGAATGGCCCGAGTCTATAATAAGAAAGTGAGGCCCAGAACTTTCCAAGAAGGAAACTTAGTGCTAAAGAAAATCTTACCATTTTTGGAAGATCCTCGTGGTAAGTTCAAGCCCAATTGGGAAGGCCCATATGTCGTCAAGAAAGTCCTGTCAGGGGGTGCACTCATCTTAGCAGAAATGGATGGGTCAGATTTTCCTGAGCCCATTAACTCTGATGCGGTAAAAAGGTATTTCCCTTGAGTGAATATTTCTAGGAAATGATTCGAGGCCATTTTTCTTTATTTCCTTCAAAAATTTTAATCCCTAGTCTAGCCAAGTTGAGCCGGTTCGTTTCTTTGATCAACCCAAACCGGATTTACAGTCAAATTGGGGCAAAATCAATTGGGGCAAAAGTGAGGAAAGAAAAATAGAGGAAAAATGGAAATGGCAAATGAAAGCCAAGTGTGAAAAAAAAAATGCAAAAAATGCAAATTGGGGAAAAATGGTTAAATTCATCATGACTGTAAGTCCGGTTGACCTATCTCCGCACTTGAAAAATTTTGGGCCTTTAATACCCTTTCTTTCATAAACTGAGCCTAGCCTTTATTTCGTCCTATTTTTAAGCCCTCGGTGATCTTAGTTTGTTCATTCAAATGTCAAAGTAAGATTGGTAATGACGGAATTCAGAAGCCGGCCCTAGTGAAAACCGTAACTGGCGCTAGGGGCAATATTGGCAAAAAGGCAAAAAGAAAAAAAATAAAAAAAATGAAAGAAAATCAGAGGTTGAGTTGATCATGGAAATCTGAGCTTGAAGAACAGTTGGCATGAGCAGAATGGGGCAGTTTTGACAGTTGGGGATGACTCTAAAGGTCCTAAGATGGACGATTCTGATCCCTCAGTATTTTCTGGACTACCCTTTTCATTATTTAACCTGGTTTTAATTCCTTTAATTATAGGTGATTAAGTACATGGACCAAATTTCAAAAAAAAAAAATACAAAAAAATATAAAAAGGAAAAATTATACTTTGGCCAGTGATGAGAAATCAAATACTTTTCATAAAACCTTTGTTTTTACAAGCATCTGAGCATTCTGAGGCCAATAATATAAAAACTTTATTTTGAATTAAATCCTTTGTATTTCCACTATTGGAGTTCAATTTTGTACAAAGGTATGAAAAATGTGCAGGAAATAAAGCTAGTCTCCTAGCCGCTCCTCAAGCTCCCGAATCCGAGCTGCCTGAGCTGCAATGACTCCTGAAGCCCCCTCTGCAGCGGGATCACTCAGGAAGGAAATGACCTCATCTGAAAGGGCCTGCCTGATCCGCATACTCCTAAGGCTGGCCAAAGTATCCTGGTACTTCTGCCGGATCATACGGACCTCAAAGCAACGAGCCTGCCTCTGCTCCTCCAGCTTCTCTTCCACGGCAATACGGCGTGAGATCTGCTCCTCAAGCTGCCTCTCCAGATAAGCGCCTTGTATCCTGAGCTCCTGGGCCTCCCGTACCCATATCTGCTGAAGCCGCTTATGAGAAGCCCGCTCAGACTCTAGAATGTCCTCATAGGTGGGAGCCAAGACTACAGGAGGATCTTCGGGTACCGGAGCCTGGGTCTGAATCTGTTCCTTGATCCAGAAGAGATAATCCTTTACATGGGCTTCTGAGAAGACTGGACCATGCATAAAGCGGACATAGGACCACTCCTTCATCAACCAGGCATTCAGCTTCATAGAAAGGGGCCCAAGACGATCCTCATATCCACATGGGATGATAATCCCCTGGGTCGCACGGAACTGACGAAGGACCCGCAGAGGAAGATAAAGCACTGCATGCCTCAGGCCAGCCAAAATCAGAAAGTTGCGGTCTCGGAAGCTAATCACTGTCTCCGCATTAGGCTGATAAGTACCAGGCCATCTCACCTGGTCATCTTGAAGCGAGCCCAAGAAAGTGAACCAGCCCTGTTTGCCCCCTGGAATATCGGGGCACCCCCTGTTGCTCATCAAGAGAGGGACTTTTAGACTCGGGAAGAAGTGTCGATTGATCTCTTCAATCTGGCTCAAATGATCAAGTAGCCAAAGCTGCAAAGGAAGAGAGATATGTCAGCACATTGTAAAAAAAAAAAAAAAAAAAAAGAAGCAAAAAAGGCAAAAAGAAAGCCAAAAAGCAAGAAAAAAATAAAAAAAAAAAAATTTTTTTTACCTGCAGGATCTGGGCACATGCTAGGAAGCGTTTCGACTTTCTATTGTAGCAGTCGGTTAAGGCTTGATATATCCCAGCTAAAATCATAGGGGCCAACCTCTCCCTCTCCCTAACCTGGCATATCACTGAGATCAAGGCCAAGTCCACCTCGTCATCCTCCCGAGGGAAAAGTAACTGGTTGATCACGATCAAGGTCAAGGCATTGAACCGGGCCTCCTTATCTTCCCCCCTCAAAAGCTTCTCAGTCAAAAAGGCCTTAGATAGGGTCAAAAGGGTGTCAGAATCCCCCAAGTCCTTCTTCCCTATGCCCAAGAAAGTAGAAGCTTCCTTCTTGTAACTGGGCCTAAGAGGTGGATTCACCACCTTCTCATCAAACCTCAATCCCAGTATAGTTTCCACCTCCTCAATGGTTGGGGTCATCTCATGGTCCCCGAAACGGAACAAGTTGAGGTCAGGAACCCAATGACCAATCATGGCCTCTATAATCTCCCACCTAAAGGGAACTTTGGGAATGAGCAGGGTATGGCCTAGATTAGTAGAACCCCATCTCCTCTCCTCATCTAGGGTCATAGAGTTAACCCACCTTGTGTAAAAGGAATCCACAGGGTTGTACCTAGTGAGATTTGGGGGTTTTGATCTAAAAGGTTGTTTTGCAGGGGAGGCAGTGTGGACAGACAATAATGGGGCAGAAGATGATCCGGATTCCATTGGATGTGATGGGAGCAAGCTAGAACTCAAGAGGAGGAGGAAAAAGGCGAAAAAGGGGGTTTCTAAACTCAAAAACTCGTAAAAAAATGCTCAAATCCCGAGGCTGGTTGCATTTATAGCATCTTTTAATATATCCGGTAACTCAGACCGGATAAACAAGGGTTTATTAATATCCGGATAAGTATACCGGATACCAAGGATGCTATAAGTATCCGGTATGACATACCGGATACAAAGACCAATCAATGTATCCGGTATGTCAGACCGGATACAAAGAAAACAGCAAAAAAAAAGAGTTAAGGATGAAAAATCCGAATTTTTTACCTGTTTTTACCTGTGTACAAGTCATAATTGCATAAAATTGAAAACAATAAATGTGCAAGACAAGAGAGAATGAATCAAAGTTTTATATATATATATATATATATATATATGCAAGTTTTTGTACAATGATGATGGAAAAGACATAGAAATCCTAATCTACTGCTCCTGTGCAGGATCATCCCCGCGTCCTCTACCACGCGCTCTACGGCCTCTCCCTCGAGACGGTCGGCGCCTATAATAGGACAGGAGGCGCTCCGCCATATAGCGCGGTCTCCGTCCTATGAAGGACTGAAGCTGGTACTCGACGCAGTAATCCGACGTGTCGGGAGAAGGGACAGGAACAGAATCGGAGGAAGCCTCGAGCTCAGCAGGTACGGGCTCAACTGGACCCTCAGCTACAACAGTCTCTGCTCCCGCATGTCCAGAAGGCCCCGCAGCAGAAGAATGGCCAGGAGCAGAAACATCTGGATCAACAGGGAAAAAAATCAGAAATGAAAGCATCAGAATAAACCAAGGAGGAAAAATTAAAGAAAGCATACCAGGGATATCTACAGCAGGCACTGGAGGATCCGGATCCACTGGGTCAGCAACAGGGACCTCCTCCGGCTCATGAACCATCACTGGAACAGCCAGGGCATCCGCAGGAGCAACTGGGGCATCAGTAGGCGGAGCATCACCAGGGTCAGCAGCTGGGACATCCACAGGATCAGTAGCCCGAACAGGAGATGGGTCAGGAATGAGGAAATCATGCTCGAACAAGGCATCCTGATCATGGACCGGGCCCTGCACAAGTCAAACAAGCATATCAGAATAGCAGAAACAGGAAATTGAAAGAAATGAAAATATAAGAAGGCCAGATACCTGTCTAGCCTGGAGCTCAGCAACCAGGGCCTCCAGCTCCCTGATCCGGGCATCCCGCTGGGCCACGACCGCATCATGCTCAGCAATCATATCATCGATCGCAGCCCGCTGACTCTCAAACCGGTCCCGGATGGTATTCAGCTCGTGTACCTGCCAACAAGAACAGAAGTAGGGTCAGAAATGCATAAGGGGAGAAAAGATGAAAATATAAAGAGTACAAGACTTACTGTGTCCTCATGGATCCGGATACGGATCCCGCCGATCTCAGTCACCCCGGCACGAGTGGGTCGGTCCATCAAGCATCCAATAGACACCCTCTGGAACCACTCGTCAAAATCTCCAGCTACTGTAAGCCCCTCCGCATCCAGGAAGTGATCGAACTGATCAACATCAAAGCCAGGGAGGAGTGTGTCGGGACCCACAGGAGGAGGAGGGACGGGGATGCGAAGTGCGCTGGTGTGCTGGAAGTACAGGCGCTCTCCTAAGTACATCACCCTACCAAGCCTCCCGAGGATGCACTGGTAGGGCTGACGTCGTCGATCTCTATCGAAGGCATCCTGTACCGCCATCTCACGAGCCACTCCAACATCCACGTCATCAAATCGGGACAGGAGGAGCTGCAAAAAAGGAAACTGTCATGTACAGTCAAGATACAGGAAAGGAAATAAAAGAAAAAAAGATAGAGGACTTACATCAGATCGGCGGGCACGGTCTAAGTGCACCCGGGCAGTGCGAGGCTGGCTCCTATCAGCATCTCGAACCTGGGCTGACCATCGCAGGGCCACAGGGAAATCCGCAACCTCAGGAACCGGGGAGGGGCGGAAGAAGGTCATATAGGTGTACATGAACACCTAGCAAAAGAAAAAATCAGCCAAGAAAAGATAAAGCCTAAGGAGTTAAACCAGACAGATGAATGCAATACCTGTAGAATCTGCCAGAAAAACCGGCTGCTAACCCCATCACCCCTCGGGGATGCCAGGCCTCGAACTGCTCGGCACAACCCGGCCAAGATGGTCCCATAGATGAGTCGGCCCCATGCTAGCTGGCGGGTCTGATGGAAATCTCTTAAGGCGTCCAAAAAGAGCGGACTGATGCTAGTCGTATCCTCCTGAAAAAAGCAGCTCCCAAGCATCAACAGAAAAACATGTCGAAAGATCGGTGCAAAGGCTGCATCCTCCACAGAGACGGTCTCGTGCCTCCTCTCAAAATGACGATCCAGACTCTCCCGCAGCCAGCTAATGGAGAGCCAGCCGCTCCGCCCATCCCAAGCAGTAGGTGGCAGGGCCTGATATCCCAAGAGAAGTCCGATATCCTCCGCAGAAGGCCGCTCCAAGACAATGGTCTGCCCCGTCAGAGGAATGCCAGTAATCATCACAAAATCGGAGGGGCGGATCCCCAACTCCACGTCCGGCAAATGAAATGACTGCGTCTCTGGGAAATATCTCTCCATCATGGCAAAAATAAGCGGACGGTCAGCTCTGAATGATGGAATGCTGAGGAAGTGATCCAGGTGACATCTCCCAAACTCTCGCCTGAGTGCCGGAGAAAGTGACTGTGCCAACTCACTGAATCTCCCCCAGCTGCCTCGCAGGTGAGAGGAGTGGTACGGAAGCGGCACATCTGCCCTGATACACATGGAAGGGTGGCTATCCAAGCCACGGAGGAGCTCTGTATCATGAACAGAGGCCCTCAACTCCTCAGAAACTCCTGTCAGAGCCACCGCAACCCCCTCCTGAGCCGTATCTCTGGCTCTGCCTCGGCCTCTGCCACGGCCTCTCTCGCCCTCAAGGGCCTGATCCTGAACCCGGCCTCTGCCTCTGCCTCTGCCTCGACCCCGAGCCGGTGCAACCATGGGCTAAAATCCAAGAGAAAGATGTGAAGGTTGTGTGGGAAAGGAGAATAGAAGAAAGAAAGAAAGAAAAATTTTTGAAAGCCTACCTCAGCAGAGCTCTCCCTGGAGACATCTAATGGCTCAGACAAGGTGGCGCTGGAGCTCGCCTCTGTCCGAGCCCGCGAACTAGAGGGCTGATCAGCAGGGTCAGCCTCCTCTCTAACTCGGGAACGACTCCTAGCCATCTACACAGGGAAGTGTTTTATGAATTTCAGTTTAAATTTATGAAATTCTGCTTTGCTTATAGTACACGTTCAGTTTTACATGATTTTTCCAGATCATCGTGAATCGTGTCCCGAGGTTATTTGGTATTTCTGTCCAATTAACAAGATTGCTAAGGCACTTCCAAATGTTGTACTAAGATATTTCTGTAAAGCTTAATATTTTCTTAATTTGCTTTCAGGGTTACCAGACGTAATCAGAAAAACAATGTGCAGAGCAAAGTCCATTCAAGAACAAGTCATGGAGGCACCGCCTCTATTGGAAAAGTGTTAAAGTGAAAAGTCCAATCGGGTTGCAAAAAAAAGAAAGAAAACAGCATGATATTTGGATCTGGAAAGATCAATGGCATTTACAAAATCAGCAATTTAGCTGGAAATTACCCCCAACAGGCAATCCCAATTCAAGTCAAGAGTTGGCGGTCAGATTAAGAAAGAGCCAATGTAAAATTCAAAGTGATCATGCCAGCAGGGTGTCAATCAGAAAAAAAAGAAGCATGCAATTCAAGAATTGACAGTCAAAGCAAAAGTAAGCCAGAATTCCTCATCAGCAGGAATTCCAATCAATGCAAGAAAGAATCATAGCAAAAATTGATTGCAATTCAGAATCATGGCAATTGCTAGATTTGATTAAAGCACCAAGCACAAACTTTGCAGAAATTCCAGAATAGGAACAAACATGCCACTCAATGTCAAATTCGGCAAGAACAGTGGAAGAATGAGCATTAGTTTACAAATGAACTAAATTCAACCAACAATCAAAGCAAAATATTATGTGGAATTTGCAATTCGGTATGGATAAGAAATTTGTCCAATTGAAAATTGTCGAGACACCCTTACTGTTTGATCGGCAGTGGAGAAGGGAAGACCTGGTTGCAGGTGAATAGGTCAACCTGGTCGTAGGAGCTCCAAGGAAATCACTGCTCCAACACCAAGCCGTGGAATCACCGGAGCTTGGGCGAACTCGTCGAACAAAATCAAGCGAAAACCCGAAAATGGCGAGCTAGGGCTCGATCGCAGTAGGGAGTGAGTGTCGCCGGCGTCAATAGTAGTCGCCGGAGCTCCAAGAATCGCCGGGGAATCGTCGGAGAAGAAAAGAGCAACAGTCGGGGTGGAGAAGAAGAGAAGGTGTCCGGTCTTTGTAATCGGGGAAGAAAGAAGAGAAGGGGAAAAGTCGCGGTCGCGCGCGACTTATAAAACACGGGGGATCCGGATACTCAGGCCGGATACCCGTAGACCCTTGATTATCCGGATATACATACCGGATACCAAAGAAAAAAAAAAGAAAAAAATAGAAAAAACAGGAAAAAAACAGAAAAAATAGGAAAAAAACAGAAAAAAATAGAGAAAAAACAGGGAAAAATAGAGAAAAAGAAGAAAAGAAAAAGGAAAAGGAAAAAAAAAATAAAAAAAAAATAAAAGAAAAAAAAAAGAAAAAAAAAGGGAAAAAAAGAAAAAAAGCAAACTTGTGCTATAATTCTTACTATTTTCTCAAAATCCTATTTTTGTCCTGAAATCCACCTCACAGCCACGAGAGCTCTGTGGAATTTGGGACAACCTTGGGAAATGTGCCTGGTCAAAAGGATGATATCCACTCAATTTTCAACTTGGTTTGATAAAAAAATCAGTTTTTCAAAAAATCCTATTTTTGGGCTTAAAATCCACTTCATAGCCACGAGAGCTCAGTGGAACTTAAGAACTCTTGGAGAGATGCCCCCTTAAAGTGAGGGCTTTTTGGCAAATCTCCACCCAAAAATTGTTTTCTACAAAATTGAATTGAACCGAGCAAATCATGCTCAAGGGAATGCAATTTGGGCTTGTCTACTCTTTGCAGCTCACTGCTTCGCAGCTCCCGCAAAGAGGGGCAGTTGTAGACACCCCAAATTGCACAAACAATCATCAAAAATCATTATCTCCTGGAAAGCCAGCACAGAATTTGAAGAAAATAAACTTTTACCTGTATCCGGATACTCAATCCGGATACAAGTACTCCTTCCTGTATCCGGATACACATACCGGATACATGTGAGCCTTAGTGTATCCGGTACCATGTACCGGATACCTTAAGGCCCTTTGTTATCCGGTCTGACATACCGGATACCTTAAGTTTGCTCAAAATTAGGGTTTTCCGAGAGCTTTTCACTTTTACCATCATGTCCCTCATTAAATGAGGGGAAATCGTGGAAATGACCTTAGGGTTAAGGTTGGAGGGGTTCTAGACATTAAGTTGTGTCTACCAATGACCTTAGCCTTTGCCTATAAATAGGAGCCTCCTCCTTGAGCAAATGGCACTCAACTCTTGTTTTGAATTCTCGCAAAGAAGAACTCCAAGAGAAGAAGAAAACCGCTGTGGAATCACCTGCAGAACTCAGGTAAGCCTCAACTTTTCTTTTTATTTTCTGTCTTTACATTCCTAGATCTAGATCTCTTCTTCTACCTTTCTGTAGTGTAAAGCCTTGTTTGTATGTGTGGAAATCCTTCCCCGGCTCAAAGTATCTCAAGACTCCCCTAGCCGTAAAACGTGAAGGCGGATCTAGGAGAAACGAGACTGGGGATTGACCCTAGTGCTAGAACCCATGTAGCATAAGGCTTTTGAATGTTTGAAAACCGTTCCATAATCAAAGTACCCTTGATTATTTCGAAGATCCGTGTTTAACGGGGAGAGAGAACAGAGAGAAACGATAATGGAACGGAACCCTAGGCTATGCTAGAACCTATCTTGTTGAATCTATATGCATGTTGTATTGATCTTGCTTGGTTTTGCACACATATTACACTTTTTTTGGAATAGGCTCACATTTGGGGATTTATTACATTCATTGTGATAAATCTCCAATAAATGGCCTCAATCAAATTCTGGAGTGTTTTTAAATGTTTTTCAAAGGTTTTATATTCATTTTGCACGAATCACACACTTTTTGTCAATTTTCGGATTTGGTTTTCTTCAAAAGTGGCTTAGCTTGACAGCACCTGTACCCTTACTTCGGACGCCCATAACTTCATCATCCGGATGAATTTTGGGGTGATTCTAGAACCATGGGAAAGGTGAGGCTGTCTAGTTTATGTCCACCAAATTTCACAAATTTCTATCTAACGGATTTTTGACACCTCTCTGTCGAAGTTAAGTGGACATTTCAGGTTCAAGTGCAGAACTTGTCACTTCGACGGACCGCCATGTGTTCGTTTTAAGTCCGATTCGAGTGATTTTTGTTTCTGAGTATTTCTTTATGAGTCTATTTTCAAATCCAGTTGGTTTCATAATTTTTGGATTCCGTTTGAATTATTGGTAGCCGATTTACTCAGAACTGTTCATTTGTACTTTTCTGTGTAAATCTGTGATCTTCGGGGCCTGTTCGGGAGACCACCCAAGGCACATCCGAAGGGATTTTTGTATGAGGCTAGTTTCTCTGGAAAGATGGCCATACAGACTTCAATCACACCAAATTTCGTGGACTTTTATGTAGTGGATTTTTCTAGACAATTTTCCAAAGTTGCCCACTTACAACTTTTAAAAATCCCCAACAGCAACTTCAAAGGAGCATAACTCCTAGGATTTTCATCGGAATGAAGTGAAATTTTGCATGAGACTCTTATTTACCCTAATCTTTCAAATGGATTTGGTTTGGTTTAATTTAGAATTGGATTTGAATGATTTCAAGGCAAATGGCATACTTTTTACCGAATTTGATTTAACTTGGTTTTGAGCAACTTGAGCTTTGATCTCCATCTTTTGAGATATTCCAGAAGTGATATTGACATAAGAGAGGATCTAAAATCCATTTAGATCTTCATGTGAAGATATCACACATTTGACCTTTTTCAAGGTTTCTCATGATTTTTAGCAAGCTTTCTTACTTTATTTTTGCATGAACATACACTTGGCAACCACTTCGTGTGGATGAATGGGGGTGCCTAACACCTTCCCCCGTTCATAATCTAATTCCCTTACCCATCTCTGGATTTGATTTTCAAGTAGGGTTTTTTCTATCCTAGAATGTTTCTTTGTTCACTTTTTGCTTGTTTTGAACTCTTTGGTGTCCATTCTCACCCCAAAATCATGAATGATGGCGACTCTCCCATTTCTGCGATGAGCCCGTGTGTTGACGGAGGGATGATCACTCCGGTGATTTTTTCCCATGTCTCACAGGGAAACGATAATGGAACAGAACCCTAGGCTGTTTTAGAACCTTATTTTGATGAATATGTATGCATGCTATTGATCTTGTTTGGTTTTTCACACTTGCACATACATATCACTATTTTGGCGAGATAGGCTCACATTTGGGGATTTATTACATTCATTGTGATAAATCTCAAATAAATGGCCTCAATCAATTCTGGAATGTCTTTGGATGATTTTTAAAGGCTTTGTGTTCATCTTACACGAATTGCACACACTTTGTCACATTTTTGCATTGTTTTTGTCCAAAAAAGGCTTAGCTTGACAGCACCTGTACCCTTACTTCGGACGCTCATAACTTCATCGTCCGGATGAATTTTGGAGCGATCCCAGAACCATGGGAAAGGTGAGGCTGTCTAGTTTATGTCCACCAAATTTCATTAATTTCTATCAAGTAGATTTTTGACACCTCTCTGTCGAAGTTGATTGGACAGTTCAGGTTCAAATAAAGAACTTGTCACTTCGACGGAGTGCCATGTGTTCGTTTTAAGTCCGATTCGAGTGATTTTTGTTTCTGGGCACTCCTTTATGAGTCTATTTTTAAATCTAGTTGGTTTCATAATTTTTTGACTCCATTTGAATTATTGGTAACAGATTTACTCAGTGCTGCTCATTAGTACTTTTCTGGGTAAATCTGTGATCTTTGGGGCCTGTTCGGGAGACCACCCAAGGCACATCCGAATGAGTTTTTGTATGAGACTAGTTTCTTTTGAAATATGGCCATACAGACTTCAATCACACCAAATTTCGTGGGTTTTTATGGAGGGGATTTTTCTAGGTGATTTTCCAAAGTTGTCTACTTGCTACTTTTAATCATCCCCAGCAGCAACTTTAAAGGAGCCTAACTCCTAGAATTTCAACCGGATTGACTTGAAATTTTGCATGAGTCTCTTATTTACCAAAATCTTTCAAATGGATTTGGTTTGATTTGATTTTAAATGGGATTTGATTGATTTCAAGACAAATGGCATTACTTTTATCAAATTTCCCGGATTTGCCTCAACTTGGCTTTGTACATTCTTTTGCTTGGATTTTTATCCTTTTATGACATTTCAAAAATGATATTGACATAAGAGAAGATCTAAAATCCATTTGGATCTTCATGTGGATATATCGTACACTTGTTCCTTTTTCAAGGCTTTTCATGATTTTTTAGCAAGCTTCCTATTTTCTTTTAGCATGAACAAACACTTGGCAACCACCTTGTGTGGGTGAATGGGGGTGCCTAACACCTTCCCCCGTTCATAATCTAATCCCCTTACCCATCTCTAGATTTGATTTTCAAGTATGGTTATTTTTACCCTAGAATTTGCCTTTTAGCACTTTTTTGCTATTTTTTCTTATTTTTAATTCATTTGGTGTCCATTCACACCCAAAATCTGAATGGTGGCGAGTCTCCCAATTTTTACGACGAGCCCCGTGTGTTGACGGAGGGATGATCATTCCGGTGATTTTTTCCCGTGTCTCACAACTGGCGACTCTGCTGGGGACTTGTGGATTTAAGCCATTTTGTGTATATTCATGCTTTTTCTTCACTTTTGAATGCTTGCTAATTTGCTTATCTTATTTGTGCATATTGTTGCATCTTAAATCTGAATGGGATGTTTAAAAATTTACATGGATAAAGGCATGGGCATGTTGCTTGATTTTTGTTTAAAGGAAAAACCCATATTGTTATATGACTTTGCTATATTATGTGTTAGCATTTATTTTGGGGTTTCAATGCCATGAGCTAAAAAAAAATACAATATTTGAAATCTGGAAATTTTGTGTTTGTTTTGGGTATTCAAGCATGTTTCCCATGAATAAAGTTTTTTTGGGTGCTTAATGTTTTGCCTTATGCCATGCTTTGGATTTGGAGGTATAGGATGACTTGACTTGAGCATGAAAATAATGAGCAAAAATCTGAAATTCAGTAGCCATCATGAGGGTTTTCAAGCATGCTTTTATCATCAAAACTCTCCTTATACCATGTCAAGTAGTTGCTAAATTTTTAGGCATTAATTTGGGGTATAAGAGATGCACTTTTGAGCA